>CM043881.1:7803471-9003471 GCA_024034495.1 Camelina laxa
AAGAGAGGTTAGGCGAGAAGTTAATTATTATAAAAAATTGAATGAATCAAACGCCAAAACCTTAACCTGGATGTTTGTTTGTGCATAACCGGGATTGAGTGTGGATCCAAAGCTGTATGTTGTGCTTTTTTTGAATCGAGAGATCATATGTTCTTGCTTTGATTGTGTCTTCTCGCAAACCGTCTAGACTACTTTGGCTCGAAAGATTAATCTATCTGATCTGCACCCTTATAAAACTAGGATCTCCTCCTTAAATCACCTATATATCTCTCTAAGGAAATTGGAAATCCCGATACTTACTTCGATATATGAGTTATGGGCAGAACGAAAACAACCGACTTCATCTAGCAACACTCGTCGCTCACATGGTACAATCAAACGCCAGATAGAGAACACCATCAAAAACAGAATCGCAGCCTTCAGATTAGAAAACCCGGTGGTGGCAAGTGACATGCGCATGTCTTAGCCTAGGCTTTGAGAACAGAAGAGATAAGAAAAAAGTCATTAAAAAGTTCCAATAGAAACAAAAACAATCAAATGCACTATGTTAATTTGTTTTTTTCCTTTCAAATATTTTATTTAATATAATTTATTATAATTAACTCGATAATAATTTGCCCCATATAAGTCTAATTTCTAGGAAAGTAAAAAGTACAACGTTTAAAAATAGCTCAGCATTAGGAAGAAATGAGTTTTTTTTTTGTTTAGGCCATGTTTATAGAGGGATCACCTCACCTGATTTTGGGCTTTTAAAAATTAAATTTAGTGAATAGTGCCCATAAGATCAGATGAAATGATCTTAATTAAGATCTGTTCTTCATGTGTTCTTCTGCTGACGTGTCAGCTCGTAAACGAAAGAAATGTTTAATTTTTTTTTCATTTCATTCGACTTTTATTTTTTACTTTTCTTCTTCTTCAGTACAAATGTTTGAGAATATTTGGAATAAATTTGGTCATTTGTATTAATTAAATAAAATGTTTGTTTTCCTTAATTAATTAAGTAATATGTTTGTTTTTTTTTTTAATTTTAATAAAAGTTTTATAAGTTTGCAATTAAAATGTTATTTTATAAATTTTTATAATTGTAATTTGTTTAATAAGAATATTAATAAACATTATATTATTAAATAGTTTTAAACATTATTAAATTATTTATTAAACATTAATCTTTGTATTTATAAAACATTTTTAAATTTCTATAAAAATATTATATTATTAAATCTTAAGATCTTATACTTGTTCTCCCAATAACTAACTCTTTAACAAAAGTTCTTAAGACCTGATCTTACAATATTTTTACAATATTTCTCTTCTAAGATCACCCTCACCTGATCCCCTATAAACATGCCCTTATGGTCATTAATTGCAACAACATCTAAGAGGATCTTGGGGAGTTCGTCTTACACAATCTCCATCATTAAATCCCTTTCCAATACAGTCCTCAAAACATTGATGCGTCCAATATTCTCCTTCCATACATAAATGGAAGCAATGATCATATGTGATTTTTTCAATCTCTACACCTACAAAATCCCACAAAATATATGTAAAATTATATGTAACATTCCAAACAATATTTTGAATGTTTTAAGTATATATGTACGAACATCCAAAATCAATATCTATATATGTTAAGTTGCTTTTAAAATCGATCAATGTTTATTTGCAAATAACAAACACAAATTGCTGAATATACCTGAGGTTAAAACCACATGGTTGGAGAGCGAAACTGCTAATATGAAAATGGGGAAAAAGATCACAAGAGCTTTTGTGATACCCATGATTATAATTTTTTTGCTGTATAAAGCTAACTAAAAAATATATCTTGAAGAAAGACCCCACTTATATATAACTCTTGCAGTCTTGGGAAAACTCATTTTACAAAATATATTAAATTTTACTATTAAATGTTTTTCCCATTTATGCTGAAAAAAATCTTATGTTGGTCAAAAATTTAGGGGGAGGTATTGGTTTAGAATTTAAAAAGAATTTTAATGACTTTATGTTTTTAAAAATCTTGCTGATTTTTAAAATCATACAAAATTAAAAAGTAAAAATGAAGGATTTTATAAGAGATTGTTTAGGAAGTTATTTTAAATCTTGCTGATTTGTTTTTACTAATCTTGTAAAATCTTTCAAAATCTTTATATTTGATGAAAGAGTTTTCATAACTTTTGCTATGAAGGAAATGATATAAAATCCTAAACCAATAACACAAAATTTGAATTCATTAACAATCCAAGATTCTTTTGTTTTACTTGAATAACATAAAACTTTTAATGACTTTATAAAACTCTTAATCCAATAACACTAGATTCATCAAGATTTTAAATAACTTTTTACAAATCCACAACCAATAACACCAAATTTTTAAAGAGTTTTAAAAAATCTTGATTGAATAACAACATATTTTACATAACTTTTAAAGTCATTAAAATTCTTTCTAAATCCTAAGCCAATACCCCCCTCTTAATATATTTGGTAAAATGAGTTTACTATAATAAACTACAGAAAATAAAAATTATAGTTGTTTGTTTGTCAATTATTATATATAGATGATTTAGTTTGTAATTCAAATTATAAACTTGTACCTTTTTGTAAGCCAACATTTGACAATTGTAAGTATGGTCAAAATAATTTACTACGTAGATTCAATATATTGACTTAATGCAAGCTTTTCTTACATAACTAATCGAGTTTTAGGAAAACGGAGACTCACTGATGCTGCTTTATATTTTGGGCCAACTCTTTACTCAACTAGCAGTCTTGATCCCAGTTTATACTATTTACGTACGTCCTAAACTTTCGGTTTTGTTTATAACAATAAACAAAATGCAAATATAGTTTAATTGTTTTGACTTTCTCTTTTTGTCTGAAAAAAGAGTCCCGATAAAGATATGATTGACTGCATCACCGAGCGGATCAACTAGCCTTTTGATCACCCACTCCTGAAAAACCATATAATTCAGGTTTTTAATATACAGATAGAAACTGAAGTAGAGAAGACCTGAAAAGTGTGGCATGAGACTGGAGAAAAGTGTCAGGCGGCTGTAGCGATTCAGTACGTCGAGAATTGGGTGATTTTGAACGCTTCTTACAGAAAATATCATCCAAACTTAATTATTGTTTTGTTAGCATATTATAGTTAATATTACTAACTTTATTTAACATGGATATTAGCCAATAAAAATTGATGTTAAATTTTAAAATAACAGTATAAATTATTTAATATTAATTTAATTGAATAGAAATTTTATTGACCATTATGATATATTAATTTTTATTCGTAAGTAAACACACATAAAAAATTTGAAGAAGATAATGAGTTTATTCAAAAGAATTTCTGATTACGTACTTGATGAGAATATTATGTGTTGATTAAATTTTATTTATGTTTTACTTAAATGTAACTTTATGTTTTGCTTAATTTTTCCACGTCAACCAGATTAGTCTGCTTGTAAGTTCTAATCGAGGTCAGTGCAGTCGGAGCGAAGACACAACATGCCAGAAGTGCTTACACGTACGTACGTAAAAGTACAACCCATGGTTATAATTATAAGAAAAAAACAACAGAAATTCAATCTTGTTTAATTTTATTTTTATTATAGCATTACAAAAGTTAGTTCTCAAGAATTTCGAGAGATTGACGATAAAGTTGATACACGCTTTGTGGTAACATATATACGAATCGCTTATTATAAGTAGCTTTTGTTTTATCTCGTTCGAATTTATTTTTGTGTCATTTAAGTTACAAACAGAAGCTCAGTTGCCTTTAGTGGCGGAGGCAGGGTACAACCATATGGATCAATTGATTCTGATGAAATTTTAAATTTAGCTGAAATTTTAAGAAAAAATATCAAATTGACCCATGTAAAATAGCATAATTGATCCTGATAAAAATTTTAAATCATATAACTGACTCCAATAATTTTTTTTTACCCTGGTATGATGATTTTCTAGCTCCGCCACTAGTTGCCTCAGTTACAAACATATATATATATATATATATATAAACATAATCTAATATTTTGTTGGTTCGTGCGACCGCAAGGTCGTTAGATAGTATATTATTTTACAAATGTTTCTAATATCAGTTATATATGACTACAAAACAGGTTGGATTCATGGTAAACCGAGAGAGAATTTATGGAACGAGAGCAACCTTAAATGTATGGGATCCTATTGTTGAAGCCCATGGCGATTTCAGCCTCGCTTAAATCTGGCTGTCATCAGGATCGTACGAAAATGGGGATGTCAATACCATTGAAGCAACCACATGGTGGTGGGCTAGTGGTTCTCATCTGGTTGGAAGAATTGCTCTGTTGGTCCAGGCCATAGATCAATTCTCCCCAGACGCAGAATTGCTACTCATTTACCATGTGGCCACATGGATATGGGCCCTTGCTTACGGCCCATTTGAATATCCGGAGAAAAGGTCTATCCGTGGGCTGCACCTCTCCCAGGGATTAGTCTCGGGCTCCTCCATAGGCCTGGGGATTTATCCTGAGTTATCGAAAAAAAAAATACCATTGAAACGGGTTGGCAGGTTTGTATTTTTCATATTATTAATGTTTTTATAAAATATATATAGAATCGATATGTATATATAATTAAACTATTTTGACTTCGGTCGAGGTATCATGACAACGTCCGGTTGGCAAATATAGTAAATCTAGTTTGAGTTTGACTTTTTTTTTTTCTTTTGTCTGAAAAAGAGTTCCGATGGAGATGTGATTGATTGTATCAACCAACCTTCCATCACCCACTCCTCAGAGACCATGTTATTCAGGTTTTTGTTAACTCATTTTTTTTTGTTTATTCTTCTAAAATAAGTTATAATTTTTATTAAAAATAAAGTATGCAGGAATATTCCACAAACAGGAAAACAAACTTGGCCAGTTTGGCATAACACCAAAGAAGAATGTTCGGCAGGGACGATTCCCATACGTCCAAAAAACATCATCCAACAGTTCCAAACGTACATGAGGTCGCCAGCATCTAAAAGATAAAATATTACAAAAATATGGGTTTTTGCTCAACATCTAAAAGGCAAAAGTTAGGCCGAAAAGTTTGATAGCTCATTGTGAATGATTTTATTGCTATTTTGGGTTTACAATGATCAAAAAAAAAATATTATACAGATATATATATATATATATATATATATATATATGATGGACCTTTCTCAACATCTACTACATCAAATGTTATATAACATCTGATTGATGTAGATTTATATTCGAAATAAAGTAGAATTATTATGCAGATGTCAAAAATACTAATATTGGTTGTATGATAAAGAGTATGCGATTGGGTATCTGATGAACCATGTCTTTATTATTATAGTTTTACTTAAGTTTGCTTCAATTATATTTATGTTTTGCTTAAGTGTTACTTATGTTTTGCTTAAATTTTGATTTTGTTTTTTTTTTTTTTTTTTTTTTTTTTTAACTTTGTAAACTAGGAGATAACTGGTTTTACAACACAAACATATTTTTTTTTCTAAAGACTTATAATATAGTAGTAATAACAAATACAGTTGTATTTATTTTGAAAATATATTTTTATTTGAGAAAGTGTTCTTTTAATATTGCAATTGTTTGGTAAATCAACATACATGTTTTTAAATTTGGTATGTATATTTTGTATGTATGTTATCGATAAATCGAGTGATAAACGGAAATCAACAAATACTATGTAAAATACACAGTTGTGTAATTGATTATTTTTTTTTTGAAATTATATTACAGAAACATGTGTTTTTTTTTTTCTTTTTGATTTGAGTGTGTTTAATTAGTTTTTAAAGATAAAAAGCTTGGTTTGTAAAACTAAAAGGATGTTGGTTCTGATTTATCCCTTAGTTGTTTATTTAATAAATTTTGGGAGATTGGAAAGTTTAATAATAAACTACTTAAGATATCAATTAATTTGAAAAATAATTACCAATTTTGGACAATATAATGGAAAATTTGCCAAAAATATGTTAAAAAAGCCTCTATAGATAGTCAAAACTACCCACACACAAAATAATAAAATCTAATAAGATAGATTTGCTAAAATAATTAAATGTCCAAATTAAACCAAGGGATAATTAATAAACCAAGATCTCAATAAAATTTGCTTTTTCCTAATATAATATATGTTTGGGCCGAGCCCAATACTGACCCAATAAGTATAAGGGTCGGCTCGAAGAGAAGGCAAAAAAGAGAGGTTTCGGAGCTCTGTGGCAGTGTGTCGGGTTTTTTGAGTATTCGAGCTTCTCTCTCCTCCGTGATCAATCTCTCCGTGAATCGCAACGCAACTCTCTCTATGGCTGATCTCGATGTTCCTCAGAGTAAGTCTAGAGACCTCGACAAGCTTCTTCTCCGTCATGGGAATCTCGTTGACCCCGGCTTCTTTCCCGGACCCCAGGTTAACACCTTTTCCTTTTTCCTCTGTATGTATCGATTCTATGGGTTTTCCTGAGCTTAGTTTTTGTATTCGGGTATATAGCTGAGGGATGACATAAGAGAGTTTGTGAAAATCCTGGTGGTTGGTGCGGGTGGATTGGGTTGTGAGCTTCTCAAGGACTTGGCTCTTTCAGGTTTTCGTAATCTCGATGTGATTGATATGGACCGTATCGAGGTTACTAATCTCAATCGCCAGTTCCTATTCAGGCAATTTCTCTCCTCCTCCTCCTTACTTTGTCTCTACTTGGTTTCACCATTAGAAAAAGCCCTCAAAATTGAAGTTTGTCTTTGACTTGAGTGTGGTATTTCTCAGTAAGATTTGTGAAATTGTTAGTGGGAATTGAATAGTTGCACGATTGTGTTGTTGATTATGTTGGTGTCTTTGTATAGACTTGAAGACGTGGGAAAGCCTAAGGCAGAGGTAGCAGCTAAGCGTGTCATGGAGAGAGTGAGTGGGGTTGAGATTGTGCCGCATTTTTCACGTATTGAAGACAAGGAAGTTGAGTTTTATAACGATTTTAATATCATTGCCCTTGGTCTTGATTCCATCGAAGCTCGGAAATACATCAATGGGATAGCTTGTGGGTTTCTTGGTATGGAAATTCTTAAAACGTTGAACTGTAATCTCTCGGCTTTTTAAGTTCTCTGCTGATGATAATGTGCTTGTAAAATGTATGTAGAGTATAATGACGATGATACTCCAGTAAGAGACACAATCAAGCCGATGGTAGATGGGGGAACTGAAGGTTTCAAGGGTCATGCTAGAGTTATAATGCCCGGAGTTACACCCTGTTTTGAGTGCACAATTTGGCTCTTCCCACCGCAAGTGAAGTTTCCTTTGTGTACTCTTGCTGAAACCCCTAGGAATGCTGCTCATTGCATTGAATATGCTCATCTAATTAAGTGGGATGAGGTATGTGTGTAGGCTCTCTAAAAGAAGATTCTTCTTTCCATGTGGATATGTATTTTGGTTTAGTCATGGTGAAGTCAATTCTTCCTGCAGGTTCATAAAGGAAAATCCTTTGATCCTGATGTCCCAGAACATATGAAGTGGGTCTATGATGAGGTCAGTCATTCTTTTGCTTGTTTATGCTGTGGGTTTTAATTTGGGTTTATTTCATATTTGCCATTATCTTCACAGGCTATCAGGAGAGCTGAGCTTTTTGGAATTCCGGGTGTCACGTACTCTCTCACACAAGTATGTAACCATTCTCACTTTCTCTGTATGTTTACTTTCTAAAAGTTTCGAGTAGCCGGCTGAAGTACTTGTAACCATTTAAGTATGCACAATGAATCATATGCTATTTGTATTCATGAATAAATTATCAGAGGAGGGTTGTTTATTATATAGGGTGTGGTTAAAAACATAATACCGGCGATTGCTTCCACCAACGCGATTATATCAGCAGCTTGTGCGCTAGAAACCTTGAAGATTGTGTCTGCATGCAGCAAAACACTTACAAACTATCTGACGTATGTTCTTTTTCCTTTCTTTCTGCCTTACTTGCTAGTGTTCGGAGTACAGCTTTTCTACATAAAGTTAAATATAGGAATTTGCAAAGAAGTCAGTGTTATCCTCAAGCAATTGTTTTCATTTTCACAAAGGTATAACGGTGGAGAGGGTCTTTACACTAAAGTGACAGACTTCCCGAGGCTCGACGACTGTCTTGTATGTGGTCCGGGCATTCTGATTGAGCTGGACACCTCAATCACATTGTCAAAGGTCCGTCCTCTCGCTTTATCATCTCATTGTCTCTTTAATACCGATTATCCTTGCTTTTCTTACCCATTGATTGCTTTTTTCACGCTAAATTATCTTCTCTGCTGCTCTCCATTGATGCATTTACTTTCATCCCTGCGTAGATGCTTGGCTGTTATTTTGTTTGGTCGTCTCGCCTTTTCTAGGCTTTTCTGCCCTTTCTATCTTAATTTACTCGTGCCAAAGTATGAGCTTTGTTTGTCTATTCAAATTCCGCGTCTCAGTTCTTTACCATTTGTTCATGTTTTATTTTCCTTCTAGTTCATTGAGATGCTTGAAGACCATCCGAAGCTCCTTTTGTCAAAAGCAAGTGTTACATACGGCGAAAGCAATCTCTACATGCAGGCACCTCCGGTTCTTGAAGAGATGCTCAGAGAAAACCTAAGCAAGCCGCTCTATGATCTCATGGGAAGAGTCCAGAAGGATACTATCCATGTATCTGGAACATCTCTCAAGGACAAAGAGAAACAGTCGATCCAAACAAAGCTAAGGGTTGTTTTCAAAGGAGCCGATGTTGTTACAGACATGGATACAGCCATTGGAGCATAAAACCCGACAGAGAAACCATTTGATGCCAAAGCTTAGATCCATTGAGAGATTATTGGGCAGGTTGACTTGTCCGGTTCTTATTTTGGTCCTTCTTTTTTTGTTTGTTTGTTTGTCGTTTATAGCTATGATAGCAGAATTTTACTGCGTGATGGGAAAAAAAAAAGTTACTCCAGAACAGATGGGTTCATATGATTGTTCTTAACCTCGAAGTGTGACCTTCCGTGACAGGAAAGAGTTTAGAGCCTTAAAAAAGTTTGATCTTGTGTCTTCGAATTTAACATTAACCAGTCGTTACAAAGAACAAACGTCACTCGCAGCGACAAGACAATAGATTGCGCGCCCCTTGGTGCACTCATTCATGACACATACTTCTTGTATATATTTCTTCTTTTGGTTCAAACTTATCTTTTCATTTATCTTCTTCAGTTTGTGGCTATACTTTGCTTGCACTTTTCTTTTCATATGATCTTATGGGGCTTTAAGCTACTCTTTTGAAACGTAGTATGGGTGAAGAGATAAGGTTGTTCTACGACTTCTTTTGTTCATTTATCCACCATTGAAAGGTCAAGAGTTCGGAACATGCAAATTAAATAATCAAAACGACCAACAAAATGAATAAACATCTGTTTTAATACACCATCAAGCTTCATTTGGGAAAATCGTTTTTAATGAACTATCAAGTAGGATTGGTGTCTGACCCTACTTCACTCAAACACTATCCCCAAACCATATCATGTCAAATGAGTTAAGATTTTCTCTCTCTCTCCGAAATCCAAATTGATTATTGTCCATTTCCTCAATTTCCAACCACAGACTGTCTTCGGATGTGGCTGTTCTATGATCTTACAGCCATAACAAAGATTTCCTTAGGCCCTATTATAGATAGTGTTTCTTTTCTGCCAGTATCATGATAAGTAATGTAAACCAAGTGTAACTAAATGAGTATTAATTGGTTCAGTTCGATAATTCAAATTTTGTTCATAACCTATAAATAGTAGTAATTTGGTAAATTTATCAAAGTTTATGGTCAATATGAGAAAGTTTAGTGTTACAGGTAATAAAAAAGAATGAATATGGGTTGTGTATGAGCTTTGAATCTATCTTTTTAAAAATGTAACAACTGGATAACATCAATACACAACCTCCTCCTTCTGTCCTTCATGTTGTGTTGAGTGGGGACTTAGCCAGATTAGATTTACATTGTTAAAAAAATCTCTTTCTTTTCTCTGGACCCACTCTCCCACCCACATGCTCCTCTCTCTCTCTCTCTCTCTCTCTCTCTAAATGCCAACTCTGTCTTGCCTATTTATCGGACTCTTTCAACATTCCCTCGAACTCCACTTGAAGCAAACCAACAATAAATTACACAAAGACTTTGTTTTAAGTCTTGAGACACTTGGAAGCTAAGATATACATGGCTATGGAGTTAGAGCTTGATGATGATGTCTTCTTTGCAGACATAAGCAAACAGATCTCTCTTCTCATCACGGATGAAGATGAACAGCTAAACCCTGTTTCTCTTTCCTCCTCCTCCCCCTCTCTTTCATTCCAGGTTTGTTCCTCTGTCCATACATACACTTATTCCTCTCTATATGCATCTCTCTCCCTCTCTCTAACTGTGTTTCTTGAAAATTTTTGTGGGAACAGGGTCTCTTCAGAGGAGGTTACCAAACGGCTCCATATATGTATCATCAAGAACAGAGCAAAGGGACTGGTGTGTTCATCCCTAAATCTTCTCAGCCAAGAAGAAGGCCTCATCATTATCAGAAACAAGGTAAGTATAGTTCCTTCAACGCCAAGCAACAACAAAACAGACAAGAGTACTATCAGCAGAATCACGAGAACGCAAGAAGTACTCTCACCATTCACAACAACAACAACAAGAGAAACATGAACACTAGTGTTCATGCTTCTATCCCGAGAAGAACCTACGGAGATGCATCATCTATCTACACTTGATTAAATTTTAACAGATATTCTCAAAGATTCATGATTATGTGTGATCAATTCTTAATAGTTAAATTAGATGCATAAGATTTATTTGTTTGTAAATCAGCGAATAAATAAAGGATTGTATAAGGAAGGTCTTGGAGATATGTTCCAAGTTTGTTCTTGCTTTTTAATTATGTAACTCATTCCTGTTCATCATTTTAGAGATTGACTGACTTTATTTTCTTTTCCGGTTTGTAATCTTTTAAGGATTGAATTATAAATTAAGTATGTGAATTTTCTTGGTTGATTACAAAACAAGATTGATAGAGGGAATGTGTGAAGACAAACCCCATGTGAAATTAGCAAATGTTCCATGTCTCTCTCTCTCTCTCCAATCAATCAATGTCTATGGGACATCACAGACGAGTTTGCCACACTGTCTGAATAAAAAAAAAAGAGGAAAGAAGAAGTCAGATCTACTACTAACGAGGTCCAAAAGACTGTCACAAGCTCACACACACCTTCTGTCTTTTGCCACTCACATCACATGCCCATCTCTCTCTCTCTTTTTTCCTTTTCTCTATGCCATTATTTTTAAAAAATCTCCTTATTCTTTTAGTATTTTTCTATTTAGAGCAAAATAATATGATGATGAAGCTTTCCATAAAACATCACTTCTTTTTTCACAATATAAATCACATATTCACATTAATTCTTTCTTTCTAAATAATTCCAATGAAAAAAAACAAAAGCATGCAAATACATAGATAACAAAAAAAATTCTCCTAAATTTTCTAGTTCATTCTTCACAAACATACTTTAATTTCCTTTATCTACATGTAATTTATTAACAAGTTAACAACCAAATCTCAACATAAAAGTTACCGGGGGTGTATTCAAACCATGATTTTGGAGAATTTGATGGGATTTAGGAAATTTAAAATTTTGATAGATTTTAGGGAAGTTCATATGATTTTCTGTAAAAAAATTTTCAAATCCCACATAAAACCATGAGATTTGGATTTCTGTATTTTTAACTAAACAAATCCTCCAGAATCCTCCAGAATCCTAAAAGTTATTAAAATCCTAATCCACAAAACTGTTTTGAATAACAGTGGATTTTAAAGTAGATTTTCAATAACAAGGGATTTTAATGGATTTTAAAGTAGATTTTTAAATCATCAGTTCAATAACAGTGGATTTCAGAAGACTTTTTAAAATACATGATTGAATAACATAAGATTTGTAACTCTTACACAAATCACTTAAAATGTCAAATTGAATACACCCCCTACATATTAAAAATTGTATCCGATGGAGATTCAGAATCCTCTACAACATTTTTGTTGTTTACTGCTATAAATAAATATTCATTTTGATTTAAGTTATAGTTGGCGGTGGAAATAAGACAAGAAATTATTGTCGTTAATTTAGTTACTAAGTATAGTAGTAAAATTAATATTTCGGTCATAAGTGAGTTTTTTTATATATATATATATATATTTTTTCAAATTTTAACACATAAAATTAATTTTAATTAGATTTGTTATGTCTTAGGAGTCTCTTAATCATCTTTGATTAGTGTGAACTGCAATGGCGGCAATTTCTTCTCTCTTCTTCATCTCCATCATCATCTTCCTCATCTCTCTTCTCACCATCTTAGCTTTGATCGTACGGCCACGATCCGTCAAGATTCCAATCAAATCTCGCCACGTCTTCATCACCGGTGGATCAAGCGGCATCGGTCTAGCTTTCGCTCACCGTGCCGCCGCCGAGGGAGCTCGGGTCTCGATCCTCGCCCGCTCAACCGATAAGCTCGCCGAGGCCAAACGATCGGTCCAGCTAGCCACCGGCGTCGAGGTCGCCACTTTCTCTGCCGACGTCCGCGATTTCGACGCAGTTTCGAAGGCGGTTGATGAATCGGGGCCGATCGATGTGTTAATAGTGAATCAAGGCGTGTTTATTGGGAAGGAGCTTGAGAAACAGAGTCACGAGGAGGTTAAGTTGATGATTGATGTGAATCTTGTTGGGAGCTTCAATGTGATTATTGCGGCTTTGCCTGCCATGAAAGCTAGTAGGGAAGGTCGTGGTCCTGCCTCCATTTCTCTCGTCTCCTCTCAAGCCGGTCAGGTTCGCCAGCGATACATAGTGTCTTAGTTAGATGAAGGATTCACTCTTGATTAGTCATGTAAAGCCCTTGTGATAGTTTGTGCATTTTCTTGAATTTGTGAAAGAACTTGTGGAAGTTGAGAGATGCATTTTCTTGGATAGACTTTGTGATGTATCTGTGGTTTTTGTTTTTTTACTTTTCAGGCAGGTATCTACGGTTATACTGCATATTCAGCGAGCAAATTTGGTCTTCTGGGATTAGCGCAAGCGTTGCAGCAAGAAGTTATTTCTGATGACATTCATGTGACTCTCTTGTTTCCTCCTGACACTGATACACCCAAGTTTCAAGAAGGTAAGTTAATCCAGAACTTTTTTTTTACTTTTTAAAGATCATTATTACATCATGGATATGTAGAGTATGAAAATTAAGTATACAGCACGAAAGCTAGGATCGTGGATTGTCATTTACTTAATTAATCATTAGGCGTCTCATTATACTGATCAGATGACTCAGTTTTACTTCTAGGTTAGTTGCAGTTCCAGTCCAACCGGTTCAGTAAAAATAGTCTTTGTTTTTCTCTTAAAAAAAATAAATTATTTGATCCTTCTTGTATGATTTCTTATCTTGGTAACAGTTGATTACTGCACTGAGTTCTTTACTTCATTATATATTCAGATTCAAGATTATTTGCTTTTTCTTGTGTTGGCTCTCAGAACAGAAGAACAGGCCGGAGCTCACTTCTATCATAGCCGCATCTTCTGGTTCAATGAAAACCAAAGAAGTAGCCAAGATATGTCTCGATGGTATCAAAGCAGGAAAATTCACAGTGACATGCCATTTCATCAGCTTCTTACTATCTATTGCTAGCGCCGGCATGTCCCCTCAGAGATCTTTTTGGCTGGCTTTCATTGAAATTATGTTTTGTGGCCTAATTAGACTCGTTAGCTTGGTTGTCCAATGGCAATGGTACAGAACCATAGAAAAGTGGAACACAACTAAAAGAAGTAAAAGCAAAATAGTAAAGTTATAGCTTAGGCCTTATGGTCATCAAACCATATGTATGTTTTTGATATGAACCACTAAATGTATATGAATCAGGCTTTGTACAGTGAACAGGTTCATGTTTTGTAAAAATAAGCAAATTACTTCAACTAATGAATTTGTGAAAATAAATTGTAAAATTTCCTCCAAAAATCCACTAAATCTAACAAATTCATATAGTTTTTTTTTTTTTAATCGTTTAATCTCTCGGTTATCTATTAGTTTCGGAGTTTTCTCTTTCGGAGCTCAACAATGGCGTCACAACTTCTCTTTGTTCCTCATCTCGCTCTCATCCCTAAAGCCTCAACCTTTCATCCTTCCCTCTTCTCAACAATAAACCCCAGTTTCTCTCACTCTACTTCCGCAAAGAGAGCTCTCAAATCCTTCTGTGATTCTCGAATTATTAACCTCAAAGCCGTCGCGGACACTTTCTCTGAAATGGAAAGCAACAGTGCCACTGAAACAACTGCTTTGACTCTACGTCAAATCTGCCAAGGTTTTGTCCCAGAGCATATTTTGCACAGGCAAGCTTTCGTTTCACTTTCTTTTGATTTATTAAAAGTACTAACAAAATCTACTACCTTTTTCTTAGACCTACTACCTTTTTTCGTCTTGTATAATCACCAAAAGAAAAACACAGAGAAACATTATCAGAATGGAAATTATCTTTTTCTTCTTATAACCATGGGTTGTGTGTTTGCGCTTCTGGCAATTTGTGTCGTCCTCACCGGTTGCACCAAACACGATGAGATGCAGACGCAACTAGTTGACGTGGGAAAGGGTGAAACGGTCACACAAGATGTTTCAGAGTTGGAGGTATCTCGTCCTCGTGATGCTGCCACTTATGGCACTTTTCTTCCTCTTCATCATCATCATCATCATCATCATGATCATCCCATTGCCTCTCATCCTTTTCACCATCATCATCATCATCATCATCATCATCATCATCATCATCACAGTGCAATATTTTCACGTTGAATCCAACCAACAGCTGGATTGATTTGAAGATCTTACCTTCGATTTCTTTTCACTTGATGAGATGGTGTTTAAATGATTATGTTGTTAGTGATAATTGAGTTCGGTCATATGCTACATGTGTAATATATACTTAGATTTGGTATGTATATTAATGAGTGCACGTCAGCACGTGAATAGGTGTATGTTAGATAGTTGCGTTGTTTCCGTTACTAAATGAACGGTTACGACCGTAGCACTCTATGTAATTGTGTGTAAATATTGTATGGCAAAGTTGTCCAGAATAATGGAGAAATGAAAATAGAGAGAAAGGAATGATCGACGTCACAGCGAGCACCCTTCGACAATGGAACGTCTAGTCAAATTCATAGATAAGAATGTCCACAGTCAGGTGAGCACAACAAGGGAGAGTGGAGGTTCTACTATTCAAGTTTGAGTTACAGAAGACTTAATTAAGAACGCTCTTTAAAATTCTGTTTTGAAAAGGTTAAGACAAGCTTTGTAACAAGTTTATTTTTATTTTTGAATATAATTTAATATTAGATTAAAAAAAAAAAAGAAGTTTCCACTTTTTCATTCTCGGTATTTGAAGCAATGGCTTCTAGTACAAAGAGCAAAACTTTAACATATGTATGGATTTACTTTGTTATCAATGCTATGCAAGTGGTGGATCTAGAAAATTTTAAAAAAATTCTCGGTGTCAATTGCACCCATATGACCATATTTACAAGTGTCAAATCTTTTTACAAAATTATCCCAAGTTACTTTTATTTGCAAACCAAATCAAATATACATTAATTGACGAACAAAAAGAACATTTTATCATAATTTATATCCTATCATTACTTTATGACTTAAATTTTTTTTTTTAATAGATTCCAAGCATTTAAATAGTTTTATAAATTATTGTACATATTTCTTTTCATTAAATAGTAGATATAGTCAAACATATTTTTTTTAGGCAAAGATATAGTTAAAAAAATATGTTAAAAATACACTGATAAAAGTCAAAAGTTCTTTGCCCAAAATAATAGTATTAGCATAAATGGAAACAAAAAAACATATAATAATTAAATCAAATAAATCGGTAAAGGTGAGATTTCCCAAGACTAAGATAATTATATAAGTGGAACCTCTCTAGAAGATCAAGAAAAGTAACATCATCATATTCAATTAAATTTATACAAATTATTATTAACATGGGTATCACAAAAGCTTTGGTGATTTTTCTTCACATTTTCTTATTAGCATTTTCGTTATCCAACCATACCGCTTATGCCTCAGGTATATATATATATATATATTTTTTTTTTTTGCGTTTGTTATATGCCAATTAGTATTGATCAATTTTGAAAGTAATAACTAAACATATAGAATTAATAATTATCATAACTTATGGAGTCCGTGTATATATATATATATATATATGTATTGGAAAGTTTAAAACAATGTTTGGACATGTTGTTATACATAATTTTATGTATACCTGCAAATATGTTTACCTTCTCTTTTTTTTGTGTGTGTGTGGTTCTGTGTAGGTACAAAGAAAAAAAAATTACATATGATCATTGCACCGCTTTGTGTGTTCCTTATAAATACGGATCACATGAATGTTTCGTGGATTGTGTTGAACAGGGATATTGGCATGGATCTTGTGTAAACCAACATCCCAAAGATCCTATCAAATGTTGTTGCTATAACTAAGAAAAACCCATTAGTCCCTATTAATGCTAAGCGGTTTTAAACTTGTATGCACACTTTTCTAGCATTGGGACTCATGAGGCATATTGTTATCGTAAAATACAATAAGTGCAACGAAATAAAAGCAATTTATTTTTAAATATGTGTTCTTAATCAATTTTTTTTTTTTTTTAAACGTAGTGCATATGATTGTTTTTGTATATATTTGGGATTTATATGAGTTTTTTTTCCAACCGTGAAAGTAACGTTGAAATTTTGATGTATTAATAGTTGTTTGGTTAGAATAATGTTTTGAAGTATTTGACTTTTGGGTATTTGGAAATAGTTTAAATTTAATCAAAATGCTCTTGTCTTGTCTTGGTTCATCATAAAAAAAAATTACTCCTATATTCTTATTAGTCAGTCTTTAAGCACTCTCAAACAAACACCACACCACACCCGTAACATTGACACAAAAACGCCGAATAAACCTGCTAAATTTACCAGATGCTGGGAACTCCTAACACGTGCAGTCTACAGATACTAATTCCGAAATCTCAACCAAACCGAAGAGCATCCCCAAATTTAGCCAGATTGAGCTCACCCATTCACATAACTGGACCTAATCGAATCAACAACAGGGGCAAGGGAACACTAGCACAAGAATTATGCAATCAAGCCAAAAGAGTTTGCTTTTAGCTAGCTTGAGAATTATGCCGTTCGAGGTTTAAGTTAAACTAGATACTTTTTTTTTTTTGAGCAAAAAAAACTAGATACTCTAGTTTTTATTTTTCGGGGTCTCAAGGGCGATCGACTTTATGACAATGCTTTCCTCATCTGGCTAGGCACTAGATTTTAAAAAGTTTTTATTTTTCTATTTCTCATTGAGAATTTTCAACAGAATGCTGCACTAGTTGTAAAAACATTATTTTTACTTTTGAATATAATTTAACATTATTTCAAAAAAAATAAATAAAATAAATAAACTAGATACTCTATCCCTGGTTCTAGTCAAGATTGTTCTGACTTCTCAGCTCCTTGTTCCAACGATTTGAATTAGATGCCTACAGTTTTGTGATTGTTGAATTGGATTTGTTTCTTGGATAGACTTTGTGATGTGGTTTTACTTGTTTTTTCAGGCAGGTATCTACGGTTACACTGCATATTCAGCGAGCAAGTTTGGGCTACAGGGATTAGCGCAAGCGTTGCAGCAAGAAGTTATTTCTGATGACATTCATGTGACTCTCTTGTTTCCTCCTGACACTGATACACCCAGGTTTCTAGAAGGTAAGACAAATCCAGAATCTTTTTTTAACTATTCAAAGATCATTATTACATCATGAATATGTAGAGTATGAAAAAGGAAGTATAGAGCATGAAACACTTAAGCTAGGATTGTGTATTGTCATTTAGGCGTCTCATTATATTGATCAGATGACTCAGTTGACTTCTAGATTAGTTGCAGTTCCAGTCCAACCGGTTCAGTTAAATTCATTTGCTTGTTCTTGTGTTGGATCTCTTAGAACAGAAGAAGAGGCCAGAGCTCACTTCCATCATAGCAGCATCTTCAGGTATCAAAGCAGGAAAATTCAAAGTGACATGCCATTTCATCAGCTTCTTAATATCTATTGCTAGCGCCGGCATGTCCCCTCAGAGATCGCCTTGGCTCGCTTTCATTGAAATTATGTTTTGTGGCCTAATTAGACTCGTTACCTTGGTTGTCCAATGGCAATGGTACAAAAACCATAGAAAAGTGGAGCACGACAAAAAAATAGTAGAAGCAAATAGTAAAGTTATTATAGTATATGTATGTATAATAGTCATCAAACTATATGTATGTTTTTGGTATGAACCACTAAATGTATATGAAACAGGCTTTTGTATAGTGAACAGGTTCATGTTTTGTAAAATAAGCAAATTACTTCAACTAATGAATTTTTGAAAATAAATTGTAAACCTTCCTCGAAAAAAATCACTAAAATTGAACAAATTAATAGTTTTTTTTTTTTTTAAATTAAAACAAAAATTATTAAATATCTTTTTATCTAAAACCTTCGTTTCGGATTTTTTTCTCTTTCCGAGCTCAACAATGGCGTCACAGCTTCTCTTTGTTCCTCATCTCGCTCTCTTCCCTAAAGCCTCAACCTTTCATCCTTCCCTCTTCTCAACACTAAACCCCAGTTTCTTTTACTCTACTTCCACAAAGAGAGCTCTCAAATCCTCCTCTGATTCGCGAATTATTAACCTCAAAGCCGTCGCGGACACTTTCTCTGAAATCGAAAGTAACAGTGCCAATGAAACAACTGCTTTGACTCTACGTCAAATCTGCCAAGGTTTTGTCCCGGAGCATATTTTGCACAGGCAAGCTTTCGTTTCACTTGCTTTTGATTTGAAAAAGTACTAACAAAAAAATTCGAAAAAGTTCTGATTTTTATTTTTGGTGTGTAGAATGGAGGAGATTGGATTTGTGGTTCCTACAGACATACAAAGAGAAGCTCTACCTACTTTGTTTACAGGCCGTGACTGCATCCTCCATGCTCAAGTCCTTTTTCTTCTCATCATGCTTCTCTCTTTTGATTATCTGTTTTGAAACTTTTGGTTAATGTTGCTATGTATTTTTTTTTTTGGGGTAATCTTAGACAGGTTCAGGCAAGACATTGACTTACCTGTTACACATATTCTCTCTTATTAATCCTCAACGATCTTCTGTGCAAGCTGTGATTGTTGTACCCACTCGAGAGCTCGGTATGCAAGTAAGTCTAGTTGTAGTAGTAGGCATTGATTATGAAAACTTCTTAGCATACTTTTTTGTGATATGCTTGGAATTTGTTGCCTCTTTGGGTTTAGGTTACAAAAGTTGCTCGAATGTTGGCTGCAAAATCGGATTTTGATGTGAAAGGATGTACAGTAATGGCTCTCTTAGATGGAGGTACGCTAAGAAGGCACAAAAGCTGGCTAAAGGTTCGATTTAGATTTTTTTTTAAAGGGTTTCAGTCACTTCTTCTTCTTCTTGTGATTAAGTTCAGAAAGTTTAACTTCTTTTCAGGCTGAGCCACCAGCAATTTTGGTTGCTACGGTAGCAAGTTTGTGTCACATGCTAGAAAAGCACATATTTAGACTTGACTCTGTGAGAGTTCTTGTTTTAGATGAGGTAAAAACTTTCTCAACTGTATGTATGTATTGTACTGTTCTCCATAGTATAATGATTGAGGCTGTACTGCATATTGAACATCATGCTCAGAACATATTGTGACCCCGGTATATATTTGAACGGTCACTTTGGTAGGTTGATTTCTTATTCTACTCTTCAAAACAAGTTGGTTCTGTGCGGAAGCTTTTGACATCATTTTCTTCATGCGATAAACGTCAGACAGTTTTTGCCAGTGCTTCCATTCCCCAGCATAAACATTTTGTGCATGACTGTATACAGCAAAAGTGGACAAAGGTTAGCTTATCAAATGTTTCTTTTACTTTTGAATTATGTTCGGGCTTGGTTAATGAACCAAATGATTTGTGGCCTACTGTAGAATGTAGTCATGTAGATACCACCCAACTCTACACTTGCCAATATAACAAATTATAATTCTGAACTAGGGACTCAAGTCAGTTGTATTTCCTCATATTTCTGCAGAGGGATGTTGTCCATGTTCATGTTAGCGCAATCATGCCCATGCCTTTTTGCCTTCTTCACAGATTCGTTGTAAGACTTAACTTTGTAGCATCCTTCCACTTCGTTTGTCATGATATTAATCTATAAGTACATCTAACCTCTATTTTGGCAGATGTGTCAGAAGACAAATAAACATCAAGTGCTGCTTGCCTTGTTAGAGTCTGATGCACCTGAATCAGCTATTATTTTTGTCGGGGAGCAGGTATTGGAAACTACTATTTCCCTTCTAACTTCACTTAATCTAACCATTTAAAATTCTTTTCTGTTTCTTCTTTTCAGTCTGAGAAGTCAAAAAAGGCTGGAAATGATCCATCGACAACTCTACTAATGGAATTCCTTAAAACTTCATACAGTGGCTCGCTGGAGATCCTCCTATTAGAGGGGGACATGAATTTCAATTCACGAGCAGCTTCACTAACAGTACGTGGTTCTTTTGTCTGCGGATTCGAATCCTAGATGTGTACTTTCTGTTACTAACCTTCATGCTTTCCTATAGGAAATCAGGCAAGGAGGAGGTTTTCTTCTTGTTTCTACTGATATTGCAGCAAGAGGGATTGATCTACCAGAAACAACTCACATCTTCAACTTTGATCTCCCACAAACGGCTACAGATTATCTGCACCGAGCTGGAAGAGCTGGTCGAATACCCTTTTCTGACAAAAAGTGCATCGTTGCCAATCTGATCATGTCGGAGGAAAGATTTGTCTTGCAAAGATACGAAAATGAACTTATGTTCAGCTGCGAGGAACTCATTTTGTAAGTACAGTATTAATTATCCCAGTGAAGAAAATTTGTCATATACGGTTGTGTCCAGACACCATCAGTTTAATGTAACTAATTAGTTAGATGGGAAGAGTATATGAGAAGTGTCGTCATTAGCAAATAAATTTTATTCAGTTTTGACTCTTATGCTCTGCATTCTTACTTTTTAGTTCTCACAGTTAAAACTTAAAAGGTATCATATCACAACTCCATCTTTAATTACTGAATTCTTCAAGATTACTGTAATGCCGGATCTGATGTAAAATCCATCGGATGACCTATCTGCTTCTTGTATACCCTGCAAACCATCACATTAGTGGAATTAGATTAGCAACCGAAGATTTGTACATCTGATGGATCCATATTTTCCTAACTCAAAGAAAATTTTACCTCTGAGTTTGCGATGATTACATTCTTCCCAACTCTAGCATTCTTGTCTATTATGCATTCTCTGCAGGGAAAAGGAGAAGGCTTAAACAAAAAGAAGAAAGAGATGGGGAAACTTCACAAATGAGAACTGTTTCTAAGGTAAACCATACGAAGTTCATAGTCAGTCTTACTTAATTTTTGTGTTCTCTCCTATTCCAACGGGAACCTTCCCCTCAGCAAGCAGTGCTGCAACTTCTGCATCAGTTTCGTAAAAGTCTGCCCCAAGCATCACAGTGTCCTAGAGTTTCCATTACTTTTAGATCATTATACAATCTTAGAGTCTAGTCCTTCCATTCTTAGAAAGGTACTTGTTTTGCTTACCTTTAACTGAACGTTACTGCCTACTCTTGATCTAATTCCCACAATGCTGTGCTCAATCAAGCAGTTGGTTAAGAAGCTTCCATGAGAAATGATCGAATCAACGAGCTTCACATGTAAAGAAGTTGAGAGTTAATCCTGAACAAAGTGGGCCAAAACCGAAATGTATAGAAGTGACTATCATGGCTGGTTTTATTTACCTTAGAGCTGTCTATTTTTGATGGTGGCAGGTTTCTCCTTGATGTATAGATTGGTTTCGCTGCGTCGTAGAAACTAAATGCTGGCGGCTAACAGGTATACATGTAGACGTACGTGATATCAATATGAGTGTATATGATTATGAACAATATCTTGGGAAATAGAGTCTTCCTTACATGCTCGGTGAGGGCGAGATTTGCCTCAAAGAAAGATCTTATCGTTCCTATATCTTCCCAGTAGTCGTTAAAGAGATAAGCCTGCTCAAAAGATCTTGTTATCCGTTGATATAACGTTAATCATTGAATGAACTTGTGTAGTTAATCTGAATGTTACTGACATTCATATAGAATTCTTTAGCTGAGAAGGGTATAATCTCTGAACCAAAGTCGTTTGCTGTGGGGAAACGCCATCTGATTTCAGAAACAGTTGCAAGATATGATATTTGTTTTGCATCGTTCTTAGAATGCAAAGACAAAATCTAGACTAAAGGTGTTACCTCAAGAGATTCAACAGTATTTCCTTCTTGAAAACATAAACTCCCATTGACGCTATGTATGGTTTCTTTTCAGCTTCTTCCTTGGAAAGTCCTAAAATAGTTGTGTCTACTGCCTAAGGATACCCCGAGGTTAGAACAAATCTTCAGGTTTTGTTATGAGATGCTATTATTGCTGAAAAAATTAATCCCCCAAGTTTTCAAACATACCATTGCTTTCAGTTCGTCTCCTTTAGGTTTTTCACTGAAAGAGAGAACTCTTCCTTTGTCGTCTATCTTCATAAGACCAAAATCTGAGGCACGTCTACCATGTAACACAAAAAGGAATTATAAGAAATCATGATCTTTGATTCAGCATAAAAATTGCTATATATACTCTTTTGCATTCACCTGTCATCTATTGGTATGCAGGAAATGCTTATATCCGCGCCACTCTGCCGATGATCCTGAAGATTTAAGTAGACATGGTTGGAGTCTCTGAGTGTAACTAACTCTTGATGGAAGACATGGTTTCAAGTAATCTTGTCTCACCTGTATAAAATCCATATAATCCATCCTATAGAGGTGATCTCCAGAAAGGATCAACACATCCTCTATGTCCTTGCTCCTTGCATCCTATGAAAAGAATTGTTGGACCGCTTGTCTTTTCATATGAAGATAAGTTAGTTGTATAGTCTAATTTCTACCTCGAAAAGCCAATGGAATTGCCGAACTGCATCTGCTGTACCTTGGAACCACCTTTTACCGGATTCTCCTGGCGTTTGAGTGGCTGCAAGAACCTGAAATTTTTTCAAATGATTGTCTCAGATGCATCAAACCAGTTTGGCTCGTAATAGATGATGAAGAATGAATGTGAAACCTCAATATAGCCATCTCCAAAGCCAACTCCATTGGAGTTGTAAGCACGGGATATATGCCTGTTCAATGATGCTGAGTTGTATTGTGTAAGTATGTACATTTTGTTGATTCCACTGTTGATGCAATTGCTCATTGGTACATCTATCAACCTATACGCTCCGCCAAGAGGGACCTACAATTCACACATATTCCCGATTAGTTATACTTTTGTGGCAGGAAAATCAGCAATATTGGGAACTTTGCAGCAGAGAAGCAACTAACCGCAGGCTTGGCCCGACGTTTTGTGAGAGGAAAGAGTCGAGTTCCTGCTCCACCTCCAAGAATAATGGAAGCAACTGTCCTTGGATCCCTTTTCTCAGTCTCAAGTTCTTGTGCCTGGAGGTTGTTTACATAAGCAAATGCAGTACAGGGACACATTTGATGAGCTTGAAGATTGAAGAAGAAGATTGAGAATAGAAAGCAGAAGATAAAAGTTTGAAACTTTTTACCTTACTCTCTCCAGCTACACTATTTAGAGACATTGAAACTCTCTTAGAGAAGTTAGTAGAAGAAGATCGAAGTCGAATATTTGGAGGCTGAGCCAAGTTGAGCTTGTTCCCCATGAGCTCACCATTGCAGAAGCTTCCAAGTTTAATGTGCCTGGTTATCCCCCTGGAGCTGCGTAGGCAGCTTGGGGGAGAGAGGGAGATTTTGCATTCAGCAGAAACCACCATCACAGGAAATATTTGGCTCTAGAAAGGTTTGAGGAGAGGGTGAGATAAAAGAGAAGAGAAGAGAGTTGTGCATGAAACTGTCTTTTAGTTGATTTTTTTGGAAGGATTTGGTCCACCCTATCTTCATTAAGTCACATACACCACCAGTTTTTTATGTTGTATTTAGATTTGAAGACATTGCTCTTTTGTCTTGATCTGTCTTGCAATGGCATATTCTTCTACTCCAAACTTATGTCAAAAGATTTCAAAATCAAAAGAGAATTGTCTTCTTAGAATATATACTTTCTCAATTTAGTTTCTTCTAATCTCATGCCAACATGCCATGCAAAATGTAATTAATGAGATGGTGTAAGAACAGACAATAATTCAAGTTTGTTGCTGAGTTTATTTTGTATTTCTGAATAAATTAATAACATAAGAATAATTTGTTAAATTCAACTCATAATTGAGTTGTTGCCTAAAGAAGAAAAATAAAAGACTCATAATTGAGTGAAGAAGAATAAAATATATCCCAATAGAACTAAACCGAAGCAACGACTTTGAAAGCAAAGGGACCATGAATCTCATAAATAAATAAGTAAACAACTCGGCAAAGAAGTAAGGAAGAACCTCTGAATCAATGGCGATTTCGAAGCTCCATCTACTCTTTCTTCTCCCAGTCTTTCTCTCCCTTCATCGTCTTGTTCTTTCCGACTCCGGTAAGATCTTCTTGATTTGTTAGTCTAGGTTTCTTGATCTCTTTTGTTTACTAAAATGATACACTCCGATTGATATATTTAGTGGTCTGTTTATGAAATCCACAGATGAACAAAATCTTCTTAAAGTATTCAACGAATACAGAACATCACTAAACCTAAAAACCTTAACAAAGAACAACAACGCAGACTGTCTCGCGGATGAAGTTGCAGACCAATTCAAGAACCAAATCTGCTCAAACACCAATGGCTTCGCTTTAGTCCCTGGAACAGATCCTAGAATCCCAAATTTCCCTAACCTCCTCGCTAAGTGTCACCTCAGCACAACCGTAATCAAAGACGGCGAGATAATAAAAGCTTGTGTTCCTAACTATGATCCGATACCTGTCTTGAGAAATTTCACCCTTGTCGTAATCAAGAACTTGAATGATTCTAAGTTCACTGGAATTGGTATTGCCAAAGGTGGTAACTGGATTGTTGTCATCCTCACTACAAACACACGGGAGGGTGGCTATTCTTTGGCCGTTAATTCATCAGGAGCTTTTGCATACGGAGTTAATGGCGTTGTTGTTTCTTCAACTTTCTTGTTCCTTCTCTTTTGTTTCTTCATGTTTTGAGTCCCATTTTTTGTGTTTTTTTTTTCTCCACGTTTTTAAGGGATCAAAATCTCTCTCGCCCCTTCTCCTCCAATTCTATTCTATTTAACCCCCCTAATTAAAAATTGTATTTAAAATTGTATTTTTATTTAGAAAATTAGTAAAAGACAAATAAATTTTAGATTTTTTTCATATTTACAGATCCAACCTAAATTTGGATCTAGATATGGGTATCGGATCTTAAATTCCCAAATCCATAACCAAACCCTAATTTCTTTATTCTCTTTTTTTTTTCTTCTCGTGTTTCTTCTCCTCCCACTCGAGTCGACAGTTGCAGAGGTCGATTAATCTCGTTTCATTTTATTCTTTTCTTCTCCTCTCGATACTCTTTCGTCTTCTTCTTCTCTTTTTTGTCATCCGTTTCTCTCAATCACCTTTCTTCTTCTCTTTGAAGAAATCCGCCGTAAGAATCAAAATTCGCCGTGAGAAATCGGAATTCGCCGTTCGTTTCCTCTCAGCTGCCGGTCATTGTAAGCCATTCTCTTTATTTCTTTGCTTTGATCGACTAGTTGTTGGGTTTAGTTCTCTGAATTGTGTGAAAAGGATATGAAATCGGGAAGTGTGTTTTTGAAATGATTTCGTGAAATGTGTTGTGAGTTTGAGTGTAGATAGATAATGAGATCCGTTTATTTGAGGTTGTGTTCGGATTGAGTTTGTGAGATTGTGTTAGTTTGAGTTTGAGTTTGTGTTTGTGTTGTGTTTATGTTCGGATTGTGTGAGTTTGAGTTTGTTTTTGTGTGAGTTTTTATCTCTTTGCTTTCGATAATGAGATTGTGAGAGTTTGAGTTTCTTTTGGACCCGTTTGGATTGTGTGAGTGTGAGTTTATGTAGATAATGAGACTGATTTTCAAAGTTTGATATAAATTTGTTGTTTTAGGTACCAATCCAAATGGTTAAAACCAGAGGAGGAGGATCTAGTGTAAGAAGTGGTACTAGAAGATCCGAAAGAATAAAGCAATTGGAGATAGCAGGTGAAAATGTAGTGGATGATGTAGTGGATGATGTCGTGGGAGAGAAAGTTGGTGAAAATGTAGTGGATGAGGTCGGGGAAGATCAAGTAGGCGAATCTGGTCCAGTGAATTCATCACATATGCATCCGAGACATGTCTCTGACCAGGAGGTAATTTATTTTGTTTAGTACAACATATTACAACTAGGTACAACTATGCTGTGACACTTAATTTTTTTGTAAAATTGTGTTTGTATTTCAGGAAACAGAGACTGATACGGAGGAGGACACTCAACCTATTGAACCAAAGTTATATTTTAGTGATCCAAGCGTCTATGGAAATCATCCCAAGCTTTCATCAAGGTGTCAAATTGCTAGTACGCTGGATATGTTAAAGAAGCTCGAACCATCAGAAAAGGCATGGTTTAAGAAACACAAGCAGTTCAGGCACGTATGGCACATGGCTAGGCACGAAAATAATAAGGTTATGGCAATGTGGATGCTTCTATTACGGACTGCTCGTATAGCTAAACGTAAAGTCTGCTGGTTCGTAGTGAATGGCGTACCCATACGCTATTCAATGAGAGAACATGCTCTCATCACTGGTTTTGATTGCCATGATTATGATTTAGGATTTAATGAGAAGGAATATGGAAATTTTGACTTTGTCTTAAGGGTTTTTGGGTCTAAAAATGTTACAGTGAAGGATGTGGAAGAGAAGCTAGATTCAATGAAGGATAAATGCAATGGAGATCGCTTGCAAGTGGCTGTCCTTTTATTCTTAGCTAAGGTGATAAGAGGAAAAAAAAAGTATGATAGCATATATCCTTTCATTCTGAAGATAGTGGGTGATTTGAAAGCGGTAGAAACATTTCCATGGGGGCGAATGACTTTTGAAGACAATATCAAAACGATATATCATGAGATGAAACATTGCAAAGGCAAAGTGATAGATCAAATGTTATTTCCAGGGTTCATAATTCCTCTTGAGGTAATAGATAAGGACTAATTAATAAGTCTGTTTATTTTCTATGATTTTAAGATATTTGATTGTGTAACATATTTTACAGGTTTTGGCGTTTGAGTGCATTCCCCAGCTGTCCAGAGAATATCAAGAAGTGGTAATAGGCGCTAGAGATGGCTGCCCATTGATGTGCAAGAAAAAACTCAAAGATTCTTTGATGAAAGGTTATCCACTTGAAGAAATAAACGAAAAACTTGGGACAGAGAAGGTAAGATGTCGGGACCATTAGTAGATTAGCAAAATTTTATAAGATCATTATTTTAATCTTTGTTTTATTGTACTTTACAGGACATCATAAGTATCTTAGAACCATTGGAGGAGCAGCAACATCTTTTGCATCGCATCATGGAACAACATGAAGATGATGATTTTATGGACCCATTTGCTGATGAATGGAACAAGCGTCTGGATGTAGAGAAGAAGGAGATTTGGTGGGAAAAGCTATATAAGAAAGATATTGCTTCTCGAGGATTTGGAGAGGCAAATGTTCCACAAGTCGAACACTTGGAGGAGCAGCAACAAGAATACGTGTCAGCAGCTGAACATATGGAGGAGCAGCAACAAGAATACGTGTCAGCAGCTGAACATATGGAGGAGCACCAACAACAAAGAAATCTGACTAGTTTGAAGGAGCTTGAGGAGAGGTTGATGAAAGCCATGGAAAATGGATTCACAGAAGTTAATCAGAAGATAGATAAGAAGATAGATGAATTTGATAAGAGGCTCAAAAATATTGAAAGCTTGGGAATAAATTTCCAGTATAGAGAGAATCTTGGGAATTCATTTTCTGCATGGATAGATGCTGAGGCTGGGAGGACAGAAGGAACTAGTGCTGGTGATACAGGAACAGAAAAAGAAAGAGAAGTTGAAATTCAGATGGGAGAAAGAACAGGAACGAGACCAGGACATGAGTGTAGTGAACAGGAACAGGAAGGAGAATTTGTGAGTGATATGCAAGAAGGATTTGAGGTTCAGATGAGAGAAGGAATAGAAAAAGAAGGAGTTGGGGAAGAAGGTGAAGGAGAACATGAAGCTCCGAGAGAGCCAACTGGTGATGGTGAAGGAGAACATGAAGCTCCCAGAGAGAAGAGGAAGCTCCGTCCGTCAAAGTTCATCACTACTCCTTTCACGGCTGCGAAAAAAACGAAGAAGTGATATTTGTTTGTGTAGTTTTGAAAACTTGTCTGGATATCCAACTTGTCTTTTGTGTATCCTTTATTATGCAACCGATTTTAGGTACAACTGGTGTTTCTAGGGACAACTATGTTTTTGGGTTATTTTGTTTTGGGTTTATGGATTATCCTGTGTTTATTATGCAACTGATTTTAGGTACAACTGGTGTTTCTAGGGACAACTATGTTCTTGGTTTTTTTGTTTTTTTTGTTTTTACTATTATTCTGGTACAACTGAGTAAAGTTAAGTACAACTACGTATCTGTTACAACTGATATATAGTTGTCCTTTTGCGCCGTCAAAAGTCTACATTGTGACACCTGGCGCCGTCAAAAATAGTTGTTTGCGCCGTCAAAAATTCATATAGTTGTCCAGTTGTACACAGTTGTACTCAAATTAACATAGTTGTTCTTTGTTCTAAAAACCACAAAAATTAGTTGTTCTTCACTTTAGATCAATTTTTTCTAGTTGTACTTATGATATTACATAATTAGAATAGAATCCCTATGTCATCTTGTATATAAATGTTTGAAATCACCATTATTTCTTGATTCTCATAATTTGTGGTCATTATATACAAAGAAACTCTAAAATACTAAGATTGTTTATTGAAGAATTTGGATTTCTATGGTTTAGATTTGTTTTTCACATGTGAAGTGGATTATGTTAAATTTTTGTGGTTGTTACATACAAAGTAACCTTAAAAGACCAAATTTTTATATTTTGGTTCTAAGTTTTCTAATTTAATTTTATATTTTGGTAATAGACTATAGTTGTACCGGTTGTACCTAGTTGTACCAAGACACGACAACTCAATCAGAAACATAACAAATACAAACACCAACGTTCCTAAAATCATCAATCAGATATCAATTTTGGTCACCATCTTTGTCAAACCACTCACTCGTACCAGTCGGCTTCTTCGACTTCTTCTTACCTCCTTTTCCTCTATGTTCTCCAACAGATGCGAACCTTTTTTCTTGTCTTCTTCCTTGTTTAACATCATAATGCGGAGGCAAGATTAACCGTTTCATCGTCTCCTCGGGAACAGTCCATTGACAACTATGGGGAACCGGATAAATCGTCCTTGAATACGCCAAAACCCAAACCTCAATCCAGTAATATTTTGAGCACAAGTCATGTAACTCTATCTCAGGATCTGCTTCCTTCTTTGCTTCTCTTGCAGCTGCTACTGCATGCACACATGGATATTTGTCTATATCAAATTGTTTACAGCTGCAAGTTTTGCATATTAAATTAACCACATATTGTAGACCATCACTACCTATGACACTATATTCAAGTCGGTAACAGTTTAGCTCATTCACCACCAACAATTTTGCTTCCTTACAACTTTTGTGAAGTTCTTTCTCCACAAAAGGAACCAGCTTCTGTGCAGTTGATATTTCTGCAGAAGCTTTTCTATGTTTAGCAAACCACTCAATCATTTTCTCGATAATAGCATCTATCATTTGTAACAGTGAGTAGTTCCTTGCATTTTCTAAAACACCATTAATCGATTCAACAGCATTGCTTGTGTCTAGGTTGTATTTTTCTCCAGGAAAATAACATCTAGCCCAGTGCTTTATCTCCGTCTGCTCATCTAGATACAAACGTGCCGAAGGATATGTTGACGAAAAATCACCATAAAGCTGTAAGAACTCTGCCTCCGTATAAGCCCGAGCACATTGCCTGAACTTTTTGGCACATATTGCTCTGTTTACTCCAATAACTTTTCCTTTCACATTCTGAGACAAATGGTAGATACAATGCCCATGGTGAGACAATGGATAGAGCATTGCTATTGCCCTGAGGAGACTGAAGTTTCTGTCAGAAACAAACACAATTTCAGGTCCATCTGGTATTAGCGATTTGAGCTTTTCGAGAAACCAAAACCAACTTTCATTATTCTCGCCATCCACTACACCAAAAGCAAGCGGATAATGGTGATGATCGGGATCTTGAGCTGTAGCAACAAGTAGCACTCCACCATATGCAGTCTTAAGGTGGGTTCCATCCAAAATGATCACTTTTCTCATGACTCGGAAGCCTTCAATGGAAGCTCCTAGTGCGAAGAACAAGTACTTAAACTTATGTTCCTCATCCACTTCCACATATGACACTGTATCAGGATTCATCTTTTCTAACATGAACATATACGAATACATAAGCCTAAAACCTTCCTCTGGGGTACCTCGAACATCATCTGCAGCTTCTTTTTTTCCTCTCCACGCGGTAGAGTATGACACCTTCACACCAAATCTTCTTTGAACCAAGTGAATGAGAGCTTTTGGAGTTGGCGTGGCAATTTCACCCGGATAATCTGCAGCCAATAAAGAAGCAACCATATTTGGTGTACCTTTCCTTCTAATTCGCCCTGTACTTGTTCTTGACCGAGAGCATGTATGAATATTTCTATGAGTTCTTATAGAGAAAGGCTTAGACTTATCCCTCCTTGCAGCTCTTACGTACCAATTGCAACCATTATGTGCTTCAGAACATTTTGCCACATATCTCAATGGCTCCGAATGCTTTACAACAAACTCAAAACAATTCGTATGTCCAGCCTTTTCAATTAAACTTTGTATTGCTTTTTTGCTTCCAAATTCCTGGCCTATCGTGAAATCAAGACCATCTTCCCATAAAAGAGGTCCAGACTGGTTTCCTTCTACATCTCTATCTTCATTCTCGACCACCACCAGATTTTGTAGTGATGGTTCTCTTACGTACATATCGACGATACCACCACCACCACTACCATTCGTTCCACCAACTAGAGCAATCTCTTTATTCACTCCATCAATTAGAGCAATCTCTTTATTCGCTCCACCAGTATCATTTGCTCCACCACTATCATTCGCTCCACCAATTAGAGCAATCTCTTCATTATTTGGAAGATTTCTTGTTGCCAAATCCTTTATCAAAACTTGATCAAACCCGTCATTTTCATCGATCCCCTGATTTTGTTCTTCATTATTGGTAACTTCGACATGCAAAACACTTCTAAACCCTTCTTTAGACACATCCTTTAAATAACACACAACATCTTCATCATCTCGAATATAATTTGGTATTCCCTTATAGTTTGGGAATGAGAAGGGAAAGTAACTAACTCTCAGATTTTTCATAGCCACATCTACCTTTATCTTGCTGCATATCTTCTCAACCAAGTTAGCATATGATACATCACTAGATGATGTCTTCATAAGAAAAGAATACACTTCCTTATCTTCTCTTGAAATCCATCGTACATCTTCTCCAATACTTGAATAGTATCCATCATAAAAAAAGCGTATGATTGCAGTCTTTGGCATTGTCACCTGAAAAAGAAAGAGAAAGAAAACAGTCAATTTCCATTTTTTAGTAGCAGTTCATAAACATAGTTGTACCCATGTGTCTCAGTTGTACCAAATTTCGGGATCCTTAATTTCCTACATAGTTGTACCCATTTGTCTCAGTTGCACCAAATTTTTGTCCCAGATCTGAAATCCCCAAAATTGTTTACAGAAAGCGGCATTCAATCTCAAATTCAACATTTCTCAATCATAATAACCATCCCCAACGCAAGACCTTAATCCACTAAGAAAACAAGTCTACTAACCTTAACAAGCATAAAGACCAAATAAATTTACAAATTTACAATTTTTTCAAGTGTGTGTTAATGGTGTGTTAATGGTGGATAAGAGAGATTAAAACAATTTACAATTATATCTAAGGAAATTTAGACAATAAGAGAGATTAAAACTACCTTCAAGTGTGTGTTAATGGTGGATGAAGAAAAAGAAGAAGAAGAAGAAGAGAGTCTCCAAGCTCGAGGATGACCGTTTTTGTTTGATTTTTTTGACAAATGAGAGAGGAGAGAGAGTTTAAATTATTGGTTATTTTTTTTTTTTTTTTATAATTCAAATTTGTTATATAATATAAGAAGGGAGAGAGGGGTAGAGATGGATTTTGAAAATATTGGAAAAGATAGGGGGTAGTAAGAATAAATAGGGGTTTTTCAAATTAAAAATGAAACAAAAGAGGCTATATAGATTAAAATCCGTTTTTAAGTCACCTCGTTTTCTTTGTTTCTTATTATATTGTGAAATGTGATAACGGTGAGAAGAACAATATTGGAGCAAGTCGCCTTTCTTAAATAGTGTTAACTATTTCTTCTCTCTTTTTAATTCGAATATACGTTTCGCAATTTAGTTTCTTATCTCATGCCATGCAAATGTAATTAATGGAGATTTTGTTAAATTCAACTAATTGTTTATGGTTGTGAGAGAAACAAAAATAGAATGGTACGATCACAGAAGTGACAAATACGGTCATACAGTTGATTATTTTTTCTTTAATTATTTTTTTTACAATTAATAAAGAAGAAAATATGGATAATTATTAATAAAAAAATAAAGATGTATATTGGGAATTTGTGGAATATGTGTTTAAAGGTAAATTTTCCTTTATCCACATGAGATGAAACAGATATCTATTTATAAAATATGATAACCGATCATTAACTTGAAAAAGAAAATAATAACCGATCAATTATGATATAAAAAAGTTGTTTACTATTCTCTCCGTTTAAAAATACTTGTCATTCTAGGTCTGATTTTTTTATTTCAGTTTAGTTGTCATTCTAGCTTTCTAATACTCCTTCCGTTTCAAAATATATGATGTTTTAAGTAAAGCACGCAGATTAAGAAAACTTTACTTTTAACAAGTTCAACCAATCAGAAATAATACTACATAATATAAATACTAAACTAATATAAAAGTTGCATTGAAATTTGAAAACATCATATATTATGAAACAACAAACTTCTCTAAAACATCTTATATTTTGAAACGGAGGGAGTATCAGTTATATTAGAATTTTTTTTTGGGCAAATCAACACAATCCCAATTAATTCGTAGTTAATCATATCATTCTTTGCTTCGTCGGTTGAATGATCCGTCGACCTGGATCTATTAACGGGTCTGAGCAAGAAGAAGTAATGGGACTCGTCAACTTTAACGGTGGGCTCGTCTTTAGCCAACGGTCATTGTATCTTATCACCGACGCGAGCAAAAACCGCGACGGTGATATCTCCCTGAGCAGGACGGAGAATTTCGAGATCGTCGCAAGCGAGCTCAACGCTGTATGATTTGTTGATTAGGTGGAGAATCGCGCCGTGGATTGTGAGAATCACTTCCTCTGTCGTGAGAGGAAGAGCTGAAGCATTATCGGAGATGGTGAGTTCCGGGAAGATATCATTGACGAGATCGTTCACATCGGTTGAAGGATAGAGATTGTTATTAGCACAAGAGGAAAAAGAGGAGGAGTTCAGAAGATGAGCTTCGGTGGTTGAAGCATCACTTTCTCGAGACTTGTGTGTAGAGATTTACTTACAGTTCCCCAATTTCTTACTTCACTACTCTCTCTCTCTCCTTCGTTGTTTTCGATTTACTTTATAATGGCTTGGGTGTTATTGATTTTTCACTTTTAATTTGTTGTCTCTTGAGTTACTCTCCGTTGAATAAGTAAGTGTGATCTGGGTTTTGCTAAAGTTTTGATTTTTGTTGTTCTTGTTGTTGTTGTTTAGAGAATGATGAAACTTTGGGTTTTTATGTCATTTCAGGAGCGGATTATACAGTTTTGTAATCTGAGATTTAGGAAAAAATGAAAATAGTTTGTGTGCTGTATGAGTTTGCTGGATTAGGAGGAAGACGAAGGGGAATGAAAAAGAGTTTTTGATATTGGGAGAAATAGATTTCGGTTTATTTTGGGTTATTATTGGTTTAGATGGCTTGGTTTTAGAGTTAAAGCTTAAACCGATATAATCCAATTACATAGAGATTTAGATTTCGAACTTTTGATTTGGAGAGAAATAGATCTCAAAATTTATTTTCAGAGACGTATAGATCGAGGTCATAGTTCCGGCTCCATCTAGCTAGATATGATAGTTCTCGGGAGAAAATAGCTCGTTTTCCCCTCGAATTTGTCACTAGTCCAACATCCTTATTGTATGTATTTCAATTGTTTAATTTTTAATTCAACATCATCTTCCACACCCTTATTTGTACAATTTAATATTTTATATTCAACTTTGAATTCAACACGTCGTAAATGGTCTAAGAAGAGACATATTTTTAATTAAGAAAAAAAAACGGAAGCAACGACTTTCGAAGAGTCGAGAAAGCAAAATGAACTTAAAATATCATAAACAAATAAAAGATCTCGATCAGTGGCGATTATGTTGTGATAAATTAACTATACTTGTGACTTGTGACAGTAAAGTTAAAAATTTACTAGGCGAAAAAACTATATGACTAAAAAAATATCCCCCTAAAGTGAAAAAAAATATACATATATAGCCCCAAAAACTATCTTCCATGGATAATAATAACTCTTACATAAATGATCATAATTGAGTGAAGGGAAAAAAACAAAAAATCCCATTAAAAAGGAAAAAATAAAATCCCAAAAAATATCCTCCACTTGACAGAACAAAAAAAACAATATCGTTTGATTTATTTGTCTGCAATGACATCAAATCGAGTGGACAAGAAGAACCTAACCGAAACAACAACTTTAGTCAACGAACTTAACTTAACAAAATTCTCTTTTAAATAAGAAGTGAAGATTCATCACAAAAGAAGAACACTCACCAAATTAAAGAAGTAAAGAACCTCTGATCGAAGTTACGTTGTTGCAGCCTTTCTCTCTGTTTCTTGAAACTTTCTTCTTATCTTCTCATTGTGCAACTTACAACATATTTATACTTAGGTTAATGTTTAACCTATAGTTTGCAATAATACTAAACCCAACATTTAATGGGCTTGATTAACACAATAGCCCAATGGCCTTTAAACTCTTAACAACAACAAAAAAATCTTTTCTTCCTCTTCTCCCTCATTCTCGTCGAATCTTCTTCTTCTCCAATCTAAGAACTCTTTTGATTCCTTCTTCTTCTCTTGTGAATCTTCTTACTCTTTCTCTATTTCAAGTTTGAGCATTAATCAAGGTTTGATTCCAACACTCCCTCTCAAACCCTTGATTAATTCCCAAATTCAAAATTGATTTTTGGATTCTCATTTCTCCATTATGTTTCAACTTGATTTATTTTATCTGTCTAGATGTTCCTTTTACAGCATCTGCGTAACTCATAGGCAACATCTCCATCTCCCTCATTGGATTATGCTCAATGAGGTCTCCCTCTTTTCCCGTGCCCCTTTCTTTCTCTGCCTTGTTCTTAATCTCGATTGCTCTCTGTTTTTCTTCACTCCTGCTTTGTTTCAGTTTGTTCACATGCAACTTTTTATCAACCTGAGAAACTTGTGCCATGTTTATATCTGCAGTGACTAGCCTGGTGGGATTTTGCATAACTCCAAGTTTCGATCTAAGCTCCTCAAACCTCTTAGTTCCGAGAGGCTTCGTGAGGATGTCAGCGACTTGTTCCTCGCCACTGCAATATCTCAGGTTTATCACTCCTTCCTTTTCTGCTTCTCGAACCACATGATATCGTATTTGGATATGTTTCGTCCTCCTGTGTTGAACTGGATTTCTACCAATTGCAATTGCAGATGTATTGTCGCAGTATATTGGCACACTGTTGGTAGTGTCTACTCTCATTTCTCCCAGCAATCGTTTCAACCATACTGCATGATTAGTGGCTGAGCACAACGCCATATACTCTGCTTCTGCTGTAGATTGTGCAATAGTGTCTTGTTTTTGTGTTTGCCATGTGAACATAGCGCTACCCAAGGTAAAACACATACCTGTAGTACTTCGCATGTCTTCTCTGCAGCCTGCCCAGTCAGAGTCAGAGAATCCAACCAACTCTACTTGATTGGTCTCATTGAAATTCAATCCATAGTCTATAGTGCCTTGTATGTACCTTAACACCCGTTTTGCCTCTTATAGGTTCTGTTCAGTAGGTTGAGACAAGCTTCTGGACAAGTACGATGCAGCAAAGGCAAGATCAGGTGTCGTTGCTGCAAGATACAAAAGTCCACCGATCATGCTTCGATACATTCTTGGATTAGGTAGGATTTCACTTTCCTCTTGATTTTTCTCGTGAGGTGTTAGAGGTGTGCTCACAGGGTTGCAGCGATTCATTCCAAACTTTTCCAACAGCTGCTTAGCATACTTCCTTTGGCTTAAAAACACTCCGTCTTTGGTGTAAGTAATCTCAAACCCAAGAAAGTACTTGAGTTTTCCCAGATCAGTCATTTCAAAAGTTTTCTTCAGATTCTCTTTGAACTGGTTGATCATCTTCTCACTACTCCCTGTAATGATAAGATCATCAACATATAGGCTAATAATCATAATTTCACCTTCACATTCTTTTGTGTACATTGCTGCATCACAATCACTTCTCTTGCATCCTTGTGACATGAAGTAAGAGTCAATCTTACTGTACCAAGCTCATGGTGCCTGCTTTAATCCATATAGGGCTTTCTTTAGCTTGTAAACCATGTTCTCTGAGCCCTCTATCTCAAACCCTGGTGGTTGTTCAACATAAACCTCTTCTGTGATTTCTCCATTAAGGAATGCTGACTTAACATCCATTTGGTGCAGGTTCCACTTATTTTGGGAGGCTAAGGCTATTAGAGTTCTGATTGTGTCGTGCCTGGATACTGGGGCAAACGTTTCACCATAATCTTCACCATAAGTTTGAGTAAACCCCCTGGCCACCAATCTTGCTTTCAGTTTTTGAATCTCACCACTCTCATTTGTTTTCACTTTATATATCCATTTGACTGAAATCACTTTCTTGCCTTCAGGTAACCTTACCAGCTCCCAGGTCTCATTCTTGTTGATGATGTAGATTTCATCATCCATTGCGATTTTCCATTCCTTGCTGTTTATAGCGTCTTCAAATGTGGATGGCTCCTCCCAGATTAGATAGCATGCTTCTGCAACATGATTTGCGTTTTCCCCTTGCTCTTCTGTTTCATTATATATATTATCCAATCTTCTAACCTTGTGAACGACTCGAGAAGAGCTCCCAGGTTCAGTTTCTCCTCCACTTAACTGAAAAGGTATAGGACTTATACCTTGTCTTTCATCTCTGAAATTTGATCTAGCTTCTGGACTAGTTTCATTTCTCTTTTGTATTTCTACATCTGTTTTCTGAGATGGGCTGACCTTACTGGGAGATTTCTCAGTTCTCTCGTTTACTTCTTCTTGAGTTTTCCAATTCCAACTTTTGTTTTCTTCAAACACCACATCTCTTGAAACTTCTATTCTCTTTGTACTTAGGACATACACCCTGTAACCCTTACTTATGGTGCTATATCCCATAAACACAGCCTTCTCTGACCTGTCATCTAGTTTTCTTCTTCTAGCTGCAGGTATCCACACATGACAAACACAACCAAATACCTTAAGGTGACCAACTGAGGGTTTGTGACCACTCCAGACTTCAAGTGGTGTTTTTTGGTTTAACGCCTTGGTGGGGAGTCGGTTCTGAAGGTAAGTTGCTGTAAATATTGCTTCTGCCCAGAAATAATCTGGCATTTCTTTGTCTTTTAACATGCTTCTTGCCATGTCCAGCAGGGTCCTGTTTCTACGCTCAGCAACTCCGTTCTGCTGTGGTGAGTAAGCCACAGTGAACTGCCTCTCTATTCCATTCTCTTCTAAGAATCTTGTGAATTGCTCTGACTTGAATTCTCCCCCTCTATCTGACCTGAGTTTCTTTATTCGTTTGCCACTTTGAGTTTCCACGAGGCTCTTAAATTTCCTGAAAGTTGCAAGCGTGTCTAATTTCAACCGCAGAAAATATACCCACAACATATGCGAGAAGTCATCTGTAAAAGTAAGTATATACATGCTACCATTACATGATGGGGTTTGCATTGGTCCACATATGTCTGTGTGAATCAAGTCTAACACTTCTTTACTTTTTGTTTCCGAGATCCTAGGAAATTCTTCTCTGCATTGTTTACCTTTAACACATGCTTCACAAACCTCCTGTATTACCTTGAAGTTTGGTAGACCTTTGACCATTTGATTTGTTTGCAGGTTCTTTAAATTGTGAAAACCAGAGTGTCCGAGCCTTTTATGCCATAACTCAGACAAGCTTTCTTCTTTGGCCATCCTTACACTCTCTTCAGCTAACTGCATACGCAACAAGTAAGCATTTCTTACACTCTCTACTTCTGCAATCTTGTCTCCTCCTTGATTGTGGATTATACATTTGTTTTCTACAAACACAACCTTATACCCATTTCTTGTCATCTGTGGTACACTTAGCAGATTTTTATCTATCTCTGGGACAAGAAAAACATCCTTGATAACCCTTACTCCCTTCTTGGTCATCACTTCTATGTTTCCCTTCCCTGCGGTCATTATTCTTGCCCCATTTCCAATCCTAATGGGTACTTGAACAGATTTGTCTATTGTAGTAAACAATCTCTCTTCCTTGGTCATATGGTTGGTAGCACCACTGTCTATTAACCAGATTTCATCACTGTTTGTATGGTCCACTACATGAGCTGCACTAAATAGACCAGTCTCCTCTTCTAATTGTTGTTGTGTTTGACTTTTCTGGCATTCCCTCTTGATGTGGCCAGGTTCTCCACAAGCAAAACAACCTCTCCTTGGTCTAAATTGCTTACTGAAGAACTGAGATTCATAATTTTGTAGAAGGTAACACTCACCTTCCTTGTGGTTGCTCTTCTTACAAATTTTGCAGAGTCTTCTCACTTCATTCATCTTTCTTGATATTTGCTCCATTAAACGTTTGTAGATTTCTGTTCACCGGGATTGACCGAGCTCTGATACCATGATCGAAGTTACGTTGTTGCAGCCTTTCTCTCTGTTTCTTGAAACTTTCTTCTTATCTTCTCATTATGCAACTTACAACATATTTATACTTAGGTTAATGTTTAACTTATAGTTTGCAATAATACTAAACCCAACATTTAATGGGCTTGATTAACACAATAGCCCAATGGCCTTTAAACTCTTAACAACAACAAAAAAATCTTTTTTTCCTCTTCTCCCTCATTCTCGTCGAATCTTCTTCTTCTCCAATCTAAGAACTCTTTTGATTCCTTCTTCTTCTCTTGTGAATCTTCTTACTCTTTCTCTATTTCAAGTTTGAGCATTAATCAAGGTTTGATTCCAACATCCTCCTCCTCTTCTGCATGCATCAATAATGGCGGTTTCAAAGCTCCATCTCCTCTTTCTTCTCTCAGTCTTTCTCTCCCTTCATCGTCCTGTTCTTTCCGACAACGGTACAACTAAATTATATACTTCCCATCGATTGAGATACTTAGTGGTACGGTGTTTGCTTCATCTGATAAATATTAATATTGGTATTTTCTTTTTTCTTGTGTGTGTGTTTTCTGTTTATGAAATCTACAGATGAAGAAGATCTTCTTCATGAACTATTCAACATATACAGAAAATCAATAAAACTAAAAACCTTAACAAAGAACGAAAACGCAGAGTGTTTCGCAGACGAAGTCGCAGGCCAATTCAAGAACCAAACCTGCACAAAAGTCACTGGCTCAGCTTTAGTCCCTGAAACGGATCCTAGGATCCAAAATCTCCCTAAACTCCTCTCTAAATGCCACCTCAACACGACCGTAATCAGAGACGGTGCGGTAATGGAAGTTTGTGTTCCTAAGCATGATCAGAACCCTAACTTGACCGATTTCAGCGTTGCCGTATTCAAGAACTTGAATGATTCTAAGTTCACTGGGATTGGTATCGGTTCTGAAAGTGGTGGTGAGTGGGTTGTTGTCGTCCTCACTACAAACACACACGAGGGTGGCTATGCTATCTCAGGAGCTTTTGCATTCGGAGTTAATGGCGTTGTTGTTTCTTCAACTTTCTTGTTTCTTCTCTTTTGTTTCTTCATGTTTTGATTTGAGTCCCATTTTTTTCCCTTGTTTTTTTAAGTCACCTCGTTTTCTTTGTTTCTTAATTGTATGGTGACAAATTTGATAAATTCTTACGGCATTAAAAAAAAGATTGGAGCAAATCGCCTTTCTCATAGTTTCCTCTTACCGATTGTGATTGACTAAATATGTAATAAACTCCTTTTTATAACCCCCAAAATCCCATACGAACAAGAATGAACCGTTAAGTACTCTGCTTGGGTATTCTGGTATTCAGGTCGAGTTCGAATATGAATCATTGGGGTTCGGGTTCTTCAGGTAGAGGAGTTTAAAATCTAATAAGAGAAATATAAAAATTTGGTTCAATTCCAGTTTGGGTCTTTTCGGATTCAGTTAAATTGGGATTTTCAAAATCATTAAATAACTAGTTTTTATATGGTACATAAATACCCGATATTTTACCGGAATATTCGAAAACTTTTGGATTTATATCTAAGTTTTTGGGTAAATATTTAGATGATGAGGTAAAATTTTTAGATTTTTGAATAAAATTTTGGGTATTCGAAAAATGTTTCGAGTATTCAAATTTTAAATTATTATTATGTATTTATCTTTTAAATAGTAGAGAATATGGTCAAACAGAAATTTGGATGCAAATAAGAGTTTTCGAGTCGGCCAAATTCGGTTTAAGTATTGAAAGTATTTTTTTCCCCAAACTAGTTAAGTTCTTAAAAATATGAACTCCTAGTACTACTTATATGTGCCTGGTCAAGCCCGTGGAGCAGCACAAACAGACAGAGAGGGAGATTCAGCAGACAGCAGAAACCACCACTTTCACAGGAAATATCGGTTCTTTGAAAGGTTTGAAGAGAGGAGAAGTTAAAAGGGGAAGAGACGAGAGTTGCATGGAATTGCATTTTTGTTGAATTTCTCATACTGTCCACCCTATCTTCATGAAAGGTCACACATGCACCACCAGATTTTTATTTTTTATTAAGGTTTTAAAACATTGCTCTTTTGTCTCGATCTGTCTTGCAATGGCATAGTCTACTGGGAGACTTATGTCAAGAAAATTCAAAGTTGAAAGAGGAAATAATGTTAAACTTTTTCTTTTACTTTTTATCTAGAATATACTTTTGCAATATATTTTCTATTTCATGCCACGTGCCCATGCAAATATAATTATTAATTAATGGAAATTTGCTAATTTCAACTAACTAGGTAACAACCCGCACATAACTAACTGGATCAATATTTTCAACTAACTGGATCCGCACATACAGTGGCGGATCCAAGATCAAAAACTATGTGGGACACTAAAGAAGGAAAACATTGAGAAAGAATAAAATGGAAAATAAGTGCAAATGAGGGGGTTTGATCCCTGCTCCTCAAACACAATGTAGGCACCCTTCTCCAAGTGAGCTAGCAGGGACTATATTGCAAGGGTTAGTTCAAAGGTTTTTAAAAAGGAGTGTGGGGCACGTGCCCCACCCCCTTTACGTGTAGATCCGTCCCTGCGCACATAGTGCGGTAGAAAATAATCATTTAATGTTTTTACTGTAATTTTTATTTACAAAAATCTATTATATTCTTGGGTATATTGAAATATTTAAAATTCGATTGTGTAGTATATATCTATATAAAAAAATTGGTATAATAATTAAAATTTAACCCGTGAGAGTTATTATAATATCAATCTTATATTATTATATCATATGAACAAAGAGTTCTTAAAATTCATTTTAAAGATTTTATGAAAATATAATTAAAGGATATAATTAAGTTAGAAAAATAATAAAAAAAAATTTAATTTTGGGTGTTAATTGTATTTTTGGAAAAACACAATGATAAAAAAAAAATATATTTTTAAAAGCTGATGACAAATAAAGGAAAGAGTGTCCTGAGCTCTGTAATAGTGACACCTCAGTTTTTTTGCCAAACTGTTCCTCTATTAATATATAGGGGATTGTATATACCTGTAAATATCATTAGAAAATTAAAGCTTAGGAATTACATGAGATAGTATACCTATGGTTTTAAAGTCTTTCCCCGAAAAAGAAAAAAAAAAAGAAAAATATTTAATCGACAACAAAATCATAACAAAATCATTTACGGTAGATAGTTATGATTTGCGAGAAAAACAAAAAATAGAATGGTAAAATATTGTTGAGCGTTCGGAGGAGATTGTCTTGGTAGCGGAAGGTGAGGCTTTGTTGTGGCAGCATGCTCAGGTGGAGAGTGATATTATGGATTTGACTTCTACCACTCTCGTTACAGACCGCCGGCAGAGGGTGGCCTCCGCCAATCTTCCTGCGCTTTTTACGGGTTATCGTTGTTTCGTCGATGGATCTTGGAAAGCGGGTGACCTGCTCGCTAGTGCGGGATAGGTTTGTTCATCGTCTCAGCCTCTCAGGACGCGCCACCGATTAGAGGAGCCACAAATTTCCGACAAAGTCTTTCTCCCTTACATACAGAAGTACAAGCTTTCATTTGGGCGATGCGGTGTACGATCGGACAGAACTTCAGAGATGTGATGTTCTTTATAGACTGTTCAGACTTGGTGAAGATGGTGTCTTCTCCTACAGGCTGGTCAGCTTTTTCAGGGTATCTCGACGACATCAAGGTTGACAAGGAAGAATTTTCATCTTTCTCTTTATCTTTTATCTCTAGAAACGCAACTGTAAGTGTTGATTCTCTGGCACGCAAAACGCATAGTTGTCCGCATCATGTTTCGTTTGTAAACATTTTTCCATCCATTTGGCTCATTTGAGCTAATCTTTTGTTGACAAAAAAAAAAGTACAAATTCTTTCGTACCAAAATAGGGTTTTATGCAAAAAAAATCATTGAAGTAATTTTTTTTCACAAAAAAACTTCTACATCAGATAAATGCAGGTGAATAATATAATTTCAAAAATCTTGTTGTTTTAAGAGGACAAAAACTACTAAACATTGAAATTTATTTATTTAAATAAAAAAGAAAGAAAAAAAAAAGTTATGTCTTTATCTTCTTCCTCCATCTGCAAGTTCTCATCCGACCTCCGACACTAAGATTTCGAAAGGCAGCCAGGCCCGGCCGAGGGGATAAGCAAGGGAAGCATTTGATTAGGGCATCTACTTTTTAAGGGGCATATTCTTAGCCAAATTTTGTGGTTTTTCACAAACTATTGTATGTTCATGAGCATTAAAATTACTGTTTATTAAGTTTGCTGTTATGAGTTAAAAAAAAAATTGGTTTAGAAAAAACAAATTTAAAAATATAACAGAAGAGTTTTCATAGTCAAAGAGTTTTAAAAACATGAGTGATTAGATAATATAATATTTTATTTTTGTATGGATATATAAATAAACATAATAATTCAAAGTAAAAGAAGGAAAGTGAGCAGCCAAACTAACATATTTTGGTTTAGGGATTTAGAAACTATTTTATGAATATAAATTTTTTTATGTTACTGTTTTTTTGTAATTTTGTTAAAAATAAAGGGCATTTAAAAAAAATTGGCATAGGGCATCTAAAATCGTCCAACCGGCTCTGAAGGGAGCCAAGCTAAACATGACTGAATAACTGATACTATCTAAAGCTAACTTAAGCAATTACCCAAACCTAGTTAATTCCTTATTTGTACATGTTCAATTGTTTGAATTCTAATTTTGAATTCAACACGTTGTAAATGGTCTAAGAAGGGAAATATTTAAAAAGAAAAAAAAAAAAAAAAAAAAAAAAAAAACCGAAGCAACGACTTTCGAATAGTCGAGAAACAAAATGAACTTCTCTAGAAGAAAATTTAAAAAGTTACTAGGAGAAAAAGTTAGGAGTGTTCCATGGATAATAGCTCTTACATAAAAGATCACAATTGACTGAATTGAGTGAAGGGAAAAAAATATATATCAGACTAAAATGATATTAATAATAATCCTCCACTTGACAGAGAACAAAAAAACAATATCGTTTGATTTATTTGTGTGCATGGCATCAAATCGAGTGGATAAGAAGAATTTTAACCGAAGCAACGACTTTGAAGAGTCAAAGAGTCAACGAGCAAAACTCTCTTATAAAAATAAGTGATGATTCATCACAAAAGAAGAACAGTACTCACCAAACAAGTAAGAATTAACCTCCTCCTCTTCTGCATGCATCAATAATGGCGGTTTCAAAGCTCCATCTCCTCTTTCTTCTCGCAGTCTTTCTCTCCCTCCATCGTCCTGTTCTTTCCGATTCCGACAATGGTACGTACAACTAAATTATATATTTCCGATCGATTGTTATTTTAATTAGTAGTGTTTATTTCATCTGATAAGAATTGTTTTTTTTTTGTGTGTGTTTTCTGTTTTTGGAATCTACAGATGAAGAAACTTTTCTTCTTTCAGGACTCAACATATACAGAAAATCAATAAACCTAACAACCTTCACAAAGAACGAAAACGCAGAATGTTTCGCAGACGAAGTCGCAGGCCAATTGAAGAACCAAACCTGCACAAACGTCACTGGCTCAGTTTTAGTCCCTGAAACAGATCCTAGGATCCAAAATCTCCCTAAACTCCTCGCTAAATGCCGCCTCAACACAACCGTAATCAGAGACGGTGCGGTAATGCAAATTTGTGTTCCTAAGGATCATGGTCACAACCCTGACTTGACCAATTTGGGCCTTGCCATACACCAGAACTTGAATGATTCTAAGTTCACTGGAGTTGGTATCGGCTCTGAAAGTGACGCTGAATGGAGTGTTGTTGTCCTCACTACAAACACATTCGAAGGTGGCTATGCTCTGACCACTAACTCAGGAGCTTTTGCATTCGGAGTTAATGGTGCTGTTGTTTCTTCAACTTTCCTGTTTCTTCTCTTTTGTTTCTTCACGTTTTGAGTCTGTTTTTTTTTCCCCCATGTTTTTACCTCGTTTTCTTTGTTTCTTAATATGGTGAGAATTTGATAAAATTCTTACGGCATTAAATAAAAGATTGGAGCAAATTGCCTTTCTCATATATAGTTTCCTCTTACTTGATTGTGATTTGAGTAAATAATAAACTCCTCTTTTATAAACCCCAAAATCACATACAAACAAGAATGAACCGTTAAGTACTCTAGTCTTGGGTATTCTGGTACTCAGGTCGAGTTCGAATATGAATCCATTGATTGAGGAGTTTAAAATCTAATAGGACAATTATAAAAACTCGGTTCAGTTTCTCTTAAAGTATTTTTGAGTTTAGGTCGGATTGGGTATAGATTTTCAAAACCGTTAAATAAATACTCAACATTCTACCCAAATATTCGAAAACTTTTGGGTATATATCCGGGGTTTTTGGGTAAATATATACCCAGATTTTCGAGTAAAATTTTGGGTTTTTGAATATTCAAAAAAATATTTTGAGTATTAGGATCTTAAATTATTAGTATGTACTTATCTTACGGATATTTTTGGGTTCGTGTTTTTAGATAGAGAAATTTAGGATCTAATAGCATAAATTTAAACTTCTGGTTTTAATTGGAAACAAATAAGATGTTCAAATCGGTTTCTGTTCAAGTATTCGGTTTAGTGTCTTTTCCCAAAACCTAGTTAAGTCCCTAAGAATATGGACTCCTAGCACTTATATGTGCCTGTCAAGCCCGTAGAGCTGCACAAGCAGCTCGGGACAGTGATGGAGATTCAACAGTCAGTAGAAACCACCACTTTCGCAGGAGATATTGGTTCTTGAAAGGTGTGAAGAGATGAGAAGATAAAAGAGAAGAGAAGAGAGGAGTTGCATGGAAATGCATTTTTGTCGAATTTTCTTGTAAGGATTTTGTCCACCCTATCTTCATGAAGGTGACATACACACCAATCTTTATTTTCGATTAAGATTTTAAAAGATTGCTCTTTGTCTCGATCTGTCTTGCAATGGGATAGTCTACCGGGAGACTTATGTCAAGAAAATTTTAAAGTTGAAAGAGAAAATAATGTTAACTTTTTCTTTTCGTTTTTAATTATAATATACTTTTGCAATTTAGTTTTTATCTCATGCCGTGCAAATATAATTAATGGAAGTTTGCTAACTTCAACTAATTGTATATACCTGTAAATATCATTACAAAATAAAAGCGTAGAAATTGCATGAGATAGTACCTATGGTTTTAAGACTTTGCTAGAAACAGAAAAAAAAAAACGAAAAATATTTATGAAATCGACTACAAAATCATTTAAATGTAGATAGTTATGATTTGCGAGAAAAACAAAAAATAGAATGGTACAACTTCTTTCATACCAAAGTATAAATGGTCATAACTACACTCTTAAATTTGAGTGAAGAAAAAGTTGAATTGTTTGCGTAGCATCAAATAGAATGGACAAGTACTAAAGTCTAAAACCATCCCCATCGGTTTCTCAATTGAACAACATACCTTTTTCTTTTACATTTTTACATCTTATATCATCTTCATTTAGTATGGTGTTTAATTGATCCACTTAATAATTCAACATCTGATCAGCTTTTAGTAAAACCTTTTTCTATTTTACAATGATTATTATTTAAAAAAATTCAAGATTCTAAGTTCCTAACTCACCATTTTTATTTCATATTCTTATTTACTTTTATCTTATAAAACCTATAAAATCTTGTTATGACTTTTAGAGGAGGTATTCAACTTAATGTTTTTAGAATTTGGTAGGATTTTCATATTTTCAAATTTTGAAAGATTTAGTAAGTTTTTAGGAGATTTGATTGTGTGTTTAGAGTTTTTCTATTTTAAGGGGGTGTATTCAACTTGACATTTTAAGTGATTTGTGTAAGATTTACAAATCCTATGTTATTCAATCATGTATTTTAAAAAGTCTTCTGAAATCCACTGTTATTGAACTGATGATTTAAAAATCTACTTTAAAATCCATTAAAATCCCTTGTTATTGAACTGATGATTTAAAAATCTACTTTAAAATTCACTGTTATTCAAAACAGTTTTGTAGATTAGGATTTTAATAACTTTTAGGATTCTAGAGAATTCTGGAGGATTTGTTTAGTTAAAAATACAGAAATCCAAATCTCATGGTTTTATGTAGGATTTGAAAGAATTTTACAGAAAATCATATGAATTTTCCTAAAATCTATCAAAATTCTAAATTTCCTAAATCCCATCAAATTCTCCAAAATCATGGTTTGAATACACCCCCCTAAGAAAAGAAAATAAAATGTGATTATACGAGATTTGACTATTAAACTTTGGGTGATAGTCGGAGATATGTCCTCAGTTCATGTAAAACTTAAACCCAGAAACTGATCAATAGTTGGATCAATGGTGATGTTTTTTTTTTTTGTCCAAATAATAATCTGATCGAATTCTCCATGAGCTCAAACCCAGAAACTGATCCAAACCAATATATTTTATTATTTCTTTACTCTGCCTCTGGTGATGCTGCGGCAAACCCAGAAAACTTGACAGCTCAGGCTGAGACTGGTGGAGAAGGTGGATGATGATTGGCGGGAGTTTTTGGTTTCAAAATTTTCAGTCTTTTTTTCTTCTCTTAAATTTTTCAAAATTCCAACTCTATAGGTAATTATTTTGATTGTCATACTTTTCAACTAAAAAACAAAAGAAATTTTCTTAAAATCATTCAAAGTAGCAAATTTTTAAAAAGTTGTGATATATTGAATAATAAGAGATTTCAAGTAAGTTTTAAAAATTATTGATTGAATAACAAAAGATTCTATATTATTTTAAAAAATTTTACGTAAATCTAAATTGAATAACATAGGATTTCAGAAGATTTTTAAAAATTCTCAATTGAATAACAAAATATTTTAAGAATACTCTAAAATCTTTTAGAATGTCAAATTTAATATCCCCTCTTAAATATTTGATAAGAGGCAAACAAACATTAAAGCAGAAGCGATAAAATACGGACATACACTTGATTTCTTTTTCTTGTTTTCATTCTTTATTATTATTTTTCCTTACAAGCAAAAAAAAAAAACGAGAAATAGAGATACTTATTAATAAAAGAAATTAAAGTTTATATTTCGAGATTTTCATATTAAATTTTGAATCTAGAAATATTTTTTTCATTGTCCAAATCAAATAAAACAAATATTTATTTATATAATAAAAAAAGAATGATTTATGGTATAAAGCTAGTTTATTATGATTTTGAAACTAGTTTATTATGATCAATCCTAATGATTTCACAGCATCCAATTTTTACGTGCTATATATGACATTGTTATTCAACATTATTGTATATATTCAATTGTATATATTATTAAGCATCCTTATTGTATATATTCAATTGTTTAATTTTTAAATCAACATTATTTGTATTCAATTGTTTAATTTTTAATTCAACACGTTCCTTGTAAATGATCTAAAAAGACAAATAGATTTATTTTTCTTAAACCGAAGCCACGACTTTTGAAGAGTCAAGAAAGCAACATGCACTAAAATTTTCATAAATACATACACAATTAAAGAAAAAAAAAAAAGTGAAGACATTTCGTCACAAAACAACTGAGCAAAGAAGTAAGGAAGAACCTCTGAATCAATGGCGATTTCGAAGCTGCATCTACTCTTTCTTCTCTCAGTCTTTCTCTCCCTTCATCGTCCTGTTCTTTCCGAAAACGGTAACATCTTCTTGATTTTTTTTTTTCCAATTTCTAGGTTTCTTGAACTCTGTTGGTTGACCAAGATCGAGTTTTTTTTTTACCAAGATCGAGTTTTAAAAATCGTCTAATCTGTTTCATACAAGCCTAGAGATCTCGATCAATGGCGATTTGCGATTGAGATGTTTATCAATTTTTGTATGTGTTCTGTTTTTTTGAAATCTACAGATGAAGAAGATGTTCTTCTTACAGTCATCAACAACTACAGAACGTCTATAAACCTAACAACCTTGATAAAGAACGAAAACGCGGAATGTCTCGCAGACGAGTTAGCAGACCAATTCAAGAACCGACCCTGCACAAACACCAGTGGCTCAGCTGCAGTTCCTGGAACAGAACCTGGTTTCTCAGACTTCCCTAAACTCCTCACCAAATGCCGACTCAACATTACAGTTACTAGAGACGGTGTGATTTTGCCGACTTGTGTTCCTCACCTTGATCAGACCCTTCTCATGAACAATTACACAAAGTCACAGTACTCCAGGAGTTTGAATGATTCTAAGTTCACTGGAATTGGTATTGGTTCTGAGGATAACTGGGTTGTTGTTGTCCTCACTACAAGCACACCCGAGGGTAGCTATTCTCCGGCTACTAACTCTGGAGCTTTCTCAATCACAGTTCATGGCCTTGTTTCTTCGACTTTGTTGTTTCTTCTCCTTTGTTTCCTCATGTTTTAAGTCCCGTTTTTGTTTTCCATATTTCAATGACCTTATATTTCATTTGTTTTCATAATTATGTTGTGTGATTAATGTTGTGAATTTTTATGACAATAAAGAGAAGAACAATATATATTGTATCAAATAGCTTTTTCCTTCTACTACATGTGAATGAGTAAATACAATCTTACAACAAACAAGAAACGATATAAATCTTCTTATACTATAACGAGAAGTCCATGAGAATATGGCCTCCTAAAACGTAGCACATCTTCATTTTCAATGTTAACAAGAACACTATCGTATTGTTTCTTCGGGATACTGTAGTTAGTGATCAGCTTATTATTATTTACACGTCCAAGATTCTTCTTCTTTTTACATTTTGCTGGTTGGGAAATCACAAATGTATCATATGAAGATTCTATAACAAACAAGGATTAGTCTACTCTAGGTTGCTCCTCTAATTAGAAACCCAATCTTTGTGAGGAGCTCATTGTCGAGATTAGTGTATATTTTAAGGAAAATGACACATAAATATAATCATTTTTTTATCTACATATTGAAAGATTAATTTCTTGTCAGTGGCCAGCCGAAGCCAAAACAAACCTATAGACGTGAAAGGAGCATGTTGGTTTGTTGCTGCAGTAGACCGACGGCACAAATATTGTGTGCTTGTAGGCCCATTTGTGCCGAAAAAATTGAACATTTTGTCACTAAAAGTGAACATTTGTGTAGAACCGAAAAAATTAGCCCATATTAGGCCCATGATTTTTACATTAAAAGTGAACATTTTGTCGGCATAAGTTTTCGAAGTTTGATTGAATCCATCACAGTTCACTTCAGAGAAAAGGTGATTGATTGGTTCATAGTTTTCTCCTGGTCTGTGAAGAAGTGTGATGGATTTCAAACTTCAAAAAGTTTCAACAATTTCAAATCATTTACAGTGTTTAGATGATTTTCTTACTTAAATGTGATAATATTTTTGTAAAATCAGTCAGTCCAATTTTTTGTGAAGTCAATAATACGTCGTTTTAATATTTTTAAGAAAAACATAATCACAAACAAGAGATATTAAAATAAAATTATTTACAGCTAATGTTTTTTTTTTTTTACAACTAATGTTAGTTCTACTTACAAAAGCACCATTCCAAAGTTAAAACCTCAAAGGATCAGCTCCAGATATTGTTTATTTCCAAACTCACAGTCGCATTATATTCATAATGAACTCTGTCTCTCTAACGACAAAGGATCAGTTTAATTTGTTTAATTTCCTATATATATTATAGGCTTCAGAACTTAGATTTATCAAACAGGAAAAAAAGAGGAGAGAAACATGAGCGTACTACTTATATATTTTTGGGTTTAGTCAAAAACAAAAACTCACATATTAAGTTCAAAATTAGTAATATTCATACAATACTAGAGAATAAAGTTTGATGTTTTTTATGCATTTTTTTTATGGACTACTACACTATTTTCTGTAATTTTAATAAGTGTATTTTGGTCAATTATTGTTTTTACTATTTACCGGCCCACTCTCTGACTCAGTAGATCGAGTCTTTAGTCAACATTATGATACAAATCTTACGAAAAAAAAAGAGGAAAATAAACATTGCAAGAAAGCACATGCAAAGAGTAAAAACCTATTTGACCACTTATCAATTATCATCATAATGAAGTTCGGTTGGTTGGTTGATAGACGTGAAAGAAAGAAGAAAGGAAAAAACAAAGCTGTGTAAAATAGAAACAGGAATATCTTCTCACTTTTTGAAATCTTGATTTTGTCTCGATTTCTATAATCTCTTTTAGATTCTGTGCCTCCTCTTTTTTTATTTGTGTGTTCTAAGTGTGAGGGAGCGTTTTGATTGAGGGACTTGACTATTTTCAGACACGACGCTTAAAGAGAAAGAAAAAAAGAAAGAAGACAAGTGAATTTTGCGTTTAGGATACGTCTTCGAAACGTCACTTTCTTTTCACTAACAAACAATGAAGTTATATAACGATCTCTCATATATAAATGACTGAAAATATCAGAGAGATTGGGAGAGAATCGTATCTACTTTCTCACCCTCACTTTTTCTTTCTCTTTCTTTTTTTAGATTTTGTTTTTAAACCTTTTTTCTCTATCTTTAGCAAGAAACTAAATTGAGAAGAAAAATCTTCTTACGTAAAATTTTCCATGATTCTCTCGTTTAGTCATTCATTTAGCAGTTTAACAAAAAAAAAAAAAAAAAAAGTCATTCATTTAGCACAAAAATTTTTGCCAAACAAAAAGTCGTTTGACACAAAAATAAAGCAAAGTGAGATTTCTTTTATCTTGCGGTTTCACAACGAGGCCATTGATTTTTTTGGGTCAACAAAACACATTATTTATTATAAAGAAAATTGTATGCTAACTCTATTGAAACATGAATTATTTAAGAGTTTTTTTTAGAGTGAAAAAATAGCACACTTATGTTGTAAGTTGAATTAAATTAAACTAGTTTTTTTTTTTTTTGGGAAACTCAAAGCGGATAGTCATAAACAAAAACTAAAACAATGTTTTACATTGATCTATAATTTTGTTTGCTGGTTTTGACACTTTATTTAGTGAGGAAACTATATTTATTTAGTGAGAACCAACGGTCGTAACTTTCTTCAAAAGATCAAATTCATTATCAATGTAAGAATAATCACATCGATCGAGTTAAACAGGACACGTTATTTAAACCTGAAACGCGCGTGAAGTGCCGTATACCAGCTAGCTAGTATTCAACAAAGGGTTTCTCTCTATAACTCTGTAACGAATGCAGATAATTAACACTAATATAGACCACTACTCGATCTTTTATTCCGTAATCTGGTTGGCTCCTACATACACGGATTTTACAGCATTATCCAAGATTTCTGAAACTCAAATAATAAACTTAAAAAAAAAATGGAAGAAGAAAAGGCTGTGTGCGCTGTGAAAATGTGATGAATGACTTTTTTTATATTCGTGTCCAAGAATTATAATTTGTTGACTCATTGGACCTCTTCAATTATTCTTGTTATTCCTCTCTCTCGAATTATTATCAACAAATAAATATGTGTCAGTGCATGAGTGTATTCAAACGAAGAAGTCGATCATTACTGTTACACGTACTTTTATAGGGATTAGTATAGCAACTACTAGGGTTTTATCGTGTCACCATAGAAGAGAGATATGTATATAAACAATAACCGTAGGGTTTCTTTAAGCGGTATTAAATTTCTTTTTTTGAACAAAAGTTGAGAAACATCATTATATCAATTTAGAATTTTGTGTTTTTGTTGTTTCTCAACTATTAACTTAGTTGATAGTCTTAGATCGTTTTCTTCAAAATTTAAAGATTTCTTAGTCATGTATACTTGTTTTCTCGGGCAATCTTGAGTATGTCCTGAACTAAATTTATACATTTTCCTAAAATATTCGTAATTTCACCGATCCACGTTACAGAACGCATACAAATCTCATCAGAATGCGTTCCCATCGACGTATTGGGTTCCTGCTAATAAGTTGTATTGTATACTGCGCTAGTGGGATTCGAAGGGTTGCATGGTTTCAACTTTCAAGTTTTCCTATCATGAATATCGGTATTATAGTTCTAATAATTACTCCCTTTAAATGAGTGTTTGTTTAATCATTCGTTGTTGAACAACCCTTTTTAAGGGTTATGTTACTCTTTAATGGCATTTGAAATTTACTTCTGAGTTCTGATTGGGTTAATACATCAACTTATTATCTTCAATGATACTTCTAAGTTGGCAGAGAAAAGGAAACTAGAGTATATATTTTAGGGCAGGACATGCAGGAGCAAATCCACCAATAGAGTATCAGCAAGGATTTGGTTTTGTCGCCATGTTGAAACTACTCACGATTCACGAAATCAATCCAGTACACCCACACAAAAAAAAATCGATAAAAAATAAATTAAACATAAAAAGTTGCAATTTAATTTCCATGTACAATTGTATGATAAATATTGGATAAAAGTATTAGTTGACAAAAAAAAGAAACCATTTTCATATTTAAGACACACACACAAAATCGTACGCATGCATTTAGTTATAGTTTGCTACGAAGAAGCAACTTCATTTACGTGGTAAAGTAATTATATCGTTTCTTAGAATACAGCTGACTAATAACGCTTTGGCTCATATATACTCAACATATATAGGCTTGATGTTGCAATCAATTTCACAAGTTAATTGGTTAAATATTCGGTCAAAGAGAGCGATATCATAAAAGAATGTAAAGGAAGCCCACACTCAAAGAACAAAAAAAAGGTTCTAATTAAACTTAAATACTTTCATTTTTTTTTTTTGGTTTTATAAATAAAAATGCTAAAAATAAATAAGGGGAAAGTCTTAACTTTATATCCAGGTTGGTGACCGTTTTGAGGATAGAACGGAAAGAGGACCGCGTCATGGTCGTAATCAGTTGGTAATAGTATATTTGACGTCCACATACTTTAAACCCACTCACCAATCCTTTTGCTCTGCTTAGCCACAAAGAAACATACCCAATTGCCACTTTTGAACTTAAATGATCTGTCTACATTCTCAGATTAAATATGAAAATTTAACCGAATTGAAGCACAGTACTCCAAAAAAGACATTGCGTCACTGATCTTGTAGAGGTCAAGTTGGTGGGGACTATAGTGAATTATATAGACGGAAACAGACAAATGAAGTTTCAAACGGTCAGCTCATTCAGAAATATGAAGCATTAACATAAATCTAGATTTGAATCATCGGATGGGAGATTTCAGGAGATTATACTGTAGGCATGCTCATACATGTAAAAAGTTTAGATAGTAAAAAATTTTAACGACTTTAATAAAAATTGTGATGAATGATACTCCCTCCGTTTCAAAAATATAAGATATTTTAGAGAAGTTTTTTGTTTCATAATATAAGATATTTTCAAGTTTCTATACAATTTTTAGATTAGTTTAGTATTTTATATTATGCAGTATTGTTTATAATTGGTTGAACTTGTTAAAAGTAAAAACTTCTTAAACTGCGTGCTTTACGTAAAATATCCTATATTTTGATACGGAGAGAGTATTAATCTAAGTTTTTGGAGATTTAAGGTAAGTATCATATTATATATCCTTATATTTCTAGTAGTTTTCCTAGGGGAAAAAAAAAGGAAGCAAAAAAATCATGTAAAAAATGTTGGTGCAGTGAGAAAACGAGAAAATTCTGGACGGATCGACATTGTTCATATTTCAAACTCTAATTTGAAGATTATAAAACGTTCTCATTTGAACAAAACACAAGTGCTTGTGGCCTTGTACGTGCAATTGTGTGTCGGTTTTTTTTTAAAGTTATTTCTTCGTCGATTGTTTCATTATTATACCATATATAAAGGTACATATTGTAATTCAATTTATGTACAAACTAGCAATATAACCAAAAATTATTGAATAATGTTATGTCATCAAATTAGTTTCAACATGCAATAATACCAAAATGGATAGACGCAGATCCCATGCATATATACTACTTTTTGCAAGAAAAGGAACGTGAAAAAGGAGCTTTATATATACCAATCGCCACTCACAAACACACAGTGATTAATAATAACAATAACCAAAACGACATCTTTATTATAAAAATAACAACAATAACCAACAAGACAAAACCCTTACTATAAAGAGTTTCAAAGAGCAGTCCAATGGAGTTTCACGTGTCGCTCACTATATTTCTTATTATTATAGTCCATATAAAGAGAAAACGAGTGGACACTTGCACTATTATTGCAGTTTCATATTCTCTTCCTTGTTTTAGAAGTTTTTATTTATTTATGTTTTTAATTTTCTAGACAACTTTTAAATATTATATTTTTATATTATTTATTTTATATAATTTTATTTATGATTGGTTAAACTTTTTAAAAGTATATATTTTTTATTATGCGTATTTTTAGCTAAAACATATTACATTTTGAAACGGAAAAAATAGTTTGCAGGTGTATATTTATAAAATTACCGTCTAATTTATTATACAGAACATATATATCATCTCATCATGTGCATATTATTAGAAATTATTAATTAATACTAGTTTCATATATATTAAAATAAAATAAAATACTAGTTTCGTATTATATTTTCGATGTATATTTCTGCACGTTTGTAATATGAACTATAAACCACTTATATAAGAAACTATAAATCTCAAGTAATCAATTATTAAGTACGGTTTAAAAAAAATATGAGAAAAGGTCTAATTCTTCTAGCAAAAGGAGGAAAAAGAAAATCTCACACCAAATGTGTGTTGTATATGCAGATATAGTTTAACTAAACTATTACTGCAACTTGCTTAAGAGATTGTTTGGATCTAAGATATACTTTTTCGTGTGTAAGTGGAGTATTCGCAAAAAGACTCCTGGTTTAAAAGTTTGTTTCTTGTTTAATTTTTAATAATAAAATATTAAAACTTGAAAGAACACATGATACCTAATTATTTAATATGAAGAATATTTATGGAAATAAAAAGTATATTTTTTAAAAAAATAAATATTTTGTAAGAACATTGAAGCTTCTTAAACATTGCAATGGTTTTTGATTGAGGCATATGCAAATAAGAAAGTGGTGAATATTTTTATTGAGCTGTTAGATGCATGCAACTTGTTATTGATTGACTCACTTGAAGCATATGCAAATAATTTTTTTTATTGCTCTAATTAATTAATTATATATATATATATATATATATATATATATCAAGTTTTAACCAAACGCCGCACAGATCCGTCGTCCGTACACCAAAAGCCTTTTGATATTGGCGGAGAGATGCGGGGGTGGGGGTTGTGATGACGTCGTTGTTGTACGGACCAACCTAGTTTTTTCCTTTTTTATTATTAATTTGTTCATTCTTCTTTTATTTTTCTTTTTAGTAAAAAGATGCTCATTTTTATACATTTATACAATTGATCATCTTTGAGAGAGCATCTTGACGTAAAAAAAGAAATATGCTCGCTACAATATATTACATGTACAAACAAAAATATATGCTTTTTGATTTCTTAATTTCTGGCTTTAAAAAATATTTATGTTCTGCTTTTAATTTTTAAATCTTTTAAGTGATGACCAAACAATTAAATTTGATTTGATTTTTGTAAAGTAACTTTTGTGTAATTTGAACCGTGTTCAGTCATATTATTTTTGACGAATAAAGTATTTTTTGACATTTTTTTGGTATAAAGTTTTGAATACTAGAAATACTAATCAGAATTTGAAAGTTAAATGAAAACTCTAAGACAATCTGAAATTTAATACAGTATTAGATTACATTTTGACGTTGAGTATACACACGTTCAAATCGTAGGGCAATTAAGATAAATGATAAGTCGATCAACTACTAATTTGATTTGATTCGATGGGACTAGGAACTTGGTAACTGAATTGGGCCAATTGGCATAATAGAAGGAAGCTTCTGGGTACATGAATACGATCGTCCTAACGTAGTTGATGAGGTTGCCACTAATTTCAGACCATTCACGGAATCTTTCTTACCAAACTAGATTAACTGCCGACCAGACCACAAGCATATTCCCTCTGCCCATTCTTCCAATTATTTTTTTGTTTTAATTAAATTTAATTTACTTTTTCTCGAGTTAGGAGGAAACGGCGAAATTCCTATTATAAGAAAAAAAGACTCATAGGATAAAAAATTGTGAAATTGTAAATACAGAGCAAATTAAGAAGTTTCTGTTTTTAGGAAGTAGCAACGCAAAAAGATTCCCAATTTAGCAATCCCCTGTTTCCCTGTTTGCCTTCAGCGCATCTTCTTGATCTTTGAATATTCTCAATGTCCATCACTTCATCTTCTTCTTCTACTTCTTCTTCATTCTCCTCCTCGTATTCTTCGGTTTCTTCAGGCTCGACCGTCTCTTCTTCGTTCTCTACAAACTCATCTGAGTCTTTCAAGATAGAGAGACGGAGACGACCATTGCTCCGGTCAGCTTGAAAGCACCGGTTACTAGGTGGCGCGTTTGTGGCGGTCATGACCAATCTTCCGTTTTCACGGTGTGGTCTCATTTGAATGCTTTGAAACCCTCTCATAGTGGTCAAAGGAGGTGGGAGTTCACTAGGGCTCACATTCCTTTTCCTACTTTTTAACGCTCTTGTCTCCGTTGTTATTGTTGTTTCTCCGAGATTCTTGCTCTGCACGTCAATCGAGAACAAATCATCGACGTCTGTAACATCAGAGCCAGATTCGCTTCCGAGATTCTCAGTGCACAATGCTAAGCTCTGGTCGCTTAGAGCTCTACAAGAAGACGGACGTTGGACATAAGTCTTCTCTTTCTCAGAGCTCGTCGTCTTTGAGGACGATGAGCCAGATGATAGGGACTGGAGAAAGCTCCAGCCACTTGAGTCAGGGCCCGAGGAAGCAGCTGGTTTGTCATCGTTAAGGTTTCGGGTGTCCTCTGCATTAGGGGAGTCGAGTGAAGGAGACTTGAGAGCTAAACCAAAGGGTTGAAAGAAGTGAGGATTTGGAGAAGATAGCCTAAGCCTTAAAGCCCTAGGCTCGTTAAGCTGAGACTGAAACCCTTGTTGATAGACAACAGTTCCCATAGTTCAAATTAAGAGGATAGAAGCTTGTAAAGAGAGAGGAGAGAGAGCAAAGACTAGTGAGATGTGAAAACAAAGAAGCTTTGGAAATAAGAATGATGGACAATGAGAGGGAGAGGATGCCAATTTGTAGTGTCGAAAAAGTGAATAAAAAAAATAAAGAAAGAAAATAAAGAGAAAGAGAAGTGACTGTGCAATGTGCAGAGACTAGAGAGGTGGGTAAGGGGAGCTTTTCCACACCACCACTTGAATAATGCAAATATTTATTTAATTATGCGACAAAATGCAGATAAGAATACTATTGTGTAATGTGTATTTATGTGTGATGTGTGTAACAAAGAGAGAGAGAGAGTCACTGTATTACGCACATGATAAAAAATTCTTCATATAATCTTTTTACTGTTGCAAAAGAAAAAAAATCTGATTTGTTGGTTTAGAGGAACAGATTTGGAAAGCATAGTCTATACAGGAAACTTGGTTAATCATCGTTTTTGACTCATTTGGCAAAAAAATAAAATAAAGACTGAATTATTCAGCAGCCAAGGAACTTTCGACCCTCATGTGATCTGGGACTGAAAGAGACTACCCGGAAAAAGAAGAAAAAAAAAATAGAGAGAAAAAGAAAGTTCCAAATTAAAAAGAAAAAAAAATGAGTAAATAAAAATTTTCAAATGAGGTTTTTAGTTGTTACTAAGAAGAGTAAAATTTTCTATTTTTCTTAAGGCAATAATAACAATTTAACATCTGAATGAAAGAACCAAAAAAAAAAAAAAGCAAAATCAAATCGTATACGAAAAAGAAAACATAGAGCCAGTTACAGAGAGACACGTAATGGAAGTAACATGACAAAAAGTTACAGACATGTTTTTTCTTTTATATTTTACCTTCCACACACAAAAAAAAAAAACAAACAATCCAACAAAAGTTATGAAAGTTCTCAAATTTGGTTTCCCCAATAGTGCTATGATTATGAAAACGATTGTTTGTTTTTCTCACTATAACAGTAGTACTGTACTCTCTTTTTATATTTAAAGCAAAGGAGTCGTGTGTCAAAAAACCTATGTCGGGTAATTCTTAGACCCAACTTAAACAACATGATAACAACTGCCCACTAATTTTGAAATCTAAATCCCATCAACCAAAAATTGATTATTGGCACTAACTAAGGAATAAACATAACATGGGTTTCCATGCAATTTTTTATAGAAAAGAATGGTCATAAATTAGAGAAAATGTCATGTATCAAGAAACCACGACATGAAACAAAATACAAGAAAAATGTGTGCCCAAAATACACTCACCTCAGTTACACTGTATTTGAATGCAAGAAAGCAAAACCAAAAATCTCCGCCCACTTATTATGACCTAAAAATGAAAGAAGAAAAAATATAGAGTTATTAATTATGTTGACAGATATTAATGAAAACAAAAACACATCAAATCAAAGTGAACAAGGTTCTGGTTAAAATGAAATATAATAGGAGGTTTAAGTGACAAAATAAGAAGAAACCACTGATGTTTCAACATCAAAAACTTTTCTCTACCTCTAAGACAATATTGAGTGATTAAGTTAACATCAACCGTTGTCCTTTGAATATTTGGCTAGCCAACAGTAAGCTGCATTTTTTTTTTCCTAAATTGAAATTTTGAGATTAAACTTTCAAGATTTGCCATCTTAAGCCATGTGTTACCCTAAAGAAACCGTACGGAACAGCTTATGAAGACAGAGTTTAAGATTCATTTAAGTCGTCAGCAAGAACAAGTGATTCCCCACTAAACACTTTTCTTTGATCTGTCTCTCTGTTAAATCAGATGCTTACGTACTTAAACCCATTCTAAAACAACAAAAGACACTTTTTTTTATTTCATAGTAAACAAATGCCCTAGGGTCACTGACTTTTGCTTAACTCTAAGGCATGTGAATTTATTATTATATAAAACTAATGTAACCTAGTACTCTTCTCTCTAAACAAAAGGAAAGCTAGAATGCGTGAGCTGTTCCTATTCCAAAGAGGGTGGGGAGAGATTTGTGAGATCTTCCTGGGTTTCCTGTAACAGAAAAAGCCATTCCAGTTTTGTACTTGCGTTATAATAAAGAATGTGTAGCTACTACCATTGATGAACTGTTAGCATAATGCTATAGAGCTAGCTTGTGCGCTGTATAACTCTACGATCAACTTTAATCACCACATTCTGTGTCTTTTCGAGGTTTATTGCAGACATGAACAAAGCAAGTGGATCTTAGTTTATGTTTTCAAGAGATTCTGTGGTCACTAAGTCTAAAGGATTTGGTACGAAGATACCTTCGGTAATATATTCAAAAGAAAACCGTTCCCTCTGCCTCTGTTGTCAGATTGTTTCCAATATCAGCACTCAGCTTCTATAACAAGGAGCATCTTACTATATATTCCCAGTGGTTGATCACGTATTACTAGTCCACTAGAAGATGCCAATCAAGATTTGTTTTCATTTGATTAATTAATTTAGCAAGAACAAGTGCATAGAGAACAGGAATGAGGTCAATATGTGTTATTTAATGGAAATAGATCTAGCCAAGACAGTTTCCAATTTTCGCAATAGAACTCAGTAATCCATAATTTCACAATCAATAATGTTTTGATATTAATTATGCTATTATCCGTAAAAGTATAAAAAACTACAGTCGTTTTTTTTCTAGTTCCTCTCCCTCTGCTGAAGGAATCAAGAATGATATAATTAAGCAACTAGTTGACATACTTAGAATGAATAAAGAATGAAACAATAATTAGGATTCTCTAACGTAAGCAAGAGTAAGAAAAGTTATGACATAGTTTAACTAATAAAAGTGGAAAAAAAGGAGCTGACCTGCAGACGTAATCTCCAGACAAATATCCACAAATTGAATCTTGATCAGCATATGTGGTCCTAAAATCTGAACCACCCCCATAGAAGAGAAGAAAGTAAACACAGCAACCTTTGGCCTCTCGAAGGGAGAATGCTTTTGAGTGTGTCCTTATACAAAAGCTGCTTTTCTATACATAATTCAGATTACAATAAAAATTAAGTGAGTAATGACAGAGGCAAAAGCATCAAATTTAAATCAGAATATATTTTGACTTCGTATCACACGCTTGGTTCATGCCCATGACGCAACAAAGTTAAAAGAAGAAAGAAAGAAAAAACAGAGTGAAACTTCGAATCATAATTCATCAATGTTTGTTATTGGTTTCAAAGTTTTTCAACTAATGGAAGATCTAAAAGCAAAGGAAATACGTCATACCACTTCAAATTAAGTGGAGACATAAACTTAAGCCTTACGTTTCCATCTATGTTATGTGATCTAACGTTAAACACGAGTATTGCATATCTTGGCTCACTATAAATTGCATAACAAAAAAAAAAGCCCTCCACCATCTTTTGACCAAATTAGTGGAACCTTTTAGGTGACAATTCTCCAACTTTTAAATTCTGACCCAGAAAAATAAAAATCTCTATCATTAGAACGAGATTGGGAGCTTATTTAAGCCAAGCATACAAATGTCATTGGCTAACATATTTTTACAACTTTAGGTAGAGAAAGAATATGAAAGCTTATTATTATACCATAGAACTTTCTCCTTTGCTTTTAGAGAAGCATGACATCCACAGAAAATATCAATCTCATCCAGAACTAATGCTTTACTCACATATCAGCCAAACACGCAAAATTTTCCACAGATTAGATGTCAACATTTGAAAAAGCTTTAATTAGCGTGGTCTAGTTATAACGACTCAAGTACAGATTTATACGAACAAAGAATCCACAGGTATACTTACATTTAGTTGATGCACTATCGGAACAATGACTCTTCATCCGCTCGGGTCTTATCCAAAAAAAAAAAAGACATGTTGAGTCAGCAAAGATGGTTTGTATCTCAAACCAGAAATCTCGTGATGGTTGTGCCATGTTTGGAACGTATTGGACATGTTGACAGTGGGAAAAAAAAAAATCTCAAGTTACAGAAACAGTTACAGATCAAAGCAATATTGGCACTCAAAAGTTATTGAATTGATTCACTTTCTAGAAATGTGAAAACACTCAACAAATAAGTATCTCTTAAGAGTGTAACTAGTCACAAAAATTGTTCAAGCTAATAAGAGATAGACAGAGAGGGTTCTTACATTGTTATGTAAGATAAACAGAGTACTCTTCACGAAATGCATCTACAATGTTTTGAGATTCGGCTGCAACGGTAACGCATATCCATTTACTAACAGAGGTAAGAGGTAACATAACTGAAAAGTTGAGAAAAATGGACATCTTTAGTGTCATACCAAAAATGATTGAAGGTAACTGATTGTAACAAAATAAATGCAAGTAGCATAACTGTTACTCAATCTCTTAATAACCCATGTAGAATAGGGAGAATCTTAGTTAATCATACAGTGTCATTAACATATCCCACACATTAACAAAGAAGAAAATGTCTCCCACAAATCTAGCTATTGAGAACTTACAAATAAATTGGTTTAGTGACAAATCTAGCGAGAGCAAAGCAATATCGTTACCATGATTCAATCTCTCAATAACCAATGCAGAAATAAAGACAACTTTGTTCATATATCATCATACAATGATCATTAATATATCCTACACATCAGCAAAGAGATTCTTACTAAATTATACTAAAGCAAGTCAAAATGTAATGCACTCTTGATAATCAAAATGCAACCCTCAAGAATTTTAACATCTTCACGGGTACAATAGGGATGACAATGTCTAGCACGTACACAAGAAATCTACTACCAGATATCGTTTGATGATTCTTTCACATTTCATTGAACATAAGCAAGAAAACTCCAAAAGTAGACGCAGAATTTTCCAAACCATATAAATGAAAAAGATATGTGTGTGTGAGAGTTTATTTATACATATTTTTCTCAATGTGGTCGAAAGTCACGCACCCAATGGAACATGTTCTGGGTAAGACATCTTCGTAGCAATATAATTTTTCGAATTCCGAGAAACCAATACCGTCTCCTTCTCAGCCCTCCCACAAAATCGACTCAACATTGAAATCTGAGTACACGCGATTAACGAAACCGCAATTTCTGACATTTAGGGTTTTACGGAATTGAACCAGATGAACACGAAATACGGAGATATTGACATAGCGACGAGTATCTCCCGTAACATCGGAATCGGACCTTTTGACGTGTGAGTTGTGACCTCCTCCTCTTCTATTGAACACAATAAAAAATGCCGAAAGAGACGAACTTGCACGTGTCACAGTAGGCTCCTTTCCAAATTCTTTAAACAATTTAAACATTTTTTTTGTTTTATAACGGAAAAATAAAATAACTTCATATAAATTGTGAATTGAAAAATGTAATCTTACATAATTTAAGTTCCAATCAACCAAAACAAGAGAGACAAATTATCTATAGGGAATAAACCTAAACACATAGCGAGGTTGCGCCTCACTGCGTATTCGATTAGAAAGCCAACTCGGTCCATCAGAAGCAAGGTACGAATTGTAACGACCATCCTTCACAACACTATACGCAATGTCCCTTGCAATGGTATTAGAGTGACAAGACACCACCTCAAAAGCGATAAATTCAAATGATAATGATTCAGCAGCTCTGTGAATCGCGTGCAGCAATCGCCAATACTTAGGCCAGTACCACGGGTTATACAAGGCCGCGATCGCAGCTTGACAATCCGATGAGATCATCACCTTACCCACATGAAGATCTCGTAAGCTTCGTACCGCCCACAAGATACACCGCAGCTCAGCAACGATCCTGTTTGATGACTTCGTAAAAGCATCTCTTGCATGGTATAGAACCCTACCCCTGCAATCACGAGCAATCCAAGATACCCCACCCATCGTCTCTGCATTTCTCCAATCAGCATTCACATTACACTTAACGTATCCTACACATGGACGACACCACCTGAGATCCAAGGGTGTGCCACGAGGAAAGCATGTGCCGTATGTGTCTATCTGCTGCGCATTAAGCCATGGTCTCTCTGCAAGCAAGATATAATGTTAGAGATTAATGGAACAATGCAAAACAAAACAAAAAATTGTCGTCTGTTTTATATTCGTGCAATGGTCTTGTTTCTAGTCAAAGGTTAATGACAATAACATTACAAAACTCGTAACCCATATAGTGTTTACCAACAGTACTGCTCACAAAGAGGTATGTGCTAAACACAAATCTGACAAGAATCATATAGAGTTAGATTGATCTAGCAAAAAAAAAAAAAAAGAACGTTTAGTTAATTACGATTTTGGCAAACGCGACTCATTCTGTGATGAGGAGGAGGCCTTATCATCATCATCATCTCTTCAACCTTGTTAAAAAGGTTTGACCAGCCGGTTTTGTAACCAACCGAAGATTCTAGCCACTCCAAAAGTTTTTAATATATGCTATACCTATGATTGTTGCTTTGAACATATCTACTAAAATTAATGTGGGGTTGTTCTTATAGAATTAAAATTGGAAAGGGAGTGATGATATGAAGATCAAATATGGACTGCAAGCTACCACTTGTATACACTTATATATGTTACCATATATAAAGCTTAGTCAAGAAAAAAAAAAAGTTACCAAATGTATAATATATTGAAATTAAATTTCGTCTATGCTTGTAGGTATAGTATAAATACATATGGGACTCTACATATGAGGTGGATACACTTGTTTTTGATTAAAAAGAAAAAAAAAATGGAAGATCTCTCTGATTTAAGAACAAAGGTAACCAATAAAACTCTCACAAACATTTTCATTTACTTTTTGTTTTATAAAATTCTATATGCAAATTATTTTCTGTGTGCTTGTCTGTTGTATCAAAGAGATGAATACATGATTGCCATTTACGATTCCTATATTACAATACATATACAAAATTGACTTTATTATTGGGTTATTTTCATGATTATGTGACAATTACAACTTTTGATTGGTAATACTCTACCATAGTGGTATGAAGTTTTCTGTTTTTTTCTTTTGTTACTAAATACTAAAGGGTGAATTAGCTGTCTAACCAAAAAAAAAAAAATAATAGAAGAATATGGCACATTATTTAAAAAAATCAAGAAAGTAATATAGAGGATAATTAAAATTACCATTTTAGTGTTGGTTTGGTGGCTGGTTGGAGGTAGGGTGGCCGGAGGTGGAATGATGGCCGGCGATAGGGCGGTGGTGGTGGCCGGAGGTCGGCCGGTAGTCCGCCGGAAGTTGGCCGGAGGTGGAGGTGGCCGGAAGTTAGAAGTGGCCAGAGGTGGTGGTGATTAGAAAAAAAAAAACAAAAACAAAAATGGTGAAAATTGTCATTAATACATAAATATACATAATATAATTGATTCATGGTTAGAAGGGTTAGTTTGTGAAATATAGTTGTTTTTTTGGGTTATACAACCCAATTCCCTAATACTAAATCAGATAAATTAACGATGTGAAAACTGTTATTACCGTCATTTTCTATGTTTTTCTATTACTTCTTTTAGAAATGTTACTTGAAATATATATATATATATAAATATATATATATATATATATATATATATATTGTCAATAGTATTCTTATCTCCTATATATTAATAGAGGAACATTTTGGCAAAAAAGCTGAGGTGTCAGCATTACAAAGCTCAGGACACTCTTTCCTTTATTTGTCAACAATTTTTAAAAATATTTCCTTTTTTATCATTGTGTTTTTCCAAAAATACAATTAACACCCAAAATTAAATTTTTTTATTATTTTTCTAACTTAATTATATCCTTTAATTATATTTTCATAAAATCTTTAAAATGAATTTTAAGAACTCTATGTTCATATGATATAATAATATAAGATTGATATTATAATAACTCTCACGGCTTAAATTTTAATTATTATACCAATTTTTTATAAATATATACTATACAATCGAATTTTAAATATTTTAATTACCCAATAATATAATAGATTTTTGTAAATAAAAATTACAGTAAAAATATTAAATAATTATTTTATACCGTACTATGTGCGGGTTGTTACCTAGTATTTTATGAATCAGTAAGCCCTTAATGACTAATGAGATTTTCTACAATTAGATATCATCATAGTTTATATACATGTTCATAAAACCTAACTTTGATCTTTACTTATATTGGGATACAGAAATTGTTTACAACAGTTCTAAGAACAAATTTTTTTTTTTTTTTTTTTTGGACAAAATCTAAGAACAAATCTTAAAAACGTTTTAAAAATAATTTATGTGTGTACATAGAAACATTTTAATGTTGATTGGTTAGCTAGGACATTGTCAACAGCTTTAATTTGTGTTCTTTGACTGTGAGAAAAAAAAAAAAAAAAAAAAAAAGACAAAAGATATCTTCTGATTCTACAATTGCTTTGTATGATTATAACAACTGTGTGTTTAGATAACAACACTCACCCATATACAACTCTTAAACACTAAAGAAATAGAATTCTTACTGTCCAGTACACGAAACTATAACTAAATACTTTTTCTTACAATGTAAAATAATCCATCTAGAAATTATATGTAAAAATAAATAGATTAGGGCTAAGCTGAATTGGTTAATCCAACCATTAACTAATAGTAACGCGTATAAGATGATTTTTATCTAAGCTTAATCCAACCACTAACCAATCGTATGGCGTATAAGATGATTTTCTCTAAAGCCTAATCCAAGTATTAACCAATCGTAACGCGTCCACGTAGGATAATGTTACTCTCTCTCTCTCTACTGTTATAAAAAAAAAAAGTAGAGAGACAGTGATAATACAACAAGGCAAAAAAAAAAAAAAAAAAAAGAAAGGGGAAAAATTTAAGAAAAGAAGGGGTAAGAAAAATTCAAAGCGAGGTTCTCGGGAACCAATCTGGAAGGAGAAGGGAGAGGAAGGGTGGAGAGAAGCGAAGACGATGGCGATGTTAGAGATGAACATTATTGGGTTATTCATGGTTCTTATGTTGCTTCTCATCTCCCTCATCATCCTTTTCGCCTGTAAGCCATGGCGCTACCTTTCTCGTTTCCGATCCTCCCGTTTCTCTTCTACCTTCAAGGTATCTTCCTCCTCCTCCTCCCCCACCCCCACACTCTTTCTCATTCTCTCTATTCGAATCTCCTGAGGCCTCGTTCGATTTGATTTTTTTGATTGCGGTGTGTGGCTGGTGAGGGGATGGATGATCTTTGCGAATTGATAACGCTTTTGATCATTAGTGACAAGTGTTACGTCGCTGGATCATGATTCCTTTTTCGTGAGTGTTTTTTTTGGGTTTAATCGATTGTTTTGGGGATCTTTATGTGTGATTGATTGTGTAGTCGACGACGCCGGGCGGTGAGAATGTGTTTTGGTTTCTGAAGAATCTGATTTTGACTTTTTGGAAATGAGAGATTGTGTTTATTTTGGAGTTTTCACTGTTGGCAGATGTGTAGCTCAAGGTTTTATAGTTTTTGTCTTTGCGTTATAATGAGTGTATCTACTTTTTTTTTCTCTGCCTACTCGATTTGCACAAAAAGAAAATAACTGTTTGTTTTCAAAAGCCTAATGGGCATTTCCATGTGCTTTATGTTTTCTTCTTCTTCTTTAGCTACGTCTAATTTAGCTATTGCTTGCCAATCTGAATTTGGAGCTTCGTGCTTATCTTTATTGCAAAAAAGGGTTGAATCACTCTATTTTCCAATTCTGCTGACTCTAGTTTGAGCCTTACTAACGTAACAGGTGGTTCATTTATATGTAATGTCTACATTACTTGGATAACATACTAGAATTGTATAAGAACTAAATCTGGCATATCATTATTACTTTCTTTACTCACGGAAATCTTTTTCTCTGCTGAATTGAGTTTCTCATTGTGTTGGCTTTAAAACATCCTGTTTAGGCTCCTTTTTTTTTTTTTTACTTCAGTCACTGCTCTAATACTTTCACTGCCATTCTCTGCAGTTGGGAGATTTGCAGAGACCCCTTATATCTGATGATGGGAATTTTATCCAAGGACAAACCAGTGAGGTTACAAGGGAATATGATTTGGAGGGAGCTTGCTATCAAAATGAAGGGCTTTTGCATTCATCTCTGACTGAGGGACGGGTTTACAAACAAAGGCTTCCTTCTTCATCTCCCCATTTTAACCAAGGTAAGTCTTTCCTCTAACCTCCATTTCTATCCAGCTCTGGTGAAGAAATTTGGATTGAGTCTACATCATTAGATTGATGGAATTGATACAGTTGTTTTGTTTTCAGAAACACCCTATTTGTGTTATGAACTCTATGCATCACTCGTTTTTCACCTTATTGATCTGTTCTAAATTTATGTAGGTGAAAGCTTTGTTCTAGAAGTAATTTCTGAACCTTCTGAAAATGCTTTGGTGGGCCAAACGCTAAAAAATCCAGATGAAAAAGGTACCTTGGCAGAAGTGCAAACCTATGACTGGCAGGATAACAGAAGTCAAAATCTGCAGCATGATCTGGAAAAGGATAGACGTACTGATCTTTCTCCGAGTTTCGTCAAAGATCAAAGTAATTTATTCTTCTTTTAATTTCCTAGGGTGTGTAATACCACTGCATTCCATCTCTTCAATTAGTCGTGAAGACATATATCATATTTTCTGTTAGAAGTGCAGGAAGTTGGATGTCCCTGGAGGTCATTGCGGGTCCTGCCATTGGGCTTCAACATGCTGTGAACTCCACAAGTACCTCGCCAGTGAAACTTGGAAGGGTTTCTCCAGCTGATTTGGTATTGAAGGATTCAGAAGTTTCAGGGAAACATGCACAAATAACATGGAACTCTACTGTAAGGAGCTATATGGTTTAACTTTTTCGACTTTTCCATGTCACTTCTTACACTGTGCGTCACACCTGCCTGGCTTTGATTTCAGAAATTGAAATGGGAGCTGGTAGATATGGGTAGCCTAAATGGAACTCTCATAAACTCTCGGTCAGTAAGTCATCATGATGTAGGCAGCCGGAAGTGGGGTAACCCTGTCGAGCTGGCAAGTGAAGATATAATAACTTTGGGAACAACTACAAAGGTCTATGTAAGTCGATTTGAGTGGTTAAAGTTGCGTGCTGGTTCATTGTTTTCCTTATTGGTTTTCATGCAATTTCTTTTCATCTTTGGAAGGTCCGTATCTCGTCTCAGAATGATTTTCAGATACCCTTCAAGATTGGTGTGGCCTCAGATCCCATGGCTACACGTCGAGGAGGCAGGAAACTTCCAATGGAAGATGTCTTTCATTACAAGTGGCCGCTTCCAGGGGAAAAGAAGGTTAACCTTGATTTGTGTGTTTTAAGTTGTTTGTGTGATGTTGGACTTCACTGCTTCTGCTAACATAGTTTTAAATGTATATACGGTTTCAGTTTGGGCTGTTTTGTGTTTGTGATGGACATGGGGGAGCAGAGGCTGCTCAAACCGCAATCAAGTGAGTCATTTGATTAGAATTTACGCTATTTACTATCTCTTTTCTGAAATCCTTCTTGATATTTCTTATTATGGGTTTTCTTTTAATGCTTAACCTACCAAAGATATCCTAACCTGAAAAAGGCTGCGGTTGGTTATGTTTGAACTTCCGCTTTTCTGAGTTAATAATCTACAGATTTTGCTTCAATAAATAATCAAATTTTGATGGCATTGATAATTTCAGCTGCATGTGATTAGCCATGCAACTGCGTCACATTTACGGCAGGCGTGGTTGCAGCCGGGAATAAATATCGTTGTTGAAACTTCTTCTGTTCATTTTTCTTTTGGGCTAATTATTATATGTCAGGAGCCTTTCACTAACAACTGTAGCATCTTTGATTTGAAGTTTTGTCTCTAACAACATCAATCATATACTTGAGTATTTAAGCTAATTAAACTTGTTCTCCAGAATTATTCCTGAGATTCTGGCGAATATTTTATCAGACGCGCTGAGGAAGGAGAAAGTGTTATCACAACGGGATGCTTCTGACGTCCTTAGGGACGTGCTTGCTAACACAGAAGCTCGCATGGATGATTACCAATATGAGGTTCTGCAATTTATCCTTTTCTTTCCTTTTCCTTTTATTGCATGTTAGTCTTGTACTTTTGTTGATGACTTAGCTGGACCATTTTCATTAACTAGTCGATCGATGCAGGGTTGTACAGCTACCGTTCTCTTGGTTTGGAAAGACGATGTAGGAGATTTCTTCGCACAATGTGCCAATCTTGGGGATTCAGCATGTGTTATCCAGTACGTTAAAATTATTATATTGATATCTTAAGATTCTTAGTTGTGGAGGTTGCATTAACCTGAGTATAAACTTGTAGCAGCATTTCTTGGTGTAGAAAGAGGGAGGGGACTTGATTACTCAGATTAGAAAACAAGGATCTTGCGTGTTAAAGCGTGAGTGAGTGTGGTCTTGTTTTGGAAACAGTAGATTATTTATATTCTAGGGTTTATGGTAGAGTAAATAGACACTAATAGATGAGGTTTATGCTTTCCATTGTTTCACATCACAGTAGAATTAAGAGAAGCCTATTTTAATATCATTTTTTTGCTTTGCGGAAATAGAAAGAGTGACTGTCCCCATTTTCCTTAATACTGATATCTTAATAATCACAATTTCAGATAGTTGTTTTGCTGTCATGAATAAATGGTCTCGGCATAATAGTAGTAACTTCGAGTTTTTGATATTTATTACGATTTATTTTGCATTTGGCAGTCTTGATGGGAATTATATACAAATGACTGAAGATCATCGAGTGATTAGCTTGTCCGAGAGAAAACGATTCGAAGAGGCAGGACGATCACTGAGAGATGGAGATTCTCGGATCTTCGGTACTGGCTCCATGAATTGAACACGCTCTGGTGATTTCATCTTCAATGTAACAAAATCACCAAGTCTGATTTGATAATTTTGTTTTTCAGGTATAAACCTTGCAAGGATGCTTGGAGACAAATTTCCAAAACAGCAAGACAGCCGTTTCAGTGCAGAGCCATATATAAGCCAGCCTGTGCGTATTGATCAATCTAGTAAAGATGTGTTTGCTCTATTGGCTAGGTAAAATTCACAAACGTAATAAGCTTGTCCCTTATTCTCATTCTTTTTTTGCTTATTCTAATAACCGAAAAGAAAAAAAACGATTCTGTAGTGATGGGTTATGGGATGTGGTAAGTCCGAAGAAAGCTGTGCAGCTCGTACTTCAGGTAAACGATTTTTTTCCGAATCATCAAAGACAAATATTTGCTAGTAGTATGTCTTAGAACATGGATCTAATGTAGTGTTTAAATCAAATGTACCAGATGAGAGAGAAAGAGAGCGGGACAGAGAATATTGGAGAGAAGATAGCAAACGGTCTGCTGAATGAAGCCAGAGCGATGCGTACAAAGGACAACACCTCCATCATTTACTTAGGTTTCGATACTTCCTTGTAATGTTAGGAAAAAAAAGAGAGAGACCATTTTAATGTATTTGGGAAGTGTCGTTAATTTGTGTACAATCTTTTGATTTATATGTGATAGTGTATCCCTAGGGTATATGAGAGAGAGCAAAAAAAAAACCTCAGGTGCAGAGAGAGAGCTTTTAGGGTGGGGGATCTGAGCGAGCGATGTTGGTTTCATCTCTTGCTTATATAATTTTAATAACATTTTTTATCAAAGTTTTTTCTTCTAACTAATTTTATCAGTTTGATTTATCTACAAACTATACAAACTAGTCTGTCTAGTAGTTTATGACCGTTTCACCACCACATCATATTGGAAACAAAAGTTACAAACACAGACACTGTTCTCTACGCGTCTGCCCATAATTATGTTTGACTGACGGATATGGGATAAAACCAAATACAGTAGTAAAAACGTATAGTAAAAAATTTCAGATATTTTGGGATTCAGTACTGTAAAAGTCTTATTACACTACCTAAATCGGAGATTTGAAATTGAAATTGAAAGAAACGAAGGCGAGGCTAGAGAATAAGGAGTAGTTCGCGCGTCCACACTAAAAGCATGTGTCCCTACAACACCAGATCCCCAGCCTCCTCATTTATGAAACGTCATTATAATCCCCTGAACAGTTAACCAAACTCCCCACACACACACATCATCTTCTTCCCCTCAACCCACCCACAAGAAAATGGGTTTGCATCCAATCTCCGACGCCAACGAACACAATCCCTTCGGATCTCTCACAGCCGACGAGTTCTACGCGAAACATTCCGTTAGCCACTCCTCAGCCTTCATCACCAACCCACGTGGTCTCAAACTCTTCACTCAATGGTGGTCTCCACTCCCTCCAACTAAACCAATCGGTATCATCGCCGTCGTTCACGGCTTCACCGGCGAATCCAGCTGGTTCCTTCAGCTGACATCGATCCTTTTCGCTAAATCCGGTTTCATCACCTGTGCGATTGATCACCAAGGACATGGATTCTCAGATGGACTCATCGCTCATATCCCTGACCTTAATCCCGTCGTCGACGACTGTATCTCATTCTTCGATGACTTCCGTAGCCGTCAGACTCCCTCAGATCTGCCGTGTTTTCTCTACTCCGAGTCCTTAGGCGGCGCGATTGCTCTCTACATCTCGCTCCGTCAGAGAGGTGTTTGGGATGGACTTATCCTCAACGGAGCTATGTGTGGGATCAGCGACAAATTCAAACCGCCGTGGCCGTTGGAGCATTTGCTTTTCGTCGTCGCGAATCTTATCCCTACCTGGCGCGTTGTCCCCACGCGCGGCTCCATCCCTGAGGTTTCTTTCAAGGAGCCATGGAAGAGGAAGCTTGCGATGGCTAGCCCTAGGAGGACGGTGGCGAAACCACGCGCCGCCACTGCTTACGAGCTGATCCGTGTCTGTAAGGATCTGCAGGAGAGGTTTGAGGAGGTTGAGGTTCCGCTTCTGATCGTGCACGGCGGAGGCGACGTTGTCTGCGACGTGGCGTGCGTCGAGGAGCTTCATCGGAGAGCGATTAGCGAGGATAAGACGATCAAGATCTACCCTGAGCTGTGGCATCAGATGATTGGGGAATCGGAGGAGAAGGTCGATCTGGTTTACGGTGACATGCTGAGTTGGCTCAAGACTCGAGCGGAAAGCGCCGCTGAGAGGAAGGCACGCGCCGCCGTTGACGGCTGAGCATAGAGAGTCCTTTTTACTCCTTTGGGTGTTGTTGTTGTTAAGCCAATAGGACAGTGCCATCTGGCAAGCGAGTATTTATTATGGTTCGCTGTTTCGTATCACATGGTTTACAGTTTAGACCAATATATCTTTGGTTATCAATAAATTTTAGAAATATCAAAGATCGTGACAGAAAAAAAAAAAACAAAAAAACAAAAAAAAAGTACAAAAATATTTGAAACGAAATTGTTAATATTCTCTTGTATGACTGACTGTCAAAAATACGTTTCAGTTAATCGTCAAGTCAACAAACATCTGCTGTAAATGCTGACCAAAAAATTGGTTTATCTTTATCCTCAAGTTTGATACGAAAATAAGTTTTTGTTGGAATAATAATATTCATATTAATAGAAACGTGCAATTTAATACTAAAAAATTAAATACTAATATATACTAAATAACATAGAATTAATTTTCGTTTTAATTCTATTTGGATAAAAATAATTATTATTAATATGACAGTTTATCATTATTTTATTTTTTAACTCAAATTATATTATATTTTATTACTAAATAAAAAAATATTTTTAAAACATCATTTTAATTTATCTTTCTCATTCTCCTTATCTATAGAATATGGGCTTATAAATCTTCGGTACAGTTTTCTGATCGAGTTTGAGAACTGAGTGATGACTTCTGTAGTTCGCCGCTGTTCGTTTTTATTTTGTTGTATCCTATCATCTCTGTGTGATTTTATTTAGAAGATGATAATTTTTCGTTTTTTTAATCCAATTTTTTTATTAGTAATATAAATTTGAAAAATGACATAAAATAGAGGAAAAATAAAATTCACAAACAAATACCGTACAACCAAAAAAAAATTAAATCTAAAAAAAAATCAGTCTAAATTAGAAATTACATCAGTTACAATTAAAATTTATACCTTTGATATTACATTTTATTACCAAATAAAAAACTAATAAAATAATTAGAAAATACAATATAACAAGCCAAAACAAAAAAAAACTAGCCCAAATGTTGTTCCTCTAATTCTTTTATAAATCAGGTTTTCAAATATTTTTTTTATTTGATAATAAAATGTAATATAATTTGAGGTAAAGAAATCTAATAATAATAAAATGAAATATTAATAATGATTATTTTTATTCAGACAAACCTAAAATTAATATTATTTCTATATCATTTATATATTAAAAATTAATATAAATGAATAAAGGTAATTTTCTTTGTTAGAAGATTATAAGTAGAAAAATGATTACATTTAATTTTTAGGTAAACTGCACGTATTTATTAATATGGATATTATTCTTCTAACTGGTATTTTTTGTTTTTTTACTTTTTTCCCTACGTAAATTGCAAACTTTACGTTCAAGTTGATAGGCCGTTTAAATAGGCCCAATCGATTAAGGTACTAGAGGCTCACTAAGAACCCAAAACCACATAAACCCTGCGAAATTCGCCACGGCTGCAGCATTCGCCGGCGGCAGAAATGGGAAAGAAGAACAAGAGAAGCCAAGACGACGTTCCTGAGTTGGAACCGGAACCAGAGCTTACGACAATGATTGACGTAGACTCTAAAAAGAAGAAAAGGAAGAAGAGAAACCATGACGATACGGAAACAGAACCGGAGCAAAAGATGAGTCTCGACGGAGACGCGAAGAAGGAGAAAAAGAAGAAGAAGAAGAAGAAAAGCCAAGAGGAAGAGCCAGAGCTTTTGTCGGAGCAATCGAAAACACAAGAAGAGGAAAAGGGTAATGTAGAAGAAGGCAGAGCCACTGTAAGCATAGCCATAGCTGGTTCAATCATCCACAACACTCAATCACTCGAACTCGCCACACGCGTAATCTCTCTCTCTCCCTTTCGTGTCCTTACCTGATATTTCAACTCTTCTCTTAACAATTTTAAAAACTCGTATTTTCTCCTAACATTTCTCAGCTCGCCGGCCAAATTGCTCGTGCAGCCACAATATTCCGAATCGACGAGGTATGTTAATCATTCCTCTTCTTTTCAATCCACAATGCTCTCAAAACTTGTTGCTGTTGAATCAAAACTACTCAAAGGACAAGAACATTGTATGCTAAATTCGACAGCTTTTTTATGTTTTGAAATCAGATCGTAGTGTTTGACAATAAGAGCAGCTCAGAAATCGAAGCTGCTGCTACGAATCCTTCTGATAGCAATGAAAGTGGTGCTTCCTTTCTTGTTCGTATCTTGAAGTATTTAGAGACACCACAGTATTTGAGGAAATCTCTCTTCCCTAAGCAAAATGATCTTAGATATGTGGTGTGTACTTAAAAGTCTCTTTTTTTTTCTTCAATCTTTTCACTTTTGTATTCAATGTTTCTTTTCTAGTGTCTTCTGACCAGTTTTTGTTTGATCTATATAATAGGGTATGTTGCCACCTCTGGATGCTCCTCACCATTTGCGTAAGCACGAGTGGGAACAATACCGTGAAGGTAATACCAAAGTTTCGTACACATCCTGTTAGATTGCATATATCCTTATAGGCGTGGAGAAACTAGTGTGGAGAAATTATGAATCAAGCTATCACCTTTTGTTGTAGACAATCTGCTATATTGTAGTTAGAGTTGTGTTTCACCTTTGTTTTGGTAATGATATCCTTATAGGCGTGACACTGAGTGAAAAGGCTCCAAACTCTGAGAATACAATGGTTGATGTGGGTTTAAGCAAGGTATTGTTAGTTCCTCTCAAATTGGAATATCTCTCTGTCGGGTGTTACCCTTTATTTACAATTTTTTGGCATGGATTGACCTTTATATTGTATGCTCTTTATTCAGAGTGTTGTTGTTGATCAAGTGCTTAGTCCAGGAGTAAGAGTTACGGTAGCCATGGGAACCAACCCCGATTTAGGTACTGACAATCTAAATTTTCTTCATATTCATCTGTCTCCTATCTTTAAATTCTGATTTTGGTATCTTGTTTTAAGCTAATGAATTTTTAATCCGGTTCATTCTAGATTTGGTACGCCAGATTGTTCCGCCCTCTAAGCCAAGGGAAGAAGCAGGAATGTATTGGGGATACAAAGTACGATATGCATCACAGTTAAGTTCAGTATTCAAGGAATGCCCTTTCCAGGTACTAATAATGATACTCTGCTCGTCATCCTTCTATGGATTAGATCATATTTCCTGCATAACCTTATTTCCTAATACCAAAAACAGGGTGGATACGATTATTTGATTGGTACCTCGGAGCACGGCGTGGTAATTAGTTCATCAGAGCTGAAAATACCAACATTTAGGTGATTTTTTCATTACCCCTCCTTAACATGGTATAAGTTTTGTGTCTAATCACATTATTAGCAGTTTAAACTTGTGGGGACTGACTTAGATGGTTGTGGCATGAAATCATAGGCACTTATTGATTGCATTTGGTGGACTTGCTGGGCTTGAAGAAAGTATTGAAGATGATAATCAGTATAAGGTAGGTAACCTCTTATTCAGCTCTTTTAGATCTCACAGAGATTATGGACTTCTCAATGATCTAAGGTGGTTTTTTTTTTTTTTACTGTATGATGTGTTTTGTTATGGACACTAATGAAAAGATCACTGATACAGGGGAAAAACGTTCGAGAGGTGTTTAATATATACTTGAATACTTGTCCACATCAAGGAAGCCGAACCATTCGAGCAGAGGTATTGTCAGATCTTTTGTTATTAGTTTTGTTTTTTTTGGTTTCCGTTTGGGATGATTGAGCTGAGGATAAATATGCAGGAGGCTATGTTTATATCGCTTCAGTACTTCCAAGAACCCATCAACAGGGCAGTGACAAGAGTTTAAGCTTGATGTAAGATTCAAAGAAGCTATTGTTCTCATAGATTTGAGGTTTTCTTCTTTGAAGAGTGATGTACTGTAATTGTTTTAGAATTTGGACCAAGTGTACTATCCCAATTTTGGGGCCTTTTAAAATTTCCTCCAACATTGGCAGACGAAATGTACCAATCTCTGTCCACTCAAATTTAAGGTCTTAATAGACTCATTTATGTCCCCTAACAAGATTTTTGTAGTCCTATTGTGTGACAAATAAAAAAACAAGAAACGCAAAATGGGCCATAAATTAAAATAAATTGGGCCGAAAAGGCTTAAGGGCCGGCCCCAAAAAAAAAGAAGGGTAATAATGTAAAACCGACAAAATTAGACCCTAATAGACCGGTGCGCGTGAGCGACTGGTGGTTTAGTTTATCTCCGTCTCGTTTATTCTTTTGGGGGTTCTCTCAGGACCCCAGAGCGAGAGAAGAAAATTCGAAGAAGGCAAACTCCCAAAAAAAAAAAAAAAAAAAAAAAAAGCGCAACGTCAAACAGAAAAATTTAAAAACTAATCTTAATTTGACAAATTGAAATCGAATCAGAGAGAAGAGAAGAGAGTTCCCGCCATGGTGAAGCACCTACAGCAGCAGGAAGATCCCGTAGAGAAGACCAAGTCTCTGATCTCTGCTCTCAACTACCTTTCTCGCGACCTTCTCTTGCCTTCTCACCTTTACCATTCCGTTTCTTCCATCTACCATGGCTCTGTCTCCGATCCCTCTCCTCCGCTTCTTTCTGTAAGCTCTTTTTTTCTCATTCGATTTCCTTTTTCTTTTCGTCGATTCTGTTGTGTGTTTTGTGAATCGAGTTTTCTGAAGCAATTCCTTGGAGTAACCTTCTCGAATTTCGTATTTGGATTTGGAGATTTTTGTGAATTGGTTAATGAGGTTGTGGATCGAATTAACTGGTTTCTATGCTTCTTCGGCTTGTTTACTTTCTCTAATTGGTGATTGCAGGGCAATTGTAGTACTTCTAGTGGAGGTGATTTGATGAGTGAGTTCGAAGATGCACTTTTGAAGCAGCGACAAAACTGTGAATCAGGCTCTAGGCTGGACGAATTAAAGGAGACTCGGTATAAGAGTCGTATCCATAACCGATTATCTGAACTTGAAGGTGATTGCTGAGTTTTACTGTTTCTAGTTTATGGAACCAATTATCCTGTGAGAGGAATGCTCACTCTCATTATTGTGGTTTGAATCAGGATTACCTTCAAATAGAGGTGAAGATTTGCAGAATAAATGCTTACTTGATCTTTATGGACTTAAGGTATTATTATGATGTGTGCAAGTCGAGTGGTTCTTTTTTCTATTATGTGACACTGTTTTGAAATATGGTGTTTTTTACACTGACACTGTGTCTCGTTTGTGTGTGGCAGTTACAAGAACTACAGTGCAAGGTTCGGGGTGAGGTGAGCGCGGAATATTTGCTGCGTTTAAATTGTGTACACCCCGAAAGACAACTATATGACTGGGGCATGATGCGGTTGCCTCGCCGAATGTATGGGGTTGGTGATCCTTTTGTTATGGAAGCTGATGATCAGTTCAGAAACAAGCGTGATGCCGAGGTCATTTTGCTTTCTAATCCAACAACCCAAAATTGCTTCCTTCCAGATTTTATACTTTTACCTATAATGATGAATTGGTTTTTCGAATGGAAACTGATGTTAGTAACTAGTCCCTTTTAGAAGAAAAACTAGACTAAGAGTTGTAGATATATCTTACTAGGTTCCTCTTTTAGTCTTTTTGTTTAGAGAGACGAATTTTGTTGAAGTGTCTGAAACCTGTACAAAAATTCTAGTTGGGATATATGCTGATATGCGTTCAAACTCTTTGTTCAGAGGTTATTACGGTTAGAAGAAGAGGAGAAGAATCTGATTGAGACGACACAGAGGAAATTTTTTGCAGAAGTACTGAACGCTGTTCGTGAATTCCAGTTGCAAATTCAGGCTTCCCAGAGACGGTGTAAGCAAAGAAATGATTTTGTCCAGGTATGATATCCTTGTCATTATTTTTATCATTGCTCACTTTTCTTGCCATAGAACTCAGGACCCTGGTTATATCGTAATTATACTAAAAAAAAAGGAATTATGCCGTCTATCTAACAGGGTTGGCATGGAAAACAAAGGCTACGTGCTACCCGAGCTGAAAAGCTGCGGATCATGGCGCTTAAATCTGATGATCAAGAGGCATACATGAAACTAGCAAAGGAGAGTAAGAATGAAAAACTAACCCTTTTCCTAGAGGAGACAAACAAAATCTTTGTTAGTTTGGGAGCTGCAGTCCAGCGTCAGAAAGATGCCAAAATTTCAGAAGGCATCAAACTACTGAAACGATCAGAGTCTGACTTATCTGAAGTTGATGCTCCCGAGGATGTGCTTCCTGACCAAGATATTGAGATCAGCGAGTCTGATAATAATGATGATTCTAATGACTTACTAGAAGGCGAGAGGCAGTATAACTTGGCTATTCATACAATACAAGAGAAGGTAATTATGGTTTTCTTATAGTATTTAATAGGAGTATGGTTAAGTTTGCTTAACTCAACTATCAATGCTTTCTTTAACAGGTGACGAAGCAGCCATCCCTTCTACAAGGTGGGGAACTAAGATCTTACCAATTAGAAGGGCTTCAATGGATGGTCTCTCTATACAACAACGACTATAATGGAATTTTAGCTGATGAAATGGGTTTGGGAAAGACTATCCAAACAATTGCACTGATTGCATATCTTCTTGAGAGTAAAAATGTGCATGGGCCTCATCTAATAGTGGCTCCAAAAGCTGTGCTACCAAATTGGGAAAATGAGTTTGCAACATGGGCGCCCAGGTATGTTCATGACAACCTTTTATACTTCATTTATTGCTTTGGTATGGATGTTGTGTATGAAATATGCTTCATTTTGTCCATTTGACAGCATTTCCGCTTTTCTTTACGATGGATCGAAAGAGAGAAGAAGTGAAATACGTGCAAAAATAGCAGGGGGAAAATTTCAGGTGTTGATAACCCATTACGATCTTATCATGAGAGATAAAGCATTTTTGAAGAAAATTGACTGGAACTACATGATTGTTGATGAAGGACATCGGCTAAAGAACCATGAATGTGCTCTCGCAAAGACTTTAGGAACCGGGTATGTTCTTGTGTGAATCTCTTGTTTTTTATAAGTCTATCTAGTTTCTTAAATACCTTCTAACGCATAGCTTGATGAAGTCTGAAATGAATGGTGTTAATTGGTTGTTAGTTGTTACTCTGATTTATCTCATGCTGTCACAGAGGAACTTTGAATACATTTTGCTTACACTATTTAATCCTGGATGCAGCTACCGCATTAAGCGCAGACTTCTACTAACTGGGACGCCCATACAAAACAGTCTGCAAGAACTATGGTCGCTGCTTAATTTTCTCCTTCCTCACATCTTTAACTCGGTTCAGAATTTCGAAGAATGGTTTAATACTCCTTTCGCCGAACGTGGTACTGCCAGTCTTACAGATGAAGAGGAGCTGTTGATTATTAATCGTTTGCATCATGTAGGTTTACTATGCTCCTTATGTTTGCTTAAACTTTTTTTTTAGCAAATTCGCTATGATAATATCTAATGTTCATGTCGCTTTTAGGTCATAAGGCCGTTTCTACTGAGAAGGAAAAAAAGTGAAGTTGAGAAATTCCTTCCTGGAAAGACACAAGTCATACTGAAGTGTGATATGTCGGCTTGGCAAAAGTTGTATTACAAACAAGTTACAGACGTAGGCAGGGTCGGTATTCAAACAGGTTTGTAGCTTATCTTTAACTTCTTCTCTCTCTCAAATCTTTTCATCTTTGATAAAAATAACATAAATCAGAAAAGTTAAAACTGCTAATTGCTAATGGAAACATTATCCGCAGGGAATGGAAAATCAAAGAGTCTGCAGAATCTGACAATGCAATTAAGAAAGTGTTGTAATCATCCGTACCTATTTGTTGGAGGAGAGTATAACATGTGGAAGAAGCCGGAGATTGTGAGAGCTTCAGGAAAATTCGAGCTACTTGATCGCCTCCTTCCAAAACTGAAAAAGGCTGGACACAGAATTCTTCTCTTCTCTCAAATGACTCGTCTCATCGACCTTCTCGAAATTTACTTGACACTCAATGACTACATGTACCTCAGACTCGACGGTACCACAAAGACAGACCAAAGAGGGGTTTTACTGAAGCAATTCAACGAACCGGACTCTCCCTACTTCATGTTTCTTCTGAGCACACGTGCTGGTGGTCTTGGTTTGAACTTACAAACTGCAGACACTATAATTATATTTGACAGTGATTGGAATCCACAAATGGACCAGCAGGCAGAGGATCGTGCCCATCGGATAGGGCAGAAGAAGGAAGTGAGAGTGTTTGTGTTGGTTAGCATTGGCTCCATTGAAGAAGTAATATTAGAGCGTGCAAAGCAAAAGATGGGCATTGATGCCAAAGTCATACAAGCAGGGCTCTTCAACACAAAATCTACTGGTAAAAGGCGTTAAAACACACATATTTTTACCAGTTAAAAACTTTATTTTGTGCTAAATGCTAATATTCCCTTGAATCAACAGCTCAAGACAGGAGAGAGATGCTGGAAGAGATAATGAGCAAAGGAACTTGCTCACTGGGGGAAGATGTGCCAAGTGAAAGAGAGATTAACCGGCTCGCAGCTCGAACGGAGGATGAGTTTTGGATGTTTGAACAAATGGACGAGGAAAGACGTAAAAAGGAGAACTATAATACACGACTCATGGAAGAGAAGGAAGTTCCTGAGTGGGCTTACACTTCAGAGACTCAAGAAGACAAGGCTAACGATTCGAAAAACCATTTTGGCAGCGTCACGGGTAAACGGAAACGAAAAGAAGCAGTGTACAGCGACTCTTTAAGCGAGTTGCAGTGGATGAGAGCGATGGAGAGTGAAGAAGACGATACTTCAAAAGTCTCTAAGAAGCGAAAGAAAAGGGACACAAAGACACCAATGAGTAATGGGTCAAAGGTAGAGGCAGAGTCGAGCGGAAGCGAAGAGGGAAAAGAGGAAGAAGAAGAAGAAGAAAGAAAGGAAGAGAGTGATGAAGAAAATGAGAAGAAGCCATTATTCAGTTGGAAAACTTATAAGAAGAAAAGGTCAATCGGAAGCAAAAACTAAACTGAGAATAATGTTTCCATTTTCTGATTAATTTCTCTTTTTTTTTTTTATCTTTTATTCAAAACCTTGGCAAGAATACAGATCTTTTCTAGAATTCAGCGCTTAAGATGAAATGGTAGAACGATATTTGTCTATATTTGAATACAATTACCATAAACCATAACAACTTCCATAAACTCATTAAAATCATATCAAAACTCATTAATGTAGGATACATCGTTTCTTTTTAATCATCATCACATGAAACCTTTGTAAGTTTAGATTTTGTAAGGATCAAAAAGATGACCACCACCATGAGAATCCTGTCTTTTGCTATGCTACTTGTTCTTTTGTTCTCTATTGGTTAGTCTCTCACCATAATTTTGATACATATGGATATACAATAAGGGATTATATAAACCTTTTGTTTGATCTTTACGTGGTTCTTGAAAGTGAAAGAAAAATATAATTTGTTTGCATGTTATAGCTGTTGTCGTTGAAGGATCCGATAGTTCGTTGTGTTGTAACACACATGCGAAATTTGGAGCGTGCAAAACGTACCAAGACAGAAAGAGATGCGATAAGTGGTGTCGTGATGGATGTGCTAATAAGAAAGGCGGTCTTTGCAAACGTGTTTTTGGTGGAAAACAACAACAGTGCCATTGTTACTGTTAAAACACCTCTCCCTTACATGCCTGTGTTTGCATCGTATTGCTTACTTTAAACGATTATAATGAACAAATCTTGTCTTGATTATACGTCTTTAATTTACATTTTATATGAAAAAGGGATATAAAGTCGATGTTCGCCCAGTTTGATTTGGTAGTGCATTGGTTTGATTATAAAAGAATACAGCTTAAATCGTATCTAAACCAAACAAACAGCTACTCAGTTTTATAATAGCGATACAACCTCTCTTTTAACAAAAAGCCATCGGCAAAAATAAAACTAACACCAAAGTTCTCAATATGATTTGGTCTTTGTAGCAGCCGGCTAAAGTAATCCTGGTACAAAACAAACAAAAACATTGAAAGTACCAACCAACATTACAGACTTAATCATCACCCTCCTCCTGATTAACTTCAAGGTTCTTCAGCTTCGATTCCAGCTCGCCATTCCCGTTACCTTCGTGCTCTTCATCTTCTTGGTCTTCTTCATCATCGTCATCTTCCTCTCCATCAGGATCATTCTCGTCAAAAGCTCCAAGTAACTCTGGGGACTTCTTGAATATCTCTTTAACTTCTTCAACGCCTTCTTCTGATATGATATTCCCGTCAATGTTCAACAGCTTGAAAGCTTCTTTCTTAACAACGACTTGAGCCAAGGCTCGTGCTCCAGCCCTTCTTATGAAGTTCGTGCTCATATCGATGTATTGCAATTTTGAATGATCCTCTTCCATACTCTTTGCAATCTGGACACATCCCTCATCTTTCAGCTCATTCTCTGACAGATTCAACTTGTTCAGACTTTGTTTAGCTGCTACACAGGCTGCGATAGCTGAAGCGGCTTCAACTGTTATGTCATTACCAGCCATCTCTAGAACTTCAATGGGGGAAGCAGACTCCTTGAGAGCGTTTGCTATGGCTATGGCACCTTCATCCTCTAGATTTAGATAACTCAAGTAAAGCTCAGTCAAGTGTTTGTAGCTTGAAAGAGTTTTGCTCAGAGAAACTCCAGCTTCTGTGCCAAACATATTATCCCGCAGATCAAGTTTCTCCATATGAGTACAATGCTCAAGTGCTTCTGACAAGGCGACTCCTCCCTCTGAGCCGACTCTTGTGGAAGAGCACCGGAAATTCTCCAACAGTGGCGAACGCTTGACAACCTCAGCAATAGCGAGTGCCCCTTCATCACCGGTCATGTTATTATGAAAATGAAGAACCCTCAAATTCTCTGTTGAAGGAATCAACTCTGAGACCGCTTGTGCAGCTTCTTTAGAGATACCATCATTCATCAAATACAGCTCTTCCAAAGAGCTCAGAGATTTCAAAAGCGCCCCAAACGCTCTAACACCTTTCTCACCCAATGCATTCTCTGATAAGTTGAGAGACAACAAGATACTACCTTGCAGCGCGTCAGAAAATATATTCATAACCTGAAGAGCTTCAGCCTCAGGTCGTCCAGCAACAAAGTCAGACAAGTCAACTTCCTTAAGCTGATCTTTCAAAGACGCCAAGATAGGCTCAGCGACACGAGCAGCACCCAAGCCGAAACTCCTATTGCTAAAACATATCTTAGAGTAACCATTACCAGGCTCCTTCAACGGTTTGAGAAGCTCCTCAGCTTCCTCAGCTTCAATGAAAGCCCGTTTACCTTTAGAGATATCGAAAAAAGTTTCACGGGGAGAAACAGCAGCAGAAGCAACAGGAGTAGATACTACTTCTTCTTCAGAAACAGATTCTCTTTTGACAGCAACAACCTTAGCAACAGGACCTTTCTTGAGAACTTCCAAGATAAGCTTACTGCATTCTTTAGCATAAAGCTGTACAGCTGAACCGCCATCACCATCAGGTTCCCTCTCAAACTGTTGGTTAGCAGTGGTGAAAGCAATATCCTCAATCCTCTTAGCGTTATCGGAAGCTTGGTCGGTGGTTAAGCTACCGTACTTTTCAGTAAAAATGGTTTTTGAAGAGAGGTTGTCGGTTATACGCTTAATGAGAGATTGCCTTGTTGTTAAACTCGGCGGCCATAGTTTAATCGAAAAAGCATGAGGTCGTGAATCAAGTGTATCCCCCATTATCACAACTGCAAATTTTAAAAATCACAAATTCGAGAGAGATTGAATCAAATTTGAGATTGAATCTAATAAGCAAAATTGAGACAAAAATGGTGTGTATAAATCTGAAAAGACAGTAAATCGTAAAGATCGGAGATTACACGAGGAACGAAACAATCGGTGCTAGTCACACAGTTTATATATCATCGGATCCGGGAGGAGAAAAAAGAAAAGCGTACCGAAGGATTGTGTGAATCTGCGGAGGTCTGAGAGAGAGAGAGTCTCTGGGCTGGCTGCGATGCGGATGAAGAGTTGTGTTTTAGGGTTTCTCTAAAGAACCACCGGAGCTTAGCTTACCCCCTTTAAATCTCCCTCCCACCACGTTGTTGAACCAAAAAGTCTAATAGTGTGTCACTGACTCATGTATGTATGTTATTTTAATTAATTTACCCCAATCCCACCAAATATTCACTTTTTGTGGAAGATAACGTAATAAAATTAGAATCAATTTGACGTTAAGACAACTCATCCTCATATATATAATTGACCATGATGACATGTGAAAATGTGATCTACTTACTACTGGCTGTGCCACCAAATTACATACAAACTGTGTGTGATATATCAGATCTGTGTACATACATTTCCCCCAATAGAGTAGCAATTTACAGTGTATAGTTTTTTACAGCCACTTTGATTCTTTATTGTGAAATCAAAAAAGATTGGATGTATTGTATTTAATTGTAAATCATCATCATCCTCTAATGTTTTAAAGATTTGGAGTCTCAAAAACATGAACGGATGAAGCAAATATAAATTATATCTCATCATCACACAATTCAAAATCTACCCAAAGTCTCGTTTCTTCCAAACACAGAGGATCAGTGGAGCGAGGATTTTGAATTTGAATGTAATGGAAGTTTACCACATAATGGTATCTTTGGATACAACTGTGCCGATTTCTTTCAAAGACCGGTTGTGATCAGACGAGATTAATACAATGACCCAAAATGAACCAAAACCACAGCAAATAACTAAAAATAACTCAGGACATGACCATAAAGACGACTTCTAACGGCGGCTTGCTCTCTCCTCTCTCTATAAATATATTCCTTGTCTACTTACCTCTAGTTAAGTGCAGTCTTCTTCTTTTTCGTCGTCTTCTTCCACATTCTACAGTCTCAAGCTTTGCAGGTTTGTCGTAGACTTTGTTAGAGCTCTACAAAAGTACTCTCTTATCTCTGGTATTGTTCGCTGCACCAGCTCGTTCTGCCTGCATTTCCCATTTGACTATGTTTCAGACAAACAACAATAAACAAATCTTATGGGAGTGAGAGATACAGATCTTGTTTATATTACCATGGCCTTGAACTCAGTTTATCAAAATGCTCCAGGATGAACAAGATACAAGCTTGCCTCAGCGACATCGCATGGAATGCTTCTGATAGCTCGTACATGTCTCCTATGCTTTCCAACGTTATATCCTTTCATACATACACAGAGAGTAAACGTGTCAGATTTCAATAGGTATAATGTAAACCATATCACTTTCCATTGCAATATAATTCTGGCTCACCTGAGCAATTGTGTATTCACAGAGTCGTTTCAGGCCCTCCAAGAGATATTGATCCGCTGCTCTTAAAAGATCTTTTGATATCTCAGTTGTTATGTCGACAGATCCAGTGTATATAAATCTGAAAAAAAACATAATCCAAGTGAGTCAATTACATGTATTATGAAAAGTTTCTCACAGACTTTTTGAAATCTCAATATCTCGAATGATTCAATTAAAAGCCTGTAGAAGTTCACCATACCTCATCATTAACTCAAACACCTCCCATTTGATATTTGGAATCTCAATATCTCTAGCGTCTTTTTCCTGTGGTGTAAATGAAAACCATACCATGACACATTCAAGCTCTAATTTCCACACAAGAAAAATATATTCTTTTGATAGAGAGCAGATCAGCATACACTCATAGGTCATTGTCATCATAGCTAGTTCACGATTTTTGTCATTTCCTCCATAAGAACATTATCAAAAAGCCAAAAAAATTTAGTTCACTTACTCTGTAACCACCATCAAACATTGCGCGAAATGCATCTGAGGATGCCAGCAAACAAATTCTGTGTGCATAGAATGTCCTTCCTGCAGTATAATTTTTCTGTTTTACACATGGACTTCGGAGCTAACTAGATTTCCGCAACTTCTGGATTAATATATGATTGATTACCTTCGACTAGAAAGGTTACATCAGACAGCGTAGCATTATTTACATATTGCTCTCCGAGATAAACCTGTCACAAAAAGACATACAGAATACTGCATTGAGACTTCCACCCCTTACGTATTGGAGAACTGAAGCAAAAAGGAAACTCACCCTTTGTGTTGGAGAAGGAGGAGCAGCATCAACTGGAGAAAGTGCCATAGATTTATTTGCTAATTTGTACAACGCTGCCGCACCATCAAGTTGCTGCTTAGTGTTTGTAGAACCAAGAAGACCGAGTAGCAACTCCAACCCTGTTGAAAGACAGCTCGATATAAGAAAATTTGCAAAAAAAACATCTAAACTGGACAGCTGACGTAATAAAAGTCTTAGCATAATAGAAGACTAAAAACGAAAGCAGCATCTCATTAGCTCATATAAATTATAAGAAAAAACTGTCACGTGCCATTGTCATCAATGAATATGGTTCTCTGATCCTCAGGTGAACAGAGGTGAGCAAGAGCAAGAGCCACTCGTCGTTGGATAGACTTCTCTGAAATGTGCATTAGGTACAACAGATGTCTCAGAACCTATAAAGGAAAATCAAAGCTCAGAAATATTGAAGGTTAAATAGAGAAATGCTAAACTACAACAGAGCTTTAGAAAACTCGACCAGGATAAAGCAGTTTCTCTACAAATCGTCAATTGTGTATTTTTTTGGTCACCAAAGATGGAAACAAACAAATTTAAAGACAAAAATAATTCAACTTACTCTTCCATGAATCTTCTCCTCCAATCTCTTTAGTGTTTTCGAGACACAATCTTTGGTTGCCTAAAAAATCATATAATAATATAAACACTACAGGAAAGAGTAAAACAAATACAATTGAAGCTGCTATGGATTTTCAGTATCTAGCCAGTTAAAGGAGTATAGCGATATGGTTCTGGAAAATAGAATCAGAAAGTAGAGGAAGGGTAACATCGCCATACATACTTGAACAATAAACTCTCCATCCTGTAGCTTCTGGATACCTCCCACCCTGATAAAATCCGACACATTATCCTAGGAAGAAAAATGGATCAATAACCCATTTATTGACGTTTACCATCAAATTTTGCATACTATTAGAACATATACAGAAAGTAGCATAAGTAGCATACAACACACCTCATTATCGGCAAGGCCATAGAGAGCAAATGCGGCATTGTGTTGCAATGATCCATTTCTTGAATCAAGAAGCTTCAATAAAGGTCCTAAACCACCACTATGGGCAATTCCAGCTTGATTGTGGGCATCCTGTTAGAAAGAGTATGCTACTGTTTTAAAAACACAATAAGAAAACCCATCTTCCAGAACCATGGAAGTCAGCTCTTTTTAGCATCTATAAATTTAAATCAAACAAATCTAAAAGTAACAATAAGAAAACACTTGACAACCAGGGCAGCGACAAATTATCCAGGATCACTAGGTATTATTTAAAAACATTAATACACAAAAGCAACAAAATGTCAACAGTTGTGGTATCCGATGTTTAATCGAAGTTACTATTTTAAAATACTCAAATAACTTTCAAAACCGAACTACCAAAAGTTTTGTAACAAGAACCTGTGCCAATCTACCCAGTGCAAAGGCCGACATTTCCTTCAACTGAACATCAGCTGACTGCAGCATCTCAATCAATGGACGGACAGCACCCCTTTGCACAATATGCACCTGCAAAGTAATAATTTTGAGCATGAAGTGAAAAATGAACAAAAGATACCAATAAAGCAGGGAAAATTATACAATTAGTGGGAAATGAGAAGGTATATTCTACAAATCAACAGTAACAAACAACGTAACATTTCGTACAACCAAACAGGAAAAGAGTTTAGGCTTTGCGGAATAGAAAAAGAGCCGAGGATAGGAAACTTGGGATGAAATTGTGTACCTTACAATCAGAATCTGTTGAGGCAAACTGCCCAAGTAATAAAGCCGCCTCTCTTTGGCTCTCAGGGCAACAAGAGCTGAAATAGACAAAATCACAAGAATGAACTTGGGGTAAACAGCTAAGCATCTTAAGAAAAGAAAAACCTCAGCAATAGAGAATTTAGTAAGATTTACAGAATTTTAGCTCTAGTCAGAGCTATAACAACTCTATGCTGAACCATGTACATGAAAAACGTGAGTCTCCCCATACCTAAGAAGGCCAATGACAGGTTGCAATGCCCCAGCAGCAAGAACCTCTTTCTTAATGTGTGGAGACGAGTGTACTAGATTGCCTATAACTCCAACCTAAAAGGTATGACTCAACTAGTTATTTCAACGTCAATTTTACGTAGATAAATAAGTAGCACAATAGTTGATTATAAATACTCTTGACGAGTAAAAGATTCCTAACCGCTTCATAATGTATAGCAGCATCCTCTGATCCTAGCATTAGGATGAGCGTGGGAAGAGCATTGCACTCAACTATCTGCAAAGAAAATAATTATCATGCTCTGCCCAAATCTAATTAGAAGCTGTAAAGATAGCAATATTTACCTGGTTCTTGTTATCATCATTTTTAAATGCAAGGGTTCTCAGTGCCCCTGCTGCTGCTCGCTGAACCTTTGAATCAGAAAATTCAAGTAACTCAACGAGAGGTGGTATACCGCCTTCCATCCTATTTTCAAAGAACTGGAAGTTATGAAGATAGTTGTACTGAAGACAAACATCTAAATGGAGGAAATCACTTCACTTAAAATATGCTGACCTAACACGAGTCTTGATACTGCTGTTCTCATGAGCAAGATTAGTGATGGCATCAGCGGCTCTTCTGATAACACTATTAACAGCTCGAGAGGTAGAACCATCTTTGTTTCTCTTCAGCAGATTCACTAGATGAGGTAAGGCACCTTTGTCTACTATCAGTTTCTGATACTCTGGCTGTTAAGCAGTCAAATCCCAAAACACGATCACACAAACTATACATAATCAATCCCCTCCGTGTATAAAAAAGCTTTAATTACCAAAAATTTCCTAAATTTAAGCAAGATTCGAAGCAACATAACATAAAAGGAAACTGCTTTCAAGTTGCTAACACAATACAAGGAGACAGCCAAGAGAAATGGAGGATCAAAACCTTAATTGCAAGAAGACCAAGAGCAAAAGCGCTTCCTTTCTCAACCTCGTGTTCGAACGGCTTCTCAGCCAAGTCCCCACCGTTGTACGGCGGCGCTTGTAGATGCGTCATAAGAGCAGGAACAGCACCTCCGTCGACAATCAAGTTCACTAAATCCTCTGCTGAACATAACAGGGTCACTTAGTCAAGCAACAAAATAGGAAGAAACGGCATAAAACAAAAAAAGGAGTAAGATCGGGAAGCTGATCTTTCACCGTTTTTGGCGAGCTCGGCAAGGACTTGAGTGGCCCGTTTAGCAGCAGCACGATCGGATTCTTGCCAAGAGAAAGCAGAGTTTAGAACGGAAACTTGAGCAGCAACCTCGCTGACAAGCGCTTGACCTCCGTCGGTGGATACGGCAGAGATCTCTCGATCTTCAACGGCGGCTGCTCCTTCCTCAAGCTTTCTCTTTTGTCCTTTACGCTCAGGGAAGCTCCGACCTTCTCGCCTCTCCGGTTGTTGCTCCATCGTTCACAGAGTAGAGAAGACGACGATCCGAAGATGAGGAGATCAGAGAAGAAGAAGAAGCGTTTTGAAATCAATCCACCAGGCACAAAAGAGATCAGGGGTATCGTCGTCACTTCCCTCCACTCAGAAAAAAAAAAAAAAGCCCTTTCTTTTTTTTTCTAGTTCAATAAATTTATTTAAATTTTTTAAAAAAAAAAAACAAATCAAATCAAATTCGAAGCTGAGGTGAGACACAGTCACAGGCTATATGTCTCGTGGTCTGTTTTTATGTCCAAAAAGAAGTGTAATCCCCATCGTAATAAATAAAAAATTAAGATGGAGAATGAAATGGTTATGCAAATTAAAAAAATGAAAGAACATTTGCTAATTTGTGTGTATTTAACCGGAAAATTGAAAAGATAACCCAACGACAAAAGGTTTCGAGATTGTGCTGTGTTTCATTAACCACACAACTCACAATTTCATTAATTTTTTTTGAAAAAAGATACTTAAGAAAATAAAGTACTATAGAAGTAGGCTTTTGGACTTTTTGGTGGTCTGCCACAAAGGAGACGTGTTTGATAGTGTGAATAAAAAAATATCAAAGAGAAAGAAAGAAGTATTTCTTTTAATTTGAGAGAAGATAAAAAAAAATAAAAAGGAACCACTTCTTTATAAAATGGTGACCACACACCACCACATGTGTATATATATGAAAACTTCGAAGGCACGAGAGCATGCTTTTTGTAGAACACAACGATAAAGTGAGGAAAAAAAAAAAAGGGTTTATTAATTAGTACTATACTATAGTATTCAAAGCTCATTATGATTGATATATGGAATTCAGTACCATATACTCTCATACAGTATCCTTTTGTGTCTCTCTCAAATCTCAATAATAGCATCACCACAAAAACAAATTTAAGAGATTATGGTGCGTTTTGGGATTTGCACTGAGCTTGGAACATAAGAACACATAAATGGGCAACAAAACTCTAGGTTTCTAGATTCGCCAACATCCACTTTTTTCAAGTATCCCTTACTTCCAATGATGTAAGACTGGGGTAGTTTTGTCTTTCTTTAATAACAAAGACTACTACCTTTGTCTCCTCGTCAACGAGAAAACTCCCATAGAAAAAATTAAATGATGAACCAGAGAGTGGTATCGGATCAACAGCTAAGAACAAGTTGTTCCACGACACTGCATTAGGCTCAATTTATTAGTAATTCATATCTTGACGGATGTAGGCGCACGTAAACGGTGTTTCTGGTATAGCACAGCAAGCTTCTCTTCTCTAACACTAGAAAGAATCACAGTATCAAGGAAGAAAGCTTCGAAAGGCAGAGGTACGTAGACGCGGTCCAAATCTCTCCGTTGTGAAATCAAAGCAGACTAGGAAATTTGGTGATCTTTGTCCTCCTCCTAGTGGCAGTGGGCGCTTCTCTTGTACATACTAGTAAGTGTTGCCCTTTACAGACGAGCTACTTTGTGTTATCTTTGCAAATAAGAAAGCTCTCAGAACCAAGAGAAACTGAATGATTCGTATTAAAAACATCCTTTGCGCCAACACCCATCCTGCTTCTGAGTTTCTCAAACACTTCGAGCTTCACTGCCTTTGTCATTATGTCGGATATCTGATCGTAAGTACTGCAGTAGTCGAGCTGAATCACTCCATCATTCACCAATTCTCTTAAGTAATGAAACCTTACATGAATGTGCTTGCTTCTCCCGTGCAATACCGGATTCTTAGACAACTTGATTGCAGAACTGTTGTCACAAAACATAATAGTACCTTCTTTCTGCTCAAACCCAATCTCCGCCATAATGTTCCTTAGCCACACTGCTTGACAAGCTCCATATGCTGCAGACACAAACTCTGCTTCAGTCGTAGATAGAGTGACAATTGGCTGCTTCTTTAAGACCCACGAGACTGCACCTCCACCCAACATAAAAACATACCCAGATGTGCTCTTGTAATCATCAGTATCCCCTGCATAATCACTGTCCACATATCCGACTAGTCTCTGCTCACCTCCATACTTGTACTGAATTCCAAATTCTCGAGTTCCTTGAATATACCTCAAGATCCTCTTTGCTGCTGCCATATGCTGTTCATTTGGTCTCTCCATATATCTACTGACCAAATTCACAGAATAAATTAAATCAGGTCTAGTAGCAGTCAGGTACCTCAGACTCCCAACGAGTTGCTTAAATGTTGTTGGATTCACTTCTTCTCCAGCTTCTTCTCTTGTCAGCCTGTTACCTGGTACCATTGGGTTTTTAACAGCATTACATTCCTCCATACCATACTTCTTCAGAGTTTCTTCTGCATATTTCCTTTGACTTATGAAGATTCATTTCTCATCTTGAACAACCTCCACTCCCAGAAAGTATTTCATCTTGCCCAGATCAGTCATAGCGAACTCACTCATCATGGAGACTTTAAACTCTTCTAGCATCTCTGTTGAGTTTCCAGTGTAGATGAGATCATCAACATAGAGACTCACCACCAAGTAGCTTCCCTCTTCCTTCTTTACGAACAATGTGTGCTCACAGTAACACTTCTCAAAGCCTTCTCGCAGAAAATACCCTTCAATGCGACTGTACCAGGCTCTTGGAGCTTGTTTCAAACCATACAATGCTTTTCTCAAACGGTATACTTTTTCTTCTTCGTTGCTGACCTCAAACCCTCTTGGTTGCTCCACAAAGACTTCCTCCAGCAATTCACCGTGTAAGAATGCGCTCTTGACATCCAATTGATAAACAAACCAACCTTTTTCAGCTGCCACTCCTAAGATCACTCTTATGGTATCCCACCTAGCAACTGGTGCAAAAACTTCATGAAAATCTATTCCCTCTTTTTGATGATATCCTTTTGCCACCAACCTTGCTTTGAATTTATCAACTTCACCATTCTCATTGAGCTTTGTTTTGAACACCCACTTTACACCAATCTTTTTTGCTCCTTATGGCAGATCAACCAGCTCCCAAGTGTTATTTTCTTCAATAGAAGCAATCTCCTTCTCCATTGCTACTCTCCACACTTCCTCTTGTTCTGCCTCATCAAAAGACGTAGGATCTTCTATTGCTATGAACATAGCACAAATTTCTCTTTCATTTTCTTCTACTAGAAATCCAGCATCTCTGGTGTCGAAATCCTTGAACCACACTGGTCTCTTTATCGTTCTCTTGGATCCTTCTCTCACATGAACCTGAGCTTCTCTTTCTCCAACAGCAGTTTGAGTTTCTGGACTGGGTTGAGCTTCCTCCTCGACAACAGTTTCTTCTTCTGCGACTGTTTGTTTTTCTGCAGACTCAGCATCTGAATCATCCCATTGGAGCTCTTTATCCTCTTGCGTTTCTTCCTAGTTCCAGCTTCTATTTTCATCAAACTGGACATCTCTACTTGTCACTATCTTTTTTGTTGCTGGATTGTACAACCGATATGCCTTTGACTCCTTGCTAACTCCAAAAAACACACACTTGATGCTCTTCTCATCAAGTTTAATTCTTCTTTCGTATGGTACAAGTGCATATGCGATGCTCACAAACACTCTGAGATGTGTTACTGACGGTTTCAGGTTGCTCCACTTCTCCTCCGGTGTGACCTCGTTTAAAGCCTTTGATGGACTCCTGTTCAATATATATACAACATATTGAACCGCTTCAGGCCGAAAACGTCTTGGAACACTTGTTTCGAGCATCATACACCTAGTCATGTTCATGACTGTTCTGTTTTTCCTCTCTGCAATTCCGTTCTGTTGAGGCGTATAGGCGGCTGTGAGTTGACGTTTGATGCCAAATTCCTTACAATACTCGTCAAACTCCTTGGAATTAAACTCCCCTCCCCCTGTCAGAGCGTCGACACACCAACAATTGCCCCAATTCTCTTTCTACTGCAACCTTAAACTCCTTAAACACTCTAAACGCCTCTGATTTTTCTGCTAGGAAGTAAGTCCAACACTTTCTACTGTAATCATCTATGAAATTGATGATGTACCTTTTTCCACTTTCAGATGATGGAGTGATTGGTCCGCATATGTCCGTGTGAACCAGCTGGAGCCCCCGAGTTGATCTCCGCACACTCTTCTTTGGAATGCTTTCTCTGTTTTGCTTCCCTCTCATGCAAACATCACAGACAGCTCCTTCTGCTTCCATTATCAGCTTTGGTATTCCAATCACCATCTTTCTCTCTACTAGGATCCTCAAGCTTCCCTTGTTAAGATGACCATACCTCTTGTGTCACAAGTCGTTCGTCTTCTCCATCACTTGTAGACACTGACTCTCTTCTTCTCTTTTAGCTTCTCTAACAATGGCCAGTATTATGAACATCCTGTTCTTTGACATGGTCGAGTGTATTATCAACCTTTTCTCCCCGTTGTGCCACACTTCACATTCTCCATCTTCAATTACAACTCTTAGCCCTTTCTCTTGCAACTGCCCCACACTGAGAAGATTATTCTTCAATCCAGGCACAAGGTAGACATCGGAGATTACTTGTATCCTTCCATTGATTTCAAGTCGCAGCTTCCCCTTTCCGTCTACAGACATCTTTTTGTCATCTCCCAGCTTCACTGTTCTCTTAAATGTTTCATCCAGCTCGATGAACCACTCCCTTGAACCACACATGTGATTGCTACAACCCGAGTCGAGAAACCAGACTTGCTCCTCCTCAGTCTTGATTTCTTCTAACTGCGCCATCAACAGTAGATCTTCCTCTAGCTCTACATAATTAGCTTCTTTGTTCCACTCTGGACACTCTGACTTGTAGTGCCCCATCTTGTGACATTTGAAGCACTCCACATGATCTTTACTAGTATTGCCACGACCTCTTCCTTGATATCCACTTCTTCCTCTTCCTCTAGATGGATATCCTCCCCAGCCTCTGACATTACTTAATCGCCATTGTCCTTCAACCATTAGAGCTCTCTCCTCTCCATCATGCCTGACCATGTTTTGCTCATGAACTCTCAAAGAACTCTGCAGACCATCGACGGTCATACTCCGGATGTCTTTGGATTCCTCAATTGCACATACAATGTATGTGAACTTTTCAGCTAACGTTCTGAGAATCTTCTCGACAATCTTGGAGTCAGGCATATCTTCTCCAAGGTTGCGCATGTCGTTAGCTACCTCCATCACTCTTGAGAAGTAGTCTTCGATTGTTTCTCCAGAGTTCATCTCAAGAACTTCGAAGGACCTCCTTAATCTCTGCAGTTGTGCACTCTGCACCCTATCGTTTCCTTGATATTTTTTCTTCATCGAGTCCCACAGCTCCTTCGATGTATCCTTCTTGAGAATCGATTTTAGGATCTTCTTGTCAATTGAGGGGAAGAGGTAGTTCTTCACCTTGTGATCGATGATTGTCTTCTCTGCTATCCTCTCCTGCAGCTCGGTTCTCTGTGCTCCTGGCAGAACCGTTCCTCTCTCTTGACTAGGTATCCCGGTTTCAATCAGATCCCACCACACCTTGGATCTGATCAGGTGCTCCATGAGCATTGCCCAATGCTCGTAATCTCCATCAAACTTTGGTAACACCATTGCGTCCTTATCACTCATTTTCTCTCAGGCTAGTATCAATGGCTCTGATACCACTTTGTTATCTTTGCAAATAAGAAAGCTCTCAGAACCAAGAGAAACTGAATGATTCGTATTAAAAACAAAAGGAGTTACAGGAAAAAGAATATATAGTAGACTAACAACTTAGCACTACCTCCTAAAAAACCTGCAACTTATTCAACTACTACGTTAACAACGGAAGACACAACCCAACGACTTGACCACTTCAAACTTAACATAAAAACACCTAATACTCGATAAAACATCTTTTTACTTCACTTTGTCTCCATCTCAACGGCATACACCAGTCCGGAGCAAAACCATCAGTGACCTTCCATGAACTACTCGAGTTTAAACTGTACATCTCAAACTCACAAATTTGGTTGCCACTCCCGTCGACCTCATTCACAAGTCTCAAGATTTTGTGCTTCCTCTTCTCCTTCTTGTATCCGAAAGCGTACTTCTCACATTCGTGGTAAGAATTATTGGGTTCAATCCATCTTGTTTGTCCCAAATAAGGGTTCCAAGCAACAAGCCTAGATGAGTCTTTGTCTTTTTTTTTGGTGATGCATAAGAATAAACCGCAGCAGGGAAAAATTCTAGATATGTCGACTCCATCTGCATTGAGATTACCTATACGTTCCATATATGGATAGGTGAGATGGACGCTCATTTGTAATCCAGCATCATCATCACCACCATCTCAATTCCCTTCCTCTGCTTCTTCTTTATAAAGCTCACTTTTTTAGTCAAAGTGTTCCAACTTTTGCAGATCAATCGCAATTTTCCTAGAGATGTCACCGGAAGCCTTGAGAGCACCTCTTCCTCTATATCACTTGGAATATCGGACATCGTCTTCGAAACAAATCTGTAATTTAAAAATAAGACACACTTTTAGCTCTCTGTTTTCTACTTTTATATGACGCACGGTGGTGACGCTAGGGTTTCCGAAAGAAAAAATCAAATATCAAAAAGTCGTGTTATGTGGGTGTCGAACCTGGTTTTGAAGGGTCGTGTTTTTTTTTTGGGTCAACCACTCAGTAGCATGGGTCGGAAGGGTCATTCAACCGTGTGTTACCAACCTAATCACGACATGTAAACATCTAATGTAAAGTTAAATGTCTAATAAGTGCATGTTATAGTTAAGTATTGTTTTCATTCGTAGAACGATTAGACAAATGCAAAGAGAAAGAAACTGCCACACACTTGTTTATAAATTTTTGTGTCCTCCATTCTTTTCTTGTGTAATGAAAGAAGACAGCGTGGTGGCCTCATAATAATTGGAGTGACATATGTGATCCATCTAAAGAAGACGCCAAAGCTTGATTTTCACTTTTACAGAATTGGACATTATTGTGTTTTTTATGTCAGGGATTAATTTGATTGTTGGGTTTTAAACGTTAGGCCAGAGTTATCAGTTACCAGTAGTGGACCCTGTCCTATAAACGTTGAGCCATAAGTCACTTGGTGGATTTTTGCTAAGTAAACATCTGAAACTTGCATGTGCACACATCGATCCTCATCATTCATTGTCACAAACACTATACTCTGCGCTCTTGTTCTTTCGTTATCTTTGGCATTTACTCTTTTGTCTTCTCTTACCTTTCAAATCTTAAACTAACAAATCATCCTTAAGTATAAACCAAAGATTTGATCTTTCTCATCAAAACCCATACCATAGTTACAGACAGATATATATACACAAAATAACAAGATTTTCGAATTCAAAAACATAATGAAAAGCATAAAAATGGGTGTATTCAAATTCAATAATTATTAAAATTTTATTGTTCTCCGGGTATGAAAATGTTCACATTTACACTGTCACACCTCAGATCTCAATCACAAAGATCCCATCTAATCACAAAACCCAACCAAAGGAAGGATAAATATAAACCACACAAAAGATGTTCATCAAGTTCGTCTCTCTACTCTGTTTTTGTGTAGCCTTAGAGGAAACAGAGGAGGCAATGGAGCAGAGGACTTAGAAGGAGTACAAACAGGAACATGAATCATTGGTCTTATCCTCATAGTCACAGATCTCGTCCTCTCTAACCCTTTCTTACCTCTCTTCCCTTCCTTCTCTCTCTCTTCCTTCTTCACCGCATCCCCAATCGAGCTAGAAGAAGACGATGTCGAGCTCGAAGAAGAAGACGGCGAGAGAGACGATACCCTCGTTGAAGAAACCGTTGTCGTCGTGGTGGTCCTCTGTTTCTTTAGCCGTAAAAGCTCTTTCCACAGCACAGTGCACTTTGGTGGACGTGGAGAAGGGTCGTCGTCAAGAAACCAGCTTCCTCTGTTGTTGTTGTTGTTGTTGTTGTTGTTCTCCTGCTCCTTGGTGTTATGAACAACCTCCTCTCTCACTACTTTATGATCTTCTTCTTCTTCTTCTTCTTCGACTTCAACTTTTGTTTTCAAGTTGACGTTTTTAAGCTTCTCTGAATGCTTTACCTGCCAGAAAGGAAGTAACTTTCCTTCACAGAACAACTCGTCGGCGGTAAGCATCGTTTGGTTACTCGTTACGTTTTCGGACAGAAACTCAAAGTCTCCAGCTTTCACCAAGTTCGTCTTGTCTTTTTCTTCTTTACCGACAATGAGGTTCACAGGGTTGATACAGATGTAATCTCCGTCGCTATCTGATGATGACAAATCCGCTGAGAAGGAGATACGTGGTCCTGACGCCGCCTCAGTCATGAAAACCATCTTAGCTTCCGCCATTGTAGCCGTTTCCGCTGATGCCATGTTCGTACTACTATGTAAGAACAACGGAGCTAGTTATGAAGTGACAAACAAAATTACGTGTAAGCTAGAGCAAGTGGACTTTGAGAGAGAGAGAGAGAGAGAGAGAGAGAGAGAGAAATGAAGATTCAGAATGTTAAGTTGAGGATAACATTTATATAAAAGAAAAATTGAAGGACAGAAAGAGAGAAGTAATGAGGTAAGACTACCACATGGACACGTTGAGATGGAGACAAATTCACAGAGAGCTGTAAGAAGGATAAGAAGGAAGAACCTATGGAAGATGAAAGCTTAGATGATGTGAACATGCATTTTGCAGATATAAATATTACTCACATCGATCGGGAGACTCGATATAAGTTTTGTTTTTCAATGATTAAATCTGGTTAATTATTAAGAAATCATTTGAAAATTGTAGATGTGGATTTGAAAGGATGGATCGAGGGAGGTTTGACTGAAGGGGTTAAGGAGGAAGCTAGAGTTGAACAGAACAGGGAACACATGTCCTCACATGACCTTTCGTGTCTTTGCCATGTGATAACAAGTACAACTCTCTTGACATGAGATACTTCCCTAATAATATCTTATTTACCCATTGGGCATATCAAAAACAATTACCATTGAGTTACAGTAAATATGGAATCCTATCATTGGATAATTACTTTAAAGTACAAAATTATGATGTCTTTATAATCATTAACTTGATGAAAATATATATTTTATGTTCTTTTTAATATGAAAATTTTTTAAATATTTTTTATACACGATACAAAATACTCCATCGGTTTCAAAATATAAGATGTTTTGAAAAAGTTTGTTGTTTCATAATATAATATGTTTTCAAATTTCAATGTAACTTTTATATTAGTTTAGTATTTTATATTATACAGTATTGTTTCTGATTGGTTGAACTTGTTAAAAGTAAAGACTTCTTAATCTGTTTGCTTTGCTTAAAATATCATATATTTTAAAACGGAGGGAGTATTTAATATCTATTGTATATTTTATTAATTAAATAGTTTTATTTCAAATTATACTTTACAACTTTATAAGACTAAAAACTGCGCTTAAGTTAACTTTAAGTTATAAATGAAACAAATTCAATTAATTATATGAATTATAAAGACATAAACTTGATTAGAAAAATACAAGTACCAACATAATAACTTGGGTATATAACGAAAATAATATTGTTTCCCGAAACATCCCTCGACGGACTTTGTGTTCATCATTTTCAGATTAGCAAACTGTCGGATAAGACGAGATCATAGCTCCTATAATTTGATATATTTCACCTTCTGCTTATTAATACAAATATTACAATCGTAATGGTTATTTTTATTTTATTTCATGTAACCAAATAGCCAACAATATAGGTATAATTTTCGATCAGCTTAAACAAATATGAACGATGATTACTCTATATTAAACTTGGAGGGCACTTTGAGGAGCGGGTTTCTTGGTGTTGGTCCTGTTGGACCACTCCGTTTTGTTTTGGTACAGATCGTTGTAGTTATTATCATTGCCAAAATGTATACAAAAATTATTATTACGATTACATCAATACATACCCTTTTTAAGTGCCAATATGTCAAAATACAAAAATATTTGTATGATTCTACTATTATTGTATAGTTTTCATTTTCTTTTATTTTGTATGCAACAGTGCATATATTAAATGCTGTCGCGAGAGGAGTGAGTGAGGGAGGGAAAGAGACAGCGATGTTACCAAAGATCTTACTAAAACACATGTCACTGTTTATCATTATTAACTGTCCATTACCATGCCATGCAAATACAAAATTCCAGCCTATCCTCTACTCCATTTCAATATTTGTTCCCACCACTAATCATCATTAACCAGCACACTAGTTATGTTATTAACTCATTACTATATCAATTTTAACTCACGCAATAAACAATATCGGCATAAAAGAATAACGTACACACACACACACATACACACAAAAAAAATCATCTTTGTAGAATTAGAGATTGACGTTTTATACATACTTCGAACCAATATTATCCCATACATCATTGATGATAGTATATAATATTGCAAGAAAATATTGAAAGTTGTAACTAGATTTGTCCCCTAACATGATATTATATCATTTGCATTTCACTGTGCTTGTGTTTATACAAACATCAAGATGGTCAAGGAAAAAAATGAAGAGATCACCCGCATTATTAAATGTGAAGTTATGAAGACTTTCATTATTGGCTATGATTAAAACATACATATATAGAAGTGAATATTTTAGTTAGTAGTAATGTACAAGAGAAACAAAGTGTAGAGGAGCTTTGACTCTGACCGCATAATTAGAATCTCTATCAACGTATAAACGATTCTCAATGCAAAGAAGCACATGCAGCCATCCACTTAGAGCCAAACATATGCATATGTGGTTAATGTTGTTGAGCTTCTACTCCACGTATATGATTAAATTGTACGACCATCATCTAGAGACATATATTATGTATTGTCATGTGATTCAAATTATATCCAAGTTTTACAAACTGTCACTGTAGTGTTTTGGTTAGAGTAGTGACCTACGGTTTTCACAACAACAACATCGATACAGAAATATCCACCAAAATCAATGTCTACGATTATGGTGCATGGTCCATGGAATAATGTATTAGAGATCGAGCAGTTTAGTTCTTTTCGCATATTTAACATATGTTTTGTATTATCAAGCCATTATGACATCAACGACCAGATTCACGTGATCCCGCCGCTGACCACGATGGACGTTGAAAGGGGTTGAGGTGTTTTTTCAGATGGATAGATCATGAATGGGATAATAGATATTGGATTTGCATTTGAAGCTAGCGACTAGATTTTATGTATGTATGTATACATCCCTAACAATGACTTTAGTGTTAATGTATCATTGTAGAATTTTACTAATATAAAATCTGAATTGTATTAGTAATAAACATATATTATTCAAATTTGATGATCGAATGTAAGTTAAATATTGAGTCTCTACATCTAATTGTCATATAATTCAATATTCTTTATTTTCTTGTAATGACATATTAGTCTATAATAACTAATTTTTTTTCCCAAAAAGAGTTGTTTATATAACATCTAAAAAATATGTGTGATGTCGATACATAAAAAAAAAAAAAAATCAAAAAATCAAATATATAAGAATCTGTAATTAGCTATTGATCATGTAATCAAAACTTTTGTGCACCATGATTTCAACAATCAATTTTTGTTTATTTATGAAAGTCTCCAATAAAATTGAGGTTTTGTTTGTGTTTTAGAGTTTTATCTCTCTAACTATACAATTTAACCCCAAAAACTCAAAAAAGTAACATAATTAATTAACAATTTGTAAGCATATAATTGTGCTTAATTTGTTTTAGAGTGTGTTATATTGTTTATGTATTTTTTTTTTTTTCCCTGTAAACTCTCAAAATTAATAAATTAGATTTGGGCTAAAAGTGAAAAAGAGAAATAGAAATCAAACAAAATTTTAGTTTTTTTTTTCTTTTTCTTACTTATAATTTTTTTAGTTTGGTCGAAATATTTTTACCCGACCCGTCCACGAAGCATCACCTCCTCCTCGTCTCCGTGGGTTTAGGTTTTTGTACGTATTGGCGCAAAAAAGAAGACGATGGCGATGATGATGCATCCGCCGCAGCCGCAAGGCTATCACCATCCACAGACGCTTGAAGAAGTTCGAACCCTTTGGATTGGTGATTTGCAGTATTGGGTCGACGAGAATTACCTCACTTCCTGCTTCTCCCAAACCGGCGAGGTAACCCCTCTTCATCTCTCTAGTTCCTCAGCTTCTCTTAATTGTTTGTGACTTTGTCTATTTCCAGTTTTACAGCTCTCGATTCTTCTGGGTTTTGGTTTTAGGGTTTATTTGCCGATTAGGAAGAGATAAAGCTTGGATTTTTATTTTAAGGGGTTAGCCTAAATCTCTTGCGGTTCATTGAAACTATAATTCTTGATATGGTTCGATGCTCAGTGTTTATTATAGTTGTGCTCCCGATTCACTTCTGTACCTCTGTGGAAGCTTTGGTTCTGTTTCGTGCAAGTAAGGGTTGTTGATAGATGTGTTTGTATGTTATATGATTCCTCAAGTGTGTTAAGGTATTTGAATTGTAATTGGTTTATGTGCAGCTCGTTTCTGTCAAGGTGATACGTAACAAGATCACAGGGCAGCCAGAAGGGTATGGGTTTATAGAGTTTGTGTCTCACGCAGCAGCAGAGAGAACTCTTCAGACCTACAATGGCACTCAGATGCCTGGAACGGAGTTAACCTTCCGGTTGAATTGGGCTTCTTTTGGTTCGGGACAGAAAGTAGATGCTGGACCTGATCATTCTATCTTTGTTGGAGATTTAGCACCAGATGTTACGGATTATCTCCTTCAAGAGACGTTCCGTGTTCATTATTCTTCTGTTAGAGGTGCCAAGGTTGTTACTGATCCAAGTACTGGGCGATCCAAAGGTTATGGATTTGTAAAATTTGCAGAAGAAAGTGAAAGGAACCGGGCTATGGCTGAAATGAATGGCTTGTATTGCTCAACAAGGCCTATGCGAATTAGTGCAGCAACGCCTAAGAAAAACGTCGGTGTACAGCAACAATATGTCACCAAAGGTATGAGAACAAAACATGATATTTTATTTATGTTAAATTCGAATTTTGTTTAGTCCTGTTTGGAACTCATTTGCTTAATTGGGATTTTTTTCTTTAGCTGTATACCCAGTTCCGGTCCCATCTGCTGTTGCTGCACCAGTCCAAGCATACATTGCTCAACCTGTACAAGGGGTTCCACCTGAAAGTGATGTCACTTGTACAACGGTAAGTCTTTATCTGAAAAACTTGAGCTTTTTTTCCCTCGGAATTCTCCTGATTGCTTTTTCATGCATTGGTTTGTCGCACAGATTTCAATTGCCAATTTGGACCCAAATGTTACAGAGGAAGAGCTGAAGAAAGCATTCTCGCAATTAGGAGAAATAATTTATGTCAAAATACCTCCAACGAAGGGATACGGTTATGTTCAATTCAAAACCAGGTTGGCCGTCCAGCACCTGCTATTGCCTCCATGTATTAGTTTGTCATGTTTACTTATTTCTAGTTCTGTTCACTAAAAATTTGACTTTTACCCCATGCTGACCCCAGGCCTTCAGCCGAAGAAGCCGTTCAAAAAATGCAAGGACAAGTGATTGGTCAACAAGCAGTTCGCATCTCTTGGAGTAAAAATCCAGGACAGGTAAAACTTTGTGTTCGGAAATCACCTGATTGCCCTATTATGCTTGCTATCACACTGAATGTTGTTAATGATATTTGGTATTTGTTAAAGGATGGTTGGGTTGCACAAGCAGATCCAAATCAGTGGAGTGGGTATTATGGTTACGGACAAGGCTATGATGCATATGCTTATGGGGCAACTCAAGACCCATCCTTGTACGCATATGGTGGATATGGCTATCCCCAGTATCCGCAACAGGTAAAAAAATGAGTTTAAAAGCTTTTGCAATATGTGGACTTCTTGTTTCTCACGGTCGACAATTTTTCAGGGAGAGGGTACACAAGAAATTACAAACTCTGCTGGGGGTGGAGTCGCAGGGGCAGATCAAGAGTTATATGATCCTTCGACCACTACTGACAAGTAAAATTCTTATTACTTTCTTAAACATTCATACCTGGGTGGGTGATTTAGTTGAATGCCTAATTTATTGTTACTTTGGCACTTGTAGGTTAAATGCTGCTTACCTTTCGGTTCACGCAAATGGCATATTAGGACGAACAATGTGGCAGCGTACCTCAGCGCTCACATCACAAATAGGCAAATGATCGCGAAGAGAAGAACAGAATGGTGGGTGCTTTGAGATGTGTTTAGTGTTGCCCATTTCACTTCCTCGTGGGACAAGTCACTACTCTTTGTCTGACTGTTTCGCTTGTTTCAGATTTTTTCCTCTGTAATCTACAATTAGGATCTAGTTACAATGATGCTAAATCATGAATCTTCCAACTTTCCATGGCCGATGATAATGCATTTTACGTTCTTACTTGGCCGTTATTAAACAAACATCACTAATGCACATATTTGAATTGAAAAAGAGTTTTGGTACATTGAGAAACCTCTGAAACTTTTAAATCAGTAGTAGACAAGCATAAAATATTTACGAACATGAAACACCTCCCTAATCACATTTTAAGCCTTGCTCCTCTCTCTTTAGTGAATCATGAGCAACCCAAGCCTTTCTTCTTGATGTACTTATGTTCTGACTTGACTGTTCCAGTGGTGTCATTTAAACGACAGTTCACGCCGCTTCTTAGGGTTTGGATCAGGGTTCCCTTTTCTCATCATTGCCACAAACTCCTCGTAGTTTATCCGCCCATCCTATACAAAAAGTGGTTATTAGACTGTTGTTTTTTATGTGCTTATCAAATGAATTTGTGATGGTGAAAGGGGCTTACATTGTCTCCATCAACCTCAGAAATGATTTCCTTAATGTCTCTGCCATCGTTCATGCCAAACTCTCGGAGGGCTTGCTCCAGCTCTTCCATTGTGATATATCTGCAAGGAACCGAGACGCGACCGACCATCATTAGTTTTTTTGTTTCATGTTATGATTTAGAACTGTTAAGTTGCTTATAGCTACTTACCCACTGTTGTCTTTGTCAAAGTGTTGGAAGGCTGAGTAGAGATGCTCTTCTCTGTCAAGTCTGTTGATATGCATTGTAGCTGCTATAAATTCCCCATAGTCTATTGTTCCATTACCGTCCGCATCAGCCTTTATAAAACAGAAAACATCATCAGTCTTTGTTTTTGTCATCTTAACAGATAAATAGCACACAAAAGTAGAGACTTACAGCTTCCATTAATTGCTGGACTTCGTATTCAGATAACCTTGTACCTTGCTTGGCAAGTCCTTGTCTTAGCTCCTCAAGAGTTATTGTTCCACTGTTGTCAGTGTCCATTCCTTTGAACATCTCCTTTAGCCCCATGATTTCTTCCTCTGATAAGCACCCAGCTATCACCTGTTTGTTGATGAAGCCATTTAGATATATATAGAGACTCACATTGTTCGTTACATATGTATATATATATGATTTTGAGAAGGTTGCTAATTACCCGTAAAGCAACTTTCTTGAAGTTGTTCATTGCTTTGAATTGCTTGAGCCTAGACATAACTGCATTGTCAAGAGGAACATCTGGTGCTTCTCCATCCTCCTTGATCCATGGATGGTCTTTAAAACAACAAGAAATGTTAGAAATAGTTTAAATGAAATATACATAGACATAGGAGGTCTTGAAATAAGAGCTGCTTACTGAGAACTTGAGCAGCGGTTAATCTTTGTTTGGGATCAGAGTTGAGCATCTTCCTAACGAGGTCCTTTGCTTGTGGTGAAATGGCGGGCCATGGATCGCTTGAAAAATCAACCTGTCCACTTAGGATGGCATTGAAAATTCCATTCTCCGACTCTGTAAATATAAGAAAACAGTTAGATGACATCCCTGTCCTTTCGTTTTGACAAGATAGGAGGAATTCAGAAATCTTTATTACCAGCCCAGAAAGGTGGAACACCACACAAGAGGATGTACAACATGACACCAATGCTCCAAATATCAGCCTCTGGTCCATACTTCCTCCTCAACACTTCTGGTGCAATGTAATAAGCACTTCCCACAATGTCTTTGAACACCTCTCCTGGCTTGTAGAACACCGATAGCCCGAAGTCGGTGGCTTTGAGAGGAGAGTTCTCATCCTTGTTGAGAAGCAAAAAGTTCTCAGGCTTCAAGTCCCTGTGGATAACCCCCATGGAATGGCAAGTGTGGATAATCTGCACAATCGTACGTAGCAATGAAGCCGCGGCTCTCTCCGAGTAATGCCCCTTTGCAATGATCCTATCGAACAACTCTCCGCCCGCACAAAGCTCCATAACCAAATGCACAGAATGCTTGTCTTCATAGGCACCTTTAAGCTCCACAATGTTTGGCTGACCCGTCAAGTGATGCATAATCTGAACCTCCCTTCTCACATCCTCAATGTCTTCTTTGTTCACCAGCTTCCTTTTGGCAATGGTCTTGCAAGCGAATTGAAGTCCCGTGGCCTTCTGCGTGCAGAGATGGGTCACACCAAACTGTCCACGACCTAGCTCCTTACCCAATGAATATGAGCTCTTTACATCTTCCATTGGACGCCCTAAGACTGGTCCTATTGGCCCTTGTTTGGTTGCAGGAGGAGGAGATGCTGGCGGGTGTTTCGAAGCTCTCACAGAGGCCTCCGCGGCACCAGTACCACCGCCTCCTCCTCCATTTTGCGGTTCATCATTGGTATTCCCTGAATCCCGTCCATGAGAGCAACAATTTCCCATTGTTGCAATAAGGGGAGAGGAAGTAAAGCTCTCAACCAGGAAGAGAAAATAGATATTAAAGATCTTTCTTCCTCTCTCTCTATTCTTTTAGGTTTTTGGTTTCTTCTTTAGCAAGAAAATTTAGGAGTTTTTGCTTATGAATGCCTATCAATAGCATTTTTCTGTTTTTGCAACTCTCTTTCATTTTGCTGGCCTTCTGTTTCAAACGATAATGATAGAGAGGGACTTTAGGAACCAGAAACCTGTCTGTATTTTTGTTATTTAAAGCAATATTTTTATTTTTTTATATTAATTTAGGATTTAGTACAAAAGGTTGAGAGCATTTCCTGGATAATCTCTGATTTGCCTGTATACTCTAATGTAATCCATATTGTCTAAAATGAACCTTATATTATATAGTTTATTGAATACGATTTGCAATATTCTTTGGAATTAGGATACAAGAAAAGGAAGCCAAATACACTACTAGGATTCTCAATTTCAGTAAGTAGGAATTGATGGGTCAACCTTGAGAGCATAAGCTTGTATTCCACCAGCGACATTGTACACACTCTTGAAGCCCTGAGGAAAAGGCAACAAACCATGAAGATATGATCCTTGCATATATATAAAAGAGCAGAAAAAGCTTGTTACCTGAGACTGTAACCAGTTCGCAACTTGCATTGACCTGCCACCAACCTTACACTGTATGGAACAAAGGCCGCAACTCAGAGAACTTAAAAAAGTCATTTCAACATCAGAGGTTTCTTTATTTCAAATGATCTTACAATCTATAGACCAAACACAGTAGTATATACAAGCGGTGTAAGAGAGCAAGCCTACAGAGACTAAGATTTATGAGAGGCTCTCAAGTCTCAACTCTTAACCAAATGCAAGGAAAACCTCCACACCCAAAACAATCTGCTGGGACACCCATTAAAACACAGCCCTCACTAATTGCTCTCTAACTAACTCAGAACACCTCTAAATTGCTACATTTAGTGCTAGGCTAGAAACAGTACGGCTAATATCTAAGAGTTGAGACGAGACTGAACATACCATGACAAATACATCCTTCTCAGGGTTCAGCTTTGAAGTGATGTCTGGTGCCCAGGTTCCGAATTGGCGGAGCGGGAACACTTTGAATCCTGGCAAGGATGCGATTGCTCTGGTACAAGAAGTAGTGAAACAGAATAGAAGAAAACAATGTGAGCTGACTATGGGTACTTTGTCCTTCTTCTAAGATAAAACTGATAAAAGTGTGCAAGTCACACATGTATCTAAAATGGCAGAGCAATTAAACTCTACAAGATACACATAAATCATAATGTTGTCAAACACTGAGAGAGTATGACGCTAATCCATTGGGCTTTAATGAAGAAGGAAAAGTATGCCAATGTGAGAGAAATGAAAGGAACTTACATCTCGTCGGGTTCTCTGACATCAATTAACTGAGCCTCATCCATGAAAACTGGATCTTGCATTTTGGAATGCAGCTCCTCCACCTGGATATCTTTCACAGGTTCCCTATTAAACGAAGATTCCGTTAAGACAAATTTACAAGTCAACAGAAATTGACGCTAATAAAGGACAGTTTTCAGAAGAATTACCTCTCAGACAGAACTTGCAATAAGTGCAAGCCAAATTGGGTTCTACACCTCACCACCTGATTCAGCTCTGCTTTAAACGCAGCTTCCTCAAACTCTGGTACCTGAAAACAATTTTAAGTGACCTGTCATGTTCATATTGCAGCAGGAACTTGCAAAAGTTCTTCCACTGGAAAGTCCAAATATTGTGGAGTTATTTCTATCATTGGTTATATTCTACCTCTTCCATTTGCACATGGATGTCAATGCAACATTATACCCAGAAATAAATGGAAATAACATTATAGAAAAGAGAGCATACCATTTGACCCAGTTTTACCCATCCAAGCATACCATTATCCTTTTTGGATGGACAAATCGAGTACTCAGCCGCAAGATCATTCATATCCTCTCCTACACAAGAAACAGTTATATTGAAAAAACAGTAGAGACCCTTAATCTTCTAAGACAAACAAAATAAAAGACAGCCAAAGTAATGAGAAATATAGACGTATCGGGTATGATATGTTCCACATTTATTCTTGATCCCAGTTACCAAACCCCAAAACCAATAGTAATTAAGTAGAGCCACAAGTCCACAACTGACTAGCGTGATAGACATTGCGAAACATAATAAATATTTTAGCTCCACAGTGACAATTATCTTCGCAGAAACAACTATGTAAGCTTATAGGCCTATGTACCATGTTGAAATAAAAGCTCAACTGAATGCAAATATAAAAAACGGGTAAAAAGGGATAAAAAGAAGCAGACCATCCAAGATTTTCTTTTGGAGTTCAGCAAAGAGCTCAGTATCATCCCCCTTAACAAGCAAATGCTGCACCAGAATCTCTCTACCTGGACTACTCCCACTACTACCACTGCTGCTAAACGAAGCTGGAAATAAACAAAAGATATATAATCATTAATCAGAAATCAATCCAGCTAAAAAATAAACAATCAAGAGCACAGATACACACAGATACAAAAAGCAAGAGTCAATCGCACACGAATTTTGTGGAAAAATCAGATCAGAGAGTACCTAGTAATTAATCAGAGAAGAAGCACGCAATTGATGACAGCAAGAATAAAGGGGGAGAAATATTGTGTACCTCTCATTTTGAGAGCCGAGAAACCAGAGAGCTTGATCGGGAACGGAGAAGGAACGCGTGGTGGTCGGAGCGAAGAGATGCGTCCGCCGAGAAATGAACGAGAAAACGTCGAGAACCAGCGGGGATTGGGAGGAGAGACGATAGTGAGAGTGGGCGTAAGACAGAGTCTCAGAGCTGCGGAGTAAGACGCCGCCACCACCGCTGGAGATGATACCGCCGAGAGAGTTCCGGTCACTCTAAACATTATGGCTGGGTTCCGACTTTGAATACGGGCCCTCTGATCCACATATACTGATTAGTGTGTGTTTGACTTGTTATAAGGAACAGTAAATTAATTCTATAAAATATAGATATTACTTCTTTATTTTTTTGTGTTACAAAAAACTTATGATAACATGTTCATATTTTAATAGCTTTTGATAGTGTCATCGACTCATGACATTCAAATATGCATATTGCATCTTGTTGTTGACAAGAAAAATGTTGATATACATCATTACAAAGTACATTATCTTCTCTATAGGTATTGAAATCTAACCATTGTTCATTCTAATATCGAATGAGCTATTCATTTGTATTGAATATCAAATGAGCTTTACTTATTTCTTTCATTGACAAAAAAAATATGGCACATGCTACAACGAGAAGAGAGAATGGACAATTTAGGGGGCAAATGCTACAAATGAGAAGAGAACAGAAACCCAAACGAAGTTACAAAATCAATTGTCCTGCCGCTAAGTGGAAGGGGGCGAGGGGATAATCGAATGGGAAGTGTTAGTAGAAGGTGTCCAAGCATATAGAAGCATGCCGAGTACAAGGACGACTGTGCCTGCAACAAATCCCGGTGGAAGCGTAGATGCCACCCCAAGGTACGGTAGGGGAAGCGTGAAACAGAAAACCGCTATGGGCACTGCAACCGACAAAGCCAAGCAAATGATGTCAACCCCAATGCTATTCCGAAATTTCGCAGATTACTATTCATATAATGTTAACTCCTATGCAATCTAATGGGTATAAAGTCCAGCAACATTTACGACCAAATTTTTTTGTTGTTAACAGGATTGTACAGCGTTGTTGACTTATAAGATATCATAGAGGTGATCATGGTATACCATTAATAATTACTAATTAGCATGAAAGCATGGCAAGGCTATAGCGAGACAAAGTTTGTAACCTGAAACGGTGGATGCCAGAGACGACACAACTGCAGATGATATCTTGATGAGGCGTAGAAGGGAGATGTTGTAAGCCATGTTCATCATGACAAACATTACGGGAAGAAGGGGAGCCCCTTCGCATCCTGTGTCATACCCAAATCCGACCGTGTTACATAGAGGAAAAAAAAACAAAGAGATACTGGAGTGGAGCAGAAAGCGTTAGCATTAACTAACCTGTAATTCTAGAACCAACGTTCAGAAAGCAAGCACCCCCGTCTCTGATATAGCTTGGTAGTTGGTTAAACGGTATGCCCCAAAGTTTTGAAAGAAAAGGAAGAAGCAACGCAATGCATATGACCTGGGTTGACCACAAAAAGATGCACATTAGCTAGCAAAGAGAATTACATTTTATGTTAATGAAAACGATGCTAAGAACGCAAACGATCAGGTATAAGAAAAAGGAGCTACACTAGGAATACTTACTTGGAAAACTGAACCATATGAGTTTACAACAAACAGATCAAGTGAAGCACCCTGTAATAATAAGAACCGATTTCTTTCAGAATACAAAATCGCAAATGTTGTTAAAGGGTCTCAACGGCATAGTTACCTTCAATCGCTTTTTGCTATCTAGAAAGATGACTTCCTGCAAGGATATGGAGTTTACCGTTAAAGCCAAGAGTGCCAACATCTTGTAGTTAGCAATATAACTAGAAAATGATTGACAAACCTTCATTACTGTATCTGCTCCTTGAAGTAGAAAAGAAAACACCATAAGAAGACTCCAAAGTATTCGCGTATCTTTAAATGAATGAGCGGCACCAGATCCACTGAATATGAAAGTCAATTCAACATGGATTAAATTTGTTAAAACTGGTATTGGTAAGTCTAACAAAAGTAAAGGAGACCAAGAAACCAAGTCACTTCAAAAATAATATCAAGCAAGTTAATCGAGCTAGCTAACCTTGCCACACTGATGATTACACCAAATGCTACAAGAGTACATCCCAATATTTGATTTATTCTATATCTCCTCCCGAGAAAAATAACAGAGAAGAGAATTTGCCAGACAAGAAATGTCTGCAGAGAAATAAACGACTAGAATTAACTCTGAAACATTTTTCAGACAACAAAAATGATATTTTTAGTAAGCTAGCTAATAAATCAAGAAAAGACGAGTTTGATGGAGGAATTTGCAGCTTTTGACCCAGAACATCAAGAAACTCAATGTTGTACTTAGATCATATGGAAGAGGAGAGAGATAGTAATGTTTAACCTGAGATAAAACTGTAGTAGATGGTCCAGAGAGATTCGCTGAAGAAGAAAACAACAGTGAGTAAGAGATGTACAAATCTTACAGCTTAGATGTAACTTCATCTTTCAAGGGTAAACAAACATACAAGCGGCGGCCATCCCAGCAGCTAGAGCAAGAGACTCCAAGACGCCAACAATCAAAAATGGAGTTTTTGGAACTGATAGCATCTCTTTTGTAACAATTCCAGCTCTGTATCTGAAGTACAAGACCGTAAAGTATACAGCTACATACCTGCAAAACAGAATGTAGCAAAGTGAAAATGGACTACAAATACGGATCCATCAAGAGAGTGAGACCAGTGTTTGACACGTGGCGCAGATCCAACCAAAAAAATAAAGAGTAAAATAGTACACTCGTATACAGTAGTCCGATGTAGGTGACGCAAACTAGCACGTGATTAAAAAGTTTAAATGCGAATACAAATATTTTAGGTGACAAACATTAATAAAGTTAGAAGTAGTAATTGAAACAAGTCGCCAACTATGACCCATTTGTTATATTAATAAAATAATAAAAAAATAAAAAGGAATATTCTGAAAATTACATTTTACAGAACTGTACGGGCAAAGAGAATCACAATTCCTTCCCACTTTCACCAATCGACCAAATTCGAAATCGCAGTTTCTAAATCAAAAATCTGAAATCTAACTTAAACGCGAAAATTGTTGTTCCGATTGACGAATTTGAGAGGGCTGTGGTGGTTTAGTTCTTACCCGAAGGTGGAGAGCTGCGCGAGGAAGAAGGGATATTGTTTGAGAGGAATCAAAGCCAGCTTATACAATACGCGGTTCCCTACTCCCAGCGCCGCCGTCGTCGCCGCTGCTATAACTATCTCCATCGTCTTATTATCATGTTGTCCAGCAACCGCGTGACCGCCGACCGCGTAATTACGCGCGTCTGGTTTCTTGACGTCTCCGCCATCGTCAGATCCGAGCCAAGATTTCGATGACGGAGGAACCGCTTCTATTAACCATAGCTTGGACTTTCGAGAGGAGCGCCGTACGATAGGCGATGCACCACCGTTGATTTGGTTTCGACAGATTAGGGAAATGGATTGAGCTGGGTTGGCGTCACGCGATTCGATCGAGCCGATTGAGGTCTTTAAACCGGCGATTAACCGGACGGAGCTTGTTGTTGCCATGGTTTGTTTGTACTGGCTCGATCGGAAAGGTGGAATTGCGTTTTGAGTCGAGTGGCTTATACTGACATCACAACTACCACCTCTTTGTTTGTTCTCTATGCTTTTCGCAAATCACACAGTTTAGTTTTGAGCACGCCATAGCTACTACTTATAGAACTGTGTGATTAAAAATAGTAGTGGCTTTTTTGGGTGTCATAAGGGTATTGTTGTCAAATGAAGAATTTTTATGTGTAAATTTCAGATAGCAAATCTAATAAATGTAACTTTGGACTTTGGAACTTCAAAGCGACATTATTATAATGTTGTTGACCCAAATTTTTGTATAAGTTTTGGGCTGTTTGACCAGTTGACCCAACATTTAATTGGGCTTTTAGTGAACCATGACATGCGTATGTAGACTGAACCTGATAAATTCCTGTATTTTTAGTTGTTAATTTTAAATGATAAGCAATTTACAATTATACTAGAATATATCCCGTGCTTTAAGCACGGGTCTAACATTTTTAAAAAATTATAATATTATTATAAAAATTATCATTTTATTTAGAAAAAATATATATTTTGTTTGAGATAATATTTATTTTTTAATTTTTATATAAATCTATTAGTCTATTTGAATACTAATTATTTTAAAATATAAAAGTATTTTATTTTTGACGTATTATTATATTTTTATATTATTTATTTGTTGTATTTGCATCACTATTTTATATTAGTAATTTTAATATTATAATTGTGAGCAAATAAAAATTATTAATCTATCATCTATATAAATTTAGTTTTACCAACCCGCAAATGTGGAAATTAAAACACACATTTTCATACATTGAATAATATATTTTCGTTTTTAAAAATTCAAATCACAATATATGCAGAAAATATGCATTTTATTAATTATAAGTATTATATGAAAATTTCAAAAAATTTGTAAATAAAATAAAATAAAGATGATAGGAGAATCATAATTTGATATCTTCACAAAATCTTCAAATTTTGTTATTAAAAATAATTGTATTGTATAATTGGATATAAAATCTTAATTTTTAAAATTCTGATTGGTTTAAATATTTTTTAAAAAATAATTAGTAATTTCGTCCATAATTTATTAGAGAAATTTTTTTTTTTTAAGATTTTTTAATATTTGATCTATGAGTGTTTTTTTATTTTTAATTAATTATATTTATTTAAATTAGTTAATTAAACTTAACTAATTTTTTCTAATGGCAATTGAATGTAATTTTTTACACATTTTAAGGTTAGTTTCATATTTGTACTTCTCAATTAATATAGTAGGATTATTTGAAAGGTACATAATAACACAACCTAAAAAAAATGAGAAAATACCAGTATTTTTAGATTTCCTTTTTCAGAAAAATCAAATGAAATATTTATTTTAAATTTTAAAACAAATAAAATTCATCTTGCCAATGTGGTTATGCCAACTATACAATCTTTTTACCCTTAGTTGAAAAATTATTAGGTTTCATTGTTGTCTTTTCAATCCATCAATTGTTAACTAAATTATTATGTTATGGTTGTTACGATAAATTTTTGAGTTCAAAATTAGGATTGGGATGATGGTAGAAGAGTAAGCATTGGACAAGGAGATAATTTACCTTTGAAGAGGAGTTAGATATGTGTTAAAAGCAGGTAGCCAGCAAAAATAGTCATCGTTTCTTAGCCGGATGCTCTCTCTCCATTGCGAGGCGAGAAGATGTCTTAACATTGACAAATTCCACATACGTACGCGGATAACTATGCATTAAAATCAATTACAGAACAACTCCAATGTGATTTGCCCAAAAAAAAAAAGGACAACTCCAATGTGAATGATAAATAACAATTGGGTGATATGGGATACCACAGATTTGAATGTAAAAAATGCAGTAAACCCAACTAACCATATGGATCATGATTAAAGTCTTATCTGTTTTATACTAGTATATATAGTACTGTTGTAGACTTGTACAAGTAGTTTAGTAGTTAAGAAGTTAATTATAAAACCAAAAAAAAAAAAGTAGAGTAGTTAGTTCGTTTACACTTTACAGGGAGTCGTATTCGTTTAGCTCGGGATCTAATCGCAGTAGCACCTGTTTACCTAATCACGAATTATTAAATTGGGGGCAGTGGAGCAGGATCATACCAGCTGTTGCTGACGTGGCAAATAGTAATTGGTTGGCTTGAATTAAAAAAAGGAAAAAAATTAAGTTTAACAAGACCCGACCCGTGACTTCTCCGACACTCATGACCCATCCACACCCTCTCTCTCTCTCTCTCTCATAACACAGCAGAAGTAGGTGGAAAGCAATGTCCCCTTTTTTTTTTTTCCCTCTAGCTGCTAGCTACATCTCGAGGACGACGGAAGAACCAGAGAGATAACTCTGCGACGACGGTTGGTTCGTTGGTGTCTGTGTCTGTGTTCTTCCAATTGTGAGGAGGAGAGAGAGGGAGATTTGGATTTTGGTGAATTTTGTTTGTTTCTGTTGTCGCTTTCTACTGTTTGCATCGAAGGAGTTTGAAATTGAAACCCTAGTATTTCGGCTTTTTTTTATCGAATTGTGGCTGGGTTTCGTTTCGAGGCTGGATCTGAGATTATGCTGTTGAGGCAATGGAGGCTTCTTTAGCGGCTTTGGAGCGGCCACGAGTTGCAGCTTCTAATACGGTAATGGAGGTTTCTTTCTTGCTGGGAGTGAATTCAGAATTTTACTTGTAGTGTGTGTTTCCAGGTTTTAGTTTTTTTTTTTTGAATTTTGCACATCAGGGCCGCTCGAATTGATTGCTAAATATAGGCAAAAGTGTGAAAAACCATGGCTAAAAATTATATAAAATTGGAGTTTTTGTAGTTTTCTATTTCCGTGTTTATATGGCAGTGGTTGTTCTAGGAGTCTCCTAAATACATTGGGCCAATGACACAAGCTGTTTCTTGTTTTCCTAAGTGCGTAATTTTAATTGGAAGCCAAATTGGCTTGATAGGTCTTGTTTTGAATGAGTAGCATGCCTGGTTTTGAATCGTTGATATTGCATAATATGTACTGAAACAATTTAGAACAATTTTATTGACTTTACTTGCATATATCTATATTTTCTTTGTAATATAGGTTTGAAAACCAAACTGATGATTGTTACTAATATTATGGAATTCACAATTATTTTACAGGTTTTTAAGAGTGGTCCACTTTTCATATCATCTAAAGGTATCCTTGTGACATTTTGGCCTCCCTATCTTCAATTTATATTGTCACATTTCAATGTGTTTGTTCAGCTTGACAATTTCTTAGTGCTATTGTGATATCATATTCCATTGAACATGTTATTGTGGTATTCTGCTCAATAGGATTGGGTTGGACATCTTGGAAGAAACGCTGGTTCATCCTCACACGTACTTCTTTGGTCTTCTTCAAAAATGACCCTGTTAGTATTCACAATCATACTCCCTCCTTCTACAGTTGATTTTGATCTGTCTATTGACTTATTTTGTTAATGTATGATAAGATTCTTGATAATCGTATATATTGAGATATTTAACTAAATTTTCACAGGGCGCACTACCACAAAAGGGTGGTGAAGTTAACTTAACTCTGGGTGGCATCGACTTGAATAACTCTGGAAGGTATGCAGGATACTGCTAGTTGATTAGAAAAGTTCATGGAATTCAATTAACTGTAATTTTTGTTTTCAGTGTTGTGGTAAGAGAGGACAAAAAATTGTTGACGGTACTATTTCCAGATGGGCGTGATGGAAGAGCTTTCACTCTTAAGGTGCTTTTACACCAGCAGCAAATTTGATTTACTTTCTAGATGTCTACTATTAGAACATATTACTGCATTGTGATTGTCCTTTAGATGATCTTTGTACTAGTTTTATATTTTTTTGTGACCAACTTGATGATGCAGGCTGAGACATTTGAAGATTTGTACGAGTGGAAAACTGCGCTTGAGCAGGCTCTTGCACACGCCCCTAATGCAGCACTCATCATGGGTCAAAATGGAATATTCCGTGCTGAAACTAACGAGGCTATTGAAGGTTTCTTTCTTCAAATTTTGCTCCATGTTAAGCTTTGGCCTAAGCGTCTTAATACATAATTATGCCTTATCATGCTTATGTATATATCTGCCTTAATAGTTGACTTTCGATCATCTATGCGTCATTCTACCTTTATTGTCCATAATTGTTAGGGCGGGATAAGCGTCCATTAAAATCCTTGGTTGTTGGAAGACCAATCTTACTTGCTCTTGAAGATATTGATGGAAGCCCATCATTCCTTGAAAAAGCTCTACAGTTTATTGAGAAGTATGGTAAGTTCTTAAGAACATATTGATAGTTATCATTATATTGATTACCTGGTGTTTCCTAAATGATTTCGCTGGGGCATGCGCTTTGAGAGTAAAATGTGTCCATAGTTTATCAGGGTACTTGATACGTGGAAAGTATTCAATTCAGTGAAAGTTTAACTTACTTCCATGATTCTATTATCTCATTCAATCTGTTGTACGATTTCTTGCAACGGTTGAAATCTGATGTATTCATCTTCTTTGAATGTATTTGTCTTTTAACTGTTTTTTTTTTGTTTGGTTTCGTGGTCCTCTTTTGTCTCCTCAGGAACTAAAATTGAAGGAATACTAAGACAGTCTGCTGATGTGGAGGAGGTGGAACGTAGAGTTCAAGAATATGAACAGGGTACCTATAACCTGCACTGATTTCTCTCTGGATTAAGTTTATCTTGTTGAGCTAATATATTATATTTGTTAGACTTCCCTGGTATGTACTCTCTGCAATACACAATTTACATTTTTTCCTTCTTCCACTCCAAATCTAGGCAAAACGGAGTTCACTTTGGATGAAGATCCGCATGTTGTTGGAGACTGCATTAAGGTAGTTTCTTCTCAACTTCTTATGCTGATAGCCTGTGCATTGTTACAATACTAAGGCAGTTTCATTTCATATGCAGCATGTATTGAGGGAGTTGCCTTCTTCTCCGGTTTCAGCATCTTGTTGTACTGCCCTGCTGGAAGCTTATAGTGAGTTCCCTTACCCTCTTCTCCTTCATTCTGATAAATTCATACTTGTAAACATGCAGAATTGTGTGTGTGTGTATATTCATGGGTCTGCTGTTAAAGAATATCTGGAGATCTGACTGAACTTCTGTGAAGTTAACTTCCTATTAATTGGTTTGCTGGATCAGGAATCGAGTCTAAGGAGGCTCGCATTAGTTCATTGCGCTCTGCGATAGCGGAAACATTTCCGGAACCTAATAGACGTCTACTACAACGGTATGTTTCTAGATCTCCCTTTGGGTTGTTTTGAGCTAATAATCGATTTCGCTCTCTTAACAGTTTATAGATTATATTAGATATTAGATGTTAAAATTGAGATTATTTATTACCTGCCAAGTTTGAGTCTATTGGCAAGATGAATTTCTTGTGTTTCTTATGAGTAAGAATGCTTGAGAATCATTTATAAGGTGCTTTCTTAAACACTTACATATTTTATTTGTACCCTCAGGATTCTGAAAATGATGCATACTATCTCGTCTCATTCCCACGATAATCGAATGAACCCAAATGCTGTAGCTGCTTGCATGGCTCCTCTGCTTCTACGTCCTCTACTGGCTGGTGAATGTGATTTAGAGGACGATTTTGATAGCGGTGAAGACAATTCTGCTCAGCTTCTTGCTGCTGCTAATGCTGCCAATAACGCCCAAGCCATCATTACAGTTCTCCTCGAGGATTATGGAAGTATTTTTGATGTAAGACGCACTAAGATGGTTTCATTCAACCTTAATCAAAGTTGTATGTCTCATATGCTTATCTGCAATTTCAGGAAGAAAATATTCAAAGATGTTCGATTTCGACTGAATCACATATTGGAAATAGTGGGCCTGATGATTCGAGTGATGATGACAACAACATGAAAAATGAATATCACAATGCAGATCATGAAGTTGAACAAGTGACAGATGATGATAATGAGCGTGCATTGAGCGGAAAAATGAGTGAAAGCAGCGGTTGCACAGGCAGTGATCTCTATGAATACAAGGTTTATTTCTCCTTTGTCCAGTCTCTCTTCCGTCAATATACTTATTCATCCATCCAAGTTTACATGAAAGATTTATTTGCATAGTGTTGATGATATACTGAAATGCCTTTAAACTTAGGAACTATGGTTCAGGAATTTAGGATATGTTTTTTAGGTTTCAGCTATTATATCTCTACCCTATTTCTGTGCTATTTCCTAATGAATCAGAGTTCGCAGCTAAGAAAAAATAATTATTTCATGATTGCTGAATACCTTCTATTCTTTGTAGGGATTTGTTGCTGATGATTCTGATATTGAATCACCAAGAGACATAAATGGTCCAAGATGTAATTCAAACGTACGAACAGATCATCATATGAGAAATCCTTTTGTCAACTCCACGGATCAACAAACTGGAGAGCAGATAGGTGATGATCCAACGAAATACGGAGAAAACTCATGTATTGTACATGTTAGTGAGTCTTATCAATCATCAGGGGCAGTTCTAAATGTACCCACTCATGGGAACACTTTGGCTGCTCCTGGTCTTGAAGCATCAAGTGAGAAATCCGTGAATAAAGGCACACCCTCCTCTGTTCATGCAAAGCGCGCAACTTTCTGGGGTCGAGGCAGTGTATGTTTTGCTTATCTTGATCAATTAGTTCTGATTCTGTACATGCAGAAGATTTTGGCACATTAGTTCACGTAGAATTCGATGCATGATACAAAAATCTTTTATTTCAATTTGTTATAAATGTCGCACTTTAGCTGAATCATATAGAGATAATGAACCAACGTGGGTAGTATAATATCAATAATATTTTCTTTTTGTTTGTCTCAGGCCAGAAAGATATCCACAGATGGATCGTTTGATTCTTCAGGAGAAGACGAGTAAGGCTTTAACTCTTGGGTGTATTCCCCATCGCCATATGTTTATATATATATATCTAGATTGTTTCTTCTAGTTAGTGTATTCGTACGCTGAATTTCGTAGTAAATTTATCATTAGAACTGTGATTATCTAATCCAATATGTTTTCAAGTTTGAAAATTTCCTTTGCCTGAAATACTTCCATGATTCACTTGCACACTGTACTTTATCTAAAAAACCCTTTATCGGACATAGAATGACACGGCTGATGTCTCAGCAACTTACTGAAGACTATATTGTTTGAATGAAGTAGCAAATTTAAGAGATTTACCTATCCAAAAATCTACATTGCGTGTAGATATGTTCTTTCTAAATATGCATAGTAAACTACTACGTTGTCTCTTTGGTATAGGCTTGAATTGATTGACATTTGAGAATATGATAGCTTGGTGTTTTTGTACTGCTAATTGGTTCATTGATTGTTTGTAGGCTTGCTATACAGAGGCTCGAGACCACGAAAAATGAACTGCGACAACGAATTGCAAAAGAGGTAATCATCTGCTGCTAAATTTTTTATTTTCTGCCTTCCGGAGGTCATTAACACTGGTCACCACTATTGTTATAGGCTAGAGGTAACGCAATATTACAGGCTAGCTTGGAGAGAAGGAAGCAAGCACTGCATGAACGTCGTTTGTCGCTTGAACAAGATGTATATAATTTTTCTTTCAAACTATCAGTGTTTATGAATCTCTTTTCAGTTTGTCCCAAAAAAAAAAAAACAAAATGAATCTCTTTTACAATTAATCCTAATGTCAAAGGAATCTTCTTCTGCTTTGATGGGGCTCACTTATATAGGTGTCAAGATTACAAGAGCAGCTGCAAGCCGAAAGAGATCTCCGAGCAGCACTGGAGGTTGGTTTGAGCATGTCTTCTGGACAATTCGGCTCACATGGTGTGGATTCGAAAGTAAGTATACAATTTAGGGAAATAGTATCTTTCTTTAAAACAATTAGTTCTTGTAAAATACTCACGATCCAATTATATTTGAAGACAAGGGCTGAGCTTGAAGAAATTGCTCTTGCTGAGGCTGATGTGGCCAGGCTGAAGCAAAAAGTTGCAGAACTTCACCATCAGCTTAACCAGCAACGTCAGACTCACTTTGGTTCCTTCTCCGATGCGCGTGATACTCATCAGTATCTCCAGAATCACAATTCTCAAAAGTGAGTTGTATAACTATCCCTGTACTTTTCTCACACAAAGGAGCTCATAGTCCAAGTTATCTTTCGGGATGACTTAAACTTTGTACTGTAAAGCTTTTATGCTTGAATTGCTGGCTTGGTTGTTTGCTTAGTGAAGATGTTTTAACAAATATCTCTGATTAATTTATCTTTTAACTCAGTACAGCTGTGAACATTATGTTCTAAGTAACTTTTGCACAGCATATCTTGTATGTACTGGTAATATGATAGGTTCATATCTGTGTTTCTGCTCTAATACCATGTCATGTATTTCTGCAGAAGGTTTCTTCAGCCAGATTTTGATTCCACTCTTGCGTATGTAAATCATGAAAGAAAACAAAGACACGAGGTACTTTTTACTGATGTTTCTGTCATCGATCATCATCTTTCATAGGTTATAGATCTAACCAATAGGCTTTTTTGTTTGGCCTGCAGGAGAATGTACTGGGAGCGGAGTGGAGAAATAGTAAAGGAGCAGGATCTTTTGGGGTTGGCAATAGCAGGCAACCATCTCGTAATCAAATATCAGAATCAACAAGTTTAACTGACTCTAAAATCAGTGAAGAGTCTGGAAAGATATCTGTGGACAAGTTCTCAACCATGGATTCTCCATCTGTTCCATCGACTTCAAGAGCATTAGATGTAAGACCTTTGCTCTTAAAAACTTCAATATGAATGTGGTTGGCAGGATTGAAACTCAGGGAAGATCGTTTTCCTTTTGGGTTCCATGTAGTGTGCAATACTGTGATTAACGTTGTCTGGTTTGTTAATTAGTTCACAATAAGTAACTACAGAGACATGCATGATTGCTTGGTTCTTCGCTTAACCGCTCTTAGAAATTCAAAGGAAACATCTTAAATAACGACAACACACACTAATATCCTTGAAATAACGGTTTTTGCAGATAACAGAGTACCCTAGGCTTAATCATCCGTCAGCCGCTGCATCAGCAGCTCTGGTAGAGTTAACAACTCGTCTTGATTTCTTCAAGGAAAGACGGTCACAGCTCATGGAACAGCTTCAGAACCTTGACCTTAACTACGGCGGCTCATCTTCTCAAGATTTCATACACCGGCCATCTTCTCCACCTTGGAACTAACAACATGAAAAAAAGAAGAAGAAGAAAAGGCTCTGTTTGTTCTGTATATCCTTTTGGTGATTGATTAATGATGTTAGCATCCGCTCTGCTCATTTTCTTTCCCCAGAAGACAATAATGATCTTATTCTTTTGGGCAACAGTCTTGTCTTGTGTGTATATAAAAAGTATTTTGTAATGCATTTTTTTGTGTGTGTGATTGGTTATGTTCATAAGTGTTAACTCTAAAGAATACGTCCCCGTCCGGCTCTTTGTGCTCTGAGTTTCTGACCAGCCAACTAACTGAAAGTCTCTTACTTTTCATTTGTATCCAATAATGTATTCACATGATACAGTTTTCACATCTAGATAAAAGAATAACAGAATATATTATACTCTTATCATCCACTGTTTCGAACCCTTCAACAGAGGTTGGTTGGGTTGTATGAGAGTTGAAACTTGAAAGTTGAATAATCTTCTCCATTGTTTGACGACCTCCTCCACCTCATCATTGGTTAATATGGTTGTATGAAATGTTGAATAATCTTCTTCTTTATTTGACATCTCATCAGAGTATGAGAAGTTGACATGTCCCCAATTTTTTTTTATTGTAAACATAAAATAGATAATTTTTTATTAAAATCAATTAACCATAGAATCCTAAAACCAAATCTTAAAAAAAGGAAAAAAAAAAATCCTAAAAGAAATCATAAAAGCAGAAAAATCAAATTTACATTAAGGCCTTAAATACTTGTAGATTTTGAAGTGGAATTTGGTTTTAATATTTCAAAAGTCTACTTTATAGCCAATAAAGATTATGAGAAAAGTGATTTTATTAAAAAGTAGAGAATCTGGATTTTGATGGTTTTTGTCAATTTTCTAAGAAAATCTAAGAACTATCTTTCATTAGTTTTCTCATATAATATAACTTAACTTTTTATTTTATTTTATTTTTTAGATTTTTTTTTTAAAAGTTATTAACTCAAAAAGTAAAAACCATAAATCAAAATCCAAAAACTATAATCCATTTTTTTTAATTTGTAAACATTCATGGGCTAATATTGAATTCAAAATTTTTAACATTTTTATCTTTTTTTCGGAAGGCCTAATTATACTAGGCCCATACAGGCGTTATGAAAATTGGTTTTCCAAGTTCGATAAATTGATGCCCATTTATAGTAAATACAAAATTACCAGATTATATATTTAAACACGTGATATTAAAAGTAATCAACCGCGCCAAATTTTGAATTTCTTTTTCAAAAATATGATAAAACGCGCGCATCCCATAAATATTCTCTTCTGATAGTTTCTTTTTTAATCGTCTAATATACATACAACCGTAACTTACTGTAAATAACAATTTTATCATTCACCACGAACGAATCTAATCACTGCAACAATTAGACAATTAACAGTTTTACAAAAACTAAAACAGAGAAAAGTTCTACCATTTTCATAGTAGTTTATAATGTGTCTTAAACCCCAAGAAAGTAAACAATTCCTAAAATTTTGACTGCCCAAAAAAAAGAAAACTCTCTAGAAATATTAATAGGGGAAAGAGACTGAGAAAAGAAAAGAAAAGAAAAGACTAAGACGGTGTCGTGTCGTTCAAAGCCGACGAGGCAATCTTGGGGACAATCCTCTTCTCTCTTTTTTTTTTTTTTCTTAATTTTTATAATATAAATTCACTATTTCTCTCTCTCTCTCTAACCTTCACCTTCTCTTTTTTTTTTTTTTTTTTCTTCTTCTCTCGTGTGGCAACAACAACAAAAAAAAAACCCTAGTTTCTCTCTCTCTCCTTTCACCGATTTTTTTTCTCCCCTTCCGATGCTTGTGCTCGCATAGCCAATTCGCAGATCTGATTATTCCGGTTAGGTTTCTTCCTTCTTAATCCTCTCTCAACAAGAATTCGCTTTTGTTTTTTTTTTTTCTTTTCTTCTTATCGTGTGGTTTGGTTTTAATACATTAAAAATCTTGGGAATAGGGTTTTCTTTGATGTTGTTGTGATTGTTCCCTTTTGATTTCGTTTCTCGATTTTTGTGGATCATAGTTTATTATGATTATTGGCTAATAGGATTCTGTGACAAGGACCTCAAGAGGGGTTCTTTGTTAATGTTTCTGGAGATTACTTACTCTTCGAATTGTTATTATCTTCGTTTGATCACTGGCATAATCGTTTTTATCTCAATTCATGGTTTGACTTGAATAGATTATCTATCTCTGATTAAGAGAGGCATGTATGTTTGACTTGTCTTTAGATGATTGGTGGTTTTGTTTAAGTTCCTTGTATTGTTTGGCGATTTTGATTTTTTTTTTTTGTTCTTTAGTTTGTGTTAGAGTAAGTATACATAAGCATAGGTTTTAGGCTTATATCCCTAGCTTAAATTTTCTGCCTTTTCTTTATTGCAGGGTTACATATGAAACAACCCTGACTAATTTGATGGATGATGACTTTGCAGATGGATAAAACTACTGCTTCCTCCTCAAGGGAGCGAGCCAAGGCCTTATTTGATAAGGTTCTCTCTCTCTCTCTCTCTCTCTCTCTCTCTCTCTCTCTCTCTACTTGAATTTATATTACTCTCTAAATATGAATCATCCTTGTTTTTGGAGTAATTTAATATAGTCTTAGGGTGCTATACCGGGTCTTCTTTTTTTTTATTTTGTGGGGGGGTTGTCTAAGGCCGTTTTGTCTCTTTACTTGAGCCTGTATCTTTGTAATATTTGGTGTCTACAGTATTAGTAATTATATATGTGTACTTTGCAGACTGTTGAGTTAGAAAACAAGCGTTGGAAGGCTTTTCAGGACCGAAATCCGTTTGACCTTAATTTGTGGCAGCAAATTCGTGAGAATTACGAAGCAATACTTTTTGAAGATCATGCCTTTTCCGAGCAGCACAACATTGAACTTATACTGTGGCAGCTGCATTACAAACGGATTGAAAATTGTAAAGCACACATCAATGCTTTCTTGAATTCTGGTAGCTCGAGCGCGGCACACAATGTTAAGGGTCCTTCTAGACTCGATCAAATTGCAAAACTGAAGCTGCAGTTCAGGACATTACTTTCAGAAGCAACTGGGTTTTACCATGATTTGATCTCAAAAATTAGATCCAAGTATGGCCTTCCCTTGGGTTATTTTTCTGAGGATCAAGCGAGTCAAAACATGGCTGATAAAGATGGAAAGAAGTTAGCAGAAGTTAAAAGAGGATTGGTATCTTGTCATCGTTGCTTAATATACCTTGGTGATCTGGCTCGGTATAAAGGATTGTATGGGGAAGGGGATTCCAAGAACAGAGAGTATGCTGCTGCTTCAAGTTACTATTTGCAAGCTGCTTCTCTATGGCCAGGCAGTGGAAACCCACATCATCAGGTTATTTTTCCCTCTTTCTCATGTCATTATTTTTTTAGGTACAACTATGCGGTACAGTTTTTCTGATTAAATTATCTTCATGTCTCAGCTTGCTATCGTTGCTTCTTATTCTTCGGATGAGTTTACATTAACATATCGTTACTTCCGGAGTTTGGCTGTGGAGAGTCCTTTCCCAACTGCCCGTGATAACTTGATTGTTGCTTTTGAAAAGGTTAACTATCAAGTTTCTGATTCTTTATTATGTTTGTGGCTTGGCGTTTGAGTGATTGTTCTTCCATTTTCTTAGTATCTGAATATAATGTATCTTTCCCTCTTTGTATTGTTGAGCAGAATCGTCTGACTTATGCCCAATTGTTTGTGGCTTCCAAAGACACATCTAAGAAGCCGATTGGTAAAGGAAGAGGTAAAGGAAGAGGTAAAGGTGAAGATACTTCATCGAAAGATGCGAACTTGGTAGCTGGTCCTGAGAAGGATAAAGTAACTAGTGCAAAGGACATGCTGAAAGCATTCTGCATTAGATTTGTTCGTCTCAACGGGATACTTTTTACCCGAACAAGGTAAATATTCTTAAATTATTTTGTTCTAGACTCTGTTTCTTGTTCTGCTAGTGGTCTTATCTGTGTCACTTGTCTTTGACAGCCTGGAGACGTTCTTAGATGTGCTGACCTCTACTAGCAGCAGTTTACGAGAAGTAATTTCTTCGGGCTCAATGGAAGAGCTGGGTTTGGGAATAGACGCCAGTGACAGCGCACTTTTCATTGTCAGACTCGTGGCAATCATGATATTTAGCGTCCATAACTCAAAGAAAGAGACGGAAGGTCAGTCGTATGCAGAAATTGTACAGCGTGTGGAGCCTGCCAGAAACTCTTTAACAGCTAGTTTTGAGTTGCTTGGACATATAGTAGAGCAGTGTGTGCAACTGCGTGATCCTTCGGCAAGTTACTTCCTTCCAGGGGTCTTAGTTTTTGTTGAATGGTTGGCCTGCTGTCCTGACATTGCTCTAGGAAGTGATCCGGACGACAGACAAACTACTGTAAGAAATAGATTTTGGAACCAGTGTGTTACCTTCTTCAATCAGATCTTGTCTCTTGGACCTCTGTTTATTGATGATGTTGAAGACGAGACTTGCTTTTCCAACATGAGCTTGTATGATGAAAGAGAAACTGAAAATCGACTTGCACTATGGGAGGACTATGAACTAAGAGGATTTTTGCCACTGCTTCCAGCTCAGACTATTCTCGACTTCTCACGGAAACATTCGTTTGGAACTGAAGGTCCCAAGGAAAAGAAAGCTCGTATAAAGAGGATCCTAGCAGCAGGAAAAGCTTTGACCAGTGTAATCAAAGTTGATCAAAATCATGTGTATTATGATTCTAAGAAGAAGAAGTTTCTTGTTGGTGTAAAACCGTCAGATGACTTGCTGGATTCTCATTCAAGCCCACCTAAAGCTGATGCTTTGCAAGATAACCAAGTAATGGTGAAGCATAACTCACCAGTGATGCAGCAAGATCAACAGATTTGTATGGGTGAGGAGGAGGATGATGAAGTAATTGTTTTCAAGCCTCTAGTTACTGAAAAGAGGAAAGAGGCTTCTGACCAAATATATGTTTCTAATGGAGGCTTTAGGAAACCTGATCAAGTTGCCACTACGGAGAACTTAAAACCTTTGAGTGGTTTGGATTCAGCTTTTCATGAAAATCAATTTCTGCAAGCTAGAGGTAATGCGAGTATTCAAGTGCCTGCATCTATTGGTTCCAACCTTTTGGGACTCCTTCAGGCGTCAACCCAGTCTCAGGCTTCGCATTTGCAACAAGTTCAGACACAGGCAGTGAATCCTCAGGTAGCCCAATCATTAGCTGCTGCACGACTTCAGCCAATGCAATCACAGGTCGCACAACTTCAACCACTGCCATCACGGGTTGTGCACTTTCAACAAACTCAAGCTCCGCTTTCACATGTTTCACTGGTCCAGTCACAATCTGCTTCTCTTGGTGGTGGTACCAAGTGGTTACCAGAAGAAGCTGCTTCTCTTGCTAGTAGCCAATCTAGTTTTGCTCAAATGGGTAATGGTCATGTGATGAGAAATGAGATACAAGGAAATCATGGGGTGTCCTATCACCCTGCACACTCATTACCGGTCCACCAGTCCTACAATGTCAATGGTATGGGTGGTATGCCATCTCAGTCACGAACTTCTGAAGCTGTGTTTCCACCCAAAAGTGATACTGTTTCATCATCTGGAGTTATTGCTGATGGTCTGGGCGTCCAATCTTCAATAGCAAGAAAAAATCCAATCAGTAGAGCCTTTAGGCATCTTGGCCCTCCGCCTGGGTTTAACACTGTCCCCTCTAAGCTGCAGAAGGAGCCAGTACCTGGTTCTGACTTGTCTGGCAACAATCTAGCGGTTGATGATTACAGATGGTTGGATGGATACGAAACTCAATCTTCTCGAGGCGCTGGACTCAACAGTTCTTTGAATTATGCTTCTAAATCGGAACAAATGGGTACCAGCAATGGAATGAACGGGGCTGCTAATTTCCCGTTCCCTGGGAAACAAATTCCAACATCACAGGTCCAACCAGATTTTCCTTATTTTCAGAACCCTCAGAAAGACAGCTTTGTGAACCAAAATCATCAATCAGCCCAACTCCCTGAGCAATATCAAGGACAGTCGACTTGGTCGAGTCGTCACTTTGTGTGAGATCGGAATGGAAGAGTAACACGGTAAGAGAAAACATAAAGCTGCTTTGCATTATTACGTGCTTTGTAAACTTTCATATGGTGTTGATCTAGGTAATTGGAATGATTCAGGTTAGTGTTGTTCTGTTGAAGTCTCTAGTTGGAGTCTTTGTGGCCTTGGCTTCTTGTGGGGCACTTCCTACCTGACAGGTTTGTTATTCTTCTTATTTGTACCTGAGCTAGTCTTGCAATTCGTTGTTACACATGTTTGAGGGACTCATACAAATCACCATTGTTTATTGATGATAGATTCAGGACTCAGCTTATGTTGGTGAAAGAGATATGTGGTTACAAGAAAGAATGTATGGTTCTGTGGAAATGATAGGAGTAAAGTGCCTTTCTCGTGCTACTTGAGGTGGAGATGTTAGACCTTATGAATAAGAAAGGAAACGTACCTTGTGGCTCGCTCTCGATATCTGAAGCAGTTGATGCCTGTTTTGCCCTGTTAATCCTTTTTTTTTCTTTTGTCTTTCTTTTGGCGTATGAATGTTGTTAGCTGTCCGTCCTCTTGCAGCTATCTTTCTCTCTTGGATTTTTTTGCTTTGCTTTTCCTCAACTTGGTTCTATGTCTCTCTCAAACTTCTCTCTGTTTTGCTGTGTCAGTTAAGTTGAACCATCTTCATAAGGTGTGCGAGACCTTTGCAATTGGTAATGAATAAAAAGGGACGTGTTGAATGAAACATGATTTGTTTTTGAAAACATTTGAAATGCTTGTCCTTCCTGAATATGTGGGACGCCTTTACAAACCAATTGTATAAGAGTACCTATCCTTGTTGAAAATCTAAAGCTTACTACTCCCAAGTACGAAGAGCATAGAACAGAACTTGAACACAGTCATAAGTTTAAGCATTTTTTGCATTTGAAACCTGTAATATGCCAGTTTTGCCTACAAATTGTTCTTGACCAAACCCATGTCAGAAACTGTAAAAGAAGTAGGATAAATATATGAAAGAGTGACTGTGAAAAACTGTATCTTTTGACACGATATACAGTAAATAAATGCATTGTACAGTGAAATCATTAATGGGTTGACTTGGAAGCCTTTCTGAGTAGAATCCCCCAGCAGAGGATTCGATAAAACACGAAGAAGGCAAGCATGATCCCGACATTGACCCACCTCGTGTCCTTGTCAAGCCCTCTCTTCTTCAACACATCCTCTCCGGTCATCAAGCAGCCCGACTCCCCACCAGAGAAGCACTCTGTTCGCATGCTCCAGTACTCGTTCACCACCATCGACTCCAGCGGGTAACGGTACAGCGACACGTAGTACATGAACATCCATGGTTTAGGGATCTTCTCTTTGGGGATAAAGTATCCGGAGAAGAGAAAGAAAGCTCCAAGAACGGTGCAGATGAGCGAGTTTCCGGAGATGAAGTCAGGAGAAACTGCGCTGAGGAAGAGCACCAGAGAACTAGCCATGAGGATGATGAGCCAGACGCAGAGGACAAAGAATGAGAAGGCTTGAATCGACGGGTTCAAGCCAACGATCCAGTAGACAGGGATGGAGAAAAGGAGAGATACAACGAAGAGGAACGGTACAAATGCAATAGTATTGGCGATCATGTAGGATGAGATCCTGTATGATCCACGAGACGATTCTTTCATCAGGACGCGACGCTCACGGAGGTAAATGGGAAGTGCTTCGACTGTTGAAGAGAGGAGGAAGCTTAAGCTGAAAGCGAATAGCCCTAGCCTCTCCGCTACGCCTTCTTCGTCACGCTTGAGTCTTGTGTAGACGCTTCCTAGACCTAATCCAGCTACTACCGCTTGCATCGTTCGCGCCAGAAATAGCTGTTTTGTTCTGTAGATGATCTTGCAAAACCTCGAACAGAGATATGAGATTTCGGTGACGTCAAGGACACGTAACTCTTGTTTCTTTGCGGTAACCACATCGTTTTCGTTGTTTTCAGGCCACATGGATGATGATTCTATGGCGGTTACCGAATCTGGCTTCGAAGCTCTCAAGGACTCAACTATTTCCATGGCGAATTCTATCGGATTCAGCTGTTCTGGAATTTGAAACCCTAGTTTCGCTATCGAGTCCTCGAGATGTTCAAGACTCCCAAAGTGAATAACCGATCCACGGGAGAGAATCAAGTAATCGGAGATGTAATCAAGTATACGATAGCTAGGCTGATGTATGGAGAAGAGGACAGTTCTCTGTTTGGATTTAGCCATAGTAGCCAAAAGCTCAACGACCTGAAGCGAGTTTCGACTATCCAAACCTGAGGTTGGTTCGTCAAGAAGCAGAATGGGTGGGTCACGGATCATCTCAACGGCTATAGAGACTCTCTTCCGTTCTCCTCCCGAAACGCCACGGTCCTCTTCGTCTCCTTCTCCAACGAAGCTGTCTTGGACAAGAACAAGACCGAGATCACTCAACAAGCTCTCAACTCTTTCTTCTCTTTCCTTAGCCGTTGAATCCCTCAAACTGAATTTGGCGCTATACATTAACGTCTCTTTCACGGTAAGCAGAGGCAGCAGATCATCGTCCTGCGGTACAAACCCGCACACCCTGCGTAGCTGATTGTAGTCAGTGATTTTACGATTGTTTATCAAAACCGCGGAAGATGGATCCAGTGCCTTGTGGTTTACTCTTCCTGAAATGATCTTCAAAAGGGTGGATTTTCCTGTTCCACTCGGTCCAACCACGGCCAGGATTTTAGAGGACTCAGCAGCTAATGACACGGACTTGAGTATTGGGGTGTGATGGATGGTGTAGGAGAGGTTAGTGACGGTTAAGGAGTAGCGGTTGGGGGTTGGGAGTGGTGAAGATGAAAATGAAGAGGAAGCTGAGGAGAACTCATCAGGAGAGTTTGATGCCGAGAAAAGTATGATGGAGTCTTCTTCGCAGCGGTTTGTAGCCATAGCAGTAGGGTGGAAGCAGGACGCCATGGTATGGGTATTGTTCTTCTTCATCTCAAAATGTCTAATACTGCATTTTTATCTATGGAGTAAACATTTTTTCAGAATTGGTCGACCAAACAAAAGAAACTAAGTGTTAAATGGTAGGCAGAGGTTGGTGTAACTCTTCAAAACCTGTGTATCTAATTCTATTTGGATGGTCATTAATTTTGTTTGATATTGATGATATGTAAGTAAGATATTTATATTTTTGAATAGCCTATACTAAAACGGTAATAGTGGTTGACCAGGAAAAAATGGAATTTGGTGTATCAAACAAAAAAAGGTAACGTGTTACATTCATTACTAAATTGTACTTCTAAGTTCCAATGGTATAAATATGATGATTTTTAAAATATTTCACTGTAAATTAAGTTGACAATTTTTAATATGTGACTGGTCAAACAAAATAAAGATAAAATGTCAAAAACTTAAATCACTATCATTTTGGTAATGTTGGTTTGGTGAACCAAAGGCAGATATATGTTATTGTTCGTTAAGAGCATGAACATGAACTAGACGCAGTATCTGAATTTTTGGATGAGTTGTTTTAGAGAGTTGTTTGGATGAGGTAAACTCATCCAAAACTGTTAAAAGTCAAAAATACATCTCTTTTAATTAAATAATTACAAAAAAATTTCTCCTAAATTCTAATATACACACAGTTCTAAAATCTCAATTCATCACCCACCAATCTGCAAAATTATGTTTTCTCGCGAAAAAACACAGAATTATTTAACGGAATCCATTAACATATAATAATTATCTGATAGTTAAACCACTAATATGTTAACAATTATTTGATAATTAAACCACTAATATGTTAATAATTACTCTCTCCGTTTTTTTATTTGTCATTCTAGAGTCAAATTTTGGTTTCATATTACTTGTTGTTCTATGTTTACGATGCAACTTTATCAATCAAATTTCTAGTTTTATCATTTGCTTTTAGCTTATTAATTACTTAAAACAATTGAAATAATGTATTAATGAAGGGAAAACAGAAAATTAAATTGTTTTCTTAATATGCGTGAAACTACCTATAACGGAGAGAGTATCTGATAATTAAACCACTAATATGTTAATAATTATCTGATAATTAAACCACTAATTTGTTCCGTCAAGTATTTTACAAAACACTTTAATGTTGCATTCGAGATAACATTCGTGTGAAGAAATCTCTTGCTTGCTCTTATAACACACCATTCGTGCTTGACAATCTTCTCCAAACCATTAGTGTTGTTTGCATTACAACATTAACTGATAGCATTTATAGAGACAAAGAAAGAAAACAATGTATGCTTTATAGAATTTACAAAAGAATTTACAAACGAAAACACCCAAACTATAATGAAACTACTCTCTTACAAAACACCCAAACTATAATGAAACTACTCTCTTACTTGCTATAAGCCCCCATATTATAAACCTATGAAACCTGTGTCGACCAAAAAAGAATGGATGAGTGGAAAACTCTGGTTTTGTGTGTTATTTTGGAGGAGTAAGGTAAAGAATTTTAATGAGTCAAGTCTTCACTTCCTACACCCACACTGGATTTGTCAACGACTATGCGTACATTGTATTGTTCGTACACTCGTCCTCTGTTCTCTGCCCACCACTCTTCTGCTTGTTTCTCGCTAAACCGTTTACGGCTGCAATCAAAATCATCCTCGGATCACGTTCATTCATAACCAACAAAACAAAGAGCATCCAAACATTCCAACTAAGCCTCTTAAATAAAAGAAGAACTGACCTGAAACGGACGCGCTTAAGATCCCTTGCACCTCCCGCTAAGGCTGTGAGAGTGATGTACACACCAGGTTCATCTTGTTCAACCCATTCATTTTCACTGCGGGGTTCACTATCTTTTGATCGTGTGCTGATTCTATTTATTGATTCAGCAGCATGATTCGCTTGCTGTCGGTAATTTGCACCATCGAAAACAGGCGTGCTTGCCCCGTTAGAGAACATTGAGACAGAGGTTAGGCCGTCAGACTCAGTTTCTCGACTGTTAGGACGGTTTAAGGTGTTAGAAGAAGGGGCAACGTAATCAGGACTGGATCCAAATGAATTAAGAGAAGGAGACTTGATACTCCTAGCTGATCCAACAGGTAGTCTTTCAGCCATGTCTTTCAGCTGCATTGATTTATTGAAACAATTAGTAAGCTGCATACATCATTTTGATACACTTAATCAGTACCGAGGTAAAGTTTAGAAAATACTTGAGCGGTAAGTGATTTAATCACTTCTTTTGCTGCCTTGCATCTCGCTGTTTCTTCGTTAGCAATTGCCAATGCCTCCTTTAGCTGTTTGGTTGTTCTTTCCAGTTCAACTTCTTGAAGTTGTGCCTTCCGGGTAAGATTTTCAACCTGTTAAATAGTTTACTAGTGAATTAGAATAGGAGCCAAATTGCAACGAATGAGCCGATAAATGTTTTTCACCAACTAAACAAACTAATTCGAGGAGCATATGATCTCACTCCATCTAGGCACACAAGTAAATAAAAGACTTACTTGGTTCATCTACAAAAAGACCCATTCTTTAATGAGTAGAAAGTAAACTTTTATGAACCAGAAACACAACTGGACAATTGAAAAGACAAAAGCATAATCTCACCGACAATGCGTTCTTCCTAAATGTGTGGAAAGTGTAAAGAATTATGAAATAAGGAGCAAAAATTGGACCATGGAAAACAGCTTACTTGAGATCTTAGCATAACCACCTCCTGGCTTAGGTGATCACTGGTTCTCTTGGTATCATCCACGAAAAATTTTGGTGTAGTCAATCCTGAAAGAGTGGGAGTTGGCGTTGTCGAGCGCGGTGGGCTAGGACGTCTTGATATTGGTGAAGTTGCCCGAGACGCAATTCGAGAACCCGGAACAGACGCTGAGAAGAACTTCTTTGATGATCCAAAAGTTGGATTAAAAGATTTGGTTATGTTCAGTGAACCCCGGTGAGAGCCTCCACTTGGTATTGGTGAGACACGGCTACTATTGAATTCGTATTTCTTATTTTTCTTGGATCGAGCATCCACTTGCCTCATGGGCTCCAACAATGAGAATCTAGCTAACTGTCCGTCTGATCTAGAATCTAATTTCTCATCTCTGTCAATTGCATCTGATCCCTGGTTGACACTTTCTCTTCGACTCAAAGAAGAATGAGATGATGGATCCGTTTCAATGGCCTTTTTTAGTTTGTTAAAACACTTGTCACACACTCGATATGGTTTGTTTGGGTTCGGTGCCATACAAGCCTTCAGGGACTTTTTATTAGTGCAAGAATGGCAAAACACAAGTCCACAGTTATAGCAATTGTGCCGCTTTCTCTTGAAATTGAAAGGCTGACGGCAACCTGAACACATGGACTGGTCCATCCCTGATGCCCACTTGTGAAGGCAGACAGCTGCAGTAAAGTTAGAACCACAGGCAATACTTTTCACCTGTTTATCCTTCAGCGACTCTACCAATGTCGGGGAATTTCGGTCATCTGCGTCCCCATGGCCTAGTCTACCATTCGATCCTTTTCCCCAAGTGTAAACCTCAGTCCTTGAAGTTAAAACTGCAACATGATAAGCACCACAAGCAATCTCTTCGACAAAACTTTTGTGAAGTTTACCTTCAACACGGGCTGGAACCTTTCCATCTGCATGAGGGTTTCCAAGCTGACCATAAACAGGACTGCCCATAGTATAGACATGGCCCGCTGTTGTAAGTGCAACTGTTAGGCTATGTCCACACGCAACTTGACAAAAATTGGGTTCTACAAGAGCTGCAACACAGGTAGGCACAAGTTTTGGTTCTTTGTCGCCGTGACCAAGACGACTCTTGTCACCATCACCCCAAGTAAAGAGCTTTCCCGAGGAGCAGTTACTCGAGCTGGAGCTGCCAACCATGACTTCGACAACTGCGGCTGTGTGCCATACACCACACGCTGCCCGAACAGTGCGAAGACCTTTCAAGGAGTCTACCTCTCTAGGTATGAAAACACTTTTCTTGTCTCCATGGCCCAAAACACCAAAGGTACCATCACCAAAAGTAAACAACTGCCCAGCAGAAGTCACAACAGCTGTGTGGTAAGGTCCACAAGCGATGGATGATACATGTATCCCTTCCATCAGAAAATTTACTCTTTTGGGGACCCAGTGACTGACTTCATTTCCATGTCCCAAAATACCAAAATCTCCTTTACCCCAGGTATACAAATCCCCTGATAGAGAAACTGCACAACTATGGTATTCACCACATGCTACAAGCTCAATATTTGTGGTGCCGAGTGCATCAATGAGCTTTGGATGCTGAACATTTGAATCTACACCATGGCCAAGCCTACCTTCAGATTCCTCTCCCCAAGAAAAACTTTCTCCTTGTTTTGTCACAAGGACAGCATGTTGTCCACCACAAGCAATATTCTGGACATCAAGTACTATAGTAGACTCTAAAGCTTTTGGCAATAAGGAATCCATTTTTATCTCCAACGAACTTCCGACTCTATGGTTTCCACCACCTAAAACACCGTCGCCTATTCCTTCTCCCCACATAAAAACGTCTCCCAATGCGTCTCCATCATCATGACCAGAACCATGACTTGATCCACTAATCGCACTTGATAGACTAACTCTAAAAGCATCCATACCCATACCTTTCATGTGACCATGTAGTGTATCAGAGCCTCCAGATGACAAAGAGTGAACTGAAATCGTTGCCGAATCTGAGGGAAAAAAACTTTTTGGAGGAACTGCATACAATGACATGTCTGAAAATGCCTTGTCCATGCCATTCTTAGGCGGGCTCTCATATGGACTCTGAAGACGATGGTGATTCGAGCCATCCTAAAATGTAAAAGAATATTACCTTAGTTAAGACATGCACAAAATGAAGTGGAATATATCAGTCTAGTACCTTCTGGAAACTGTCATTGCTGCTAAATGGAGAATGTAAAGGGGAGCTTCTCCGGGTATATGTTCTAGGACTATTAGCTTCGGATGGCGTCCCATCACTTCTCGATTCAGTCCTCCATTTCCGTTGATGACACCGCGAGATCAAGGCTTTTAAACCACTAAACCACACTTCAGCCTCATCTTTATCCTTGCATATCTATGAAATGAAATACAAACCCTAGTTAATGGACTTTCAATAATAATAACAGACATCTTCATGATGGGATAATGATTTCATAGAAGAAATTAGTGAGAATTTACTATAAGGAAAATCTCACCAAATCAAGTGACCTCTCATCGTATATTAGCGAAAAGGATTGATATTCCTTCTCGGGCCGTGGATATCTCTGAAAAATAGGCTGCAAGAGAAACAACATTGCGAGACTTATCAGAATATCACACTAATATGTAACTTAACACTAAGGAAATTGGCTCATGAAAAGACGCATGGAACATGCAAAGTCAAATCAAGACCCACATGCCTCGCTGAACTGAAATGAATTTTTTTTGATGAATCCAAACAAACATAGTCTAAGTACCTAATAGTCATTTGAGTATGTTGAGAAACGACTCTAAGAAAAGAGGCTTATGCATGCACCACTTGGGACAATTATAAACATCAATTCAGATCACATTAGGAGGAAAATCCCACTCACAAACATGATAGTAGAACTCGGACACAACTAGAAGAGGACTCTTCTCCTAGGCAGAAATAGAGATTCAACCACTGAAATGCAATTAAAAAATGGACAAGTCCTAGTATAACGACAATTAAATCACATCATCCTGGGATGTCAAAACTTACAGTGCGCTGCCCAGATATGATCCTGGAAACATGGCTTAGCTTCAAATGTTTCTCCTCCTTCCCCGAGAACCATATCAAAACAGATTCATCCTGAAAATTACAGGACATACTATTTACTTAGACACAGAACTACGAGACTATGCACACATCAAGCAGCAGAGATGAAATATAACAAAACAAAAAGACTCTATAGGCTCATAAGGAATCCTCAGATCGGAAAGTGAGTTTAACATAATGATTCTCACATAGAATAAAAAGAAAACGTAAAGAACAAAGACTTACATTTGAAAGGCGAAATGGACAGAACTTAGGCTTTCCCCTTCTGCCATACTTAAGCAAATACGCTCCCTTTTTGAGGGCAGTAATAGCCTAAGCAAATTGATAAGAAACTTTGTTCATAAATAAAGTAGGTGAAATATACATATTGCCAAAGGAGTGATTAAGCTTTAGATACAATTATAGGAATCACGAAGAGAAGAAGCATCGGGACACACTAAAATATCAATCCTACAAAATGGAAAGAGGACTAAGTAAAGAATCTAAAACTGAGATGATCAATACTATATTCTGAGAAATTGCACCTTATACAACTCTAATAAAGCTTAAATCGAGCTTCCAGACTTGAGCATTTAGCTAAAGCACGTCACTAACCTAGAAATTGCAACTCCAGTTCTCAAAATTTGAGGACGCAGCTAAGAAAATAATCTACTCTTGAGTCTTGACTTAAAATGTTATCCTACCTAAGAATTCGGCAGAGAACTTAACTTATATAATCTAGTTCGACCTAAAAAAATTCAGTAGAACCACTGACCTAACCATAGCAGTGGAATCATAAAAAGAAGACCTAAATTGACAAAATTAGCAATACCGACCTGCTCAACATCCCTAGTCACCGCCACTAGACCTGCTCTGCTAAGATCCGAAGAAGAAGCCATTCGTCCGTTCCTCGACATAAAACCAAAAAAAATTGAACAAACGAAGCTCCTCAGAAGGCAAACAAAAACCCCAACAGCCGAAGTAAACCTTCAACACTAGTCAAGCTCAAAAAGTGAACAAAATCAATCAAAAAGACGTCGTGCAATGACGAAATCGTCTCCGCATCACTATGATCGTTCGATCTTGATATCAAAATTCGAAAGCTAGAGCCAGAGCTTTTCTTCAGCTCGAATTAGATTCAAATCGATCCAAACAGTAAGAACGACGAACCGATGTTCCAAATCAAAACATATACGAAATTCAAATGTGCGTCTCTGTGATTTCAACTCCTTGAGCAAAGTGAAGAAAGAAAGAGAGAGAGAGATTTGAAGGAATTGAAACGCAGAGAGAGAGAGAGAGAATCTAGAGGCATGGCATGATTACAACTTCGCAGTTTAAAGCGAGAAATGAGAGAAAGAGAGAGACCAAAAGGCAGATTCTGACTAGAGAGAAAAAAAAAATAAAAACTTTAATTTTTCTTTTTCCTGTTGAATATTTTTAGTTATAAATCCTTTGCATTACTTCTCTCCTTAATTACGGGATTATACCACTGTGCACTACTTTGCCTAACTAATTTAATTACCTCTTTATCCATTTTCTTCACTTCACTTTTTTTTTTTTTGTGTTTGTGTGAATAGTAATGTGAAAGGCTTTTTGTAAATATTTTGATTTTTTTCGGCGAAGCTTTTGTATATGTTGTTGCCCTTTTTTCTTTTTGGGTTCAACCAATTGGTTACAGACTGTAACTTACAGTCCTACCACATAATTCAAAGGAAGAATGTATACAAAACCAGTTCAAGAAGTCATGGTTCAATAAAAAAAAACAGTCTACCAAATTGATACTACATGTACATAAATGTTGTTTATCTAACCTTAGCTGCCTCTTCCAAGTTACAACAAGGTTTACTACTCCCCAACCCTTCTCCAATGGTACTAGTTTCTTGGATTACCCAATCTCAAACTCTTTTTTTGGCTCTTAAACAACCACCATTAAGACTATCCTCATTGATAGTCCTTAGATGTTTCTTAGGAAATTTCTTAGGTATAGATATTAATTATTAATGAAAAAAAGCTAAGGATTGTAAGAAACGTTTCTAATTTTAGAACCAAAAGAAACGTTTCTTAGTGGACAGGTGGCGCGATATGAATGGTGAAATGAGATTAATGGGGTAAATTTTTTTGGCATTTCTCTTTCATTTTCGTGTGTTCTCTCTTCATGTTGTGTGTTATGTTTTTATTTTCTAGGGGGGTATATTCAAACCATGATTTTGGAGAATTTGATGGGATTTAGGAAATTTAGAATTTTGATAGATTTTAAGGAAGTTCATATGATTTTCTCGTAAAATTCTTTTAAATCCCACCTAAACCCATGAGATTTGGATTTACGTATTTTTAACTAAACAAATCTTCCGAATCCTAAAAGTTATTAAAATCCTAATCCACAAAACTGTTTTGAATATCGGTGGATTTTAAAGTAGATTTTTAAATCATCAGTTCAATAACAAGAGATTTTAATGGATTTTAAAGTAGATTTTTAAATCATCGGTTAATAACAGTGGATTTTGAAGACTTTTTAAAATACATGATTGAATAACATAGGATTTGTAACTCTTACACAAATCACTTAAAATGTCAAGTTGAATACACCCCCTTAATGTTTTGTGTTTTAATTTTAAATGTTATATGTTATTTTATGTTTTTATTATTAAAATATGTTGCTATGATATATAAAATAATTTTGAATATTTTAAGTTATTAATTATTATTTTACTATATTTATTACTAAGAAACACCTTAACTTGGTTCTACCAATAATCAACAAAAATTTTCTTTTTTCTTAACAAAGTTTCTTCTTCCCTTTTTATTATTAACAATTGCTTTAAGAAACAATTAAGAAACACACTAATAAGGATAGTCTAAGAAGCTTCTCTAGTGTACAGTAGTAGTCTACTTAATTTAGCAACAAATCAAATTAGCGAATCTTTTCATCCATCTTTTCAACATTTTGTAACGATCCCAAATTGCCATTTATCATGTAACAATCTAACCATCGTATTTAATCCAACTTTCAAATTAGTATTTTCTTTGTTTTCTTGAACTATTTTGAGTTTAGTCATTTTGGTCTATCAAATAAAAAGATTTTTTTTTTCTTTTTTTGGGAGGGCGTTCACTTCCCCTCGTAGTCTATGATGTATTTTTCTTCAAGAATAATAATTATATGTTTTGTAATATCAATATCACATAAATAATTATATATTATGTAATATTGATGTTTTATAATATCTCCTATGGATGATGCATAAGCATAATTTGCCAATGTTGCGGGATACTACGTCGTTTGCAGTACCCCACCTGTCGCGAGACTATTGGTTTTATTCAAACTTCTGGAGGAGCAAGAAGGTTTGGCTTCTTTGTCGTTAATGTACTTTTTGTTCTTGAGGTATAAACGAATCATTCTCATCGAATCATTCTCTATTCCTCCTCCACCACTCTATAATCCTCCGTCAGATTAAGGTTTCCTTATTCTCGACGAATAGGTTTTTCGAAGAACATCTCTCTCTTTTTTTTTTTCTCGACTACCCAATCTTTTCGTTTTCTCTCTACACTGAGAAATTTTAATTTACATTCGCCGCCATGAGTTCCGTCGCCGAGATCGTGTCTGAGCAGCAAGTGATCGACGGTATTCAGGAACTGGCTCTGAAAGATCAGGTTTTTTTTTTTCTCTCCCCTAATTTAATTTATCTCCAAAATAAAATATCGATTTGCTTTGTGGTGGGTCTTGGCTTCGTGAGTTGGAGCTGATTCCATCTGATGTTGCTTCTGCTTCTATGTGGAAATGTCTAGTGTTTGCTCAGGAAATGTTAGGGTTTCGTAAAGTTTGGATTTTTTTGTGCCTTATTGTGTGTTTGATTTCGAATTGGACGATTAGGGCTCTTCAGGTTTAAAATGTGGAGTGGTTTGATGCTTAATTTTGCTACTGATGTTCCATGTATTTGCTTAAAACATAACTCTTTAAGATGACGTCCTTCGTGGGTTCTTTGTATATCGGAGGTTTTATTCATGGATTTTTTTTTCTGAACCTTGTTCAGGACAAAAAGAAGATCCAGGAAGTGATGATCCACGAGCCGAGTTTCGGGAATCATGGTGGCTGTTGTGCAATTTGCTTGAGTGATATTCCTCTTCAAGAAACTGCTATGGTCAAAGGCTGTGATCATACTTACTGGTATTCTTGTTAGATCTTATGCTGGTTTCTTTGAAGTGATAGATTTATGTATCTGCTTGGGTTTCATTTTTTGTTTAAAATTGTAGACTCTAGTATGAACATATCGTAGAGCTTGGTTTTAGGTTTCACCTGTGTACCTCTTCACAACTTTTTATGTTTTGTTTGATTCTATGCCTACCTAGAAACTGACTTTCTCCTTTGGTTTTTTAAAAGGAATAATTTATTTCTATCTATCCAGTGTGACGTGCATTCTTCGTTGGGCGAGTTGCAAAGAGAGCCCTACATGCCCACAATGTAAGAATCCGTTTGATTTTCTCAGTGTCCACCGGGCTCTCGATGGCAGGTGATTTCCTTCGTTGGGCATCATGTTAGTCCCATTTGCTTGATCAGACTCTTTTCTCATTCTTGTTTGGTTATATAATCTGTCGACATGTACTGGCACATTGGGATTTACCATAGAGTTTGGAGTTTTATGTGCCTTTCTTCTAAATTCTTTGTTGTATTTCTATGCAGCATTGAAGATTTTCTGTTTGAGGAGAGTGTGTGCCTTCTCCTGAGAGCCTCATGGTTTGTACCATTGGATGTGATGGAACAGGCGTCCTACAGCTATGGTTACCATGATGATTTTGACATTCCTTGTGACTACGAGGATGAAGATGATGACCTTGACGAGTTTTATTTGCACGGTGCAAGTCTTCGCATAGGAAATAGGAGATGGGGTGGCAATGGTTTTGTCAGATCCGGGCGTCAAGAAGCCAGACCAGTCCAGAGATACAGTGGTTCTAGTTCTAGTTCCAGTTCCAGTTCTGGGTCATCCTCAAGTGAGCCTAAGGAAAAGCAGGTGAAGACTGCAAGCACAACAGGAAGACGTGCAAAGAGGGCAATGAAGCGTGAAGCTGCTAACAAAGCAGCGGAAGTAACAGCAGCAGCAAAGCACGAGGCCCATTTGGTTAGGTTGGGAAGGAAGTGAGTGTGTTATCTGTAAATAAATTGCACCTGAAAAGCTTCCCAACTACTTCCCTTAATTAATATCATCTGTACAGCAGCTAGATTTTTTAAATGTTGTGGTAAATTCCGGCCACACCATTGTGTAAGGTGTGGGGTTTGGGATGGTAGAGACGGCAAGACGTTGTGACTCTTTGTCTCATACAATTTATTCGACTAGAATTGATATTATTTTTCTCTTGAGTTTATTTTTAATAATCATTGATGGGATGAGAGTATAATGTGGCTTTAGATTTACTTGGCGTGGATGTGTGAATAAATTAGTCTCCTGAAAAAATATGGTAATTATGTTGAAGAAGAAGAAAGGAGGAAATGTTAGTGTTGTCGGCTGCAGCGTCGGTGGCGTTTGGAAAAGAGAGTAAAACTTTCAAAGAGATAGATTCAAGTGATAGGTTCTCTAAAACTGAAGTGGAAGATTAGAGTCACGTGTGTAAAAACATAGAGAATAGTTTGTTAGAGGTATCTGGAGAGATCATTGTGGAGTGTAGGGTTCAGAGCTTGTGCTCTGTTCAAAGAGGAAACAACAACTTGTGCAGTTTTTGTGTTCAAACTGAATCATGTGTGAAGAGGACAGCCTATATAAGTATGTGAGATGGATGAGAAAAAAGCAAATTTGTCAAGGTGTGATGTGTGGATGAGACAAACTTTACAGTATATGCTTTTGGCGATTGCACGTTATCACGTATGGGCACCGTTGGAAGACCGAAGACGTGTACTTCAAAGAGACCAAGAAGTTGGTAGTTGTATTCAGATTAGTAATAAAATAAAAACAAAATCGAAGTAACAATATATGTTCAAAGTATATTATTTGTGTCATATAAAAAGTCTACTAATACATGCGACTTTTCATAATAGCATTATGGTACAGTTTCTTTATTGTAAAGAAATAAAAATAAAAACGTCTTTTCTGAAATTTCCACCTTAAATATTATTTACAGAGGATTATGATATAGTTTCTGAGGTTTTTATTCTTTAAAGTAAAAGGAATGGTAAGTGAAACTGAATTTGATAACTGACAAGTCTGCATTTCCCACCTAACCATTTATGCCGACCACAAAAAAAATGCAAATAAAATCATCAGTAAGGGGAAAGAAATCACGCAAAGCTTATAAAATAGGAACCCAATCAAACACCAAATAAAGGAAACTCACAAAATTGGTCCCCCTTCTTCTTACACAGAAACCTAAAGAGAGCACACAAATCGTGATTTCGAACAATGGCGAAAAGTGGTGAAGGTAAAGTGGTGTGTGTTACAGGAGCCTCTGGTTACATCGCCTCCTGGCTCGTCAAGTTCCTCCTCAGCCGTGGCTACACCGTTAAGGCTTCCGTCCGAGACCCCAGTTCCGTACCCTCTCTCTTCTCTTCTCTTATCTCTCACATTTTATTCGCTTTAGGGTTCTAACACTATTTTCAAATTAAGTCTGTACTGTGACTAGATTTGGATCCTGATTTTGTATTAGTGTGAATCTTCTCTCTTGTTTATTCAAAAGCTACGATCTTAAAAATTGATGCTTTTTTAAATACCAAGAATGATCCTTTGGTTTTCTTATCTCTTCATGCACAAATCATAGTTTGTTGATTCACATCTTTAGGTGATCCGAAGAAGACGCAACACTTGGTTTCACTGGAAGGTGCCAAGGAGAGACTTCAATTGTTCAAAGCAGATCTTTTGGTTGAAGGATCTTTCGACTCTGCTATTGATGGCTGTGAAGGAGTCTTCCACACTGCTTCCCCTTTTTATCATGATGTCAAAGACCCACAGGTTCTTTATCTTATCTTCAAACTTGCTTGCTTTTTTACTTTGTGGGTTGATTTGATCTTTAACTTTTGTATCCCCGTTTCAGGTTGAACTTATTGATCCTGCTGTCAAGGGAACACTTAACGTTTTGAATTCATGCGCCAAATCATCTTCGCTTAAAAGGGTTGTTATTACCTCCTCCATGGCAGCTGTTACTTTAAACGGTAAACCACGCACGCCTGATGTAACTGTTGATGAAACTTGGTTCTCCACTCCTGAGCTTTGTGAGGCCTCTAAGGTGTGTTGAACTTTGAGCCATGAATGATATTCGATTATTGTTGTCATCTACTATAGACTATATGTCGCTTCATTGTCCTGTAATTAACGTTAGGCTCTTCAAGTTCAAAAACTAAATATGTTCTGCTTTTTATACTGGACTCAGATGTGGTATGTTCTATCCAAGACCTTGGCCGAAGATGCTGCTTGGACACTCGCTACACAGAAAGGCTTAGATATCGTTACTATTAACCCTGCTATGGTGATCGGTCCTCTCTTACAGCCAACTCTGAACACGAGTGCTGCTGCTATACTCAACTTAATAAATGGTAAGGAAAGCACTTCCCCTTTTAAGTGATTCGTATGACCCTTTTTATCAAATGCTAGAGAACAATTTTTGAGTTCATGTCTTTATATAATAAGCAGGTGCAAAGACCTTTCCCAACTCGAGTTTCGGATGGGTTAATGTTAAGGACGTAGCCAATGCGCATATCCAAGCTTTTGAGGTCCCTTCAGCTAACGGACGTTACTGTATGGTCGAGAAAGTCGCTCACTACTCCGAGATGGTTAGCATTCTGCATGAGCTTTACCCAGATGTCCCACTCCCTGAAAGGTAAAACATATCTAAATTATATTAACCGGTCCAGTCCTGGTCGTGTCTGGCTTCTAATAGGCTTTTGTCTCATATATGCACAGGTGTGTGGATGAGAATCCGCACGCGTCGACATATCAAGTGTCCAAGGAGAAAATAAAGAGCCTTGGCATAGACTACGTGCCCTTGCAGGTTAGCATCAAGGAGACCGTTGAGTCCTTGAAGGAGAAAGGTTTCGTCCACTTCTGAGAAAGCATGTGAGCCAGTGGATTCAATCCAGATTAGATAAAGTATTTGGGACATGTCAACGAACCTTCAAGGGGAGATTTGTATGTTCTCAGTTCTCGTACCTTATTGTTGGTTCCATGAAATAAGATACTTTTCCTTTTATTTGTTTTTGGGTGAGATATCAAATGAGAATCATGAAGATCCTTTAACAAAAAAAGAAGATATCAAATGAGAATTTTATTAACGTAAGCACTAATAAGCAGCTCTTTATAAAACTTAAGAAATTGTAACATAATTTCAAAAGGAATTTATTAAAGTCAAATTGAAATTGATAACCAACATCAAGTCTCGATTGGCCACCTAACGATTATCACCGACCACGCAAAAGGCAAATAAATAAAATCATCATCGGACTTCTGAAAGTGGAAAGTAATCACCAAAACTTGATAAATAAAATTTAATACAATTCGAGATCTTAAAATTGTATTAATTTTTCTATCCATATATTAATTTATAGAGATATTTTTTATTTTAGTTTTTATAATTAATAATATTTTTATCAATTACAAGAAAAACAATAATTATTATGTTTTAAACAAGTTGTCAGTAAAAATGATACTATTCATATTTCACCAAATATTTTACATGTATATATAGAAAATTATACATAATTATTAATTTTTAGTATTGATTGAACTATATATTTATATAAAATTTTCAAACAAAAAATTATTATTTATTATTATCAATTTGTGTCCACAAAATTATAGTGACGTAGCTTACGTTTATAGAGTAAATTGATAATAATAAATAATATTTTATCGAGTAAAAATATTTTTCTGCCAATATACTGAAGATATGAATAGTATTATATTATAAGATTGAAATATTGTTAATAAACATAATTTTTTATTATTTTAAAATAAGAAGCAAATTTTGATATTTGTTCATTTTTTTTTCCATTTGTTCCTCATCAATTTTGGGAAGAAGCATTTTTATTCGATGGTTCCTCATTTTATGAAAAATGTTTTTATGAAAAATATAAAGATATAATGTGAAAACAATATTACTTGTAAATAGTAAAAATTTTGAAAAATGAAAAGGAATAGCACATTCCTCTCATTTTTTCCTAATCATGGTTACCAATTGAAGCTTACATGTAACACTTTCTCTATTAGCAAGAATTAATCAACGAAAATAACAATTATCTTCCTCATCTCTTTCTTTGTGTCATCATCATCACTTTAATTTCCATCATTAGATCTCAGTTTTCCGAGATGATCCTTCTTCGTTCGTCATCATTTTCTAGATTTCGATTCATTCTCGAATTTTTTGGTGAATCTCTTAAATTAATAGTAAAATCTCCATAAATTTATCTTGTAAGAATGAAAAATCTATAAAAAAAATTTTATCGATAAATTGATAATTAATAGAGATATTTTTCTAATTGAATATTTTTTAAAACAATACATATTTAAAATAAAATTTAATCTTTATAATCAATATTAATTATCAATTACAAGAAAAACAATAATTTTTATGTGTGTTGAACATAACACCAAAATTTTCAAATATGTTGATCATCGTCGGTGATTGTACATAGACAAATTATGTGGATGCAGTCAGAGCTATTAAAAGGGTAAGGTGTTATAAACCTTATGTTTACTTGGGGTTCGGGTTATAACACCATGATTAAAATCTATACATATCTTATTTTTATTATTTCAAATACAAAGCACCAGATAAGGAAGTTCTAGTATAAGACACAAATTGGTCCTCTCCTGTGACAGAGAAACAAGAAAAGGAGACAGACAGCACACAAACCCGTGGTTCGAGAACAATGGCAAACAGTGGTGAAGGTAAAGTGGTGTGTGTTACAGGAGCCTCTGGTTACATCGCCTCCTGGCTCGTTCATTTCCTCCTCAGCCGTGGCTACACCGTTAAGGCTTCTGTCCGAGACCCCAGTTCTGTACCTCTTCTTTTCTTCTCTTCTCTTATCTCTCTCACATATATTTGCTTCGCTCTAAGGTTTTAATACTTTCTCATTTAGCCTGTGGATCACTAGATTTGGATCCTAATTTGTAGTAGAGTGAAGAATCTTAAAAATTGATGCTTTCTTAATTCTTATACCAATTAATCACCAAAAATGGTTTCTTGGTTTACTTATCTCTGCATGCACAAATCGTAGTTGTAATATTTTGTTGATTCACATCTTTAGGTGATCCGAAGAAGACGCAACACTTGGTTTCACTGGAAGGTGCCAAGGAGAGACTTCAATTGTTCAAAGCAGATCTTTTGGTTGAAGGATCTTTCGACTCTGCTATTGATGGCTGCCAAGGAGTTTTCCACACTGCCTCCCCTTGTTATCATAATGTCAAAGACCCACAGGTTCTTATCTTATCTTCAAACTTGCTTGCTTTGTGGATTAGTTTGGATCTTAACTTCTGTAACCCCACTTTAGGTTGAACTTATTGATCCTGCGGTCAAGGGGACACTTAACGTTTTGAATTCATGCGCCAAAGCATCTTCGGTTAAAAGGGTTGTTGTAACCTCCTCCATGGCAGCTGTTAATTACAACGGAAAACCATGCACGCCTGATGTAACTGTCGATGAAACTTGGTTCTCTGATCCTGAGCATTGTGAGGCCTCTAAGGTCTGTTGAAACTTTGAATCATGACTCAATACTCAGATTATGATGAAACTTTATTTTCTTGTCATCTAGTCATCTACTATCGACTTCTTGGACCTGTAATTAACGTTAGGCTCTTCAAGTTCAAAACTAAACTAAATATGGTCTGCTTTTTATACTGGCTGGACTCAGATGTGGTATGTTCTATCCAAGACCTTGGCCGAAGAGGCTGCTTGGAAACTCGCTAAAGAGAAAGGCTTAGAAATTGTTACTATTAACCCGGCAATGGTGATCGGTCCTCTCTTACAGCCAACTCTGAACACGAGTGCTGCTGTAGTACTCAACTTAATAAATGGTAAACAGAACACTTCCTCTGACCACCTTTTTATCAAATATTGTTAGAGAACCAGTTTCGAGTTCATGTCTTTATATAATAAGCAGGTGCAAAGACTTTCCCCAACTCGAGTTTCGGATGGGTTTATGTTAAAGATGTAGCCAATGCGCACATCCAAGCATTTGAGATCCCTTCAGCTAACGGACGTTACTGTATGGTCGAGAGAGTCGCTCACTACTCCGACGTTGTTAGCATTCTGCATGAGCTTTACCCAAATGTCCCACTCCCTGAAAGGTAACACATCTCTACATATATTATTAATATTCCCAGTCCTGGCCGTCTCTGGTTTCTAATAGGCTTTTCTCTCATATATGCACAGGTGTGTGGATGAGAATCCGTACGCGCCGACATATCAAGTGTCGAAGGAGAAAATAAAGAGCCTTGGCATAGACTACGTGCCCTTGAAGGTTAGCATCAAGGAGACCGTGGAGTCCTTGAAGGAGAAAGGTTTCGTAAACTTTTGAGAAAATATGTGAGCCATTGGATAAAGTATTTGGAACACTATACCAAAAAACATAATATTTGGAACATGTCAACGAACCTTAAGGGAGAGATTAGTATGTTCTCAGTTCTCGTACCTTGTTGGTACTAGGGATTGCACAACACTAAATAATAATGATTGTTGGGGGAAGAGTGAAGTTTGTTCTTTTATTGACGAGAAAGATATGAGGTCGTCACTAAAACGAGTCAAGATTGTGCTCGTCAGTTCACAGGAGAACTAACAAGCGAACAATGACGAGCTCGGAAGCTAACGGGAATTATACAGAAAATAACAACAGTGTTTAGACGCAAAGTGTTGCTCTCGAGATATTGTACGCGAGTCTGATCCCCTTTCACCAATGAGTACTGTTTCTTTATATAGCGGACTGTTGACCGAGGGTTTTCTAGGGTTTCCACCGTGAATTCCCGAGATTGTCCTTTACGGATTATTAGCGACTTGCATCTAATTTCATCGGGCCGAAATCGCAATTATCTTGTCTTGTTGGGCCGAGTGGCATATTGGGCGCAGCCCATGTCCAACAATAGTCCCCCCCTTAGTCCGGAGAGCGTTAGTTCTTCTGCGATCGGCGGGCGTGCTTGAATTGTCTGTAATATGCCTGCTCGGCACAAATTGTCTTGGGTTGCTTGTGAGATTGCAGATGATCGGCGAGACTCCACAGTTGGAGATCGGCAAGGCCCTGATGATGTGGAATCGTACAGGGGTCACCGTGATGACTTGACTTCGAGCGGGTTCGACCGTTCTTGTTGGGCGTCATCGAGGATCGCCGCACGAGAGAGTGATCTAGATGAGATCGGCATATTTAGTGATTCTAGGGGATCGAGGATCGGCCGATTGAGATAGGTTTTGAGAGAAACCGAGATGACTTGAGCGGCGGTAATGAGTTGAGCGGTGGTAATGAGCTTGGCGGTGAGCTCGGCGAGATGAGCGGAGGTAATGAGCGGTAGTAATGAGCTCGGCGAGATGAACGGAGGTAATGAGCTCGGCGGTGAGATCAGCGAGATGAGCAGAGGTAATGATCCCGGCGGTGAGCTCGGCGAGATGAGCGGAGGCAACAAGGTCGGTGATGATGGGCTCGGCGAGCAGCTCGACCGAGAGTGCTGTTGGTTGTCATGGGATCAAAAATGGAGCAGCTGGTCACCGCGAGGTCGGCGGGTTGAGAGAGGCTGTGCTCGGCATGATGGATCTTGGAGGTCGGCGTGGCATCGATGAGTTCAACACTTCTCATGAGACCTCATTGTCGAGGCCTCCTGCTAGCCGGAGGTCGGCGAGATATTTGTGGAGTCAAGGTGAAGAGAGGTCGGCGAGAGTGAGATTTAGGTCAACGAGATTGAGGTCGACAAGCTTGAGATCGGCGAGAGTGAGATTGAGGTTGGCGTGAGTGAGATTGAGGTCGGCGATGTCAACTCTTGCGAGATGGTTGATCATCGTCGTCGAGCGGGGTCGAGAGGTAAAGAGAGAGAGGTCGGCGAGAGTGAGGTTGAGGTTGGCGCGAGCAGCTCCGTGGATGAGGTCAAGGTTGAGGTTGTGGTCGGCGGACAAGGATTGATGAGTGTTGAGGTTGGTTCTCGTGAGGGTGGCGAAGCTGAGGTCGGCGGTAAGCTGCACGATGCCCCAGAGGTCGGCAAATCCTCATTCCAGGTTGGCGCTTGTCCTATCGTCGGGGTGAGCTCCGAGGTCAGATCTTAAGATTGGTGTTCGTGTTGTGCTTGCATCCCACGTCCTCTCATGGGAGCAGCAAAAAAATGTTTGATCGTCAATTTGAGGTTGGCACTTGTGCGTAAGGAAATGGTCAAATCAGCACTATGAGGAAAGGAGGAGATCGGCGAGGTGGCCTGTCAAAGACCCATGTGCTTCTAATCTAGCTTTGTGAGTTCGGTACTAACATTGGGATGCTTGAGGTCGATCTTCATGAGATCAATGTGATTGGTCATGATTTTGACTTTCAAGAGATTGGTATGAGAGAGCCTTCCGAGTTTGGTGGAGCTTTCTCTTGCGATAATGGTTAATAGGTCGACGATTTCCATGGTGTTCACAAAGTCTGAGGTTCCACGGATGAGGTCGTCGTTGATTGTGAGGTCCCCCCAAATAGGCTTACTAGATCGGTACCGAGAATGAGAGTGGAGGTAGGCACTAAGTTTGAGGTAGGCACTAAACTTGAGGTAGGCGCCAAGCTTGAGGTAGACGCCAAGCTTAAGGTAGGTACCAAGCTGGAGGTCGGCACCAAGCTTGAGGTAGGCACAACTTTGAGGTCGACACCAAGCTTGAGGTAGACACCAAGTTGGTGGTCGGCACCAAGCTTGAGGTAGGCACCAACTTTGAGGTCGGCCTTATGATTGAGGTAGGCGCCAAGCTTTAGGTAGGCACCATGTTGGAGGTCGGTACCAAACTTGAGATAGGCACCAATTTTGAGGTCGGCACCAAGCTTGAGTTAGGCGCCAAGCTTGAGGTCGGCACCAAGCTTGAGGTAGAAACCAACTTTGAGGTCGGACCAAGTTTGAGGTCGGCACCAAGCTTGAGGTAGGCACCAACTTTGAGGTCGGCACCAAGCTTGAGTTAGGCGCCAAGCTGGAGTTCGGCACCAAGCTTGAGGTAGGCACCAATTTTGAGGTCGGCACCAAGTTGGAGGTCGGCACCAAGCTTGAGATAGGCACCAACTTTGAAGTTGGCACCAAGAATGAGAATGGCAAGCGTGCGAGAGCATCAAGTGTGGATGGCGAGCATGAGATTGACAAGTGCGAGAGATGTGAGCGTGAGAGCATCGACTGTGAGGGCGACGAGCGTGAGAGATGCGAGAGTATGTTCGATATGCATCTTGGCTTTGTGCTTTACCAAATTAAAGTGGTAGGCGAGACAGACTCGCTCTACCTTTGAGGGCGGTTTTGGTATCCAGCTTATCCTGTGGGTGTTTGAGGTTGGCAAGAACTTGCAAGCCGGAGCTTGGCTTATTAGTTCAGCCGCCCTCAAGCTAGTGCGAGACAGGCTCGGCTTTTGCTTGGTTTCGAAATGTATTTTACGGGGCGAGACGTCTCTCGGCTTATCCTCTTACGTAATTCGAATACCAAGTTTTAGGGTGGTAGTTGAGATGAGCTCGTCGTACCTTTTAGGTGCGGCCCTGGTGTCCGGCTTACCCTGTGGGTGCCCCGAGGACGGCAAGAGTGTGCAAGTAAGAACTTGGCTTATTCAAACTTGACCGCCTGCTAGCTGAATGCGAGACTGGGCTCGGCTTTTTTTGTGCGGATTATTTCACCGCTGCATCCATGTGGAACGCGTTTTAAATCGTAAGGGCGACAATGTAGAAGCTGGACACTCGTTAAGACGGACTCGTTCGAGAGAGCTTGTTTGTGATTAAATGTACTATTGCGAGTGTAATTTTTAATTTTATGTTTTATTATAGCTGTGTCTTGTAAAAGGCTGCCTACGTACCCTTGAAAAGGGATCAAGCCATTCGTAGTTCATTTTGCGAAGGAAGAGCTCGGCATGACGAGCGTTCTTTTTTTTTTTTTTTTTTTTTTTTTTTTTGGCCTAGGGCGCCTTGTTATTCTTCGATTTGGCTGAGTTCCACGACCAGTTATCTTGATGGATGGTTTGACCTTGCGTCTTTCTCTTTTTCGACCTCGATGTACTTGTTAGCCCGGTGTAGTGCGTCGTCGAGAGTCAGAGGCTCATATAGGATAATATCGTCCCTGAAGCGAGACCCATATGCGAGAGCATTTCGGAGAGCAGAGATCGCAGTATCGTCTGCAATGGAGAGCTTTGAAACAACTTTCTTGAATCGTTCCATGAACTGTCTAAGCGACTCGTCGTCCTCTTGGTACATCGTCCAGAGATCGGCGTTAGATGCCCCCTTTACCATAAAGGTCGAGTGGTGTTGCAGGAAAGCAGTGGTGAGCTCATAGTAGCTATCTATCGAATTGACTTCAAGACGAGAAAACCAACTTAGTGGGTCAAGGGCTAAGTTTTCCACGAACATCTGACAGCATCCAGCATCGTATTCTTCAGGACTAAAGTGTGCTCGGTTGATTGCAACACTCATCGATGTTAAGAAAGGTTTTGGGTCAGTTAGCCCGTTGTACGGGATGAACTTGAACTTGTTGATGTAACAAACGCGAACGCTAGAGATTCTTGTCGTGAAGGGTGAGCATTGAGCCTCTTCGAGCACCTTCTCCAAGTTGGGGGCACTGCTTGTTGCTCGATGTATCTTGGCCGAGATGTCCTTTACGATCGCTTCAAGTCGCTGGATTTTTAAATCCTTGTAATCTTTCAGGTTGTCTCGCGGATGGTGGTTCGATAGTGTTGGAGTCGGCTGGCTACTACTACGCTTGCTACGACGGTGCGTCTGGTCTTGATCGGCGGGTGCCCCGTCCCTAGTGTGGTCGTCGAAGGATCCTTCGATGATGGACGTCGGTCGGCGTCTGTGACTCTCTGAGCGTTCCTCGACGGGTGGTGGTGGGGGTGGTAGTGTATCCAGGTCGGCAGGGTAGCTTGTGTGTTGACGATCGTGCCTTCGTTTCTGGAGTCTGTTAATTTGGTCCTGCAATGCTTCTTGTGTTGCAACGAGTGCGTCGAGCTGCTCAGTTGTTCGTGTGTCCTGACTATTGAGCTTGTCGAGGATAGTCTCCATCATATCGTCGAAGTTGTTCCTCTGTTCAGCAAGCAAGGGAGCTGGGAGCGCGGCACCATCAGTGATAGCTGGAGCCACTGTTTGAAGATGCTCGTCACATATGGCAGGAAGAGGTGGGATTGGCGCGTTAAGTACGCTATGCATCAGGTCGTTGAGTCCGCTCCTTTAGACGGGCAAAGCGTTGGGGAGAGCAGCAGCGTTGGTGACCAGCTGGTCGGTGGCAGGTCTGGCTTCAGCGTTTGCAGCTACGAGAGGCTCGGAGGGCGGGTGGGGCGCTGGCGGAGAAATTGTGCTAGGCAAGGAGCCTTCGATTGAGATCGCCGAGGAGGGTAGAGGCGGGACAGTTCGTGTTATCGTTCGCCCCCATCGCTGTTCCGTCGGTTGCTCCGTTGTTTCGTTGGGGTTCGTCATGAGTCTTGAAACTTCGAGGAAGTGAGGACTGTCGGTATTGATTCGTCAAAAAGAAGCGCTCTACTCTAGCCCCACGGTGGGCGCCAATTGTTGGTACTGGGGATTGCACAACACTAAATAATAATGATTGTTGGGGGAAAAGTGAAGTTTGTTCTTTTATTAACGAGAAAGATATGAGGTCGTCACTAAAACGAGTCAAGATTGTGCTCGTCAGTTCACAGGAGAACTAACAAGCGAACAATGACGAGCTCGGAAGCTAACGGGAATTATACAGAAAATAACAACAGTGTTTAGACGCAAAGTGTTGCTCTCGAGATATTGTACGCGAGTCTGATCCCCTTTCACCAATGAGTACTGTTTCTTTATATAGCGGACTGTTGACCGAGGGTTTTCTAGGGTTTCCACCGTGAATTCCCGAGATTGTCCTTTACGGATTATTAGCGACTTGCATCTAATTTCATCGGGCCGAAATCGCAATTATCTTGTCTTGTTGGGCCGAGTGGCATATTGGGCGCAGCCCATGTCCAACATACCTTATTGTTGGTTCCATGAAATAAAATACTTTTCCTTTTATTTTGTTGTTGGGTGGGTGAGATTTCAAATGAAAATTTTAGTAACGTAAGCAGCTTTATGAAAAAATTAGAAACTGTAACATAGTTTCAAAAGGAATATATTAAAGTCAAATTGAGATTGATAACCAACAACAAGTCTCAATTGGCTACCTAACGATTATTGCTGACCACGCAAAAGGCAAATAAAATCATCATCGGACATGTGAAAGGGAAACTAGCAAATATCACTTTCTCAGTTAGCAAGAATTAATCAACCAAAACTAGCAAATATCTTCCGCATCTCTTTCTCTGTGTCATTATCATAATCACCTTTCCATCATTAGATCTCAGTTCTCCTAGATGATAATCTCCTAGACTTTGACTCCAATTCTCAGGATTCTCGGTGAATCTCTTAAAAGAATTTTTAACAGTAAAATCTCTATAGATTAATCATGTTATGTGTGAACCGAAAACTATTAATTTCTATTGATAAATTAATAATTAATAGAAATATTTTTCGGCAATTCTTAAAAATAGTACAATTTTAAGTTTTTTCTTCCAAAATTAGCATGGAGTCACAAATATTTTAAAACTAGCTCAAATTTATATTTTTTAATTTTGAAAAAAATCTATATTATTAGTTTATGCTTTGCCTCCACCGACTATGTACCCAAATCTCAGCTCCTTTGAGAAGCCACAAAAGCCGCCATGCTCGTACGACTCAACACTCTACTCTATGGATACTCAAGTTTCTGATTTGAGATCCTCGATGCGATTACGAGTCTCCTCAATCACAACATCTCTCTTTCGCTTCCTCACCAAAACCATAACCGCTTCCGGCGATCTCGTCTTTTCTCTTACATCGCCGGACTCTTCACCGCACGTCCTAACTCCAAATTTAATGTTCAATCGTTGTTAGCTGAGGTTTTATCCGTGATCTTCATGGAGGTGATGAGTGGGAAGCCTGAGTTCACCGATCATCTGACTCATCGTTTGAAGCATCACCCTGGAAAAATTGTAGCGACGGCGATAATGGAGCACGTCCCTGACAGAAACTCATATATGAAATTAGCTCATAAGCTTGACGACATGGATCCGTTGCAGAAGCCTGAAGCTACAAAATCGATTGAGAGTGAAATTAACTCTGTTAACGACAACCCGTTGATCGATGTTTTGAGGAACATGGCGATCCATGGTGGTAACTTCCAGGGAACACAAACCGGAGTTACTATGGATAACACGAGATTCGCCATTGTTGCGATTGGGAAGCTTATGTTTGCTCAATTCTCTGAGCTTGTTAATGATTTCTACAATAGTGGACTTCCTTTGAATCTAACAACTTCGAGTCATTCAAGTTGGATTATGGTTTCAAAGAAGCTGAGATAAGTGTTGTTTATAAGAAAACTTCTCTGATTGCTTCTAGGTGTTGTTGAGTACCTAGTGTTGACTCAGATTGCTTTATAAACGACTCATATTGCCCTTTTATGTCTCTACTTTTGTTCTAGTGATGATTGAGGTTGTTCTTAGGTTCATTCCATATTAATTTAGAAAAATTTGAGATAAATGGTTGTCATTTCATATTATCTAGTGAATCCTTAAAAGTACATTGTTCACACAAAGATTGATGCCAATTGTAGTCTTTTTTCTACCAAAAATGCCAATTTAGGAAAGTTTTTTTGAATTTCATGATGACATTCATAAAAAATTTAGAATTCAGGATGAACTTCGAAACTTTCATATAAATTCTAGACATTGATAAACATGAGCATATGCACAAAATTGAAATCTTTACTCTTCATTGATGGAATAATCTTTGTCATATTGGGCTTTCATAAATGAATATTTAGTCATGAAAGATTGTGTGATGGTTTAGGAATGATTCTTTAACATTCAGGATGACTTTCATTAAAAAAAAAAATGTATATCACGCTGTCAGATTCTTCTTCATTTCCACATACATAACACATGAACACAACCCAAATCTACTCGTATAAATTTCACCAGATCTTAATCCATTATAAAATGTTTGGATATTAGTAAACAGCCAAATATGCACAAAAATGATATCTTATACCCAAAATGATATCTTTTCAGTTCTAATACCCAAAATTTTCCAATAGTTCAGATTTCATTCAATACCCAATCATTCCAATACCCAACATTTCTTTCACTAGAAAACAAAGCCTAAGGATCTAAGCGGAGGATAAGCTTTAAGTTCTCTTCCACTTCCTTCATCCAGCACAACATCTTTGTTTCTACTCTCCTCCCCTTCACATTCATAAGCTCTGGTTGTCTCAGCAACGGAGAACAAAGACCTATGTTTCTTATTAATTAGCATTGGTGGGTGGTGGTGGCAATCTCGTCGACGTTATCGTTTTGATTTTTTCAACATGGTCTTTTTGTCGAGAATCTCAAAATTTGATATTGGAACTGATACCCATAGAAGAAGAGGAACAAGAAGAAGAAGAAGCTTCACCACAAGCTTCGCCGGAAGTTTCACTATCAGCGGAAGCTTCATCTTCACCGATCAAGATCGTAAATCTAATAAATCAATAAGATAATGTAAAAGTTTATTGTGAAGTGACCTTACTGCAGTGGCATGAAGTAAGTCCATTTGTAGAAGGCACCATCACACCCGGGATCGAGTCTCGGCTCCTATGAATGTAGGAATTTGGCTAATGGGCCGGCCAGTTGTAGCCCAATGGTTGACAAAAAAAAAATGTAAAAGTTTATTATTCGTTTTGATAAATAATAATAATAATAATTCACTAATGCTAGTTTTGGAAGATTTAAATATGTGTGCTAACTTTGGAAGAAAAACTTTGATTAGTGCTATTTTAGAGTATTTCTCAATATTTTTTTTGGTAAAATTTTAAAATATTTATTTAAAAACAAGATTTAATCTTTATAATCAATATTTTTATCAATTACAAGAAAAACAATAACTATCATGTATCTTCCGCATAACACCAAAATTTTCCTTATAAATAACACAGAGTCATATCTCACCAAAATATTTTATTTGTATCGATAAAAATTTTTACATCATTATTAATTTATAATAGAGAAATTGATGAAATTATATATTTACATAAAAATATTATTTTATTATATATCGAATATTATCCACAAAATTATACTAATTTTTCCAATATAAATCTAGATATATCTTATTTTTATTATTTCAAATACTAAGCACCAGATAAGGAAATCTAGTATAAGTCATTCATTTGGTCCTCTCCTGATACTGAGAAACAAGAAAAGGAGACAGGAGCCTCTGGTCACAACTGCACACAACTTCGTGGTTCGAGAGCAATGGCAAACAGTGGTGAAGGTAAAGTGGTATGTGTTACAGGAGCCTCTGGTTACATCGCCTCCTGGCTCGTTCATTTCCTCCTCAGCCGTGGCTACACCGTTAAGGCTTCCGTCCGAGACCCCAGTTCTGTACCCTCTTTCTTCTCTTCTCTTCTCTTCTCTTATCTCTCTCACATATATTTGCTTCGCTCTAAGGTTCTAACACTATCTCAGTTAAGTCTGTGTGTCACTAGATTTGGATCCTAATTTGTATATGTGTGAAGAATCTTATAAAATGATGCTTTCTTATACCAATTTATCACCAAGAATGGTCTCTCGGTTTACTTATCTCTGCATGCACAAATCGTAGTTGTAATAGTTTGTTGATTTACAATAACTTAGGTGATCCGAAGAAGACGCAACACTTACTCTCACTGGAAGGTGCAAAGGAGAGACTTCACTTGTTCAAAGCAGATCTTTTGGTTGAAGGATCTTTCGACTCTGCTATTGATGGCTGCCAAGGAGTTTTCCACACTGCCTCCCCTTGTTATTTTAATGTCAAAGACCCACAGGTTCTTATCTTATCTTCAAACTTGCTTGCTTTGTGGATTAGTTTGGATCTTAACTTCTGTATCCCCACTTCAGGTTGAACTTATTGATCCTGCGGTCAAGGGGACACTTAACGTTTTGAATTCATGCGCCAAAGCATCTTCGGTTAAAAGGGTTGTTGTTACCTCCTCTATGGCAGCTGTTACTTTAAATGGTAAACCACGCACGCCTGATGTAACTGTCGATGAAACTTGGTTCTCTGATCCTGAGCATTGTGAGGCCTCCAAGGTCTGTTGAAACTTTCAGCCATGAATCATACTCAGATTATCCTGAAACTTTAGTATCTTGTCATTTAGTATCAACTAGTTGTCGCTTCATTGTCCTGTAATTAACGTTAGGCTCTTCAAGTTCAAAACTAAATACTGTTATGCTTTTTATACTGGATTTCAGATGTGGTATGTTCTATCCAAGACCTTGGCCGAAGAGGCTGCTTGGAAAATTGCTAAAGAGAAAGGCTTAGACATTGTTACTATTAACCCGGCAGTAGTGATCGGTCCTCTCTTACAGCCAACTCTGAACACAAGTGCTGCTCTTATACTCAACCTAATAAATGGTACGCAAAAATACTTCCTCTGACCACCTTTTTATCAAATATGGTAAGAGAACCAGTTTCGAGTTCATGTCTTTATATAATAAGCAGGTGCAAAGACTTTCCCCAACTCGACCCTCGGATGGCTTAATGTTAAAGACGTAGCCAATGCGCACATCCAAGCATTTGAGGTCCCTTCAGCTAACGGACGTTACTGTATGGTCGAGAGAGTCGCTCACTACTCCGACGTTGTTAGCATTCTGCATGAGCTTTACCCAAATGTCCCACTCCCTGAAAGGTAAAACATCTCTAGATAAATTATTAATATTCCCAGTCCTGGCCGTGTCTGGTTTCTAATACGGTTGTCTCATATATGCACAGGTGTGTGGATGAGAATCCGTACATGCCGACCTATCAAGTGTCGAAGGAGAAAATAAAGAGCCTTGGCATAGACTACGTACCCTTGAAGGTTAGCATCAAGGAGACCGTTGAGTCCTTGAAGGAGAAAGGTTTCGTACAGTTCTGAGAAAACATGTGAGCCATTGGTTATAATCCAGATTAGATAAAGTATTTGGAAACTGTCAACGTACCTTACTGTTGGTTCCATGAAATAAGTACTTTTCCTTTTATTTGTTGTTTGTGATATATATGAAATGAGAATTTTAGTAACGTAAGCAGCTTTAAAAAGAAACTAAGACATTGTAACTGATCAAACAATTATTAATGTTTAGCTTCTGTCGTCGATCCAATAGGCTTCCATTGTCGGCAAAGAAGTAAACCAAACGAGGGATTTGTACTTTTGTACACGTAGCGTTTGCCAACAACAAATAATAGGTAGTATCCAGACAATATGAAAAATAATAGTCAACAAATTTTAGAACAACTTCATATCGTACATGGCTGGCTATTTCAAGTGACTAAAACATTTGAAAACCTGATCTACAATTATTGAAGAAAAAAAAAAAAGATAACAATTTTTAAAGAATAGTGCTTTTTTCCTTTTTACTTCTTTAAGAGATACAGAAGAAACATGAACCTTTCTCAGTTCTCGCCTTCTAATTGCAATGAACCTTCTCTCATTAATTTGAGGCTCAGACTGTTGAATCTTTCCCGGGAATACTGTCTCGAAGCTTTCCTCCAGTCTGTTCCAGCTTTCATCATTGCCGCGAACTCTTCATAGCTTATCCGCCCATCCTAATCACCAAGAAGCACAAAGAATCAATAAGACTTGCACAAACTGCTATCTATCTCCAAACCGAGTTAGCCATTATTTTATCCTTGGAACTAAGGATGTACAATTCTGAGAATACTGATAAGATCAAACACATTACCTTGTCTATCTCACAATGAACCAAGTTACACAGTAAAGAATCAAACACAAATCCAGCAAGGCAAATTATAGAAACCGTAAAAACTAAAACCAAAAAGAAACTTGGGGTTTTGTCCAAGATATCCCAAAAATCTCCCTGCCAAAAATAGGCCTCAAACCAGTACCAAACTAAGGGCACAACTCACTCTCAAAAGCTACCTTATGAGGAGAGTATGCCCTTTCAATTTATAAGCCATGTACTATGTCTTCCCCTTCGGATGTGGGATATTTAGTACTATTTAATGTGCGATGGTTTTCTAAGATGCATTTGCAGAGACAAGTAAGTCTCATATTTTTGGGGTTACCTTGTCTGTGTCAACATCTTGCATGATGGCTGCAATAACTTCCTCACTGCTAGTGTCAACCTCATCATTCAAAGCCTCACGCAGCTCCTCAATCTCTATGTAATCGCTCTGGTTCTGGTCAAAAAAGCTAAATGCCTTGTGCAAGTGTTCGTCGTTCGCCATCTTCTTAAGATGCACAGAGACAGCTACAAACTCGCCATAGTTTAAAGTTCCATCACCATCTACATCAGCCTGTCAACCAAATAAAGCTCTCAAATATTGTTTGCTTGGTGAAGGCAATAAAACTAATAGGAACACAAACTTCAAAGTTATCGAATAGTTTTTTCTTACAGCTTCCATCAGAATCTGCAGCTCAGTATCAGGTATCTGCTGTTGTCCGAGTTTATGAAGTCCATATTTAAGCTCCTCGAGGTTTATCTTACCCGCCTTCTTACTGTCCATCATCTCAAATGCTTCCTTTATGCCAGCTACTTCCTCCACTGATAAGTGTTCCGCTATCACCTAAAAGACAGTGAAAAAAAAAGTTTCACATTATTTCTTCCGAATCCGACAGAAATAAGGTCAAAAGTAGCGGCAATGCTGAACGGAATCACTACCCGTAGAGCTCTTTTCTTAAGCTTGTTCATAACAGAAAATTGTTTGAGCCTTGCTTTCACTGTCTCACCGAGTGAAACGTTTGGAGCCTTCTTTGCATTTTGTATCCAAGAATGTTCTGTAAATAGTAGTGTCACGGCATATTCATTCCATAAGTAATAGATATCAGAAACAGAGCCAAATAGTATACATACCGAGTACTTGTGCAGCAGAAAGCCGTTTTTTGGGGTCAGGTTCGAGCATCTTTCTCACAAGGTCTTTGGCGGTCTCAGAAACTCTTGGCCATGGATCTCTCTTGAAGTCGATGACTGACCTAATGATCGCCTGAGCCACCCCTTGTTCAGTCTCTTTACAAAAGAAAAAGAGAAAAAAAAAAATCCAACATCAAGAAAAGAAACTCAGAAAGTGGAAGAAGAGGCAAATCGTGAATCATTCACAGAGGAAACTGGATGTTCGGCAGTAAATCTTTCTAATCATGGAAACTAAAACCCATCAGTTGCATATCCGTACAAAAGATCTACAGTTGAAGAACAAATCAAAAGCTTTAAGAGAATAAGATTGATCATAACAAACCGGCCCAAAATGGTGGGACACCACAGAGAAGGATATAAAGGATAACTCCAGCACTCCAGATATCAACCTCAGGTCCATAATTTCGCCGAAGTACCTCTGGTGCCATGTAATAAGGACTTCCAACAATCTCGTTGAATCCCTCACCTGTTACACATTCGAAAAAATATCAAGTAGAGTACACAGAACAAAATTATCTGTTGATCCGAGATAAATAATGGCATTATATCATCTATACCAGGCTTGAAGAAGACTGATAATCCAAAATCTATGGCTTTAAGGGCTGATGTCTCTTTCTTATTTGCAAAGAGAAAGTTTTCCGGTTTTAGATCCCGATGCATCACTCCATGCTTATGGCATATCTGCAAATACCAAAAAGGGTTCAAATCATAAAGGTAGAAGTAGGATAACAGTTAACAACTCTAACTAGCATAAAGACAAATAAGGAAAAAATAAGCCACTGCGTAAAGACAAACAAGGAACCTTGCAATAGAATTACAGTAGAGGCAACATAACTAGAGTCTAGACGAAAAGAAAGTAAAGCTACAAACCTGAACAACTTCAAGAATAGTCTTCATTACTGCAGCAGCAGCTCGTTCAGTATAATGACCTCTTGCAACAATCCGATCAAACAGCTCACCTCCTTCACACAACTCCATCACTATATGCACAGCATCATCATCCTCAAATGAATCCTTAAGTGACACAATATTAGGGTGCCTAGGCATATGCTTCATTATCTGAACTTCCCTCCTAACATCCTCTATATCCACAGCTGTTCTAAGCTTCTTCTTTGATATAGACTTGCACGCATACTTCTCGCCAGTTTTGATATCAGTGCACAAGTATGTAATACCAAACTCCCCGCGACCAACCTCACGCCCCAGATCATACATGAGAGATATATCATGTCCAGTTGGATCTTTCAAAACACAGAGCTTGAAACCAGCTCCAGATCCATTTGTAGTGTATGCGTCGCTGTAAAAAGGATTGCTTTTGGTCTTTGGTTTACCATTTTTACTCCCAGCATCTTCTGAACCAGGGCTCGCACAACAATTCCCCATTTACAACCAACTCTTGAGGAATCCTGAGATTGAATTTCATCAACAACTAAAAATGAGACTCACAACGGAAACATGCCATTCCCCACCCCAATCAAGAAAGCTTAAAACTTTAATCAATTAATCTCTTAAAAAATTCCAAATTTAGGAATTAAAGACTTTCACTAATCACAAAACCATATATGAACAAGACAATCAGATTTGATGACAAAGGGGGAAACAGACAAAACAAACGATCGAGGAACCCTAAAATCTGAAGAGCAGGATAAGTAAACCCTAGCAAAGGAAATCAGGTGAAATGAAAAGAACCAAAAAGACAGATGCTTTTAAATTAGTTAGGGGGAAACACAAACCTGAGAGAGAGAGAGACCTTAAACGCAGAGAAAGAGATGATCAAATTGGAGTGAATCGGAGGGGAAGCAAACAAAGTGACAGAGAGAAATGGAGAAGAAGGAGAAGAGTCAAAAAAGTCTCCTCCTTTCTCGCTCTTCTTTCAGAGTGTGTGTTGTGAGCAAACAAGAGAGAGAGAGACTCCTTTGCGTTTTTCTTTTTTCACTCTCCTATTGTGAAATCAGCGGATGACCCATTTGCCAAAAGACAATCACACGGTCACAAGACTCACCCACCACTCTCTTTATTACTTTCTCAAAATCAACCTTTTTTTTTTAACTTCTACCTTCAATTGAACATGAACATGTGTGTTATTAAACAAAACATTGTTTCATGTTTGGCTTTTGTGTGTACTGTATTGTCGTATTCTGCGGAATTAATTAAACAAACGATTAATCTTTTTATAAGCCACGACAAGCAAGTCTCTAATCTCTTAAGAATCTTTTATTTTATTTTATTAGCGCTAACATCAAAATATTCATTAACCAAAGTTCTTACAACTAAATCCACAATATATCCTTTTTAAACACAGGGTTATATGTTGTTATTACAATTAATTTTTTATAAATTATGTTGTATTCATTTTATTAAGGAAAACTAATTATGGAATCAGTGAAATAAACTGTTCGAATATTGTAATTAGTATATTCTTTTTGGTAGTAGGGCATTTTTTTACTGGTATGATGATCACGTGATCTCGTTGGCACAAGTCATGTTTGCTGACAATTACGTTTAGATCAAATATCACAACAACTACTGTTCCAAAACTCTTTTCTCATTGCTTTTTGTTTGTTGTGACAATGAATGAATAAATTGAAAACTTTATCTAAATTATAGAACCTGTCAACTATATGCAGTCAAAAAAGGAAAATCTAGAAATAGTCAACCGTTTCTTAAACTGTTTTTTTTTTCACTTTTGGGTAAACTTTGATAATTTTTTTACCGGAGCAGTAAAAAATAAAATAAAAAGTATCAAAGTAAAGCTCAGTGACCAGAGTCACCAATTCACCATTGGTAATCTCTACAAACACTCGCATCCCTCTAACTAGACACAGCATTGACCATTTTGGTGTCTCAATCTCCATCGAATAATGGCATCAGGGTTTTGCTCACTGGGTCTAAATGTCACCTCTTTACTCTCGTCCTATGCGCTAGCACGGCGTGTTGTACTACCCACTCCGCGGTGGCGTTCGAGTTCTATTTCTACGTCTCCTCCGCTGCGTATTTCCCGCGCTTTATCATCAGCTGCAACTGCTCCGGTAAGCTCATCCTTCACGTGGGACGACGTAATCGAGACCGGTCGGGCGGAGTATGCGCCTCACCGCTCATCCGATCTCACCGGGTTTCTCCAGAAGGTCGATCGCTGCAATCGTGGATCCGTAAGTCCCACTGAATTTGAAAGTTTGATTCTTGTGGTTTAAGTGTTTTGTAGTGTTATAAAAGCTGAAACAGAACCAAAAATGTTAGCTTTATAAAGTTTCAATTTTTATATTTTTCAGGAAAAGTTAGCTGAGTTCATTCCATTTGTTATACAAGAACAACTCGTTGGTTATGTTCATAAAGGGTAACTATTCTTGCTCAACCTATAAGCTATTGTCTCTGCTGCTTCTGTGATTCTCATCAAATTGAGGTTTTAAAAATTGGAACTTTTCTATTAGTTTTGGTTGGCAAAATCTTGAATGCTCTCAAATGGTTTGTTCTCTCTATACATTAAACAGATTTTTTACCGAGTACTTGAGGGAGTTTCAAGATATATTTACATTTGCACAAGATGGTTCTTGCCCTGACCGTGTTGGTGACTACGTAACGCTTAATCCCATGTTTCAAAAGCCTGAAGATAGAACTAGAGCAGTTGCAGATGTTATCAAAATCTTGGCTGACAAAGGAATCATCCCAGGAATACGAAATGAGGTTTGTGTTAATGTACAGAGAGATAACTTCAGTTCTAGTTGTTATTCATTTTGTTTGATAGTTTGTTTCCTTCTCACCAGCTGTATCCTGTGAAATCATCGTTTAATGCCCCGGTCCTTTTTTCGCTGGAGCGTGCTGCTGCTCCTTATTTCGGATTAAAGGTAAAACCATACTGCACCGAACTGTTTCAGCTTGTAGCCATGAACACCACTTTTGATGCTACATGTGTACCTTGTTCTTTTCCAGATTGTGTTTTGCATTCCTTACGCGAGTGATGCTATAAACTCTGCCCTATACTTGTTTTTTGTTAATTCATATGGCTCTCTTGTTATCTGGTATAGGGTTACGGAGTTCACATGAATGGATATGTAGAAAGAGATGGACAAAAATATCTATGGATAGGTAAGAGAAGTCTGGCAAAATCCACTTATCCAGGAATGCTTGATCACCTAGTTGCTGGAGGATTGGTAAGATTTCTCCTAGCATTCAACCATGATGTAGAAAGTCTATACTGGTGATTATAAATTTCTCATTTGAGGGAATCGAAATGCACATTTTGTTTCGTCATCCGCTGGGAACCGTAGCCTCATGGGATTAGCTGTGGGGAGAATCTAGTAAAGGAATGTGAAGAGGAAGCTGGAATTTCCAAAATCATTGCTGATAGGTAACAAGACATTCTCCTCAGTTTTTCAACAAACAAAAGTAGTATGTATAGCTCTCTTGATGTTTTCCAACATCTTGCATTTTTCTATTAAAGGGCAATAGCAGTGAGTGCTGTTTCATATATGGATATCGATCAGTACTGTTTCAAACATGATGTGTTGTTTTGTTATGATTTGGTACTCCCTGAAGATTTTGTTCCCGAAAATCAAGGTTAGGCAATCACTAGTGTCTAGTAAGGCATGATGAGTAATACTTTTTTCTACTCTTGAGACATATGCTCTTTCATAGTTGTATTGTTTTCCAAATTACATTGCAGATGGAGAAGTTGAGAGCTTCAAGTTGATTTCAGTATCCCAAGTGGCTAATGTGATTCGGGAGACTAGTTTTTTCAAGGCCAACTGTTCCCTTGTCATTATTGACTTCTTGTTTCGACACGGGTACGTACTACCTCCTATCTCCCACAATTTCTACTTCAGAAGAAAGAAAATTTACTTACGGTTTTAATGCATGCCACAGTGGAACTTAGTTTGGTAATGAGGATTAATTTGAATCCGATCTCTGATGCGAGGATTTTAGATGAGGGTGTTTATGTTAGAACACTTGGAACATTTTAATGAAAAGGGCTGTACATGTACCCGACTATGCAGAGTAAATTCACAGCTTATATATGAGCAAGAGACTACCGCACATGTTAATGTCAAATGAACTGACCCATGAGCAGCCGAAAGCACATTGCTTCAACAATTGATTCTTAAAACATTCTGTTCCATTTGGTCTATGCAGGTTCATAAGACCAGAATCATCTGGTTACTTGGAACTATACCGACGCCTGAGGAATGGCGATTGCTCATAAATAAGAAAGGATGCTACTCTCTGATGTTTGCAAGTATAAACGCTCACACGGGATCCCCGCTCACACTCTATAGATTAATATTAGATACTCTGGCTATGTAATAGGTACATGTGTGTATACAATCTGTTGAGTCACTTCAGGCGCCTTCATGATCATACACCATCAATCAAGGAAGTCCATAAAATAAACTTTCAATTGTACAAAAACCGTACAAAACAAATGAGCGGAGACTCTCTTGGTTTGACTATGGGGTTACGGGGAAATGCTTATCTGTTAGTTGTGACTTGTGGTTTGAGCTAACAGAAGCCTATGAACCACACATGGAAAATCGAATGGTTAAGAAGTTCGAGGTTGTGAGTTGTTAATTGGTTTTTAACCTTGTGGGACAACCTCTGTCAAGACGACGCTTTAAAGGTGGAGAGATGAGCTTTCTTGTAAACCACATGATTTCAATTGTGAGACTAAGCCTAGCCTAGGGATTACTTACACATGTCATATAGGGTAATTTGTTAACTAAAGTAAATCGCATTGTGTCATTATTTTCTTCCTCGACTCTCATCTTCCTTTCTCTCTCGATCAACATATAAGTTTCTCGATTAGTGCTCGGATGTTTTAATTGTGTAATCGTGGTTGATGCAAAGATGGCAGCATTCTCTCTACGGATTAGCTCTCACATGACATAAGCTTCTGTTTTTTATTTTTTTTTTGTCCTCTCAACTTTGATTTGATTTATATAGCATCAGTGGACATAATGGCCAATGGGACAGCGAACTCTTCTAATTAGTGGAAGATTACAATGATAATCTGTGAAGTCATAGTTCAAGTGACCTTGATAGTGAGAAAGCATGTTTATTTTATTTTTGTCTCGGCGACAATCCGAAGTAGAAGATGGAGTTCATATTGGTTTACTGAGAGGAATGAGAAATTTATGGGATATAAGAAATTTGGAATTTTGATAGATTTTAGGTAAATTGATATGATTTATTGTAAAATTCTTTCAGATCCCACTTAAAACCATGAGATTTGGATTTCTGTATTTTTAACTAAACAAAATCCTCTCAAATCCTCCAGAATTTCTAAAAGTCATTGAAATCTAAATCCACATACTGTTTTAATAACAGTGGATTTTAAAGTAGATTCTTAAATCATGAGTCCAATAACAGTGGATTTTAATAGACTTTGTAAAATACAAGATTGAATAACATAAAATCTGTAAATTTTACAGATATCACCTAAAATGTCAAGTTGAATACACCCCTTTATTGGATTTCTAATTAGAGGGACTTTTGGATTACAGGTCTTTAAATGTCTAGTTTCAACTTTCAACACGCTTAAACAAGAGAATTTGTTAAAAATACCCTTTTTGATATACCATTTTTCAACAATACTCCTTTTTTGGCCATTTCTGTTTTTGCCCTCCTTTAATTTTTAATGACCATTTTATCCTTGGATGAAAAATATTTTATTCAATAAAAAAAAACAAAATTTTTCCGCCAAAAAAAACTCCGACATATTTTCCCGCCAAAAAAATTTCGAAAAAAAAATTCCCGCAAAAATATTTTTGTATCAAAACTTTCGACAAAAAAAATTTCCCGCCAAAAAAAATTTACAAGGTTTTTAAAAGATTTATAAGGAACACCTTGTAAACGCTTTTACAAGAGTTTTAAAAGGTTTTTTAAACACCTTGTAAACGCTTTTACAAGGTTTTTATATGATTTTTAAAATGTTTTCAAAATATTTTTTAAAATTTTTTAAACACCTTGTAAACGCTTTTACAAGGTTTTTAAACACCTTGTAAACGCTTGTAAAAGGTTTTTAAACACCTTGTAAATGCTTTTAAAAGGTTTTGAAAACACCTTGTAAACATTTTTACAAGGTTTTTAAAAAGGTTTACAATGTTTTTATAAGGTATAAATTTCAACTTTTTTTGCGGGAAAATTTTTCGATTTTGGCGGAAAATTTATTTTTTGGCGGGCAAAAAAATTTTGGCGGAATTTTTTTTCGATTTTGGCGGGAACTTTTTTTTTTGGTGACTGTACATTCTTGTTGTCATTAAAAAAAGGTAATTTTGTCATTTTGTTCATAAAATGGGTAGTTTTAAAAATGGTCAACATGGAGGGGTATTTTTAAAAAGAAACATGAAAAATGGGTATTTTTGAGAATGTCCCTTCTATTTATCGTAATTGAATCCATCTCAAATTGCTTGTGACAAATATGTGTATAATTATGTTGCAACAACCCTTTAGTATGTTTTTGTATAAAAAATATCGAAAAAGATTGCGGTAATTATTTTAAGTTTTTGTTTGCTTCAAAATCAATATATGTATAGCTCTCTTGATGTTTTCCAACCCCTTTGAATTTTATGTTTTATTAAAGGGCGATTGCCGTCGGTGCTGTTTCATACATGGATATTGATCGGTACAAACGTGATGTGCTGTTTTGTTATGATTTGGAACTCCCAGAATATTTTGTTCCCACGAATCAAGGTTAGGCAATCACTGCTATATTAACGCATTGAGTAATCCTGAATTTGCTGCTGAGAGACATATGCTTTTTTCTTTTCTTTTCTTTTTTTTCCATAGCATTGTAGTCTAATTAAATTACATTGCAGATGGAGAAGTTGACAGCTTCAAGCTGATGCCAGTAGCCCAAGTTGCTAATGTGGTTCGGAGGACTAGTTTTTTCAAAGACAGCTGTTCCCTTGTCGTTATTGACTTCTTGTTTCGGCACGGGTACGTACTCCTATCTCCCGCAGTTTCTACCTCGAATGAAATTAGGGTTGTACACGTAACACGCATGTTACCTGAATCCGGACTAAGGCAGATCATCACATATGTTAATGTCAAAATAACCGACCCATGAGCAGCCATTTTGTCTATTACATATGCAGGTTCATCAGACCTGAATCATCGGGTTACTTGGATCTCTACCGACGCCTGAGAAATGGAGATTACTCATAAGGATGTTAATATCTCTGATGGAGTGATGGTCTCACTCTAGACGTTAACATATATTAATTAAATTCTACTCTGGCTATATGTAATATAGGGTTCATGCATGCATGTATATATAATATTTGTGCATTTTATTTCAGAGTCTGTTGAGTCATTCAGGTTCAGGTGCCATCACGAACAAACACCAATCAAGGAAATCCATAAATAATATAATTAAATTCCATATAAACAATGAGCATCATATATAACAAGTTCACATTCTGTTTGATTAATTTTTCTCTTTAAAAATAGAGTTGTGGATTTAAGCATCAGAGAGAGCTTAATCCAATTGCGTGTCCGCTTTCTTCACATATGTTCTGATAAGCATATCTATACACTAAAATTGACATGTAAACGTACCTCAACAATTTTCTACTCTCTTAGATGTCTTGATAACCAAAACAGCCTTTTTCCAGAAGGATGCAAGCAAGCAAAGTTAATATTAATAAATCCCCCGAACATAAAGGAACACCATTGCTTGAGATCCCCAACTTTAGAAACAATCTAAATCTGCCCCTATACAGTCGAGAAACCCAACCATTTTACTTATAAAGGAAAAAAATGGGGTTTTCCAAGAGAAAATAGTCCTCCCTCATCATGATGAACGTCTTCATCAATGTTTAAGAACCTCTTTCTTCTAAACCAAGCAATATCTATTTATGGATAAGAGGAGGGAGGCATGCTCTCTAATTGTTTTTTTTTTTCATCTTGTTTCTTTTCTTCTGTTCAAATATTTTTTGAAATCATTGAGCTTTATGATATGATTTTCTTGAGTTATACCATCGAGATATGTTGAGCTTTCATCGGTTAATGCGCGTTTTATATAGAATGGGGAAAATTAACCGATGAAATCTCAACATCGATCTCGATTGTTTTTTTTTTCTTTTTTTATTAAGTGTTTGGTTTCCTAATTAGAAAACTATATATATGTTTATCTAACAAGTTTACTAATGGCTTGTGCAGAATGCTGGATGGACTCCAGTTCCACAGTTCGGAGGATGGGACCAAAACGGACCAAATGACGCTACAAACTACTCGGTTGTCTTCTCCAAAGCTCGCGCTAACAGGAAGCTGAACAAAGCTGGTGTGAGACACTCTAGTTTGGGAAGCGAACAAGAACTCATGGCAAGTGCTCGTCGCCACCACCAGCAACTTCACCATCGCCACGAAACTCAAGACGATGACCCTGTCATGGTAATTCCCATCTCTTTCTTTCTCTCTCTCTCTCTACTTACTCTTCTATGGATTTTTTTGGTTCATATGCCCCCTTGTGATGATCTTTTTCCCCTTAGTTAACGCGCATAGATCATCACAAGGTGGTATAACAATTCATGAAATGATTTCTGTTTGCCTTGTTGCTTTGTTTTGTGTGTCTGCATGCGTACGTCCATACAAAAATTTGTTCCATTTCTTTCTCAACCCATAGACATGACCCTGGTATATATAACTTAATTATGAGTTGCTACTCCATCTCCTTGGGAAGGATTATTCATATTACTTCTCTACAACATAAATCACTGTTAATAGAGGAACTATACAGCGCAGTCTATATATTCTGAGTTGAATTGCATCTCTCTGTATAGGATCGTTTTTATGGTCAGTGTTATACAATTATATAGTTTTACTATATTTTCAAAATATGAATTACAATAAAGTAAACATAGATACAAAAAAAAAAAAAAAAAAAAGAACGAGAACCGCAGTTTCACTTTATTTTGCTAAGGTTTCTGAAATATTCGGCGGCATTCACATACTATTTAGTTAACATATCAATCTATTTTCATTGGTGTTGTGGATTCAAATCACTAGCTAGATCTTCATTATTTTGCATGTTGGGAGCCTCCAACTCATATAGGGGCAGGAATGAATGGAGTGTATGTGATTTTAGTTCATAGCTACTATTTTCAAGCAAAATGAAAACCTCACTTCTAGTTTATTGTAGAGCACCCGAAATCACCTTGCTAGATGAAGCATAACATGATCTCATCTATTACTATTCTCAATTGATCCATCTTCGTAGATGGAACATATATTTATATTTATATATCTATATATGAAATGTACTTATTAGAGGTAGCATATATTGTCTCACTGTCATAAGATTATGTATATATACACATGTGTAGAGTATTAGTCTCTCTTACCTTACTGATTTACTTACCATGCAGAAGAAGAAGAGGATCTTGACCTACATTAATTGTTGTATCAGGCCAAACTAGGCCCTTGTTCCAAAAACTCGCAATCTATGTCCTCGATGACATAGCAAAAATACGTCGCAGCGTGTAATGAATGAGTGTAACATTTCTGTAATCTTCTTCATCAAAAGGAAAAAAAAAAAAAAGGAGACGTACGTTTCTGTAATATATGTGCATCATTCTGACTTAATTCTGCCTACATTATTATGATAAGAGAGCGATTTAACATGAATCCCATTTCCCTCAAATCAAAACTATATATTCACCCTAGATTTGTTCCGTCTTGATTATTGTTAAATGCACCCTAGCTAAAAAAAAGCTCAAAACCAAATATCGTACGTGGACAAGTTCTTAACAATTTCGTAGAATAAATTAAAAATGAACAAAGAATTTGCATTACACAAAAAAAAAGATCCGGTAAAGTTGACCAACTGTAAGCGGAAAATTACATAAAACAAACACAAGTATCGTAGATTTTTTTTTGTAGATTTTTAGTCGAAGATTTTTATTTTATTCACAAACATGGACCTTGGAGACGAAATGGCTCTACGAAAATCGGCCATGAAGATTGAAGCCCATGATTATTGGAAAACAAAATTAGGCTAAATTGGTCACACACAAAAATTAGTCATGTTTGGCCAATAACTTTATACCTCATTTTAAAAATTCCCACCTAGCAACGACTACGATCTGCAAAATCGTTAAGCATACTCTCTCCGCCTCGATTAATGACTAATCTCCGCATAGCATCGATTCTCCGATTATGCATGTCTAATCCGATTATTTTTCGCTTAATTTTATGTATACCAATTTTTTTTAGAACCAAATAAAAATCAAACATAAATATTTTTGTTATTTAGGCATTTAAATTAAGAGATTATCATATTTTGCAATAACTAATGTATAACTTTTAAAAAAAATCATAAAATTTTCTTGTTTTATGTGTTTACCATAATTTTAAAGACAATACTATAGTTTTATATTTTATTTGATATTTTCTTTTTAACATATATTTAGTACAATATAGTTTTATTTTATTGTTAATTTAATAAAATAACCCTAAATCTAGTCCCCGACTAATCTCCGTTTAATCGAGGTGGGCATAGCGCCTAGTGATTTCTAAACAGGGCTACTAGTAGTACACAATGTTTTAGAAATTGCTAGACACTAGTCAGGCGGTCGGATGGGCCTAACGCCTAGCAAGAAAATCAAAGATTAAACGGAGATTAATCGGGAAATAGTTTTAGGGTTGTTTTATTAAATTAATAATAAAAATAAAAATATAATACTAAATATATGTTTAATTCTGTTTATGTTAAAAGAAAAATATCAAATAAAATATAAAACTATAGTATTGTCTTTAAAATTATGGTAAACACATAAAAACGTAATTTTTTAAAAAAATTATGATTTTTATTAAAAGTTTATACATTATTTATTGTAAAATATCATAAACTCTTAATTTAAATGTCTAAATAACAAAAATATATATATTTGATTTATATTTTTGACTTCAAAAATAATCAGTATACACAAAATAAAGTGGAAATATTCGGATTAAACGGGTTATAATCAAATTAGAAAGACATAATCAGATAATCGATGCTAGACGAGAATTAATCATTAATCGAAGCAGAGAAGATGGACCTAGTGATTTTACCAGCTAGCTAGGTGAGAATTTTTAAAACAGGGATAATACATAGTAAATAAAAAATAAAATTTATTAAAATACAAATATAAAAGTAACAAATGTTAATGAAAAATCTTTTTTTTTTTTTTTTTTGTCAAACATAGTCTGTGATATATGTCACGCGTATCATGAGGAGCGTGAATCACACGGGATCCCTTTAAATCGCGATTTTTTATTTTATTTTATATAAACCAGCAAGAATCATTAAGCACATTGTTGAGACGAAAAACACACCTCTCTCTCTCTCCGTGGAAGCTTCAAACCCTAATTAAAAATTACTTGTTCGTTCCTCTCTTCGAGCGTCCCTCTTGATTCACAGTCACTGCCCAACTAGTTCACGCGGGAAATCGACGATCACGAGCTAACACGTTGCTGATTGGGGTTTCGTCCTATATAGAGTTGAGGGTTTGCGATGAGACCTGCCTTGTCAAATCTTGAGCTTTTGGGCTCTTTTGGTTTCAGAGATTCCAATTAGGGTTCTTCTTCTACGAATATTGCAGTTTGATCAAAGATATGGAATCAGAGAGCAATAAGTTTGGAGGTAAAAAAAAGCTTTGTTTTTTTTTTTCAAGTTTTTCTATTTTGGATTTGAGGGTCATCTTTTGAATTTTTTAAATTACAAGGTCCGAGAGAATTGGGTGGTGCTTTAGATCTTATAACACAATACAAATTGTTGCCACACCATGAATTCTTTTGCAAGAGGTCACTCCCTGAGTCACTTTCAGATGCTCATTACCTTCACAATCTCGTTGGAGACACAGAGATTAGAAAAGGAGAAGGGATGCAATTGGATCAGCTTATTCCCAATGCTTCTTCACTTGGCCGTGATACTAATAATGCTCGCATCCAACCTTTTGTTCTTGATGAACTTAAAGAGGCTTTTGAGCTTAATGATACTGCCCCTGTTGAATTGCCTCCAGTAAGTATCTTCTCTCTCTCTCTCTCTCTATGTGATTTAGTGTAGATATCTGATTCTATTGGTATTGGAATTGGAATTAGAATATGATACATGATCAGTTGAATTACCTGCCAAGTATCTTGTTATGATAGTTGAGCTGTGTAAGTTATTATGAGATCTTCGGTTTCTACTTTTCAGGCAGAGAAGGGAGCTCCTACCATTGCGTCTAAATCTAAAAGCGAGTCAAAAGATAAGGACAGGAAGCATAAGAAACATAGAGACAAGAGCAAGGAGAAAGATAGGGAACATAAGAAGCACAAGCACAAGCATAAAGATAGGAGCAAAGATAAGGATAAAGACAAGGATCGAGAACGAAAGAAGGAAAAAAGTGGACATCATGATAAGGTAAGAGCTTTGTTGGTGCATTTTTTTCCTACGGATAGCTTAATGGCAAAGTGTTTCTCCATTTCTTTGAGTTTGGATACGTTTTTGGCGATCTAATGTGTCCATTGTTCAATTCGTCAAAGTTAGCATATCTATGCGGTCTAGAATTTACATGGTACGCTATCACTTAACTTTCAGAAAAGGAAAAGCAATGGGGATGTAGATCTTGATGACGTTCAGAGGCACAAAAGGAGTAAGGTAATGTATTAATTGCGATGTAAGACATCTCCATTTAAATGAAGCTGAATTTGGACGTTACTTTTTGCTCGCACAGTGGCGTTAGTGTAGTAGTTGCTCAACAATTTTTATTTTGGTCGTCCCTAAAATTAACTTTTTTGCAGCATAAGAGCTCAAAGCCTGATGAGATGGGAGTGATGAAGCTTAATGGCTGAAGCAGTGGACACTCTCATTTTTGTATTGCACACCCAAGGACGTGTTATGGAGAGGTTTAAAAGCAGCTACTTAACTCACTGTTGACAAATTTGTTAGGTAAGTGTCCTTGAACTATCTCTTTCCAGGCTTCCAGCTTGTGCGTTCTCGGCCACTAGACTCATCTTTTCATCTCTAGATAACGCATGTTTCTCATATGGTAATGTACATGATGGTTGAGTAAACAAAGCTATGGTCGTTTCAAACAAGAAGAAATGGTCAATGATCTAAGGTTTATAAGAAGATAACTTGACTTGTAACTATGAATGCACAAGCTTAATAATTTAATGTCTCAGTGGTTGGCATTTGGCAATGTTTCTATATGATGTAGATTGGTCTCATCTAACAGCAATGATTTGATTTTGGCTTTGTAGGTATAATCTCTAAATGAATACATTGTGGGGAAAGTTCGGAGGGACGAAGCAACTAAAGTTTGCGGGGAAGAATCACAACTTTGTATTATAATTTGATTTGGTGGCAGCTTTGTACATTTTCTTATAAACAAATTATGAAGTTTATCCATTCTAGTGACTATTTTCATAGAAACGTTTTGAGCTATACATATATAGAGTGGGTAAAATCACATGGAATTCATACGTTCGAAGTTATGACAACTGTGAAGGCTATCTATCAGATCCAAAAGCATGCCAAGATGGTTTTTGTGGCAAGCCGAAAGATGGTTTATGTACTTTCTTTGGGTGTATAATCGTATCTATAGAAAAAAAATATACCAAAACGAAGTCTTACAGAAAGGTGTTTGTCTAGTCGAACAAAAAAAGTTATAGTTTTGGTACAAAAATTCAGAAAAAGAAAAAGAAAAGACATCAAACTAACTGACACGGAACAAAAGGTGGTCTGTGCAGAGGAAGAGTCAGTGGCTGACAAAAAGTTTTAAGACTACATTAAGTTTGGGTTCATGTAGGCGCAGATATGTAATGAATAGCAAAAGATCAAACTCTATCAGCAAAACATCATACTAACGGAAAATCTCAAACTCTTAATCAACAAAACCTTAGTGGGGAATGTTCCAATCCTTCTCCCTCTTCTCTCCTCACTACTCTGTTCACCAAACGAATGACTAAGACAAGCTGCTTTTCATTTGAAAGAGACGTTCCAAGATGTGTGACCTCATATGCTTAACACTCCTTTTCATTTTCTAGCAAAGGTCTCTCCCTTGTGCTCACCCCCGACGCAAACTATATAGCCTGCTTCCACCTATAAACAGGTTGATGTTTTGATTATGGAATCCGTAAAAGCTTTGATATGTACGAAACACTGTGTATTATGAAAACGGAGAGGAGCAACTTACTTGGCAGTCTCTCAGAGTAACACGCTCTTGAAGCTGTGCGTTACTGCAAATGACTGAGCCTTGTATTGAACATCCGTCTCCAATTGTAGCATGGTCCATCACAACTGAATTCACAATCTGCACCCAAATATAAGCAGCTGAGTATATTTTCGAGATGCACACTCCCATTTTTTGGTTGGCGTGAGTAAAAGTTTATTGTTACCTTCACATTGGAGCCTATCCGGCAATGTCTCCCAATTACAGATCTTTTGACACTGCATTTATCACCGACTTGAGAGCCTTCTCCAAGCATACAATGAGGTCCAACCTGCATCCCATATATAGTTATTGACAATCACGACTCACAGAACAAATTGCCCAGTATCTACACAAATCTGGGACGTACTGTGGTTTTTGATCCAAGCTCAGCTGATGGGTGGACAATGTTGTGATGAGCCGAAAAGGAGTATCCGGATAGGTGGTTTGCATCACCAATAACCTGCACAAGTTTGAACAATTATGGAGCTCGATATGTCAACTGAGAAAAATATAATAGAAAAAGGTGTGGAACACATTTATGAGGAAACAACTTACATCCCTATTTACGTCCGTGAAGGCTTGAATGCTATTCAAGCGGACAAAAAACTTACTTTCATCCGCTATATAAACACAGCATTTATGGGTTTTTCGGCTATCCAGACCTGATTCATAAACTTGATGAAAGCTTGGCAAAGATGCGTTTGAGAGAATTTGAGACAAGACCACCTCGTTGTTCTGCTGCATATTATCCTTTCCATTTCCATTTTCTTCTACATTATTTTGGTCCGAGGAGACATCTGATCGCTGAGACTCAAGAGGAAAAAGCACAAACAAAGGATCAAAATGCTAATAAAACAAATGGTATAATCTCCATTAGTCTCATTTGCAAGGACCTTATCCAACTAACCAGCTGTGTGCGAACAAGATATGGTAGTACATCCTGTTTTAGGCTCCGAAAAGCAGGTTTTTGATCCAAAACTTCCTGCAGAACTGATCTGTAAGACACAAGAGAAGAGACAAAAGGACATATTGAGTATCAACATATAAAACTAAACTGTTAGCAGGAAAGCTAGATCTGACCGACCTCTTGAAAGCATATATATGAGAATCCATGAGATCTGATCGCAGTTCCATCTAAATCGAAAATGATAAAATAATAAGAAACTGTATGAAGATTTATCTACAGTCAGATGAAAAGATGCATTGTTAAGAAGTTAAAATTAGAGAACATTACCTTGCCAGCCGCACATAGAATGCTCTTTTTTACTCGGGTATCTTTCTTAATCTCGGTCCCTAACACAATTTCAGAAGGCAAACCAACAACAAGTTAAAACATTTTTGTTGCCTCTAAGAAACAAAAAGGAAAAATTAAAGTAGGACCTTTGGCAATGTATAACAAGAATTGTTTCCAGGAATCAAGCCCTACGATATCCTCGCAAGCAGGTTTCTTAGTTTTATCTTTCCCACCAGAACCACCGGACTCTGATGGCCCACTCACAGGTTGAGCACAGAGCATTACAGTTACTGCTGCATCATGCCTTCTATGAGTGGCAGCGACAGCACCAGGAGGAATATCAGAAACAATGTCTCCACTTACAATCTACATCAAGGCAAATTTCAAGTAAGCTAGAAAGCTCAAAAGTTACACAAAGAAAAAGTTACGAGAAGGCAGAAGCTAAGAGACGGCTGACCAAAATGTCTTTGGCAGTTAAGTGGTGTGCAATTGCCCTGAGAGCCCCAGCAGTTCCAACATTCTCAGCAACAGCGGCAACCTAAAGTAAGATATCCAACAAACCATAGAATAAAACTACTCAGTTTGTTATGTTTATAACCTCAGGACAAGCACAATATGCAAAAAGCCTTCCATGGTGGGAAAACCTATTAACCACTGGATGCAGGATAGTCCTAATCAAACATATGGCTCATGGTGTAAACTGCACTTGGTAGTTCTAGAACCAACAACACCTATAACGAACATTACACTAGATTCTTCCTATCATACATAGAGTTTTAACTGCGACTCCACAATGCACTAGATCTAGATGAAATGAAGAAACAGGGCTCCAATTCTGAATGAAGTACAGTAAGGATTAGGAATGTAAGGAAAACCTCAACATGTAAACGATCAACACAAGCAGAAGATATCCATCCACCAACTTTAAGAGCAGCATCTTCTCCTTCAACAACCTGTTCCATCAATGGCAAAAACGAAGAATCTCTAAGCTCCACCAAAGAAACATTCAACCTAATCAATCAGCAATTGTATGAAGAAGAAGATATAATAAAAGGCGTACGACGATCAGATCCTTGAGATTATTGCTCTCGAGTAGATCAAGAACGTACGATAACACCGGACGATTCGCTACGGGAAGCAACGCCTTAGGAACTTCCTGAAGAAGAAAAAAACGAAATTAGATAATTCGCCTAAACTTACATCGGAAAAAAAACTGTTTCAGCTGATAGAAAGTGAAAGAGATCGACCTTGGAGACTAAGGGAACAAGATTACTGGAGAAGCCTCCGGCGAGAATCACGACCTGGAAATCCATTTTATTGTAACTGAATTTGACGGTGTAGACGAAGCAAAGCGAGAGAGAGAGAGAGAGAGAGGTTTCTGAGTTTTCTCACTTTCTGGGGTTTTGATTTTGAGAAGACAACAACGACGATATCAAAACCCGCTTATTCATATAGAGTATCTCTTTTGGATCCGACCGGGTCATTCGGTTTAATCTTGGGTCACCAATTTATTAAAACTTTAACCAAGAAATAAATAGGTTCAAATCTCTCTGTTTTAAGGTGTGATTAAGCTTTGCGTGGAATAAAAATGACGAAATTATATAAAAGAGAATGTGAGCAATCGATCTCCTACAATAAACACTGCTTCTATGTATATATAAATGTGTCAGTTCCTAAAGTTGTTTTCCTTTCCCCTTATCTTAGCTTTTTTTTAGTCATATCACCTAACTTAAAAACCAAACCCCAAACTTCCTTAAGTCTTGGTCTACTCTATGCTTTCTTCATCATAATCTTCCTCATCACTAGCACTAGCCTGTTGTTGTTGTTGTTGATCAGGATCTATTTTCATTTCGTTCATTTCCAATGAAGGCCACTCTGGACTTTCTTCTAGCTGTTTTTCTAGCCATGTAGCAGTGTCTCCATTCTCATCTAAATCCACATTCAGATCAAAGTTCCTTACTTTACTATGATTGTTGGGTGACGCAACGTTCTTCCAAGATGTATCTCTGTTTTCAGGAGAAGGTGTCCTGCTGCTTTCGGGAGAACCATCTTCTTCAAACGTAAGAGACAGCCCACTTCCTGTTTTTCCACCACCCCTTCCGCGGCCTTTACCCTGCCTTCCTCTGTCACTGCCAGAATGTTTGACCTCATACTGTAACAACAAGGCGAAAAGAAAGGGTTAAGAAAATAATCATTAAACCAGAACAATTGTCTATTGGTAAAATAAGTATTGGCTAGTTACCACTTGAGTGTTCTTCATATCTTCTTCGTTGCAGTTACTTTCATCGACAAGTTTCCTGAAAATTCGGAATTAACGAGTTGTTAGACATGAAAATCTATACCAAAGTTTGGTCGTTTGCTTGGTGACAGAGAATAGTAGAAGCTGATGGCGTGATCTTGGGACTAACCTTCTTTTAGTAGCAGATTGGTCTTCAGCATCTGAGCCACACAAATCAGGAACTTTACCAACAGTATCTCTTAGAAAATCAAAGACATTAAACGCGTGCACACACTGCTTCCTGTAAAAGAAAAAAAGAATAAAAAGCTTTCAATAAGCAAGAATACAATTGGTTTATAGATAAGCAAAAAGCCAAAGATGAGAGTTTTCACACTTACAAATGAAAGGAGCTGACAGTTTTCGCTCCTCGGCTGAGAGTTATATCATATGTATGATTACATAAGTCTTGTAAAAATAGCTCTAAAGCTTTAGCTGCAAATTTACATCCAAAACCAGAATGGTTAAACCACATGTGACACAAGCTGTATGAACACCGTTTGAGTAAGAGAAAAAAACAAGACTTACAAACAAGAAGAGGGACAGCCATTGCTATTTTGCCAACTTCCTCATCGGTTTGCATAATCTTCTTAATCCTTGTCTGAAAACCCAAAAAAAATTGAAGTTCAATTTACGTTGGTAAAAGATCCTCAAGAAACCAAAAGCAAAAGGCAGCCACCACAGACAATATTGTTCAACACAAGATACATCTCACCTTCTACAGAAATTACAAAATCATATTCCTTAAAATCTTAAAGGCACTACGAAATTTTCATATACAGAGAGATCTCATCTTTAAGTCTTAAACAAGATATCTCTGCAGCTTCTTTATCTCTTACCCCTGAACAAAAATAGTCCTCGAAAGTCCAAGATACATTCACATAGTCAAATTATCTTAAAAAGACAAAGATCATGGAACTCTGAAGAAGAAGAAACCCTTTAATCATAGCGAGAGTGAAACCTTTTTATTCTTTTTTGTGCAACGAAGTGAAAACCTAATTACACTCACAACTAACAAAACAGATTCCATAGGAAAAAGAACAAAACGAACTTATATAAGTAAATAACGAAAAAGTGAAAGTAATTTGCCATACCGCTGGAAAACGTGTCTGTAGCTTCTTCTTCATGCTTGTTCAGCAGAAACGAACCAGCTTCCCAAAGTCAAAGGGAACAAAAAGGGGGATGAAGATAGATAACAGATAAAACCCTAATTTTAAAATTTTGTGTGTTGCTTGCTTCCGTTCTCTCTAAAGATAAAATCAAATTAACAAAAAAATCAATATATATGTTGATTCCATCAAACACGACAACATTAAGGAAAAGAAAAAAAAAAAAAAAAGTCTTCTAGTAAGAAGAAATTGGTCTCTGTTTCCTGACCCGTCCTTGTCGGATCCAAATCGGACGCAATTGACTTTTCTCCCACAAATTCTTTTCCTTTTTTTTTTTTTTCCACAATTCCTTTTTTTTTTCTTTCTTAATTCAATAACTTAGAAAGGGAAAATAAGATCTCAGAGCCGTTTGTGGTTTGCTGTTTCCTATCCATTGTGGTTTGCTGTTTCCTGTCCCAGATCTCAGAGCCGTTTTTGTGCTTGTCATTGCTTCAATGCGCCATGTGGAGTAGATGTGGGTTCTTTTCCAGCCATTGCCTTTCCTCTCGATCGTTGCCTCACCGTATCAGCCAGCGGCTCGCTTTTGGTTCATTCCCTTCTAAAGCAGAGGCTCAGTTTTTGTTCGAAGATATTTTAGTTCTCTAAGTTTACAGGTCCTCTTCTCCTTGGTGTTGTTCGATGTGGTTGTTAGCACCCTTGTGTTATCGCCTTCCTCGCTCTTGAGTTTGGTGATAACCGAGGGCTTAGACTTTGCTCCTTGTCTTGCTTTCCAGATCTGTTTAGATTGGTGGCTTTTTGAAGGTTTCTAGCTAGACGCAAATTGGCGCATCAGACGTCGTCGTCGCATCCAGAAGTATGTTTGAGTTTCTCATAGTGGTTTTACTTGCTGGGTTATGAAATCCTTGGGTTCTCGAGAGATCAGCTCTCATCATGATAGGAGGTGATAGATGTTATCTTTGGGTTGGCCTTGGGCATCATTGATAAATCTCTTTCACGGGAGCTTCGGGAGAAGTAGTGTTTTTGCTTTCTTAGATCTAGTGTCTTTCCTATGGTTCTAACCAATTGGTTTCTGTTCTTATTGTAAGGGTTTGTTCTGCTTAGTATGGTTTGAAAATCTTTGTTGGTTTATTTTTAGTTTCCCTTCTATAGGGTTTTGACTCCGAGGACATCTTTTTGTCCGTCGGCTTTGTCTCCGAAGACATCACTTTGTCTATCGGCTTTAGCTTCCCTCTTTTGGGCTATATTGTAACCTTCCTTGGCTGAAACCAAGTTATAAATAAAACTTCAGATGACAAAAAAAAAAAAAAAAAAAAGATAAATTTTGTAAAAAGAAATCTTTAATAAAAAATGAAATTTAACCCAAAAAAAAAACTAAATAACTCAAAATCTTAGGTTTATAATAAACTATAGTTTTTATATAAATAATAATTTATACAATGTTTACAGTTACAGGAAAAAAATCACTCGTACTATAATAATAGTTAAAATGAAAAAAATAAAAAATTGTTTAAATGTGTCTAAAAAATAGCAAACAGTTAGATTACGTTGGGAATTTTATTTCATAGTTTTGTTTACTTTGCATCATTGGCGTCAATAATCTCTTTTTTCTAAAAGAGATTATTGAAAGCAAAGCATATAAATATTAATTGGAAAAAAAATAAAATTCAAAAATAAGACAGCCACACATGTTAATTGGAGGCTAAGCTCTCTCTAGAGTCTATAGTAAAATATATTTTGAACTGGACTCGGACCGCAGGAAAGCCAGAAGACTGATCACAGTGTCGGATGATCTTCTGACCAGACACAGACCAAGCTAAAGTAAACATAGAGATGTATTTGTCTCTGTGTAACACTTGTCATCGATTACCCACGGCTTCAGCTCCGCCAAAACCCATAATTCTCGATGGAGTTCTCCCTTTTCGTGTACCAAGATCGCATAACTCCTTATCCCGTTTTGGTTTTAAATCAAACCGAATCTTTAGAACTCAGACCCCAAGAATCTTCAAGTACTGTTTGCCTCAGAGAGTGTCCGATGAACGGAGAGAAACACAAGTAACAACCGAAGAAGATGAAGAAAAGGCTATTGAATCTCAGAGGCTTTTTTCTAATCTTAATCGATCAACGTTGAAGCGAGAATCTGGTACAAAGATTGTATCTTTTTCCATTTGAATACCCCAAATGTGGATAGAAGTTTTGGCCTAAGGTTTGAAATTTTCAGGGAGTTTGTCCAGTGCGATTTTCTTAGTTGCTGGCACTACTGTAAGTCTTCTTTCTCATAACTCTCTCAAGATTTTATGTTGAAACTATGGAAGGAACGGATCAGTTTGGTTTCTGGTAAATCTTATCCTTTTCTTGCTTAGGTAGGTGCAGGGATACTTGCAATTCCAGCTGTGACACAAGAATCAGGTTTCCTGGCCTCTGCAGTTGCCTGTATTTTCTGTTGGGCGTTCATGGTAATGATTGATGGCTCTTCTTCTCTCTTTTAACGTTTCTTGTGAGGAATGTATTGGTCATTAGAAACATATCTTTTGGCTTCAGGTTGTGACAGGTTTGCTGGTTGCTGAAGTAAATGTCAACACCATGAGTGAACTAGGCTCTGGTGGCGTATCTCTCGTATATCCCTGAAACCTGATACTTCCTCTGCCAACTAACTTCACTTAAGTCAAATTCAGCTTTGACTTGATATTGGTGCAGGTCTCAATGGCGGAGCGGACTCTTGGGTCTGCTGGAGTTCAAGTTGTTTCGTAATCATCCTCTCATTCTCATCTCAGAACTTGCTTTACTTAGTTGCCTTCACTGTTCCTTTCAATTACACTTGAGAAACAACACTTTCTGTTCTGTAGTTGGTCCTACATTCTCATACATTACACCCTTCTCGTGGCCTACCTTGCTCGGTCTTCAGGCATCCTTACAAACTTCCTCGGCATTCCAATGTATGAAACTCCAATCCTTATACTTACACTGAGTTTTGAGTGCTATGCTGCTGTACTTATTCCCAATAATGTTCTGTAGATGGGAGAGTGCAACTCTGTTCTCTATGGTTTTCGGAGGCCTTTGCTTCTTCGGGAGGTTAGCTCTCCACTTTAAAACAGTCAGTAAGAATGAAATAGTGGAAGACCTGAGAAGTAGTACTATAACTTACTCCATGTGGTTGTAGCCAGCGGTTCATCGGTGCAGCTAATGGAGTTCTGGTGTTTGGAGTAATTGCATCGTTTGCAGCACTCGTGGTAACACTTTTTCGTTAAAGACTTTCTTATTAGTTCATGAAAGGGAAAACCAAACCAAAGATGACCAATTTTGTTAGGCAGTTGCGAGTGGAGACTTGCACTGGGAAGCTCTTCTCAAGGCCAACTTTGAGGCCGTTCCTATGAGTATACCCATTCTTGCCCTTTCATTTGTTTATCAGGTAGTCACAGTTAATCTCATGATTCGACCTTTGAATCTTGACTCAAAAGATGTATAAATTTGCTTAACTGATGGTTTTTCTTTCAGAATGTGGTGCCTGTCCTATGCACTGATCTTGAAGGAGACTTGCCGAAAGTAAGGTGACGTCAAACCCTGCAATGCTGATGGTAAAACTCACTCAGTCTGTATGAATTAACTAAGCCTTTTGAAATATTCTTATCTTCAGAACGGCGATTGTTCTTGGCACAGCCATACCACTTGGCTTGTTTCTTGTGTGGAATGCTGTAATTCTTGGATCGTTTCCAGCAGATATTGGGGTCGCTGCTGAGAAAATGGTTGATCCTCTGCAGCAATTGAGATCAAGCAGTGTCATTGTTGGTGTAAGTTTCGTTGTTCTTGCGTATATATAAGATAAACTAACTATAACCAATCACCTCAAATCAGTCTTGTTTTGATCACACAGCCTTTTGTGGAAGCATTCTCTCTTTTTGCAATCGCAACATCCTATATTGGATTTGTCTTAGGCCTTTCTGATTTCTTCTCTGATTGTAAGTACTGAGTATCATTAAACAACCAAACTTTATGTTTTGCATAATTCTACTGCCATGGAAACTTAACTGTTTCTTTTTTCTAACTTTCAAGTATTGAAGCTCCCAAGTGGCCAGAACAAGCCTCTTCTTTACTTTCTCACACTGGTTCCACCGCTTGTCCTGTCACTGCTAGACCCAGAGATTTTCTTCAAAGCCTTAGATTTTGCCGGGACATATGGAGGTACAAGTCTCTTCTTTAACCACCTGAATGAACAGAACGCATTTAACCAAACTAAAGAAAACTGACTGTTGTTTCCCTTCTGGTTCTGTAGTTCTAGTTTTGTTCGGAATCATCCCAGGGGCAATGTCTTGGTCAGATAGGTACATAGTCTCATCAACAACAGGAACAAGATTGCCGCAACTTGTCCCAGGAGGAAAATTAACCCTTTCTCTTGTGATGGGAGCAGCAGGATACGTGATTATTTCTGAAATAATAGAGAATTTTTCAAAGTACCTGAGTACTTCTTAATACCAATATGCATAGGAATAAAAAGGCTTTTATAATTCAGTGTTATTGTAATATGAAAGAGGTCTTGCAACTAGAAAAGAAACATCTTTAGCAAACCATACAAACGAAAACAAAACTTGGAAATCAAATATGTTTTGGTAAGGAGAGGTTTAAAGTCTCTAGATCTTGTTGAATGCGACGATGTCACAACTCTGGATGTACTCGTTGTTAGGCTCTGAGGTGAGAAAGTCTTCAATGAGGTTGTCTGGGGAGACAAGGTCATCAACAATGGTGAGCATAATTGTGAGTTTCTTGATTCCATAACCAACTGGCACCAGTTTAGCTGCAACAAATAAACAGAAGAAAAAACTCAATTAGAAAACTGACCAACTTAAAAAAAAATTCTAAGCTTCTCTCTTTATAGATAAAAAGTATAAACGTACAAGCTCCCCAAAAAAGACCGGGCAACTCAACAGCACGGACACACTCTTCCAGTTTCTTCATGTCAGTCTCATCATCCCATGGCTTAACATCCATGAGCACAGAGGACTTTCCACCTATCAACGAATAAGAATCCAAATTAAAAATTAAGATCCAGTAACTCATTCACATGTTTCCCCAAATAAAAACCAAGAGACAAGCTCGTATATCAATTCCAGCAGAAGAATATGCCAAACTTAGATTTCCAATCCTATCCAGTTCAATCTAGAGACTTACTCTCTTTAGGCTTCTTGGTATCCTTCTTAGCAGCCTCCCTCTCCTCTGCAGCTTTCTTTTCCTCTTCGGTCTCGTCACCAAACAGATCAATGTCATCATCATCATCAGCTGCAGCTGCAGCTGCAGGTGCCTGTTGATTCATGGATAATACCAAATCAAACACACGACAACATCTCGTGGATCTCTCTAACACAAGACTAGAAGAAGTATAACCATATCAAAGCATTGTTCTGTACTACAATGGTTACCCTTTCCTAAAGTCTACGACTATATAATCAAGAATTAAGCATTGGAGTAAAAAAAGTACCTCAGCCTCAACAGCTGGAGCAGCAGCAGCAGCAGAGCCACCGAAGTGAACTCCAACAGCCTTTCCTGGGAAGCTGCAACAAATCAAAAACTCTTCATTACATTGGAAGATCAATAAACAATATTTCAAATCTAACTACTTTAGTATAAAGGACGAACCTTTTGGCGAGGTGTGAAGCTACACACTCGTACCACTTGCTAGCATTAGGGAAAGCATCGGTGGGTTTCACTGGAACGGCAGCGTAAACCTTAACATCATCCACAGACAATTGATCTCTGCGAATTCAAACTCTATTAGAAAACAATCTAATAATTAAGACGATCGTATAGCAAAATAGGAAAAGGAACAAACTTTACCCGGAGATGTAGGTTTTTCCGGCGAGGTGCTCCTCAACGGATTTGACACCCTCCTCTGTGTGTAGATCTGAGAAAGTAACGGCCATTGTTTGCTGCTTGAGGGAGTTGAGGATGATAGAAAGATCAGAAGAGAGAGGGAGACGGAGAGAGAGAGAAGCCGCTTTAAAAACCTAAAAGAGTTGAGTGTGTGTATAGCTTGAGAAACCCTAAACCCGATTAAGAAATATACACTGTTACGGGCTAAACTGATATCTATCTTTGGGCTTGTTTATGGGCCTTAATAGGGGACAAGGAAATATAAATTTCAAGAGCTAGGTTTGATTTGGGTTTGGAAAAAAACGACGCATCGAATACGTTTATCGAGTATCAAAATAGTTTAATTTCCTTCTTTAGAGAAATAGCTAGAAATAATTATTTCCATTTTTACCTTATTTACAAAATTGAAATATATTAAATCAATTTTAAGTTTGGATATTCTATTTTACATTTTAAATATAATAGTTGACAACAACAAAAAAAACTTGAATATAATTTTGAACAGGTATGATTTATTATTTGAAGTTTAGTTTTTTTATATTTGAGTTTTATATTTTACATTTAAAATATAGTTTTGAAAAGGTATGATTTAGTATTTGAAGTTTAAGATTTAGAATTTAGTCTTTTTATAAAAATTTATTGAAAACGGATTACAAGAGATATATTTTTGCAAAAAAGTATAGAAAATTAGTATTTTTGTAAAAGCTCATAAAAAGTACTCCCTCCATTTTTTATTACTTGTCATTCTAGAGATAAATTTTTGTTTCCCAATACTTATCGTTTCACATTTCCAATGCAAATATTTGGTAAAAATTTCAATTATATCCAACTTTATTAATATTTTCAATAAAAAAATTAGAAAATATATTAAAAAAGAATAAAACATAAAATTTAATGGTTTTCTTAATCTGTGTGAAACAAGCTTAAACGACAAGTAATAAAATACGGAGGGAGTATAAAACTAGTTATAGAAAAATATATTCAAAAATACTATTTTTCTATATCTTTTTTATTAAAAAATTAGTGATAAATTTGACTTTTTAAAGGTAAGCTAAAATGCAGAAAAGTAGGTTCAAATGCATTCTACAAAAGCAAAAAATGGAGATTAATAATCTGGCTTTAAGGATGCCCACTAAGCTAATAATCAATCTTCCTAATCTTCTCAAGAAATTTAAGCGTAAAAAATAACAAAGTAGTATCTCAAATCAATGAAATATTAATTCTAACAAGAGGAGACATAAAAAAATGTGAGATGGTTATCGATGGAGCGCGCTGAAGTTGGAGCATATATCCCTTTTAGAGAATCGATTGTGCAATGGTCACACTCACATTGTATATATTAGAAATTTTAGATCCGATCTAGCAAAAAAGTTTGAATAATTCGATAAATAAATTAAATTCACTTTAGACTTGTGTCTTTAATTAAACGCCAAATAGTGTGATCATATTAATTACCCCGATATAAGGAGCACTCTCACAACTCACAAGAAAATATATTCAAGACTTGTCATCTTTATACGAGAAAAACATTTTCGTCATATACAAGAAAACTTTATTTTGTACTATATACATTTCTATCTACTACACTTAACGACGAAAATGAAATGCATGAAATATTGCAGTACTACGATATCTACGAATTAAAGTTATTAAATTAGTAGCACTATCTTTTTCGTCGTTATCTAGCTAACTTAGCTAGTAGTACTTAGTAGTCATTAAAAAATAAGTTCAATCATGAATAATTTATTTTCTAATTTGCTCGATGCGAGAGTTATTTTAAATATCCTGCCGTGCACGTTAAAATCATGGTAAGAAATATATATTCAAGACTTGTCAGAAACGATATAAAATGTTGATTTTCATCAAAATACCAAACTAGCTCGTTGTTATCGAATATTGCTATTCATTGTTGATACTAACGGTAAAACCAAGGACTGTATAATATTCTTGCTGTCGCCTACTACTCAGCCTTTGTTTTTCTACCTAGTATTAATGTATTATAATTACTATATGATTTTTGTTGGCAATTTAAGATTTGATAGTAGCCACGACCATTATTAATTAAACAGTTGTAGCAATTATGCGTTAACCTTCTCCTTTTATTGCTCACTAAAGCTGTGTTGTCTTCTACGTTCCATGTTCTTTTTTTTTACGTAGAGCACATGCAAATCATTTTCGCTAAATTAAATGACGTTGAAATTTCAAGTCTTTTTTTTTTCTTTTGAAAAATAATATGTTTTCTATACCACTACTTAAAAGAAACGAAAAATATGTCAATAAAGTTTTTTTTTTTTTGATAAGGCTTTGTGTATTCAAATCTTAAACGTTATCAACTTTGTCATTGGGAAGCATAAAACTTTATTTTTATGGGAATCCAGTCCCCTCTGAGATCCACGTGATTGTTTATATTTAATTATGGCCAATTTGTTTTCTGTCTGCATTACTCTGTAACTAGTATTATTACTTATTTGTTTGGTTTATAAAATGCACTAGGGGTTCGCACTTTGGGCAGCAGGACTGAAGAAAGTTTCAAGATCAAATCCTTCCTTGGCGGTTTCAGTGTCCTTGTACGATTCTTCTGCTCTTCTCCCTTTCTCGAATCTTTCTTTTGTTACTAGCTTCTAAAAGTGTGTTCCTCGTATTCTTATTTTTTGTCCACCGAAAGATACAGAGGTCCATACATGCTCTGTTTTTCTTGCAGTGCTGTACTGTTGGTTTCCTTTTTCTTTGAAAGTTTTGTTTTAGGACAAAGATGAGGTTTTTCTAAAGTGTTCCTGAGTATTGTTTTGAGTAGATAGATACTAATTTACTTAAAGAACAATTGGTCTTTCTTGCAGATCTCTTTTCTAGCCTTTTAGAATTTGGCTTAGGTTTTAAGGTTAGCTATTAGATATGGTCAACTTAAAAAAAAAAAATAAACAACGGTGTCAAGCATTTGTTAAATCAATCTTTAGTGTATTTATTTGTGTAAGAATTTTTGATTGATCTAATCTTTAGTACATTTCTCCTCTCTTCTTCTTAGGATTTGGTCCAACTTCTGGGCTCTTTTAGGAGCCATTGGAGTCAAACAGCTGCATAGCAAACTTATTGGTTGGGAGGTGACTTTTAAGTATGGCAGAGAAGAGAGCCAGTAACGGAGAAGAAGTTGTTATTAATGTTTCAGATAAAGAAGAGTCAAAAGACTCAGCAGCATCTCCTTCTTTCAATCCATTGCCTTCACCGGAAGCAGATTCGGGGACTGAGAAATCCAAACCAGTGCCGATAAGCATTCCACCTCCTGATATTTATAAGTTTGCTGGTAGCGTTCATAAGCCGCCTAAAACTCCAAGTCCAAACACTGGAGGTCTAGTTCGGAGGAAGTCTATTTCGAGGTCAGTTTACTCCAAGTCAAAGTCAAGGTTTGGGGAACAACAGTCTTTTCGATACGATCACACTAGAGAGGAAAATGGTGGATCCCTTAGGGAACAGTTTGGTGCTGCTTCATCATTCGCAAGGAATTCTTTTGACAGGGCTTCCCCTAATAACAAATCTAATAGGAGCATTGCATCAGCAGCAGCACTTAGTAGAGTTGATGAGGATGAAACGGACGAAAATGAGGAAATCTACAAAAAGGTTAAGCTACACCGACGGAAGCGTAGCCGGATGACACCTCTTGCTCTGATTGAGTTGGTACTGTTTTTTGGCATTTTGGCCACTTTGGTTGTAAGTTTAACCGTTGATAAGGTGAACAAGCATAAGATTTGGGGTTTGGAACTTTGGAAATGGTGCGTGCTTGTGATGGTGACACTCAGCGGCCTTTTCTTGACGAATTGGTTCATGCATCTTGCGGTGTTCCTCATAGAAAAGAACTATCTACTCAAGAAAAAAGTGTTGTACTTCGTGCACGGTTTGAAGAAGAACGTTCAAGTCTTTATTTGGTTTGGCTTAATTCTGATTGCTTGGGTATGTCTGTTCGATGAGGATGATAGAGATAAATACTCACGTAAGACCAAGAAGTTTCTCGACTTTATCACTGCGACTGTTGTCACCCTTCTCGTCGGGTCAGTCCTTTTCTTGGTGAAGACGTTTGCCTTGAAAGTTCTTGCTTCAAAGTTCAACGTCAGAAACTTCTTCGAGAGGATTCAAGAGTCAGTCTTCCACCAATACGTTCTCCAGACTCTCTCAGGACCTCCGCTTATAGAAGAGGCAGAGACTATTGGGCGCGTGCCAAGCACGGGCCACCTTAGTTTCACGAGCACCAAGAATGGAAAAGTGAAAGACAAGAAAGTGATCGATATGGGAAAAGTTCACAGGATGAAACAAGAGAAGGTATCTGCCTGGACAATGCGTGTTTTGATAGAAGCCGTGGGAACTTCAGGTATCTCAACCATATCTAACACTTTAGATGAGGTCAGCAATAAGAAAGAGAGAACTGATAAAGAGATAACAAGTGAGATGGAGGCTGTCGCTGCTGCTTATGACATCTTCAACAATGTTGCTAAGCCTAACCAAAAGTGAGTCGTCATAACACAATACTCTGCTTTCTTTACCCTGTTTCATCATAATCATCTCAAATTTGTTTGCTTCTTATTCCAGTTACATAGAAGAAGACGACCTATTGAGGTTCATGATCAAGGAAGAGGTTGACTTTGTACTCCCATTAATTGACGGTGCTGCTGACACCGGAAAAATCACACGCAAGGCTTTTACAGAATGGGTGGTAACATTCCTCAAACACCCTTAGTTTTTTTGTTCTTTTCTATGCTCTACGTTTTAAGAGTTTATTCGATTTTTTCACCCTAAAATTAACATAACACATGCATATTTGGAGAATTTTAAAAGTAGGTTTGTTACATTGACAGGTCAGTGTTTACCTAAATAGGAAAACTATAGGACATTCACTGAACGACACAAAAACAGCGGTTAAGCAGTTGGACAAACTTATATCTGGAATCCTGACCGTTGTTACATTGATCGTTTGGTTGGTACTTCTGGATATAGCATCGACCAAGCTTTTGTTGTTGCTCTCCCCACAAGTCCTAGGTCTTGCTTTCATGATCGGAAACACTTGCAAGAATATCTTTGAATCCTTTGTTTTCGTCTTCGTGATGCACCCTTACGACGTCGGTGACCGTTGCGTTGTCGACGGTGTTATGGTAACTAAACTTTCCTTTTTTTTGTCAAACTGGTAACTTAACTTTCCAAGTTTGCTTTCTCACTATATATTACTACTAAGTACTAAGTTACAATATCTAATTAAATAATTGAGTTTATCTTTTTTGTTTTTTCTTGCGTTGAAGTTGTTGGTTGAAGAAATAGATCTTTTAACGACCGTGTTCCTCAAGATTGACAACGAGAAAGTGTTCTATCCAAACTCGGCTTTAATATCGAAACCAATAAGCAACTATTACAGAAGTCCGGATATGGGAGATTATGTCGACTTCGGCATCGCATTCTCAACACCGGCCGAGAAAATCGGCACTCTCAAGGAAAAAATCAAAGAGTAAGTATTATTATGCATATTTTACAGATCAATATATGGATTATATAAGGTTTTTTTTTTTGAAGTTTGTCACATGTTAGTTAAGTTTCTCCATATAAATCACTTACTAATTTTGTGTGTATATTTGGTCAGATACTTGGTGGCAAACCCACAACATTGGTATCCAGAACCCCTGGTGATGGTGAGGTCGATTGAGAATGTGAACAAGCTGGTATTGAATATACTGGTCCAGCACACCATAAATTTCCAAGTATACGTAGAGAAGAGTTTGAGAAGAACCGCACTGATCATCGCAATCAAGCGGATTCTCGAGGATCTTGAGATCGACTACACTCTCCTTCCTCAAGATGTTCGTCTCACTGGTCACAACTGATCAGTTCCTTCTTCTTTTTTGCACTTAGTACTATTGTAGTAGGTTTACTTCATTTTTGGTTTAATTGAACTTGATTTGCTTTCGGTTTAGTTGAATTTGATTTACTTCTGTTTAATTTTCCGGGAAGACTTATTTACTTTTACTTATATCTCTATATCTTCTTCTTGAACCAAAACATATAAACTCTTAGTGCCAGATTCTAATAACGGTCATAAAATACCAAGTAAATTTCTAGACCATAATTGGACTTTTAGATTTAGTGTGAAGAAATTACTAAGCAATATAGTTTTGTTAACCAAACTAAACCGGAATAACTTGAAGGAAGATATAGTTTTGTTAACCAAACTAAACCGGAATAACTCGAGGGAACAAGAAGAAAACGAAAGAAGCTCAAGCAATATAGAAAAAAAAAAAAAAAACCGAACCAAAGTAAGACAACGCCCGGTTATGCGCGGAGAAAAGAAACCGGCTTTTTTTGTTTTTTCTTGTGACATGGAGTTTGGTATGAATCTGAAATTGGACCGGATTCTTGATCAAATATGCCGGTACGCCACACCATGACCATGAATGAACCTAGCGTTCTCTTCACTATAAACTTCTGTCTCCTTCTCCAACCTGTCCAATATATTTAGTATCAACTTTTGTAAATAAAATCGATTAATCCATTATTGTGGTTATTAAGGAACCAAAAAAATAAAAAAGAGAAAAATGGGAATTTACGCGAGAGATATGGTTTTGTTGAGAGTAGCAGCAGAGATGAAGGAAGGAGCATTTAAATACATCAACTCTCCTTTAACTCTCTCTTCGATTCTTCGGTCCATTTCATTAACATCAACGTCAAACTCTTGGTCTGATGCCATCACCCATCCCCACGTGTCCGCAAATGATGGCACATGTGCTGTGTAAGCCTTCACGTCTGTTTCCCATTTCAATCATCAAAAAATAGGACCAAATAATGTGTTCTACAAGAAACATATAATATGATGACTTACACTTGAAGACTTGCTTCATTGTGTTGTAGATTGATGTGAAGACCTCCTTGTGGGTGAATATTCCTGCTGGTCCAGCCTATATTTTTTTTTTTATTAAAAGAAGAGTTATATATTTTAGTATCTTTCTCGTAAGTTAAAAATATTTAACAAAATACACAACGAAGATGACAGACCTGGGTGACAAAAATGCCGTTAGGGGTAAGCTTGGGTTTGAGGATGTTTTGGTAGAAGGATTTGGTGTAGAGCTGATAACAAGGTCCACCTTCCACTGGATCAGCTAAATCTCCCACTATGATATCAAACTTCTCTTCTCTTTTCTCCAATTCAGCCCTTTTCACATCCATATTTTATATTTTATTAGAGAATTAATTTTAAAGTCAGACTATTAACTCTTGTGTTTTATTTTATTTTTTTTGTTTTAGTTTTCTTACTTTGCATCTTTGATCACAAGTTCAAGCTTCTTGTTACAAAAAGCTTCGCTGTTAACGGTCAGAAATCTTCTGCAAAAATCAACAACTTCCTAGAAAAAGAACAAAAAAAAAACATGTTTGTTGAGATCATGCATGAGGGAACGTATATGTCTGTTAATACAAGTGGGGAGATAAGAGTTTAACCTGATCAATGTCACACATGACAACTTTCTCGATCGTATTGTGTTTTAGTATTTCTCTTGCAGCAGAACCTTCACCTCCTCCCATTATAAACACAGTCTTGGGGCTATTTCAAAGAGCAATATGGTAAAGTACAAAACTAACTAAAATTCCATTTACAGTTCAAAAACCATGTTCATATAAACGGTTTATGTATAATAATAACTAGAATTTCTTGTATGCTATTTTAGGTGCATTGTGAAAAGTACATTTTTTTTTTTTTTGTGAAATTACTAATTAGTTGAATACTTGAAATCTTTTGTAGATTTTTTTATATAAATTATACATACATACATACACAATCAATTTGCAAGTGAAGTAAAATTAAGTACATACTTGGGATGGAAGAGGAGGGCCGGGTGAATCAAACATTCATGGTAGATAAACTCATCTCTCTCTGCACTTTGCATTTTGCCGTCGATCACAAGCACCTGTTTTAACTTCATACTAATTAGTCTCCACTTTATATATATCACTACTCTAATTTTTTTTGATTAATAAAAAAAACTATACAAAATAAACATATATATGGAACTTGCAATTTTTTAAAAAAATTCAATATTTGACGAAAATGTACCTTTCCGAAACGCTTGGTGTCCAATAAAGCAATATCTTGGTACTCACTAGTTCCTTGATGGAGGACACTATCAAGAAAATATAAATTAATAAATTTATAAAAGAAGAGCAAAACTAAAATTAAGGGAAAGCGAAGTTGTGACAGAAACGAACCTGTTGAGTGCAAAAGACCACTTGAGATCATCATCGATGGTTTCTTCATACCAATGGCAATCCTGCTGGTTGGAGTGAAGGGTTTGAATGGGTGATGTGTCTTTGTGAATCTCCGGGAACCCATTACCGAACATGATCTCTACGGCTTCACCCATATCCAAGTTGAGATAAAGAGAGAGAAAGAGTGCGTGAGAGAGAGATAGGGAAAATGAGTGCTAATGCTTGGTGATGGGATATAATTCTATGGAGACAACCTTTGCGTTTTTATAGAATCTTGTTGGTGTGTAGGATTGTAATATCGTGCGTTATCCACAAGTGAGGGGAAAAATGAAAAAAATGTTAGCATGAGTAATGATTACGAAAGATAAAACTCTAAAATCTTCTGCCAGATTTCTGTCGCATGCTTATATTTTTGCATTTTAACGTTTTCAACACTTCCTCATCGTGACATCATAATTATTAGAGAGATTTATATCGTACTATATTACTTCTTTTTTTTTCATGATTTATATCACTTCAAATCATGTATTTTGCTTTCTTCTTTAGTTATCTCGATGATTTCATTTTGGTGTAAATCGTTGTTAGATATGGTTTACTTTTGCGTCCTATACAGTATGGCCTTATGGGGTAGTAGTAATTAAACTTAATTATGAACATTCTAAATTTTAAGACATAGGACGTATTCTTCGAAATTGAAAAAGTGAACCGAATAAAAAAAATCCAAGGAGTTGAATTAAGATTTCATGATACATAAATTGGTTCCACTACGTAGTATATTTTTCCTCCGGTTTAAAAATTTATACCGTAGATGCTTCCGATCCGGACCACGGTTGGAAGGGTCGGTTTTGGTTTAGTTGAAGACATTACTTTTCTACTGTCTTTAATTGACATCACTTTATTTTCCCCTCGAACTCTAACATCACACTTTTAAGTTCAATCATGTTTTAAAAGCTATGCCTTTCTTCTACCCAAAAGCCAAAATCTCAGTCCTTGTAACCTTTTTTTTTTTTTGTTAACCAACCTTTCAACATATCAATTAGTCCCCTTAATATGTTGTTAACAAAGAAAGCTAGATCTCAAAAGATATATGCTAAACACGCTACATTACAAATCCCATATGATCATCGGTGCATGCACAAAGACAAAGTGCTCCCTTACTATTAAAACCAGAGACCAAAAAAAGAAGAATCGTCTATGTAACCAAAAGATAAAACCAGTTACAATGTAATTAGGCTCCTTTTTTCGTTGCTTACGAAGACCCATCACAACGTACGTACGTAGAGGAGGGAGTGCAGCAAACACGATACCAAGTGGACTCTGGAGATTAGGTGTGCAAATGTAAATGAAATACACATCACTGCAACACATCATGAATCAACACGCGCAGAATTATGGTGGGATCCACTACTTACATATGTACACTTGTCAGCTCCCCTCTCCAAGATCATCATATTTAATTTGACATTACAATTTTTTTTTTAAAATAAATTTTTGTTAATTTATATAGTTTTTGAATCAAAACTCAAACTCATCGTCTAAAAACCATAAAAAATTTCGTAGTCAATAGAAGACTTGGGTGTAGTGAATCCGAAGTTAAAAACAATTACGTATGTTAATTTTTACACAAGAGTGTATACAAGATTATAAAAAAATTGGAAGAAAACAGAAGAAATTAGAGTGGAACCCACGAACTGTGGTATGGGATATGCACTCTTAATTAAGCGTGGAGTTAATCCACTCAAAAGAGAATGATATCTTTGTTGGAGACTCCACTCCCTTTTTTGCTTACTTCTCTTTTGCCTCTCTAACTTAAAGATATATCTTTTCTCGAGTTTTAAGTCATTTGGCTGAACAAAAACGTGCCCTTCTCATCATCATAACCATCACCATCCCCATCCCCATCCCCATCATCATCATCAATATTATTATGAACACGATCCTCATGTATTTGCGCATATATAAAAAGATCTTGAAATGAAGCCAAACATCCTCTCGTTCTGTTTGTAAACGTTTTATATTCATGCTGCGTAACTATTGTGAAGAATTAAGACTCAGAATCTCAGAGGATTAACCAGAAGAAAGAAAAAAAACACGACGCGGTATATGGTCAAAAACCAACGATAAGCATTACAGGACCAACCGCTTTGAGGAGTGGTGATTGACCCGAAAAACTAAAAGAGTAGCGATATATATTAGTGGGTTTGTAATATTTCGTCTGTGTCTTGGCACTTGGCAGACAAAACACACGCCACAAATTTTTTTAGCTTTAGCGAATATGCTAACCATGTGTATAATATGGTTGTAGATTGTGATGGAACGCATCATGCACACCTTACAAATAAATGGAACTTAATTACGTTTTTCATTTTTTTAAAAAAATTATATCTTACATAATCTACATGCAAGTTCGAATGTTCGGATAGCTAGTACGGTTTATACAAAATGCTTATATAAATTAATGGTCCTTAGTTTTATTAACACCATAGTCTTTTTTCAAGCATTAATTTTCTATTTTATTTTATTTTAGTGTCGGATGGTCTTTTGAAGATACATATATATATATCCTCAAAATTATTAGATGCATAACAAAGGATGGTGGCGCATGGTGTAAAAACAAAATCAGTGGCCCAGATGAATGAGGTAATAGGTGAACCATAAAGGACAACCACTTTTATTCGTGTCTTCAAAAGTGGCCTGCCTAATGAATAGCTTGCCGTCGAGTTGTCTTCCACAGGTAATCTTGATTATACACATATAACTTTATAGCAATTGTTCAAGTTAAATAAAACATATAATTGCTGATGATATATGTGTATTTTTATCCAGCTTGGGTTAAAAGACCAAGAAGGATTGTGTGGAAGCTGACTTTAGAATGATGTCAAATTATATTTTTAATGAAAGCGTGACTAACTTTCCTCCAACATCTACGTGGTTAAAGTGCTTCCACTTATGACTTACCCGACCACACTCAACCTATGCATTGCATGTATCAATATAGATATATGTGTGCACAAAGTTGTGGGCACAATCAAATCATATGTAGAAAACCTTATTATTGTTATCATAAAATATCTCACATAGATTATTATCATACAACATAACTACACCCTAAAATCTTCTTGGTATTTTGAAATTTGTTAGTAAAATGTTCAAGTAACTCATTTAATTAAATAAAACCAAGTAAAAGAGCGAAAATGTACATTTCAGAGGGTCGTATTCCGGAAATCAATAGTCATTCAGGATAGAACCAAAACACGTTATTTTGAAATGTTGATGAATGCATAATTTTGATGAGAATAAAGCCGTATGGATAAGCTTTACTTACGAACAGTACATCATCTCAAGTTATAAATATGAACTTAGAATAGGTTGCAGAGAGAAAAAAAAAAAAAAAAAGAAAGAGGGGAAGACAATGCCGAGAAGAGACCCAAATCAACCAATTTAACCAACTACTCAGTTTATTTGTCTAATTTAAACTTAGCAATAGTTTAAATTAGTAGACAAACTGAATATTACGTACTAAGTTTGCTATAGAAGTTACTCTTCCAAAACATGAGCACCCCACACATGGAGGTCTTCCTAAGGTGCTAATGTGTCTGCATAGACGTTACCAAGTCTCTCTTTGTTTTTTTTTTTTGTGAACATCAAAATACTACTTGAAGTCTCTAAAAGCTAATAGCAGGCTAACAAAATGTTTTTAGTTGATTACATAGCAAACACTCGTTCTACTACCACTAAAGGAATGCTCGCATATGAAGTAGAGCATAATCAAAAAAAAAAAGAAGAAATTTAAAACATATATAATCAAAGAAGAAATGATGAGCGAGAGGTTTTACGATTGAATTCACATCAATCCATACGATTTGATCATACGTCTTGACTCTTGACCATATCATGATCTAGCGATTCACTATCACAGAAGTTCTATATATGCGAAATGCGATCTCAAATTAATAATACTACATGAATATTACAAACTTTAGCGCATTTATGAATGGAAACAGAGTTTGTTATTTCTGTTTTCAACCGCCTAAAGTACTTAGCAATCTGAACTAAATCAACTCCAAAACCACTCATGCATGGTTTGTGTTAAGACCTGGTTCACTCGTACGTGATTCAGACTCAATTTCGCTAATAGCAGATTTTTGACTCACAATGTTGCAAACTTTGTCAAATCTTCCAAATAATAGTGAACCAATCAACAGCTACTACATAACTAAGCTGTCTAATTTTTCTTACATTTTTTTTGTGGAAAAAATAAATAGAATTTTACATCCCCAGTTCATTTTTATCCTGTGAATGAAGAAAATAGTAGTCATCATCAAATAAGTTGGTTAGCTTTCTCTTTTTTTTTTTTCCTCAAAATAAGGCTGTGATTGGTGAACACAGAAAAGCGGATTTTAATGCATTTTTGGGAAACCCGCACCTTTAACATCATTCAGTAGTTTTCATATGATTAGCGTATTTTACAAAAAAAAAAAAAATAATAATATTAGATGCGGTTTTATCCACCGGATAATAGCCTTGGACCGCCTTTTGAAACAAACACACCATTTGTCAGCGTTTTTTTCAAAAAAACGCCAATATATCATTTTTTATAAATATTTTACTTATTATAATAATAATTAGAATAATTTTGGCTCGGTTTCACCGCAAGGACTATGCATGGCTATTATCCCAATAGTTCACCCATGGCTTCTAGCTCTTTGCACAGCCTACTAGTTCTATGGCTTTTTAATTAATTTTTTTGGTCATAACAGCTCTTTTTTAATCCCCTAAGTTTTGTACTTCAAACGTTTCTTTTTGGTAATATATTTTTCTTAGTATCTTTTTCTTTTTTCATTCAAGTATCCATTATTATTTAAAAATATTTTTTTAGTACATGAAGTATATTATTTATTGTAATAGAAGTTTGATTTAATCACATTTACTAATTTATTCATACAAATACTATTATAGTAGACAAAATATACAAATCCAAGTACGACATCCAAACAGTAATTTTAATAATCTATAAGAAATTTTTGTTAGAGTTAATAGGTTTTATACAATTATGTTTACTTATGTAAAATATATTTTGTACAAAATCTATGAAAAATACATTACAATTATACACTATATTAAATATATACAAAAATATAATATTTATTTATTAATACAAAATAAATTAATATATAAAAGTATAATAGTTATTTATAAAAAATATGAAATCCGCACTGCAAATAGTTTTTCACCAATCAAGCATTAGTTTGTACCGCTTATTTTATATTAACCGCACTTGTTCCGTAAATATATTTGTCTTGCACGTACCGCAGTTCAACCGCACCGCACTATCAAATCGGTTGTCCCACACTATCAAATCCGCTGTTACCATTCGGACCCTAAGTTGGTTAACATTTTTCTATTTAAATAACATATTTCATGCCTTTTAAAAAAAAACAAATATCAAACTATTGATTTTTTAAAAATACACTATCATAAATGATAGCATTCTCCTATCACCAAAAAAAAAAAAATTGATACCATTCAAAACACATTTGCACCCATAGTATATCAACCAGTTGTTGGCAACCACTATTGATAATTTTTAAAAATACACTTAATTAAAAACTTGGTTGGTTTTGGGCCTATTGGTCACCACACTATATAACAAAAGGCGTTGTTCTTCGCGAAGGATCAGCGTATTCTCTGATTCATCTTCATCTTCTTCTTCTACTGATTCGTTTTGTTTCAGTTTTGAATCTGATCTTTGCATGTTGTTGAATTTTGTGATCTTCTTTGTTTTTCTTATCGAATTTTCGTGATGAGAATTAATTAATACACTATCATAAATACATTATCTTCAACCTCTTTCATTCAAATTGGTGAAATTTGATTGAATAACTTTTTTTCAACATTTTCAATTGTGCAACCATTTATACCTTTAATTTATTGCTTAACTACTACGTTTTTTTAAAAACAAATAATTGCTGTAAAATAATCCCAAAACTGAAAACAAAAAGGCTAATTAGTTAAAACATTTAGGGTTTATGTTTCTCAATTCAATTCAAGGGAAAGGAGCAAAAGTTAGAAAACCAACCATATTTATTCTTCCTGGTTACCACCGAGTTTGGTTAAAATCTTTACTCTTCTCCTAGTTTGAGTTAAGGGCTGGTTCGGTTTAATTAGTTAATCGATTTTTCTCAACCAAAAAAAAAAGAGGATAATTATTTTTTTTTTCCTGGAAGGAAGAGAGAAACGTGTAAACTTCGTCTGGTTGGAAAATGGCGAAATATCTTCTTTCACATCACACACTACTTCCTCTTCTTCTTCTTCTCCAACTATCACTCAGGGACGGGAACCATGGCGGTCACCTCGTTCGCCGTCCTTCCTCCGTTTAATTACACTTCCACCACAACCGATAGATCTTCTTCGTCCTCTTCTTCTGCTTACTCATCTTCGAAACTTCTCCGCATATCTCAATCCCGTTCAAATCCTCGTTATCCAAATGTGCTTGTCTCTTGCTCACTGAATCAACCTTCTGACGATGCTTCCGACGCTGCCCTTTTCCTCGAATCCAACTCAATCGCTGATTACATGAGGTTCAAGCGCCGCTCCGACGCTGGAAATGGCACAAGCGAGTTACAGACTGCAATCGTTGGTTATAAGAAACGTTTTCCTTGGATTCTTCTCAATCCTTTTCTTCAGGTTACCCTCATCTTCTCTGTTTATGTTCTGGGTTGTTACATAAACTGAGAAAGTTCACATTTTTATAATCGATTTCATCATCTCTGTATTGCAGGTAGATTTAGTCTCAACGATTCATATTGCAGATAAAGAGTGAGTCTTTCTTCTATTTTGGTTACCATAGTAATGCGTTTGATTAGGTTTTTTTAGCTAGTTTCTTGTAATGATGGCATATGCGGTTTGGGTTTGGGTGTGTAGGTACTTCACAGCTCTGCAAAAGGAGCTTGAACCATATGATTCTATCTTGTATGAGATGGTGGCTAGTAAAGAGACCTTGGAAAACAGAAGAAACCCAATTGCAGCCAAGAAGCTCAAGAGTTCTCGTTCAAGAGGCTTTAGTATTCTCGGTTTCATTCAGCGTCAGATGGCAAGAGTATTAACACTTGATTTTCAGTTAGATTGTCTAGATTACGAAACTGAGAATTGGTACCATGCTGATCTCGATTTCGAGACATTCCAGTTGCTTCAGGTTTGTTTCCAAAACTAGAGTTACCACTGTCAGTTTTAAGTAGTATTCTCTGGTTTCCACATTGTTGTCTTGTCTGTACCATCGTTATTACTTGATAGCGTAGAGTGTGCAGAACTATCAGTTGAGTGATGTCTTATTAGTCTTCATTGGGGTGCTCTTTCATATTTGATGCAGAAGGAGAAAGGTGAAAGCTTCTTCTCATTTGCCAGGGACATGACTATTAGATCAACAAAAGCAATGATACAGCCAGCTCTGGCAACTGAAGGCCGTGATACTTGGAGATCAAAGCTTCTATGGGTTTCAAGAGTTTTCCCAATGCCTCTTGTGGGTCTTTTTCTAATTGGGGCATTTTGTGCTGACTTTGGAGATCAGACGTCAGACTATCCAGAACTGGAAGCACTTTCACGGCTTGACTTTGGAGCTGCTATGAAGGTCTTCCTTGCTAAGAGATTGACATCCGAGTAAGCTAGCACAGCCCTGTTTGCTAAGAGATGTCTTTTTCCCTTTGAATTGTGTATGTGCTTCAAAGATAGGGTAAAGGGCATGCCGGCTAGTGGGAAGTTAACAATTTCATTTTTGTTGTTGTGTGTGTGTGAAGGCTAACGCAAGAGACATCAGATATAGAGGAGAAATCAGTGATCATAGGTGAGAGAAACCGAGCAGCAACTGAAGCATTAAGAAGAGCAATGGAGCAAGGGCACAAGAGAATCGCGATACTGTATGGCGGAGGGCACATGCCTGACCTGGGAAGACGACTTAGAGAAGAGTTTGATCTTGTTCCATCAGAGGTAAGATGGGTAACAGCTTGGTCAATCAGAAATCCAACAGACATGGAGACAACTTCTTTCCCGATCCTAAGGAGAATGGCCGAAGCTTTGCGCTGGCCGTTGAACCGGTACCAAACATTGGCATTGCTAATATTCTCATCAGTCCTTGCAGTGGATCTCTGCTTTTGGGAGCTTTTCTTTAATTCGACCATAGACTGGGCTTCTCAGATAGGGGCAGAGTTGTACCAGCTTGTAGATAATACAAAAATTGTGTGACTGATGCAAAAGAAACATGTACAAAAACATACAGTCTCTCAACCCAATAGCTTTATTACAGTCGCTATTGTAAAAACAAAAATCTATTGAATTATTAACCAAAATATAATTGAAGAAAAATAATTATTACAAAAAGGTAATTAGGAGATTTGTCAAATAAGAAAAAAATGGAAAATAAAATGGTTCGACTTGTTGGGCAAGTTCAACTGGTAATGGTTTGCATCTATAAAGCAGCAGCAGCGCCCACAGTTAACAAAAAAGTTGGATTCTTTAAAACTTTGTGAAGGAAATATAAAGAATATAAATTTTCTCTTCAACTCGTTACTCGATCTCCATTGTCTGCTAATCCTTATATCGCCAAATGGAGTCAGTCTTCTCAAACGTCGTTCGTGCTCCCGAAGATCCTATTCTCGGTGTACGTTACTTCTTCGCTTCTCTCTCTTGATCGATCTTACTTGTTTTTTTTTTTTCTTTTTCTTGTGAGTTGATTTTTTCATTCCGTCTTTGCTTGGATCCATATGTGTTGTATACTAGAACTCAGTTTTGGATATGATTGTTATATAGCTCTTGTTGATCAATGATTTTGAGATAAAGGTTTTAGATTTATGATTTTTTTTTTTTGGAAAAAACAGGTGACGGTTGCTTACAACAATGATCCAAGTCCTGTTAAGATCAATTTGGGTGTCGGTGCCTATCGGACTGAGGTAACAAATCATCTTAATGGTCTCAGTTAATTCGATTAACCGTTTCTGGCAAGCTTTGATTTTTTTTTTTTTTTTTTGATTAATTTACTTGTTTTTTTTTTTAATAAAGGAAGGAAAGCCCCTCGTTCTTGATGTGGTGCGAAAAGCAGAGCAACAGCTCGTGAACGACCCGTGAGTTTTGCAACTTTATTATTACTTACTCGTGTACTTGTCTTTTCTTGTTTATGTCTAAAAACTTTTCTGTACTCTCATGTAAGGTCCCGGGTCAAGGAATACATTCCCATTGTTGGAATTTCTGATTTTAACAAGTTAAGCGCCAAGCTCATCTTAGGTGCTGATAGGTAATATATTTCTACTGTTGATGTAGCTGTATAATTATCCCCTTTAGTTCATAGTGTATGGTATTCTCTTGAAATTCTCGTTTCTTTTTGGGCAGTCCTGCAATTGCAGAGAGTAGAGTTGCTACGATCCAGTGCTTGTCTGGTACCGGTTCGTTGAGAGTTGGGGCTGAGTTTCTCAAAAAGCACTACCACCAAGTATACTTCTCTCCTTTTTTGTTTTTGATTAGTAGTTGAATTAGGTAAATCACTAGAACTGTTGCTAACTGTGGTTCTTATTCTTCCAGAGTGTCATTTACATTCCAAAACCAACTTGGGGGAACCATCCCAAAGTTTTCAACCTGGCAGGTTTGTCTGTGGAGTATTTCCGCTACTACGATCCTTCAACCCGTGGACTCGATTTCCAAGGTTGATTTTTTATTGTTCCATGAATTGTGTCTTTCACCTTCCCTTTTGTTAAACTTGCAAATGATCTTATTTTTAAGATTGCATTCTGTCAAAACATTTCATTAAAAGGGCATTTGATACAAACTTTTAATCTTCAATTTCAAAAAATAATAACAGGCTTGCTAGAGGATCTTGGTGCTGCACCATCTGGAGCTATTGTCTTACTTCATGCATGTGCACACAATCCCACTGGAGTTGACCCAACCTACGAACAGTGGGAACAGATTCGACAACTCATGAGATCTAAAAGCTTATTACCCTTTTTCGACAGTGCATATCAGGTAACTCATAAAGGAATTCTTCTTTTGCTGCTTTATTAAACTGTTGTTTACAAACAAATGAAACCCTGTTATGGTGTATGCTTGAGTCTTATCTTATGTAGCGAAAGAGCAGCCTGAATCCTTTTTCCTTAACAATTTTGTAGGGTTTTGCTAGTGGTAGCCTTGACACTGATGCACAGTCAGTCCGTACTTTTGTTGCTGATGGCGGTGAATGCTTGATAGCTCAAAGTTATGCCAAAAATATGGGACTTTATGGGGAGCGTGTTGGTGCCCTTAGCATTGTAAGTAACCAAACTTATCAATTTCATCTTTGCCTCTATTCATCTGACATTATCATTAGTCAAAAAATGAATGTAATGGTATAGTACAAGTCTACAGTATACTAGAAGTGCATCTAATCTTTGTGATATAATGTGTAGGTCTGCAAGTCAGCAGATGTGGCCAGTAAGGTTGAGAGCCAGGTGAAGCTTGTTGTGCGTCCCATGTATTCTAGCCCACCTATTCATGGAGCATCCATTGTTGCCACCATTTTGAAAAGCAGGTAACATGTGTATCCTGGGAGATAGATGAACTAATAATAAACCCAAGCTTTAATTTTCTATTACTTGTGAATGTTTTTTGTCGGGGAAGGAACCTTTACACCTGAGTTAATGTATTAGAAGTACTATTGTCTAGATACATATACTAGAAGGGAAGCTTACATAATGAATCTTGAGATAATAGGCCAGTAGACAGATAAATCTCTACCTTTTCTTCCGTAAGCAGTAATTTTATACGTCAGGCTGTGTTGAAAATGGTTATGGCAAGTTTTTTGGAATTATGCAGAAATCACTAGTGCTATCTTTGCGCATTATCTAACTTTAAGATGAAGATATGGAATTAGTTTTTGCTCCTCAAGTTTCTAATTTTTTCTTTGTACACATCTTGGCAGTGATATGTACAACAACTGGACCGTCGAGCTGAAAGAAATGGCTGACCGTATCAAGAGCATGCGCCAACAGTTATTTGATGCTATTCAAGCTAGAGGTTTTGATAAAGCTTGTTTTCTCTTATATTCCATTCCTTTTATCTTCTTCCCGGGTTTGCAGAATCATTACTCTGCATTTTCTTTGTTCTTGACACGTTATCTGGCTTGCAGGCACACCTGGCGACTGGAGTCACATTATCAAACAGATCGGGATGTTTACTTTTACCGGATTGAACAAGGAGCAAGTTGAATTCATGACCAAGGAGTTTCACATTTACATGACCTCTGACGGGTGAGTCAACTTAATATCCCATCGTTTCTTGTCAATATCTTTAGGCATATGAGAGAGTTTGGTTCTGAAATGCATAAATATATGATATGAAGATAGTTCTAAGATACTCTCGCCAAACGCTTTGTTCTAAGAGTATGAGACAATTTTAGAACTACATCCACAAGGGTTCATTATGTTTTTCCTAGGTATGTGAACCTAGATAGTTGCTTTGAAGTTTTGAGCAAGTGATAGATCTGAATATCACATTCTTGCTACAGAAATTATAGTTAAACAAAGGGAAATTAGAATTAGTAAATAACAGAAGGGTGATTTTGATGTATTGCAGGAGAATAAGCATGGCAGGTCTAAGTTCGAAGACAGTGCCTCACCTTGCTGATGCTATGCATGCTGCAGTCACCCGCCTCGGCTAATCTAGCGACCATATATATTTTTGTTGTTTCTACAAATAAAATGAGAAAAACAGAACAGCGTTTTTGTTGGCTTATACTATGAATTTTTTTTCTTATGGTATCATATGTTTCCTCATGTCTTTGATGGTTTAACCAAACTGAGGATTGTGACATTGAAATCTACAATTTCCAAAGAAAATATTTTATAAATTCTCTTGCAACCAACATTTTTGCTTCATATAAAAAAGTAAAATTATATGAACTCATGATTCTCCACATCAGACTAATTTATTGTATGGTCAAACATTGTTTATTGCAGAATTTCCAAATATCTTGTTATTTTTTATTTGATCACTTAGCATATAAGTTTTGGTTTGGTTCTCGCTGGAGATAGAGAAAGCTTTGGCACACGTAAGAGAAATTATGATGTGCTCTTGTATTTTAAAAATACTTGTCGGAATTGTAGGTAGAGTGGTAGACTCATTTGTTTAAGCCCCTAGCTTAAATAAATGTCAATACATGCGGGAGTTGGATGAGAAAGTGAGATCATAAACGCCACTTTTTCAAAATGATAAATTACACGACGTGATTAAACGATTAAACCATAAAGGATATTGAAATCAAATCCTTTAAAAATTATACAGAAATGTTTAGACTTGGTACAGAGTCGGGATGTTACATGCCCCCATGCCACTACTGTACACCAACGAATTAGTCAATCAGATTTTAAAATTCGATTGTGTCACTTTTCTGACGATAATTTTCCTACAACCAAATTCCAGCCATATTTATTTTTTCTTACAACTAAATTCTAGATCAGACTTATATTATAGAGATTTGTAATAACGGTCCACAAGCACAAATCATCCCTCCCCCAAGTTTAGCACACATAGCATTCTATAACTCGGGTCCTGTAACACTAAAACATAATTTTTCTAACCGGTTGAGACAATAACACATCAAGATGTAGATATACATTAGTTAGAAAAATTTCCTACAATCTCACTAAACCAAATGTGGATTAGTTCAAATAACGAACAATTTCTTACTTAAATTCACGAAATCCCAAGTGAATCATATAAGCAGCCGTGAAAGTGAATTCTAACAATTGAAAGATAAAATAAATAAAGGAAAAGTCTAGGGGTATCTTTAACCGCCCTTCTACTATATTTATCCTTTGTTTTCTTATCTTTGAAACATGCACGCACGTTGTCTCTCCAGCCCTAGAAAACTAGACGAACATTTCTATGTTTCATTTATCTGCACCAACTCAAAAACAAAAACAACTGGAAACAGAAAAGTACAGAACATAAAAGTACTTTTTTGCTTCTTTTTATTTTTGTTTTGTTTTGTTCCATTCGGTGGTGAAAGAACTGAGACAAGGGAGAGCGAAAGGACTAGTTTCTTGATCTGTACGTCTCTTTTGCTTTCTTCTTTTTCCATTTTGTGGATTTCATTTGCTTTGTGTTTTTTTTTTTTTGGAATATTTTTGTCAATAAAAAAGAGAGAAAAACAAAAGAAAGTGTGTGGAGAGATATAAATTGAGAGTAAATTTGGGAATGGTGCGGACATTAGGACGTAAACTAAGCTGGCCAAGATCTTTCAGTTTTAGAAAGATGTTCGATGGTCGGAACTCTGGACATTCATCCTTCTCTTCTCGTGGGGATGGCATGCATACACCCGAGCGCGAACTCGCCACACATGAATGGGACGCTTCACCATCGACTCGTAAAGGCAAGCAAAATAGGAGATCAGGTATACAACATATTAGCTTTACGTAATCTTTAAATTGATCCTTATATATACAACATATTAGTAGTGATGAGACTAATTAATTTGGAATCCTTACGTAATCTTTTGTATTGATCATTTCAGACATGGAAGTGATGAAGGAAAGATTCGCAAAACTGCTGCTTGGAGAGGACATGTCAGGCGGAGGGGATGGGGTGACCTCTGCGTTAGCTTTGTCAAATGCCATCACCAGACTCGCTGGTGCATATTTGACATTTTATACCATAACTTAAACGTTAATGTCTAATTACCTATTTGAATGGTTAAAAAATAATTTACAACTATGTGCCTTTGGTGTTGGCAGATTCCATGTTTGGGGAGCAGATGAAATTACAGCCTATGTATCCTGAGACAAAGGAGATTTGGAGGAAAGAAATGGATTGGTTATTATCTGTGATCGATCACATTGTCCAGTTTGTTCCTTCTAAACAAATGGCCAAAAATGGCCAATTCACTGAGGTAAATGCCTACAATTAGTCAATAAACCAACAATTCCTAGTGGATTTTTTTTTGCTTACTGACCCTAAGTTTCTCCTTTCTAGATCATGGTGACAAAACAAAGAGATGATTTGCTGACGAACATTCCAGCCTTACGCAAGCTTGACTCGGTTCTTCTCGTGAGTTTTAACTGCATCCGCATTATTTAATACCGCATGATTGTTTCAGCCACAGTTTAATTTTAACACTGGCTAAATAACATATCACACATTTTATAGTACATTTGTTTTATCAAAAACCAAACCGTTTGCAAATTATAAGCATGAATAAATACAAATGAAAGCATCAAATGCCAAAGAGTATCACTATCATCATCTCAATTCATTTTAAGTGTTCATGTATTGTAAAATAATCATGAATAATATATATTCACACTTAGAGATGAGTTGCGACCATTTATAGTAATTTTTCCTGTATGGAAACATAATCATGTCCGTTCTTCATTTGCGGTAGCATCCTACTAATTTCAATTACTAATTTGGCAGGACACTTTGGACAACTTCAAGGATCAGAAAGACTTTTGGTATGTGCCAAGAGATATTGAGGATGCAGATCACAATGGAGATTGGAGGAAGCCGGATGAGAACTGGTGGTTACCAATTGTTAAGGTTCCAAGTGATGGTTTGTCTGAGGAATCACGTAGGTGGTTGCAAAATCAGAAAGATTCTGTGGCACAAGTCCTTAAAGCCGCCACGGCCATCAATGCTCAAGTACTGTCTGAAATGCACATTCCTGATAACTACATTGACTCTCTTCCAAAGGTAATAATTTACTTCTTCTTCTTCATGAGTGTTCTGTTTCATTTCAAAATTTACTCTAAAGATAAGAAGCTGATGATGAGACGGTTGGTCTTGTAGAATGGGAAGACAAGTCTTGGTGATTTCCTATACAAGAGCATAACAGAGGAATCTTTTGATCCTGACTACTTCATATCTTTCTTGGATTTGTCAACGGAATACAAAGTGCTTGATTTAAAGAACAGGATAGAAGCTTCCATGGTGATATGGAAAAGGAAGATGTGCCAGAAAGAGAAAGACGGGAAATCTCAGTGGGGATCAACTGTTAGCTTAGAGAAGAGAGAGCTTTTCGAGGTCCGAGCCGAGACCATATTGGTTATGCTCAAACAACAGTTCCCTGGAATCCCACAATCCTCGCTCGAAATCTCCAAGATTAGAAACAACAAGGTAATAAATAATACAACAAAGACAAAACAACAAAATATTATACTGAAAACTAAAGTAAGATTTTGTTACAGGACGTTGGACAGGCGATATTGGAGAGCTATTCAAGGGTATTAGAAAGTCTAGCTTCAAAGATAATGTCAAGAGTAGAGGACGTTCTTGAAGCAGATCGGCTAGTTCAAAGACAACTGATGGGAGAGGCAGAGACAACAAGATCAGAAAGCGAGGCAGAACTAGAATTATTCGAAGAAACCGAAAAAGTGGTTGGTGCAGAAACACCAAACTCGAGGAAACTATCAGACTTCATAGGGTGGAGATTATCATCCGATACTAAAAAGCATAGTTCAATGAGTGACATAGAATTCTTCAACAGAGTTGAGGAAGCAAAGGAGAAACCAATGATGAAGTCTCCAAGAGCTCTACCTAAGAAATTTTCATATCTAGCAAAGTTAGAGAACATGAGAAGCCCTAGTGACAGACACTGATAGTGAAAAATAGAACAGGGCATAGAACAAGAAAGAACAAAGAGAGAGTGAGAGAGAGAGAGAGAATAGGGGAGGCTATTTTGTGTGAGACTGTGTACATATATATAACAAATGCAGGCATTGGTTTTAGGATTTGGACCTCTTGGTTGATCATGTTTGTTGTTGCTTGTTTGACTAATTGCTTCCTGTTGTTTTTTTTTTTTATATAAAGGGAAGTGTGAATCAGTGTGAAACAAACCTATGTATTTGTACTTTGTTGGTTATTTGGTATTTGTATTGTAACGTTTATAACATTGTTTACTGATGCAATTATTTAAGCGATTTTTTGTAACCAATACGAATCGAACCGTGGCAATGGCATATTCCGTAATTATTAGTTAATCCCAATCAAAGCAGAGAGTCTCATCGAGAGACCAATCGCAGCAATGAAGGAAGATATGGAGAAGATGGTGGCGGTAGGGCTCGTATGGGGAGCCACTAATGCACTGATCCGCCGCGGCGCTCTCGCCTGGGATAATAAAAAGTCTTCAACAACAGAGTCTTCTTCTTCTTCTTCTACTACTATTCAGATCCGCCGCAAAATCATGATCGCGATCCGTGACTGGATCAATCTCCTCCTCTTCTGGCAATACTCAGTTCCTTTCCTCGTCAACCTCTCCGCCTCCGCTACGTTCTTCGCTCTACTCAGCCACGCTCCTATCTCTCTAGCTGTTCCGGTCACAAACGCCACGACCTTTGCTGCAACCGCCGCTTTTGGGATCCTTTTAGGGGAAGAAACTCAAATCGTACCTGCTTTGTTAGGTACCTGCTTTATTGTTTTCGGAATTTGGCTTTGTCTTGTCTGAATTTTGTGATTTTTGTAAAACCGTGTGACTCTGTTTCTGCGACATATATATTTTTGTTTGCCTGTGAACATCTATTAGTATATCACTATGTGTTCAAGTTCATTATTTGATCGTGTTCTTGTCTGGTGAGTATCATCAAGCATTGAATTATTATAGGCAAAAAGAAAGTAATAATAGTAAAAGAAATTTTCTCGAATACAAAATTTAAGGGGAGAACAAAGGAACAAAAATTACTGAAAAAGGTTTACAATTACATGAATAGAAAGAAAACAAAAAAAAAAGTGTAAGAAAAATGATTAAGAAAACACAAGAATTGGGATGGATTAATGATGACATTTACAATATATAGACGAAAACACAAAAAAACACACTGATCAATGTTACGATTTTTTTTTCTTTTTTCATATCAAGATGTTACGGGCATAAGAGAAATGGGTAAAAAATCATCATTTTTAGACGACTTGAATCCATTCTCCAGTGCTGGGAACACCCTTGTGGACGGCAAAGAGAAGGTAGTAACCGGGAGGAGCGATGTTTCCATTTGGTGGTGCGACTGTCTGGATATCGTAACCAGCACCAGCGGGTTTGACATTAGCGACACCCAAGATGAGCATCCTCATGTTCATAGAGATACTGTGTGTTGTGAAGGCTGGTGCTAACATGGTAACTTTGAGATTCTCCTTGGTCGCTCCTTTTTGGTTAAGGTCGACCTTCACGTTGAAGAACTGTCCGTATCTGACCTGTTTTGGGGTGCCGGCGGCGACGATCTTTGGCCTCATGTTGGCTAGAGCCGGGTCGAGGTAAGGTGGGGAGAATTTCTCAACGCGAAGCTCCGTTGGGAACTCAACGTTGTACTTGTAACCGTCGTTGGTGTTGCTTCCACCGACAAGAACCTTACCATCAGGGAGGATGATGGCGGTGGAGTGGTACATACGTGGGATGGTGGAGGCCTGGAGCTCTTTGAAACGCTTTGCACGTGGAGCACGGGGCTTGTACAAGATGGGAGAGAAGGCAGGGTCTTTACCGTAGCCCCATCCCGAACAACCACGTTTAGCTCCGTTTACTAGAAGGATGTCTCCGTTGGGGAGGATGACAGTGTCACTCATGACTCGTGGCGTCGGCATCATCTCTGTCTTCCATCGTGGCTTTGCGCTGTTGATCCTTATCCTGGCGCAATCTTGCAATGCAGGATCGAATGTCTTTCTACCAGCCCTGTAATACGAGTCTTGTTTGGTACCACCGCAGACGAGGACCTCGGCAGGGATGACCTTGGGGTTTTTCACGTAAAGTTGGATGGGGAGGAGCGCGGAGGAACCTGATCCTGGGTAGTTACGGGCACCACCTGGGAGCTGAGGGAACTCCTTGATGACTTGGTTTGTTTTGGGGCTTAGAAGAATGGATCGGTTGTTTGCGAAAATGAAGAGGTTACCGTCGGTGTTGAGCCACACGAAAGGGTAAAGGTTGTTCTCTTCCGGGTCATCTGTTTGCTTGAGGAGCAATGAGTCGTAGAGCTTCCTGTTGTTCTGTCCTTCCTCTGGAATGTACTCGTAGTTCAAGGCGTCACGTCCACCGATCACGAAGAACTTGCCGTCAGGGAGAGTGGCTTGCGTTGAGTACCATCTCTTCGCAGCCAGTGCCTGAGGATATTCTTCCCACACACAGTTATCACAGCTGGCTAGGTACCTTGCGGTGTTGGCTCCTGCATTGTATCCTCCGGTACTCACCAATGTCCCGTTTTTGGTCAAACCTCCGGATGAACACCATGTATCGGTGGCAAGCTATCATGAAACATGTGAATTCAAAATATTTAATTCAAGTCCATATAATATAATTCTGTTTAAACAAGATCGTGTCATAGAGTTTGAACATACAGATAGAGGCTTAATGGCGCCGGTGTTGACGTCAATGAGAACCGAATGAGCCCAACAATCGATCCGGTTAGTCTTGGCGTCCACGACATGGCATGGTACACCTGGAGGCAACTTAATCTTTGAAATTCTCCAAATGGTGGCGTCATAGTACTGGACCTTGTTGATGACTGGCATCAGAATCGCATGCATACCGGACACACCAGAGTTTTGCAAGAAAAGCTCCCACTTACCACCCCAGTTTGTCTGAGCTTCCATACTCCCACCTCGTCTTCTTCCACCTTTTCCAGCCACTGCTGCTGCAGGCTGTGGTTTCACAGCCTTGGCCGCCCCATTGTCCTGAGCGCCGTGGTTGAAGCCAGGGAGGAAAGGTAGAAACGGTAGAGGGAAGATGGCCTCCGACACAGCTGCGAGCATAAGGACAGATACTGTCCATATGACTCTTGTTGAGGCTCTCATTTTTTTAATTTTTTTACTTTTTTTTTTTCTTCCCCTGTTTTGCTTGGGGAAATGAGAAATTGGATCCCAGGCTTATTTGGATTATATGATATGCCTGAACAAAAAGTTTCTCGTCTCAACGTATTTTATAGGTTATTTTCACTTACGTTTATTATTAGCTATTGCTATTTTTAAATGTGTGGGTAAGAAGACGTCTCCCCCAAAACAACCTGTAGTTGTTTTTGTGATGGAAGAAAATATTGGTGTTTCATATCTGTCTCTCGTGCTCTTTTTTTTACAATGACGTGGTCATGCAGACAATTCCTTAATTTGATGTCATACAGCTAAGGACTATATCCTTACATGACAATCCTCGGATGGATCCAAAAGTTTTTTAGTAGGTGCATAATACAAACACAACAAATATCTATCATACACATATTTCCTGAAAAGTAAAAGAGCAACGTGAAAAATGGTTGGTACCATACTCCCCAACTAACATAATTAATGAATGCAAACATTTTGATTTGCTAAAATTTATGGTTTTATACTAGCTTTTGCAGACTATTACAATAGGAGATCTATAACGAGATGGGTGCCTTAAAGCAATAATTACTAATTAAAACGAGTATGAGCCTCCAAACCAAAGCGTCTTGGAATTTTGCTTTGTGTCTTCTAGCGGAGCAAGTGTTTCGAACCCCACGATCAATCACTTTGAACAGTCCCTCAACCACAGTGCTGAGTAAAAATCCGATCGTGTCTCTCCCTCCATATGGCCTAAACAACTGCTCGAGCTGCTATGAGCCTTTGAAAGGCCACTTTTTTCCCCTGAATGCTTTGAGCCAACCAAGGAAGTTTGGTCATGCGTTGGGAATCAGGAATGGATGCAAACATTCCCAGTCGATCCAACTTAACAATTACGATGCGTTCAAGCATGAACGTAGACCCTCCGCCCTAACGTTCTTTTAAAAAAGGAAGGGAATATTAGTGTTAATCTTTATGAAATTAACCCATTTTCACAAAAAACAAAGATAAATAAATGCGGTCGCCTGTTGTTGTCTAGGACCGATTTTGATTTATTGAGAGGACCCTAATAATTTACATAGTAAATTGTTGTGTAAGAACGAACATTAAATCTGTTCGTACAATGGGTCTCTTGAATTTGTTGAGGAATCACCATACATAGGTCAAAGCCATTGATAAGGTTTGTTTTACTAGTCTACGAAAATCACTGTGGTTAACTTTTGCCAATGTAAACACCTTCAATGACAAGATCACCCAGTTTCTTTACATGCTTCAAGATTGGTTTGGATATCGCCCCCAAATATACTTGGATAATACTTGCTAATTAGTTATTCATATACACTGATTTCTTGGTTGATAACTGACAAGCTTCCATGAAACACTTTAGTTTAGGGAGAATAGAGTCGTGGTATTCATTGCGGTTTTTACATTACAAGCGCTGTTTTATGGGATAGAGATAAATATATATTACAAACCATTATTCACTTTGTTCCTCATGCCTTCATAGATCTGCCTACAATAATGAATACGAGAACCACTAGTCAATAATCAAATCAAACCATCCCAAGCACGAAATTGTTGTTGAAACAGAGTAACAGACCTAATGAAAGCAATCCACATAACATTAAAGACATCATGGTCTAAGAAAACAATTTTTAACTAATTTAAAGGATCAATGAATGAATACACAACATCTCTGAAAAATCAAAACAAAGGACGTTGGCCATGAAAGACTAAACCTATCAAACGATCAGTCCAAGTCCAACAGTGAAAGGAAAGAAGCCAAAATCATAAGAAAGACTAAATCTGACTCAATATACAAAGGTACATGAATCAGAAGAGCAGCTGTAAGGAATCTAATAAAGCTCTTTTAGTAAGACAGAACATGAACAAAAGAAAAACAAAGACCACGCACAATGCCTTAAGAGGGACTTAGGTTAGTATGTTGAATTTAACTGCAAAGCTAGTAACTACATATTACTACTCTTCAGGAGATTTCAGAGATACAAGAACAAGACTGAAAAATAGAAACAAAAAGCCTAGATAAGATAAGCAAGTCTCAGATTCCAAATCAAATTCGAATATTCCTAAAGTCACAACACACAAGACCAAAACAAAAACCTGAATTTGAAGGAACCCTCAAAGAGAATAAAGTTCAAACCTTTTGAAATCAAGAAGAGGATCGTTTGCCTTCACAATCAAGAGTGTTATCAAAGTTCTTAGAAGGGTATTTAGCAGTAATCCCAGCGACTTCAAAGACAAGGTTATCCCCAGAAGATCGAATCCCAGAGATAGACCACGACTTGAAAAACGCACGGACCCGAATCCCTTGGAGCTCCGCGATCTTGCCCTGAGAGATCCGACCCGTTACTTTGTTGGAGTAAATGGCGATGTAGTTATCAGGAGGAAGCGTGATTTTGCAAGTCTCGTGGAGGAAGAGGGAGAAGTCACCGGAGGTTTGGTTTAGGACGTAGTCTTTCACGGATAAAGGGAGTAGCCCAATTGGGAACCCATTATTCGTGAGCTCTGCGTGTGCACGACTCGGTGTCTTCTTCAATTGAGGATTCGGATCATCTTGTAGGGAGAAGATGGGTGACAGAATCAGGAAAGAGATAAGGAACAAGAGAGATATCTTCATTGTTTTCGTCAAAGAGATAAAACAATCAATCCGAGTTTTTTCCCTTTCTAGAGGTTTTTAAAGTTTGGATCGGGTCACCCAATCATACCCCATTTAGGTTAACATAATGTCATCGGTTCTTACCTTAGTCTAATTACGGTTGACCAACCGCTGGTTAAATTTTTTAAAATTTTTTAACCATAACCGTTTAATTAATATTTAAACAGTGAAATATTGTTCAGGTTAAAATAATTATGATTAAATACAGTTATGGTTTTAATCGTTTTCTACGATTATGATCTGGTTATGGTTTAGATATAGTCCGGTTACAGTTCGAAATATGGTTACGGTAGTTTTGTTCATGCCTAGCTTCACAACCATTCAACCAAAAATCTTTTGAGCTTTTCATGTGGAGGTACAACTTAATTCAAGTCTTTATTAGTTATCTTCGTCCTTGAAGATTTCAATTTGAGGGAGGAGTAATATCAGCTTAACCGTTAGTTTGTTAAGTGGTTGATGTTGATTAAGCTTAATTTATATTGAGACTTAAGAAAAAACTTTGTACAGTGGTCTTTTGTTTATTAATTTAGTAAGACTGAAACCTCCATCACTCATTTCTTTCTTTCTCCCATCTCTCGGTTACAATTGTCATAGCCATGAAGCAATCATAGTGGGTCTAATCAAAAACCATCTTCATGATTTTTTTAGCCCACTTACTCAAGAGATACCGCATATCATATTCCATTGACCCATCAAGAAAAAAAGAAAAAAGATACGCATTTTATTCGAAGCTTATATAAGATTACACTAAGGACGTCACGGTTCAGGTTTGGCCTTTGAAAGATTAAATCGGCATGCTTGGACAGCATCGTCAATGGATAAGAACACATATTCCTTTCCTATCTTCTCCACAAAATGCGATAGCATCATCTTTTCTAAGACTTCAAATCTTGGGTTTATTAGCACCAACTGCAATAAATTAAGTATATTATATAAATTTTCATTTGAGCGAGGTATCTTTTGAGCAATATTAGAAGGACGCTTCAAAAAAATTGAAAGGTATTATATAAACCTTGATGTCTTTTGCTTCAAGGATTCTTTGAACTTCAAGTAGTGTTTCCATCCCTGTCACGTCGATGGTTGAAACTCCTGAAGACAATAATAATAATTAGCAATTAAAAATGAAACGAACAAAAAAAATACTTGTTTGCTAATAGACAAGATTAGTGAGATATATAATGTCAAAGTAAATTAAAGTCACCAGAGAGATCAAGGAGAAGAAACTCGACGACTTCAGGTTCATCACGAATCCACCTCAAGATCCGTTCGCGGACGTAAGTACTGTTGGCAAAAAAGATAGGAGAACCCAATTGAAGAATGACACAACCAAGCATCTCCTCGGAGGTTGGGTACTGTTCTATGTCTCGAAACATAACCGAGTTCGGTATTCTTCCTAATTTACAAGTCGAGGGCCTTGCAACGTACAACAACGCTCTTAGGATAGAAAACCCAACGGAGATGATGAGACCGTAGTCCATGCTAATGAAGGAAACACCGAAAAAAGCGGACATGCAGACGAGGAAATCAAACTTGTCAACCTTGTAGAGATGGTACATCTCCTCGTAGTTGATGAGTCCCAACATGGCTGACATAATGATGGCTGAGAGACCAACCAATGGTGTGTAACTGAATAGAGGCGCTAGGAAGAGAAGCACAAGCATCATGCAAATGCCCATCACTACATTAGACATTGGTGTCTTTGTCCCGGCGTTGTAGTTCACTGCCGTCTTTGAAAATGGCCCTGAATATATATATCCGGCCACATTAGTTAACGATACATTTTAATATTGAAACCTAATATCTAAGATCTTTGGCCATGGATTTATATATTTGTTATTAGTTACCTGTTGTCAAATAGCAAGAAGTAAAGGAGCCAACTACGTTCATAAGACCAAATGCTATCATCTCTTTGTTCCCGTCCGTTTGTTCGTTCTTCATTACGGCAAAGCTTCTTCCGATTGCTATCCCTTCCTGAAAATTATTTATTCATCTTTTTATAAAATCAATCATATATTATATAGTCAAATATGAGCTAAAAAAAATATGGTGGATATAGTTATTTACGGCCAGAGCGATGAGGGCAGTGACGATCCCGGCCTTTAAAACCATCCCTAGATACTTGGATTCAAAGTTCAAATGTTGAATAGAAGGAGGGTTTAGTCCTTTCTTTAAAGGCCCAACCTGTATGCATAAACATACTATTAATAGAAACCCTCGTTGCTCAAAGTCTTAAAACATGTTTCACACAATTTTAACTAATTATGTTTGGCATGTGAGTATGGAAATTGCTCACAGTTTGGATCCCGTGTGCTGTTCCTTTTACCAGAAAAGCAACTACACAACCCACAATGACGACCACCATTGGACCCATTGCTGATACCCAAAACAGCTTTGGGTACCTCTGCTTCTGCAATAGTTACAAATTTTCAGTCATATTAGTTCTAGTGAAGCATTTAATTTGAGAAGCCATTTGACTTTTAACATATGTGAAAGGGTGCTTATGTGAAAATAAGGCATAATAGTAACTAAATTATTATTTTCCAAAAAATCAACTCAAAGTGGTATGTTAAAAGGTGAGGAATGATTACAATACTAATAAATAGAGAAAAGAAAAGTGGAAGATCTTGAAAGGTCCAAATCCAATAGTTTTTGACTAAGTGGATAAAAAGACTTAAATAAATGAAATAAAGCTAGAGAAGAAGAAAAGTTACAATGTATCGAGTGGATTGTAGGAATACAAGAAAGCAGACCCCAGCCAACGTACTTTGCCACTTCCACTGCACCAAGTAACACCCTCCCAGGATAACACAATTAGCCATTGGTTTAAAATTTCTTGGATTTATATATTTTTTTAAAGAGACAAAGAAAGAGAGATGACCTCAGCGCGGTTGTCTAAGATTGAGTGGATAACTGACACGACGTCGGTTTTGTGCGTAAAATGGGCTAAACCGAAGACGCCCTTAAGTTGTTGGAGGAGAATGATGATTGCGGTACCGCCCATGAAGCCCGTTATGGTCGAATGTGACAAGAAATCCACCAATATCCCCAACCTATATATGTATATTTTTTGTTTCTTTAAGTAATAAAGCTAAAAACGTTTTTTTAACATAAAGATAGAGTGGTTGTCACATATATGTACCTTAGGAATCCCATAGCAAATTGGAATATACCGGTGACGAAAGTGGCGGTGAAGATCAAATGAAGGTAGAGCTCAGGATCATTTTTGGACATCTCCTCACCGAATGTCTCACCAATCAGCAAAGAGCATGCTGCGACTGTTCCCACCGCTAGATTGTTTGAACTTCCAAACACGGCGTACACAAATGGTGGCACAAAGCTTGAATCTGAATTCCCATAATTTTTTTTTTAAGAAAGTTTTTGAAATAATTAGATATATGTTCAATATTAAAATCTATTAGAGCGAATTGTACTGTCTTAACGTGAAATATATAAATAATTAACCTAATACGGAAGTTCCTTATTGTTGGTTCTAAGAACAAAATAGAAGAGAAATAAACTGAGACAAGTACAGTTGGCAACACCGAGTGTCAGTTTGTGTGGGAAAACAATGGACTGCCAATATCATTTCTATTTAAGGTTCATCTACCTATTTTAGTCACACAAGAAAAACATGAAAAACTCATCTAAATATTTTCATATTTAGCTTTCAATTTGTATATAGACAAGAATCAAGTATATATGGAAGTTTTCAGAAATGATTGTTCAAAAATAAACAAAATAAATTTTGTTAAAATTATATTTAATATTTTTATATCAATTCTTGTTTGTAAAAGATACTCTTGAAAAAATCAAACTCAAATGGCTTCTTTCTGTTTATGTTCAGAATCAATATATACAACTTCTTAGTAATATGGAGTTTAAAAGAAAAATCAGAATCATACTGGTATCATACTAGCCTGAGCTACATGGCTTAACGGAGACTAAAAATAAATATCCAGAGTAAAATCAGATTTACTATGAACACATAAATAGTTTATTTGTTGTTTTGCAAAATCGAACTTATACACCTTTTTGCGAAATCACTTTAATTTAAGAACTTATACTAATTATTAATAAAAATCATATTTTGTAACGAATGTTCTCATTGGATGCAATGATTTATATAAAAATGATGTTGCATAATGAAAAAAAAAAGGGAAGGGATCTCACATAGGCCTACGATGGGAGGAATACTGGCGAGCTTAGCATAACTTATTCCCTGAGGAACGGCAAGACTGGTGATGGTGATCCCGGCCAGCACATCGTACTTTAGTTTTTGCAAATTGTACTTTGGGAGCCACTCAAAGACTGGAACAAAATATTCCAACAACTTTTTTGTTTTCATCAAACCGTTTGGCTCTTGCGTTATCGGTTTGAATGGATCGTCGGGAAAGAAGGTTTCTTTACATTTTGTTCTTAGTTTTACACCAAAGTTTCTCGGGGCCGAGAAATTTACTCCGCGGCCCTTTGGTGACGTCGAGGAAGAGTTTGTTATTGCACCCTCCATAGTTACAAAAGCTGTATTTTTTTTTTTTTTTTTTTTTAATCTTTGATCTTCTCAGTTCTCTTTGTAGAGTAATTGGAGAGTATATGGTAGTATATATAGATGGGATGGCCAAAGAAAGTGGGAAATTACTGTTAGAGATTTATTCCACGTTGACCCATGTTTTAATAGGGTGTGTGGTCTTCTTTGTCTTTATAAGGTTATAAAATCTGCTAATATTATCTAATACAGCAGTTAATTCGGTGTCTAATATCCATATATCCATACTAGGTAATTATTAGCCAAATGCGAAATTAATTATTTCCTACTAGTATTATTTAGTCTTTTAGATAATTCAAATGAAGAAGATACAGTAGATAGAATATCTGTCATATACATGAACAATGAGTCAGATTTTGAAGTGTATTACATTAAATTTCAAAGTAGTCAAAATAATTACCAAAGGTCTTAAATGTTAAATTTAATTATATATTTATTTCCATTATTGACAAAATATTATTTTCTTCCAATGTTGTCAAAAAAAAAAAAAAAAACTTCCAAGATTAGATTATCACAATTTCTTATTTTTCTTTTTATGTCAATGCTAAATTGTTTTTCAATCTATGTATATCTAAGAATATAACATTTATATTTCTAACCATTTACATAGAAAATTTATATATATAAAAAATATAAACACTAGAGTTTACTTTAATTCGCTTAGTTTCCCATATGAATCCCAATTTTTTTTTTTTACAACTCATAAACACAGAGCAATTTACTACACCTGAAATTTAGCTACCATTCACAAAAATTAGTCAACTTTATCATTCTCAAACTGCATAGTTTCATATAGCAATCACGCCTACAAAAATTGAAAATTATTTTGGTCATTGAATTAGACTTGGGGGTAGATTTAGAAAAGATTATTACCGTTAAGTTGACGATTGGAATTAGTAGAAAACATAACGAGAATCTCATTGACTTTCTTAAAGCTAATTAACATATGATAATTAAAACAGAAATTGCATCTATATACAGTAATACAAGTCTAAATATCTTCATCGGGAAATAACTCATCCTTGAGTGATGGAGCAATCCACTGGATTTGAATGTAAGTAATCTCCCATAAATCATCGTCTTCCTTCTGCACTAGAATCTCTTTCTCCTTCATGGTACCGATCATGGTGGTCAAGAGTTCAGGCACAACCTCTTGAAGTTTGTTATCTCCATACTCTCCCAAATCCGCTTTCATACACGTATCCATTCTCCTCAACACTCCTAACCAAAATGTTCTAAACTCAGCACTTTCTACAATCTGTTCCAAGTAAACCAAGAAGACGTTCATGAGCATTTTCATAGCTATCTTCAAAGTCCCTTCCATGCTTCTCATCTCTCTTTCCGCGTTTTCCCGCCTTGAATAGTCTAGAAGCTTCTCATGCAAGTCATCAATTGTTGGGAATATGACATGGTCGATGCAATATATACACCCTGAGGGCGTAAATCCAAGATCTTCATGGCCCATGTTGAAGCTTTTTTCAAGAGACGTCACTGCTTTGTTTCTTATCTCTTCTCGGCGTGCAAGGGTCGTTTTGCGAAAAGCCTCGGAGAGCTTTAGGAAAAGATGATGAACAAAGTTAACCCCTCTCAAGCTGTTTTCTTCCGCGGATGATGAACTGCTTGTGTTGCTCGCCGGGCTGTAGCTATTCGCAGTCTCGGTAGAAGCAGTTTTGTACCATTTTACCAGCATTGTCACTGACTCTGCCATGAGATCCAATATCCTCAAGTTTTTCTCAACAGAACTATTTCTTAGAGCAACAAAACTGAAAGCACAATCAATGCAATAAGCGTAACTTGACTGTGAGAGATGTGTGGCGTTAACCGACATTAAACTAATGAGAGCATCAACGGCTTGGTCTTTGGTCTCTGGATGTCTTCCACATAAAGCAAGTAGTTGCAAAACACTTTTCCACCCAATATTGGTTTGTAGATTACCAGAATAGTTTGTAATGATATTGCTAACAAACTCGGTTATTGAATCGTAACATGTTTCGATAATTTCTTTATCTATCTTCCACATTATCGTTAAGGACCTAAAAATCAACTCCTCTGGTAGATGGTCTTGAAGGTTAGAAGCAAGAATCTTGGTGCATACCTTAAATAAACCCGGAATCCCTTTTTCGACAAATGGAATGGGAGAAAAGAGCGGGAAATTTGCGACATTGAGTAGATATTCATGGTAACTTGGCCAAAACATGTTGAAACGGTGGATGTTAGATAATGCAACAGCTATGATCAAATCCCAACAGAATTTGACTGTCTCTTCCTCCTCTATCGCTGTACTAAACTTTTGTCCTTTTCCAGCAGCTGCGTAGATTAAAGAACGGCCTAGATTCAAGACTGCAACATCTGGCAGCACTGAGCTCTTGCTAAATATTTGACCAATTCTGCATTGTTTGATGACTTTCAGATTTTGTTCAAACTCACTCATTCCAAGAGCCACGGATTCTTCCACACTATCTAATGCTAAGAAGTGTGAGAACCGACCCATAAGACTAGAACCTTGTCTTCTGTTAAACTTTGTGTCTTGGTTTGAATTAATGTTCATGTCAGACTCTGATCCACCATTGTTTAAGGTCTCATCATATGTTGTCTCAAACTCAATGACCGACTGTGGCAGAAGTTGAAGCTTTCTGAGTTTCAAAAGACAGTCCACAATGTTCCTCCACCCTCCTCTAATAGAATCACCAAAGTTGTTAGCGAGAGTGAAAACCGCTAGAGTAGCCATTCTCGGTTTCATATCGTGACTAAATGCAAACAGAGTTTCTTCTGGTGTGGTGTAAGGGTTTAATAACGTTGTGAATTTACAAAAGGAAGCGATGAGCTCATCAAGTATGTCTTCAAGGCCATATTGAGCAACTCTAGCTATAGAGATCATAGCATCAACACATTCATGAAGCACTTCATCATCATCTGAATGCTCAAAGAATGCAGAAACAGCTGCTATTGATGGACCTGCAATGGTTGCAAACATATCCCTTCCTATTCTACGATCGAACTGGCACATACTAAAGGGTTGTGTCGTCTTTGTTCTGTTCATTAGCTCAATCCATCTGTTTGGATTCATTTCCACCGGACCTGAATGTGTCGATAGAGCGAATGCGTTGGTTGCAATGGATTGAAAAAGCTCCGAGAGGTATTCTCTTGGAAGGTCATTTCCCGCGTTAATCGCTCTGTTATTGCGTATAAACTCATCTTCTGTCATTTTCTTCCTAACTTGAGGATTATGTTGATCTGTGTTGAGCATTATAAGCGAGTAACACAAAATATGAACAGTGTCTTTGCTTGCAAAAATATCAGATGATTGTTGTTTATAGAATCTCTCAGAGAAAGCTTCAATCATACGTTCAATCTTTTGCGACTCTCCCGGTAACCGAAACGACTCAAGAAATGTCCTCAATGCGGTATCAAGATTCATACCAGTGAACTCAAATGTATGTGTAAAGCTTCTTAGAACACTAAGATGAAACTCTTCAGGATCTCCAAGGTAATCTCCAATCATTGTCTTATCCAAACCTGGTGTAAATCTGAAAAATGAAGCTAAAGCCATTGGATCAGGAGGATCTGAGACTAAGAAGTTATACTTCAAATACTCCAAACCCTTTTTCTCATCTCTGTTGAAATGATTTGCAGCGATAGCTAGCTTCCTCTTCTGCGCTTTCCTCACTCTTATATGATCTACCCATGTCTCAAAATCCTCTTTTGGTTTTTCTATCCAAAATGGTATGTACTCATGAATCTCAACAGGGGCTGGCTTAATAACATTGGATTGATCATTTTCCTCATCACCTTCTTCTTCTTCTTTATCCATATTGTCTGCGATGTTGTGAATCAAGATCACAAGACCTTCAAAGGCTTGGATTTGTAAAGAGGTTAGGGGACCAGAGGTAGGGAAGGTGTGCCTACATAGAACTTTTCCGGTCTCTTCGAAAATATTACGACACATCGGATCACAATCGTAGTTAACATAAGCTTCAACTATGAAAGCAGGTTGTCTACAAAAGTTTATTAACCCTTCAAGAGCAACTTCTTGTAACTGAAGGAAGCCTGTGAGAGCTGTAACTTTCAACAACACAAAGGAGAAGAAAGCTTCAATTTGTAGCCTCATGGACCTAATAAATCAACCCATTGTTAAATTAAGTTGATAAGGAAATAACATATTTATTTAGGTTTAAATGTAATAAAAACAGAGGACTTACATGCGAAGGAAGTGATATATATTGAGTATACAACTAGAGATCATAGATAGCACGAGAGGGCTTGAAGAAGCTCCATAATGGATCAAATGGTGAAACAGATCATCTTGAACCATCCTAAGAAGCTTCGAGTGTTGCCCGATAGCATCACCGCTTAACTCAATCGCGCTATTGATTAAAACTAAAGCAAAAATCTGGACATCTTCGTCGGCAGTGTGAACATTTGTCCCTTCAGAGTTCTCGACAACCTCAACTACATTGAGCAAAGAACATAAGAAATGGAAAATGTCGATGCAACATCTAATTCCATATCCGCCATTCATGTCGATTTCATCAGTATCAGATTCTGTATCCTCACCACCTTCGTCTCCCCTGACATCAAAATCAGGTAATCTAGAGAAAATGATCTGAATCAGCTCGTGCATTGCGTATCTTCCATTTCGTTGCAACAGATCTCCTCTCCCGGAAGATTGTTGCACCACTTGGAAACATGTATTGACAATTGTGCAAACAGCTTGATCTTCTAATAGGTCCTGTTTTATTCATAATTTATTATCATGTCTTTTTTTTAAGACAAACAAAAAAAATTTTTGAGGAGGAATGAACGTACAGATGATGGATGCTTCATGATTCCTATTAAAACTTGAAGAATCCTCATCATCACGGCATCTTCAGAAACCAAATCTGTTTTCTCCAAACGACAACTAGTAATCCCCAAAACGATTGAGTTCATAGCATCTTTAGCACCAGGTGTTTTCTCATCGAAAATCTCAATTTTAAGAATCTTTAAGATGGAAGAAAGGGCAACGGCTGTGGCACTAGCCGGGATCTCATCGCTTTGAATAACTTCAAGGAAAGGAGATAAATAAACCGAAGGATCGATGGTGCGCCATTCCTGCTGAGGATTAAAGATAAGGGCTCTAAGAGATTTTAAAGAGTGTTGGACAGATGAATCACAGTGGTCTGTTTCTTGGGGAGAAAGGTAACTTTCAGCAAGGGGTCTACGAATGACTGCAAGAACTGCACCAACCTCTGTGTTGAGCATGCATGATATGCCTAACTCTTTTCGCTTTGCTTTCACCGCAACTCTTTCCATATCGCATGTTACCATACTCTCTTCTTACCAACAAAGACAAATTATTTTACAAATTGTGTTCTTCTTCTTCCTATTAATCTGTTTATGTACGGTGTTGCCTTGATAGTGCAAACCCCCAAACTATATTTGGTATGTAAATTTCAGTGGCTGAGGCGTAGTGATGGGTAAGTTTCAAAATTCAAACCATTTGTCTTCGCAAATATAGGAAACTTACATCATTACCCACCGTCAATTTCTCAATGGCTTAAAATAGAAATCAATGTTAGAAATATAAAATGAAAATTAAGACACACATTATTTGGATCAACAGTATGTATTTCATTATAGTATTCCCAAGAGTATACTAAATACCAGCAAGATTATATACTCTGATTATTTTCTTCCATACTTCTTGTTCTGTCTAATCTGTAGGGATAATTTTTGATGGCTTTCGATTTATAGCAGAATTTGAGCTTCTTCTAATATATTATTAATATTTATAGTTTAAATCAATTTTGAGAAACTCATCCTAAAAATATCCATTGAGTGATGAGATATACCATCAATATAATATTCATGTTTTAAGTAAAAATCTTATGTTTATATTTCTTAATATTTTTTTATAAACATATCAAAATTTTAAGTATATTCAATTGCATTAATAATTTATATTTATTTATGAAATCTAAAAATAATAAATTCATAGATTTTAATAAGTTTGATAGCAATAATATTTTCATAAAATTACATAACACAATTAAGCATAAAATTATAATCTCTTATTTAACACAAGTAAGCACAAAACTACTTAGCATAAAATTATATAAAAATAAAATTAACTTTTAAAATCCCTGTTCTTTAAATAATATATTATTGTATTAACTAAAAAAATTAATTTAATATATTTTTAACCTTAAGTAATATCAATTAAAATAATATTAATTTAGAATTCAAGTTTATGCATAAGGCCATCTTTATCGGTATATCTTTAGGGGTGTGCTTGGGTTTTTTTTATTTGAAAAAAATTAAAAAGTGTGCTTAGATCATAAAACATGTTCTTATTTCGGAACTGTTGTTAGCTGTGTTCTTGTGTGACGTGTCCAAATGGTATTGGAAAGAATTATTTGGGGGTCGAGAGTTTTATCTGGTTTCATCTTCTTTGGTAATGGAAGGAGAATGTTGTCGAGATTGTTCAAAGCTAGTGAAAAGATTTTGTTGAATCTCACTAACAAGAAAGACTTTTACATGGCGTCAAGGAATCAGGAGAATTCTTTCTCCGAGAGTAAAAGAGGTTTACGACCTCAAGGAGACTTTCACTGGCAAAGCTCCTTCTCCTGCTTCCATGGCTGTCCAAAAATTATGCTCTGTCTTGGGTATATCTTTCTTTCTTTCTTTCTTCTTCTGTCTCTGTTTGATTTTCACGGATTGCAGTTTCTACTGGTTTTGATTGAATGGGTGATATACAGATATTGGTAGTCAATTAGAAAGATTTGGTTAAAAGCGTTTTAGATTGGTTTCATTGGATTTTGAATAAACGTGGGAATAGCTCAATTAATTTGTGAATTCCACTAAATCTGGACAATTGCGAATTCACAATTTGAAGTCGTTAGTCTCAGAGTTGCAAAGGTTGTAACTTTTTATGTATAGATGGACTATTAGGAGCAGAGGTGTGATCTCTTCTGATGGGTTTGATTCTGTTTGTCCCACCTTTTTCAGGTAGAGACACAAGGCGTTGCGGAGCTAAAGCACAAGAGACTCGTCAAGTTGTTGGGATACTGTTTCGATGAAGATGAAAGGCTTCTTGTTTCAGAGTTCATGCCTAATGATACTCTTGCTAAGTGTTTGTTCCATCGTATGATTCCTTCTCTCTTCATCTTCTTCTTTTGTGAATCTGAGGTTATAGACGCTGCATTGTTGGTTTATGTGACATGTTTTGTTTTAAAGATGGTGTTAAAGTATCTGCTATTATAGAATCGATTGAAACAGAACTAGCTAGCATCTTCTCTGTTTTGAATCTGGAGGCAAAGAGAAGTAATATTGGTGATTTATGTGTCACATTAAACTTTGGTGAATCTGAGGTTTGTGTGTCAAGAATTCATGATTGTGCATGTAGAATTGATTGAAACAGAACTTATTAGCGTTCTCGGTTTTAATTCTGAAGTCATAGAGAGGCGGCATTGGTGGTTTAAGTAGCATGGTTGTGCTTTAGATTCTTAATGAAAGGAAACTTTTATATGACTAGCATGTATAAATGTATATGCTTTTGTGGAATGTTTTACAACAGAACTTGTATCTGCTTCAAGAGAACCCAACTCTCAAAAAAGCGAAGAGAGAAAACATCAGAGGCAACATGTATCATAGATGAAACACAAAGAAGACAAAGAAGAAGCTTCTTCAGATGCTATGGAAGTGGAAGACAAAGAAGGTCCATCTTCTGCTGCTTTTAAACATCTCTGCAGTTTCCAGGTTGGTGGAAAATGGAAACCACAAACCGGTGTTATATGTCAATCAAGACTCTGATGTGTATGTGTGTTATATACTTATATGTACTGTCAGAAAATTTGGAACACGACGATGGTGAACAAACCTGGAAACTGCAGAGAGAGTATGATGGAGAGTAAGAAAGAAGAAGGTGAAGAAAAAGAAGAAGCAATCGGATTGAGAGTGAAGAGTATGATGGGTGCGTCTAATAATACGAACTATTATTAATTGGACATGGTTAAAGCATTACGGTGATGGAGAAAGTTGCACAACTATCTTGCTCTGCTAATTGGACGGTGATCAAAGCTCAAAAAGAGGCTGAAAACAATTTTGTTGTCCAACGCAGAAGCTATTATTCCCATTGCTACCTTTCAATACAAAGCAAAGGTAACCAAAGCAGTTGGTGTTAACAAAATAAGAATTCAATTGATATATATATTTCTTGGAGGAAAAAAACCCCTCATGACTTTACAAAATGAATAACAAATTACAAATATGTATTGATATTTTTATTATGTTTTGTATGTTTGAAAATTAATTAAAATGCAATATTTTTATTATGTTTTGTTGAGATATATTTATATGTTCATTCACACAAACTTCTTCTCCTAGAAAATAAAATCGCAAACCTTAATCAAAATCAAGAAAATCAAAATCTCTCGTAAAAATTTGGTATTGTATTTTGAATTTTAGTAAAAGTTTTATAAGTTTGAAATTTAAATGTTCTTTTATAAGTTTTTATAATAGTAATATGTTTAAGAATATTAATAAACATTATATTATTAAATAGTATTAAACATTCTTAATTTTTGTATTAAAAATTAATCTATGTATTTATTAAACATTCTTAAATTTTTATAAGAATATTATATTATTAAATATTAAGATCTTAAACATGTTCTCCCAATAACTAACTTATTAACAAAAGTTCTTAACTACTGATCTTACATTATTTTCACAATATTTATACTCTAAGAACACCCTAAACTGATCTCCCTATAAAGATGCCCTAATGGAGATTCATATATAACTAATTTTATTTTCTGATTTATAAAAAATAGAAAATAACAACATAAAAACCATTTAATTAATATATATAACCAATACCACTTATGGTGCATGAACCTGCTCAAGATCGTTCTACCTGACAAATTAGATAATCCGTTAGGTTAGGTAGATGAAGAGTGAAGCGCTTGGGGGTCCAAACTTGATTCACAGGCTCTCGCTACTCGAAAGGATTATGCTTTTTTGGTTGCATGCTGAAAGATGTCAGCAAGATTAGTTCAGGTGATTGATACGACATTTATGTGTAAATCATCAACAGAAGTCAAGAAAAACTCTTTGCAAGCAATCACCAAACTAACATTATATTTAGAGACTACATACATGCCTCTTACATTTTTTTTTTTTTTGTCACAAATCCAATTGACTCGGTCAGACTCTTATATATATACATATTTTTGTGTTTTTAAAAGTGTTATTAGCTAATTCTACAGCTAATTTATTGTTAATTGTTTTAATTTTATTCTGTAAGATTAAAAAGGAAGAAGAACCTTTTACTTTTATATCATCTGTTCGGTAGCATATGCTTTTGGATTACGGACCAAACACAAACACATACAGTGACATCAGTTGTTTTTTCGTAAATGGGCTTTTATTCCTTGAAAAAAAAAAAAAATCAGAAAGATATATCAAAATCTCACCTTCTTCTTCTACACCCAATTCAAAACCCTAGCTGTTAATTTCTGTTTGTTCTTCTTAGGTTTTGTCCCAAAGCTCTACTCTTTTTTTTTTTTTTGTTTGTTACAATGCAAAGCCATCACGAAGAAGATGGATCTTCTAGCAGAATCAATTCTCCACCTTTAAAAGAACACACTTCTTTACTCACCAATCTCCAATCCTGCTCTAAAACCTTACTCTCTCACCTCTCAAACACTCGTCACTCCCTGAACCAAGTCTTCGAATCGCTCAAAAACCGCCACAACACTCCTCCACGTCTCACCCAAACTCGACCGGTTCGTCGTTCCAATTCACCTACTCAGATGCTCAGTTCAGTCACTCAGCTTATGATTGGCAACTCTTCTCCAATGTCGTTGTCGCTGTCGCTGATCCAATCTTCCCAATTGAATTGGACTGACCCAGGAGCTGAGAATACTGAGACAACCCGTGGGCTGAACTCGCCTCTCCTCTGCTGTGCTTCTTTGTCACTAACTAGACCTAACAAGACAGTGGAAGTGCAGGATACGATACAGCAGCAGAAGGGTCACTCTGTGAGTAGAAACGCGGAGGAACGAGTTCTGATTAGTGAAGTGTTAGTTAGAACGAAAGATGGTGAGGAACTCGAGAGGAAGGATTTGGAGATGGAGGCATTAGCTGCTTTGAAAGCTTGTAGAGCTAATTCAGCGTTAACCATTCGTGAGGTACAAGAGGATGTACATAGGATTATAGAAAGTGGTTACTTTTGCTCTTGTACTCCTGTTGCTGTTGATACACGCGACGGGATACGACTGATGTTTCAGGTAATATTCTTGATTTAGTATTACTCGTTTGAAAGACTTATACTTTGATACAAAAAGGTGTCTCTTTTTATATGTTTTGGGATGTAAATAATTCTTATTTTCTTGCCATAAGGTAGAACCAAACCAAGAATTTCGTGGGTTAGTCTGTGAAAACGCAAATGTTCTTCCTTCTAACTTCATACAAGAAGCTTTCGGAAATGGGTTTGGTATGTATCCTCCAATTTGGCTTGTCGCTTTTCTTCTGTATTTCTACTAGACTTATCGTACAGTAAAATGGATTCTTTAATCATGATATCGTAAAATGTGTTAGCCTTGAATGAAGAAGATAGATTAGGGGTAGGTAGTATGCCCAAAATGTTTCCATGCTCCCAAACAGAGCATTTTTTTGAAGTTTTACTTAGTTCACATGTAAATGATGAGGCTAGCTAGGTAGGTTCCTTGTGTGTTTGATTGGATAGGGTAATTGTTAGTAAATGTTGGTGTGAAGTTGTGTAGGGAAAGTGATTAATATTAAGAGACTGGAGGAAGCTATAACATCCATCAATGGCTGGTACATGGAGCGTGGTCTTTTCGGAATTGTAAGTGTTCTTTGGACACTGTAAAGACTTTTCAAGAAATTATTCTACATCCTGGATTCAATCTATTACGTTGTGGTTAGAATCGTCATTCTGTTGTCTGCCATTGCAGGTTTCAGATATTGATACGCTTTCTGGAGGTGTAGTAAGGCTTCAAGTTGCTGAAGCAGAGGTTAACAACATATCCATCAGATTCCTTGATCGTAAGACGTAAGCTGGTGCCAATCTCTCCCTTTCGAATTTAGTTACAAATTGCAGGCAATTCTGGATGGCACTGCTAGCTTCCTTTTATTGCGATATTGGATTACGATTTCATTTGATAATGGTGCTTTCTATATGTAGTGGGGAACCAACTAAAGGGAAGACTAGCCCTGAGACAATACTACGGCAACTTACTACAAAGAAGGGACAGGTATTTTTTGGGCATTTCTCAGCTTTAGATGTAAAGATAAGTCATTGACTAAAACCTGAGCTGTATTATTATGTTAAAAACCACTTCTGATTGCATCATCTATATTTGAAATCCTTTGGAGATCTTATTTTGTATTAAAGTTAATCACTCATGATGATATCATAAATTTTGGCCTTGAAGATTTGTCTCTATGCATGAGCCTCTAAGTAGGATCTTTACATATACATGCTGTGTAATCTGGCTGTTGGTCGATGTAGGTCTACAGCATGCTTCAAGGGAAGAGGGATGTAGACACTGTACTAGCCATGGGAATCATGGAAGATGTTAGTATTATACCTCAACCTGCAGGAGGTGAGTAAACGTATTCCTTTATTTTTCAGCGAGTGCTTTTTAATTTTCATTTTGTGCTTAAGGTGCAGTAGTGTGAGTTGAGAAAGTAAATGCCTTGCTTATCCTTGATAGGCACAATAACAGGTTTTCACAGTGTATGATTCTGAAACTTGCTTCTTTTCCTTGTTTTTTTTTTATTCCTGTGATTGTTAGATAGTGGGAAGGTTGATTTGATCATGAACTGTGTCGAGCGTCCCAGTGGAGGCTTCTCTGCTGGTGGTGGGATATCTAGTGGGTAAGTTTTAGTTTGTTTTTTTTGCTACTTACAGGGATTCACTGTTTTTCTTTGGTAGCTTGACAACAAGGTTTGTCCATTTTTTTTTTTGTAGGATCACTAGTGGCCCCCTATCAGGTCTAATTGGAAGGTAATATCATATGACATTGCTGTTTTTGTAGCATGGAATTATGTATATTTTATTTGTAACGATCCATTTATAATTCTTGCGCAGTCTGTGTGTATTTTATGAATACATTACTGATGTAATTGAAGTAATTATTTTATGCAGCTTCGCTTATTCTCACCGCAATTTGTTTGGAAGAAACCAGAAGCTTAACGTTTCCCTAGAGAGGGGTCAAATTGACTCTATATTTCGTATAAACTACACTGATCCCTGGATTGAAGGAGATGACAAGAGGACATCCAGATCTATCATGGTTCAGGTAAAACCTTTACTGGTTTTGGCTCTGTTGTTTATCTCAATGAGAATGCTAAGTTGACTAATAGAATAACGAGCTTCATGTTGTGTTAGAATTCAAGAACACCGGGGAATCTTGTTCATGGCAATCAACCAGACAATAGTAATCTCACAGTTGGTCGGGTTACAGCAGGTATTGAATACAGTCGTCCATTTAGGCCAAAATGGAGTGGTACTGCTGGACTTGTATTTCAGGTATCTACTGTTCCCAATACTAGAGCAATATAGCAATTAAATTATATGTTCTTCTTGTCTCTGATTAGATCCAAAGTGGTAAATTCTAGACTTTTTGACTAAAATATATACCTTACCCTTAATTTCGTTATAATTTATATGTTTCAGCATGCTGGTGGTCGTGATGAACAAGGAAATCCTATCATTAAGGACTTCTTCAGTAGCCCTCTAACCGCAAGGTATAATATGTCCCAAAGAATGATTAGTCTTTGGTATAGCTCACTGTTTTCACCAATGCTGTATTTGGCCATTGAATCTGATAGATGCGATTTTTTAACGTTTGTTCATGTAGTGGTAAGACCCATGATGATACCTTGCTAGCAAAACTTGAAAGCATTTATACTGGCTCAGGTGACCGAGGATCAACAATGGTCAGTCTGATACCTCTGTTGGTACATCTTCCCCTTCTTTTTTTCAGTGCCTAATTCTATCTGTATTTCTATACCAGTTTGCGTTTAACATGGAACAAGGGCTTCCTGTTTTGCCCGAATGGTTATGTTTCAATCGTGTGACTGGTCGTGCCAGGAAAGGCATACACATTGGACCAGCTCGTTTTCTTTTTAGGTATGGTAACCTCCTTTGCAGCACATAGTTTTCTTGAGCTCTCTATTCGCCTATTGGGATACGAATCATCATTTTCCCAAAGTTTTACATAGCTGATCTTACCTGTTTTCATGTTTATAGTGTATCTGGTGGACATGTGGTGGGAAACTTTTCACCTCATGAAGCATTTGTGATCGGTGGAACAAACAGCGTAAGAGGTTACGAAGAGGGAGCTGTAGGATCTGGTCGGTCATATGTAGTTGGTTCGGGGGAGATGTCATTCCCAGTGGTGGGGTTTTTCTCTGAACATTCCCTAAGATCTCATTTCCCAATTGTGTGATAATATTATGACTCTTATCGTTGCCCTATTGTGCAGAGAGGACCGGTCGAAGGCGTTATTTTTACTGATTATGGTACTGATCTGGCATCAGGAAACACCGTCCCAGGTATAGACTAGGATTTCGTTTTTTTTCCTACTCCGTCTGAGTCCTTCCATATATGCTTGTAATAGCTTTAGAATCACATGGAACCTTCATCTTTGTCATTTTTTTCTACCCTTTAGGTGATCCTGCTGGGGCAAGACTGAAGCCTGGAAGTGGTTATGGGTATGGTTTAGGGGTGCGTGTTGATTCGCCATTGGGGCCGTTACGCCTTGAATATGCCTTCAACGATCAACAGGCAGGAAGGTTTCACTTTGGGGTTGGTCTGCGGAACTAAATTTTCTTGTTTCATTTATTTTTCTTCATAGAAATATTTTGTCGGCCTTTGCGGTACATTCATCTGGATGATGTTTGTTTATTATGATCATTTATATCATCTGATTTAATTCACTGAGGGTTGTGTATCGAGATGTCGTGTATGAATGCTTTTCATGTAGATGTTTTTCATTTTATCAATCTCCCAGATTCGAGCTAAAGATTAGGATTTGTTCTTCAATCCTAGTATGAACTTGATCTGTATCCTTAGGATGTCACATGATCAAGACCAAACACTTCTCGACGTAATTACAAAGGTTGAAGAAAATATCTGATGGTGGTAATAATTAAGAATATGAAAACAATCATTCTAGTACATAGTAGACTCTGGACAGGGACTTCAAACTCCAGTAATTTACCGGATTTCCTTATCTAAGCACTTGGAATGTTCAAGAGGTCTATCAGAAACCAGCTACTATAACATACACCAACGTAGTTCGAAGAGGATACAACAATCATTTATGGTCTATTTTTTCATTTGCTATTTTACAAGGATGAAATGAAATCACATATGATACCAGTCACCTGAGAATCATATTCAGGTCCTTCCATCTGGAAATGGCTAACGCCTTCAATGAGGTGTGTTTCGGTGCGTCCTACTGCAGATCCCAGCTTCTTCTTTAGCTGGCTAACGCTAGTGAACCCGTCTTGTGTTCCCATAACGAAGAGTTTGGGCTTGGGGGATGAGAGAATGGCCTTGTGGTGCCGCCCAAACAGAATTGAGGCCATTAGGCCAAATGGGTATCCCAAACTCACATATCCCACCACTTGCTCTACTTGCTCCACCGCTGATCCTGCGATTGGTGCACCTGCAATAGAGTCATAACTTCATTTTGTTTCCTTTTACAATATACAGAAGTTGGCCATGAGATATCAAATTGTCTCAGAATATTCATTATAAAGTAATGTGATCAGTTCATCAATTCCACACAGTCGTATCAGAAAGAGGAAAATAGTCGGTCACTATGATCATTATGGGTACGAGATGTATAACTGTAGTATTCATCTACAAGTTTCTTATTTGTTCTTGGTTCTATTCTCAGCAAGAAATAAAGGAAAATCCTATGACAAACACGTAAAAGATGTAAGTTCACCCATATATGTAGACATTGAAAGCAATCCTGGAACTGATACTTTCATAGTCTTTAAAAACTCCTGAAAGGATTCATTTCAATTGCAGAATGATGTCACACAAACAAGAGAGTTATTTCGGTAGATAAGAAGAACAAACGAGAATCCTATTTGGTGTTTCCAACAAAGAGAGGGAACCAGTAACTTCTCATAAAGTCTACACCAAAATCCCCTAGACGCTCTAAAGTCTAAACGGAATCTGTTCAAAGTTAAAACAAGCTGGTTTTCTTCTCCACAGTAGACCGAACTTTCTTATTGCAGTCACATCTTCTAAAGTCATCATCTATACTCAAACATAGAACACACCAAATAGGAACAAGAAAAGATACTAAATCTACATGACACAAATTACATAAACTAAAACCACTTCGAGAAAATGAAACTTAATCTCAATAGTGACATGACCAACACCAAACCGGAACAAAGTTATCTTAGCTGATAATATCAAGTAAATGAACAAACTCCTCATCAGCAGCGACAGTGAAGTTGGCAACTTTGGAAACAAAAGAAGAAATGCATCACCTAGAACCAACTATTCTGTCATCAATACATGGTAATGTCAAGGAGATCTGAATAATAGTAGCAAAAGGGTCACACTTTGAGTTAACTATATAACAAAAACCAACAAATCAAATGCCCTCAATCAGTATACAATGAATCCGAACTCAATTGTTACAGATGAACTTGTAAAAAACCATTACCAAATCCAACACAAAAATCAGAAACACAAACCAGCATCATATTTTTAGCTTCCCATCAAATACAAACTAAAACCCAGATCAACATTTACCAGCAAAGCGGCCAAATTTGAAAGCTTACCAGCAGAAGAACCCACGAGAAGGATCCTATGAGCACCAACATTTTCACAAAGCCACCGACAAACAGCGACCACATCCTTGACCTCAGCACAGCCGGTAAGAGTAGCTCTTCCCGTGGATTTGCCAGCACCTCTAGTATCGAAAGTAACAGCCTTGAAACCCTTTGACGCCAATTCAGAAGCTATGCCTTTGAGCAGAGCTTGACAACCACCCAGGAGCGAGAAAGGGTGGACCAATACTATTACCAGATCCACATCGTCGCCGGCTACTTGTTCGTTTCTGGGTTTGAAGATTCTCGTGTGAAGCTTCACCCCTTCTTCCGATTCAACGCTACACGATTCCACTACTATGTTTGACGACATTTTTCAGAGGAGGGAGAGAGATGAATCAATCAAAGTATGAAACTTTTTGTTATTACATCTTATAATATATTTAATGAATACTATGGTACAAAAAAAAAAAAATGATCGAAGATCATAAATATATATGAGAGAGTCCAACAATTTCATATTTATTGGATTTATTTTGATTACATAATATTTCGATTACTCTATATTTTAAAATGGTAGTATGTTTTTTGTTTTTTTTTTGATAATTTTATCATTTGTATGTTAAGAAGATAAAGAAATATAATGGAAAAACTAGAGTACTTCTAGGAGTAGTGAGTAAATTAACCAAACAAGTTTGGGACCAAAGACCTCTAGTCTCAGTCAAATCCTCCTTTTTCTGCCAATAATTTGGGTCAATTTGTTCAAAGAGCTACTTAATACCAACACTTAATCCTACCATTTAGGAGTAATCTTGTGATCAATATATATATTCCATTTAAAACGAAAATCATTTTATTAATAGTTTTTAAAAAAAAAAAAGAAGAAATGAAGAAGTCTTTTGTTGTCCAACAAACTCGAAGTTTTTACTCCCATATTTTCTCAAGGTGAGTAATATTTGTAGCCTTGTAGGGCCAGTATCACAAAACAATCTCAACGACTCAATTTAGGCTCTAAACTTCTCATATATTATCTGACATCTATCTCTATATAAGAACCACAGAAGCTTCTTCTCTTAGTTACGCTTTTTGCATTGTTAATTAGATTCACTTTCGCTCTCTCTCTCTCCTGATCTGAGTTAAACTACTCGATCGATTTCACTTTGATCAAAAACCGTGAGAAAGTTACACAACACTAATCCTTGCAACCATAAATGACAAAAGGTGTTTCTAGTTTCTCTCCATCGACAGTGTTTCTCCGGCCGGTTCTCAACGTCGACACAACGTCTTCTCCTTCTCCGGAGATTGTTCGAAAAAGGTTATATATTTTTATACACAACATAATAATACATGGAATTGTTTTAGGGTTTGCTTATTTCCACATACATATATATGCTTTTTGGTTTCTTTCATCATATCTGAAAATAATGGTTACGCTTAATACATAAAGACGTGCGTCTTCTTCAATGAAACCTAATCAAATCTAAATTTTGTACAGATACCTAAAATGGCCTCTATGGATCCGAGAAATAATGGTGACGCTGCTCCGCTAAATGTATGTAAACAAATCTTCACTACTCTTAACAAAAATAATTAACTAATACTTTTTAAATAGCTAATTTAAATGTAATATTTTTATTACAAGGAGCGGGAGAGTGCAACAAATTTGGAACTTGCTGAAGTGGTAGAGGTGCAAGATGATCAAAGTGTAGTGTCTCACACGTCCAATGATTCCAACCTTCAGAAAAAGATGATGAAGAAAGAGGAGAAGAAGAAGGGTGGCTGGACAAACGCAATCATTTTGCTTGGTATGTCATGTAATTAAATTATTCAAAAGTTTAGATTAATTTTTGTATGAGTTACAAATAGTCTTACGTAATTATTTACCATTTGAACAGCAAATCAAGGGTTAGCGACTTTGGCCTTCTTTGGGGTAGGTGTGAACCTGGTGTTGTTCCTAACACGTGTTATGGGACAAGGTAATGCAGAGGCTGCGAACAACGTAAGCAAATGGACGGGAACAGTTTACATGTTTTCTCTCGTGGGAGCATTTCTTAGCGACTCTTATTGGGGTCGTTACTTGACTTGCACCATCTTCCAAGTCATCTTCGTTATCGGAGTTGGCCTTCTCTCTTTTGTTTCTTGGTTTTTCTTGATCAAACCTCGAGGTTGTGGCGATGGGAACCTTGTCTGTAACCCTACTTCTTCACTCGGAGTTGCTATCTTTTATTTATCTGTTTATCTTGTAGCCTTTGGATACGGCGGTCACCAGCCAACGCTGGCTACTTTTGGTGCAGACCAGCTTGATGATGATCAAAACTCCAAAGCTGCGTTTTTCAGCTATTTCTACTTTGCCCTCAACGTCGGAGCTCTCTTTTCAAACACGATCCTTGTGTATTTTGAGGATAAGGGGTTGTGGACTGAAGGCTTCTTGGTGTCACTAGGCTCTGCCATTGTCGCTTTGGTAGCCTTTCTGGCCCCAACAAAACAATATCGTTATGTCAAGCCATGTGGGAACCCGTTGCCTCGTGTGGCGCAAGTATTCGTGGCCACTGCTCGAAAGTGGAGTGTTGTTCGTCCGGGAAACCCCCAGGAGTTGTATGAACTCGAAGGTCCTGAATCTGCCATTAAAGGAAGTCGAAAGATATTTCACAGTTCCAAGTTTGTCTTCTTGGACAGAGCAGCTGTGATTACAGAGAATGATAGGTAACATATCTAAACAACATATTTCATATTCATTTAGTATGATTGTCATCATTTAATTATTGTTGGATCCAGGAATGAGACAAGGAGTAACGCATGGAGGTTGTGCAGTGTAACTCAAGTAGAGGAGGCAAAATGTGTGATGAAGTTGCTTCCAATATGGCTATGCACTATAATCTACTCAGTGATCTTTACACAAATGGCGTCATTGTTTGTGGAGCAAGGTGATGTGATGGATGCATTTATAGGGAAATTTCACATCCCTGCGGCGAGTATGTCCGTCTTCGACATACTCAGCGTCTTTCTATCAACGGGACTCTACCGCCACGTCATATTCCCATACGTGAGACCCACGGAGCTTATGAGGATGGGGATAGGGCTGATCATAGGGATAATGGCAATGGTGGCTGCTGGATTAACAGAGATCCAACGGCTTAAACAAATAGTCCCGGGGCAAAAAGAGAGTGAGCTCTCCATTTTATGGCAAATCCCACAGTACGTGCTTGTGGGAGCAAGTGAGGTGTTCATGTACGTTGGACAGTTAGAGTTCTTTAACGGACAAGCACCAGACGGGTTAAAGAACTTAGGAAGCTCGTTGTGTATGGCTTCGATGGCATTAGGTAACTACGTGAGCAGTTTGATGGTTAATATTGTTATGGCTATAACCAAGAGAGATGAACATAGCCCCGGGTGGATACCGGAAAATCTAAACGAAGGTCATATGGATCGGTTCTATTTTCTGATTGCCGCATTAGCTGCTATCGATTTCGTGGTTTATTTGATATTTGCAAAGTGGTACCAACCCATAAGCCATGATGAAGATAGCATCAAGGGAGGTTCTGGTGGTAGTATGAAGACTGTTTCTGAGTTGGAACAAGTTTGACTTTTTTTTTCTTTTTTTTTTTGGTTTAGATTTCAATTTTTAGCCATAAGTCATATTTTGAGATGTTTCTTTATTGGTAGAAGACTTATCTTTGTTAGTTTTTAGAAATTCAAGTGCTTGTCAGGGTCTTAGGGATACTAAAAGTAGAGCATAATCAAATAGGTAGTAGTTGTTGAAAAATCTTCTGATTCCTTTGCGTTATTCCTTTGAATAAAACGTTTTGTTATCTTCTTTAGTTTTATAACTTGTAAGATTAATAGCAACGAAAATCTTGTGTCTGTGAATGCTTGCAACGTTACTTAGCCTATATGATTAAATCTAATACGACATTTTTTGTTGTCAAGCTTTTAACCTTAAAAAAAAAAAAAAATACTATCTTGCATAAAAGTTTTGCCAAAATCTTGCATATGACTATATGAGTCAGGATTGAAAGTTTCACTTATAGATGATTTTCGTATCATTGTCATTTATACTTTATTAAGTTTTGATATTCATAATATTTCTTATAAGAAGTTGAAAAAGTTTGAGTATCAAATCTATTTACAAATTCTTAATTTCAAATGTTATATTATATACTTTTTTTGTCTTATAAAATTTTCAAGTTTGGGTCGCAGTCGGTTTCACAGTAACCGATTGTTGTTCGAGTGTTGTTGGTCCAATTTCATTCGAAGTTAACTCTATTTGGTTCACGACAACAAAAATACAGAGAAAGGCTAAAGACAAAGATATTCAAAACAAGAAGCGTATCTAGTGGAACATAGGAACCAAACACTAAAAAGCAAGAAATAAGGTTGAACATAATAGTACATTTTAGCAAAGGATGTTAAAAAGTAGATAAAGAGAAATTAATTAGCTAGCTAGGGAGAGAACAAGGTGGCATAAATTTCTAAGAAGACTTGGACAATAACTTTGTGGTGTTGACGAGAGTTTAACGACAAAAAACACTGAAGAAGCTTTTGTAGCTCAGCCGCTGCAAAGATCTGTCTCTCAACAATCATCTCCACCATCGACGTCCTGAAATCTTCGTATGGATCCTTTGACTTCTTCACCACCGCAAAACTCTCTGCCTTGGAAGAAGAGTCCGAGGAGAAGCTTTTAGAAGAAAAGAGAGTTTCTGATGAATCATCATCATCATCACTTTCTTCTTTGTCTCCTTCGTCTTCTTCCTCCACTTCGCTACAAGACCAGTACCAAGACCCGGTTGACTTAAAACGTGAGGCGAAAAGAGGATCAGAACCAAACTGAGATGATCTTTGCTTCCGGTTTGTCTTGACCTTCTTCCTTAAATCTCGAAACGAACGGCTCTCTTCGTAGAAAGGGTTTGGTGGGAATATCGATGACGACGCATGATGATGAGGGCTAGAGAAAGCATGATGATGATGATGAGTCTTTGGTCTTGGGATTTTGGACGACGTTGTTTTAGCTTCGGTAATGAAGAACCTCTCGGAAGACGTGGCTTGACTTGTAACAGCACTAGTCTCAACGACGTCGTAGAGATCTCGTGGTCGGCAAGAGTTTAGAGATGACCGGACCATTCTTGAAACCCGGTCGAGCTTCATTCTTTTTTCCATATTCGATGGAGAGAGAGAGATTGGTATGGGACTATGGACTATTGAAGAAGAAGAAGAAGTAAATGACGACGTATTAAAAGTAGTGTCGTCTCTCCCCATACTACAAAGACTTTTAAGGGAAGGGAGAGAGATAAATTCTCTGTTGTGCTTCTTGTAATGGCTTTTTCATATTTCGTAGTAATATTTATGATAATTTAATGATTACAACTTTTTACGTTTACTCTTTCTGCAATGTCTTTTGTCATTTCACTGTCGTCGTTATCTTAAACTATTCGAATTGCTGACACAAAAATTAACCATTGGAATTTCCTTGTTGCTTTTTTCTTTCTGTTTTTTTTTTTTATTTATTCATTTTAGGTATAGACAGTAGTAGACACTTCACACTTGACCTTTGCTTTGCTCGTTTTTTTCTTCACCAATTTTTATAGTAATATTTAATTTTGAATATTTGACAAATAAGTGTTGTGTAATGTTTGTCATCTAGTAAGTAAAAAGTCAGTTCTTTATAAGTTTTTTTTTTTTTTTCTTATAACAGTCAGTTCTCTATAGCTTTTCAAATTCCTCATGATCAGGAAAATTTGAAAATGTTGTACATTGTATAGTTGGGTAAAAACCTCTTTCTGTTCCGAAGACTTTATCATCTGTAACGTAAAGGATTTTGCATTGTACCCATAACTACTACCACAACTAAAGTCAATCTTTCGTTAACGTTACAAAAATTCCTAATACAATTTATTTTAACAATTGCCTAATTGAAAACTTAAGTCTCCCTGGAATTCGTGCATTAGTTCTGGAGAATTTTTTTTCAAAAAGGCGACTTAATTCGAATTAAATGATTGAAAATGACAATTACACAAAAAGGCAGTACTGCACGACGATCACTAAAAGTCAAATTTTATGTGCATAAAATAAAACAAATAACATTGACTTTTTTTATACATAAAAAGCAGAAAACATTTACCAATAAATTTCTTTGTACTATAATCCTTCAATACCTTTATTATGCACTTTGCTTTACAAAAATGAATATTCGTAAATTAAATATGATCAATAAAATTGCAAGTTAAGTCTTTACTTAATTCTATATTTTCCGTTTACTTTAATATATATATATTTTTTTGTTAATATTACGATTAGTATATACTATTATGTTTGAAGAAATCAAAACGAAAAAGAAATTAATGAGCATATAATTTTTGTTCTGCATCCACAGTGGAGCCCTCTCATGCATATATAATCCCACTATGAAGAAGATGGGGATCGAACCCCAATGATGACAGGTAAACCTGGCCAAAGTGAGGAGGACCACTACCACTACCCTCCCCTATGTAGCCTCTTCAAAATAGCATGATTTTAGTCTTCAGCTGCTAGACCATACTTTCTAATTTGTAATTTTAAGCAGGACAAATGATATATATTTTATTTTCTTATATAGGAGGAATTATAGGTCTGATGTTTCGACGTGTATGTGTGCGTATTGGCTAATCTAATTTCCCTTTTTACATAAAATAGTAAGGTTTGGGACCATATCAGCCTCTTCCAGTGTTTGAATTTCAAATATACACTAATTTTGGATTATCTATGTATGATGGATTTCACATTTTACATACTTACTCAAATGCTCATACGTAGTTTTTAGATATTGTAATTCTTTGAATTATATAGAACGTTCCATGATAATTTTTTTCTTAATATTTTGCTTTTCGAAGTGAAGTTTTTAGAAATTGATTTCCTAAAACAAAATTGCCAGCTTTGGAAGTAATGCTGAGACTACTACATTCTGTGGTGGTCAGTGTAAATGAACAGAAGAAAAAAATAGACTGGACCAAGACAACTGCTACATGCTAGGCTAATCGATTCGACCCAGATGTTCTTCTTCGTCTACGCCTCTTCTGCCGGATTCTCCATATACTTAGTAGCACTAGAACTCCTACAACACACAACCCGAATAATCAGAAATGTTTTAATAGCCTATTTATGAAACAAGAATCAACAGTTTGATCATGCTATAAAAGATTAAGATGACTAAAGAATAAAAACGTTCAAAAAGGTTTGGTATATTACCACTAGCTGCAACACCAGCAGGTACGATCCAGCGAGTAGCAACTAGAAATGGCATGTCAATCTGCAAATATGAGAGCAAAATAATATAAACATTTTGGTCCTTACAAAATCTATTAGTTAACCAGAAGGTAAAATGAGTTACCTCGTCTTTATTGAATAGGCCTCCAAGATACTTGCTCCTGTGAGAGCTAAGCTCACCTCCTTCCTTGGCTGGTCTCCAACGCGTTGGTCTTGTATTCTCCACTGTAGAATTCAAGCCTCGGCCCAAATCAATGCCACGATATCCTGGCAATCTACGGTTCCTTCCTCTGACATGTAAATTATATCCTTTAGTCCCCCATACTTCATATCTGGAGTCACTCTCACAGATTAGCTCCTTTCCGATCACAGAAGAGTATGTTGAAAAATTTACATCAGTTCTTCGGGATGGCAGTTGTTTATCGTCTATGGTTACGGGAGAATATCTCTTCACAAATTCTGAGAAAAGTACAGGGTCTTTGATATTTGAACTGCTAAAATCTAGCATTTTCTTCAGGAGCCAGTAGCAGTTGGTGACCATATGGCTACTGTCCAGGCAATTTGAGTCTCCATAAACACCAACTCGACCTTCGCCAATCTCCAAAAGCCCAAGAACAGCAGGGTCTTCCTGTAAACAGAGCCGCATTATTACAAAAAAACACTCTGCAATTCAATTACAAAAGATGCAAGACACAATTGGTATCTCATTACCTTCAATGAACCAGTTTGCAGTAGATTCTGTGTAGCACCACTCTCAGAGCTGTCCAGTAAAGGAAAAGTGTGCAAATACCCACCAGCAGGAAACCTGACTATGTTTGTTCCAGAAGCATATCGACTCTGCTCACCATCAATACTGAAATCCCCATTGAGAATTTTGTCTCCAAACGCAATCCCAAACGATGCGAGAAGGTTGTTAAGTGCAGGGATATTTGCACCTCCAGTGACTGGAGTCCACCAACTGCGCGTGTTATCATCAAAGAATCTCATCTTCACCATAGTATCAACATTATACCACTCAGCAAACACAACCAGACCCAGTCCTGTATTTATAACGTCATCTCTGAGCTTTTCAATTTCTTCTGGAAAGTAATCATCTTCGAGGTCAACCATCAAAAGAGTTCCATATTGCTGAGCATCGAAACATGTAAGGGGCGAACCAAGAGTCTCTATATAGTACCCAGCATCACGTAACATGTTGTACATGATGTGAAAGTTTGTATGCAGGTGATCACCATGCCAATCAAGAATGTCATTGCGGACATCTAAAGAGTCCCTTGGAATATAACCTGGAGGATATTTTATGCTGTGAAATTGATCCCACAAAATACGTTTGGCTCGTGGTGGAGTGGGAATCACTTTCAGTTTCAACTGAAGAGAACACGTACTTCTTCTAGGCTCACTTTCTCCAAGGGATGCTGGACTATAGATTTTCAAAGTTACATTTCCCTCTATTTCACCTGTGAACTGTGCACCCTCTTCCTTGATCTGCATGTGTAGAGCTAGATAACCAGTCCAAGGCCATATGATATCTGGGTACTTAAAGTGAATGCTCAACAGATTTCCTTCCTCGTTTGCAGGATGCCATGTTGGTGGACTTTCAATATAGCCAATGACACCCATACCATTTAGAATTGTAGTGTTGAAAATGACAGGCATAGCACCAGCATATAGAGGCTGACGACAAAAGGGCCAGGAATATGGACAATCATTATAATCAAGAATGCTCGGGAAAATGCTTGCCCGGGGATGGTAGCTCTTTAGAATTTCATATGATTCTAACCTGACAAAGAGTTGACAAGTTAGAGACTAAAACTTTTAGGAAATAGGATCAAAATAAAAATAAAGAATCCAATGGCGATTATCAGTATGGAGAAGTTAACTTACAGATCAACTCTTCCTGCACCCTGCTCATACATATTAGGACCTAAAAGCTTAGCAGCACCTTCGACCAACGCCTGCTTCATGCTTGCTGGATTGAGCAGATCCTTCCTTCTAGCTTCAGGAATAACACTTACAAGCAGACAAACAATACCAGCAACAACAGGACTAGCTACACTTGTTCCAGACAAGCTTTTACAACCAGTGCTGATCTTGGACCCCATAATGTCACGGCCATATGCAACCACATCTGGTTTAACACGGCCATATCTATACACAAAATTTTCATGTTAGGAGCTGCATAAAAACAAGTATTTTGTATTTCTATTTCTTCGATTGTAGAGTTTGTAAAAGGGAATGTAGAAGCAAGAAAGAAATACAGTACCCATGAGGAATTTCCCAGGTGCTCATGCCACGGGATGAAAATGAAGCTATGTGATCATCATAGTCAATACCACCAACACCTATGACATCACTCTGGTCAGCTGGATTATTTAAAGTTCCGTAAAGTGGCCCATCATTTCCTATTGCAGACACCATAATGATATTGCTGGCAGTTATTTCCCACACCTGTTGGAAAGAAATACTCCACCACTTGACCCAACAGGATTATGAAAACTTCAACCAAGAGACTACGGAACAATTACCTTCTCTACAAAAGGCAGATCCAAGTAATCCGGTCCCCCAATGCTCAAATTTAACACATCCATATTTGTTGCTATAGCATAATTGAAAGCATCAAGAAACCATGAGGTGTATGATACCTGCAACAAGCTGAGCGCAAACTTATCATAACCTATTTGATTAAGTTAACTCGCATATCTGGGAAAAGCATGTATGGCAACTATACTGTCTTGAGGACAAAAATAAAGATCAACGTGTACCTAACAGTATCTTAGCAATTGTAATTGGGGAAACACAAAAAAAATCAATGGATAATGTGTGAGTTAGTTTCGTTGAAGGAACGTTAAGCCCCTTGCTAGTTGCTACATAAGAAAATACATCTGTTGCGTGATCATGCATTACCTGAGAATCTGTGAACACTCGGAAAGCATAGATTTCCGTGTCTGAGGCAAAACCAAGACATTCTGGATTTTGACCAGCAATAACACCAGCAACAAACGTCCCATGCCCCAGGTTGTCATTCAAAGTGTTCTCATTTGTCCAGTTTGTACGCTCCTGAAAGTTACTGCGTCAATACCAGCTTCAGAGCTTAACAAGACAAGTATAAGATCAAAGACAACTAGCAGCTTTAAACACTACTCTCATCTGAAACCCTTAAGAAATAGTGGTACCTTGATATTACGGAAATGAGGGTGGTCAGATCTTATTCCAGTGTCAAATATGGCCATCCTGACTTTAGCACCAGTGTACCCTTTCTTCCAGAGAACATCAGCTCCAAACAAGGACGTAACTTGAGTCTTCTGCAAAAAAAGAATAATTGTAACTTGTAAAAGACCTCACTTACAGTTTACGATATGAAAAATTAACACATAGATCCCAATAATAAAATTAGGCATTCCAGTAGATTCCTATGAACAAATTCAATATCGTAAAGAAGCTGGAAAAATTCTGAAGATGTAACTACAACAATCTCACACCTGACTGAGAAGATGTCTACTCCAGTTCAACGTGGTGTTACTTGTATCCGCCATTGCAGAGGAACCAGTTCCTTCTTCGAAAGACATCGGAGTAAAGATCTTCCCGGGACGTTTATTCCCGTCGAGAATGGACCCTCCAAGCAAAACTCTCTGATACTTAAACTCAACGTTCACGTCTTTAACCATCTCCAGCCTCTCAATCTCTCCAACCACGTCGTTTTTCTCGCTTTCCCCGATCCATAGAACACCAAAGTCAGTCGGATACTTAGCCGCCGGGTTAATCCTCTCGATCCAACCCCAACCACCGGATCGGACCTTCGATTCGAGGTAAATTCGATGGTTTCTCGCCGGTTTGTACTGCTTAAATCGGATTATGTAGTTCGTCTCCGTCGCAGTCTCAGACTCCAAACGAGTCGCGTTCTGCGGATTGAGATTTTGGTGCTGGGGATGGTAAGTGCTAGGACGGAGCCAGAAGATATAAACGGAGAGGACTATGACGAGGAGATAGGATCTGTAAGCATATAGAGAAGCTTGTGCAAACACCTTCATGGCGATTTGGTTGAATTTAGGGTTTGATAGCAGCAAGATTCATTCGCACACGCACATGCCCGTAGCTGGTGAATTTGCTTCACTCCTTTGTTAATTTTTTGATTTTCTCTGACCCTCCTGTGATGAACAACAACACTGCAGTGATGGTGGAGCGACTTTTGAACCGGTTAGTTGGTTGGTTTAGCTTTAAGCAACCGGTTATAAAAATTCGTTTGTTACAACAATTCGGTTTATTATGAATGTTTTGGTTCGGTTTGTTGTTTTTTTTTCTGAGAATCAATTATTAATTATGTTGGCCAAAAAAAAAAATGTCAATGGTCGTCAAAGACACGAAGACCAAATAGACACTGCACTTGGATCGGAGTTGTCTAAAGATTTTACCATTGGTGCCTCTTAAAAGAGCTTCAATTTACTCTGAGCTGAGCAAAGACTGTTTTTGATTTGCAGTTGAAGATCAGGATCATCAGAAATCTTCTGTTTTTCCATTTTTCTTTTCTTGTTTTCTTGAATGTGTCGGCAAGATAAGTTTGTGAACTTTACTGTTTGATGGGTTTTTGATTCTTTGTAATTCATCTCATGGAGGTTAGATCTGAGCTCCGGAAACATTCACGAAGTGGAACGAGGAAATGGGTTATCCTGGTTGGGATTGTGGCTCTTACTCATGTTTTGTTGTTATTTTCATATGGTGACGCCTTGAGATATCTGTTGCCTGATGGCAGAAGACTTAAACTGCCCAATGAGGGCAATAAGCTGATGAATCCGTCACGAAACACACTTGCGGTTAGCGTTTCTGAGGATTCTGTCTTGGAGAAAAATGGGTATGTTTCAGGTTTTGGTCTAAGGAATGAGACAGAGGATGATGAAGGGTTTGATGAAACTGTTGATTTTGAGAGCTTTGAAGATGCAAAGGATAGTGTCAGTGTCATTAAACAAGTTGTTGAAAGTAGTGTTAAGCAAAGTCCGGAAGTTTCAACCAGTAAGTATGGACATCAGGTGCAAAATGTGTCGGTTCAAAGTCAGAAGAAGGTGGAGAGCTCTATCTTAAGTGCTACTTCATCCATAGCTGGTCCTGCTTCCTCGGTGGGGAAGCTACCTGTTTTTGGAAATAGTTCCCTGGTAGTTTCTAAGCAAGTTAGTAAGAAGAAGAAGAAGTATGACATTCCACCAAAAACTGTGACAACAATAGAGGAGATGAATCGGATTTTAGCAAGGCATCGTAGAACTTCACGAGCATTGGTAAGTGTGCAGCTGTCTCTTTTAGTTTCTTTTTACCAGTGGGATTTAATTTGGAAAATATTGCTTCCAATGTAGCGACCGCGTTGGTCTTCTAGGAGAGATGAAGAGATATTAGCTGCAAGGAAAGAGATAGAGAATGCTCCTGTTGCAAAACTTGAACGGGAACTCTACCCTCCAGTATTCCGTAATGTTTCCATGTTTAAGAGGTAAAATTGCAGAACATAGACCTACTTACTTCTAAACTAGGTTTGCTGGCTAAGAAAAAGAGTAATGCTATATACACAAATTTTTAAAAATACTCAGTAGTGTCTTTAGTATGTAGATGAACGTTTACCACTACTACTTTATCATATGGTCCTAAGTTGATATAAATTTCCTTTTGGAAGTTAGTATGGAAGCATGAGTTCATATAATATGTTTAGTTCACAAATATGGTCTGTTTGGTAGTGTCTTTTTATAAAAGGTAATCTTGACATACCCGATTCAGTTACACACCTCAGGAGTTACGAACTTATGGAACGGATGCTCAAGGTTTATGTATATAAAGAAGGAAGCCGCCCCATTTTCCATACTCCAATACTTAAGGGATTGTATGCATCAGAAGGATGGTTCATGAAGTTGATGGAAGAAAACAAGCAGTACACTGTAAAGGACCCCAGAAGGGCTCACTTGTTCTATATGCCATTTAGTGCACGGATGCTAGAATTCACGCTTTATGTGCGTAACTCTCACGACCGCACAAACCTACGCCAGTTTCTTAAGCAATACACTGAGCACATCAGTTCCAAGTACCCTTTCTTTAATAGAACCGACGGGGCTGATCATTTTCTTGTCGCTTGTCATGATTGGGTATGCATCACCTAATCTCTTCAAATTGTACTAATCATTTCATCAATGCGTATTACATTTTAAATTTGTGTTAACTAAACAGGCACCATATGAGACAAGGCACCACATGGAGCATTGCATTAAAGCTCTTTGCAATGCAGATGTAACTGCAGGCTTCAAGATCGGAAGAGACATCTCACTCCCTGAAACATATGTCCGAGCTGCCAAAAATCCTCTCCGTGATTTAGGTGGGAAACCGCCTTCTCAGAGGCGGACCCTGGCTTTCTACGCTGGAAGCATGCACGGTTACCTACGTGCAATTCTGCTGCAGCACTGGAAAGACAAAGACCCTGAAATGAAAATCTTCGGTCGGATGCCATTTGGTGTAGCGAGCAAGATGAATTACATCGAGCATATGAAAAGCAGCAAGTACTGTATCTGTCCAAAAGGGTTTGAGGTCAACAGCCCCAGGGTGGTTGAATCTATTTTCTATGAGTGTGTCCCTGTGATTATATCAGACAACTTTGTGCCGCCTTTCTTCGAGGTTCTTGATTGGAGCGCGTTCTCTGTCATTGTTGCGGAGAAAGACATCCCGAGGTTGAAAGATATTTTGTCGTCGATACCAGAAGAGACATACGTAAAGATGCAAATGGCTGTGAGAAAGGCGCAAAGGCACTTTCTATGGCATGCTAAACCGCAGAGATACGATCTGTTTCATATGGTTTTGCATTCTATTTGGTATAATAGAGTGTTCCAAGCAAAGCGTAGATAATAGACTGGACTGCTTACCGGCGAAGAGTTACGTCCAGTGTACTATGTACTTGTCTGTTGTATGAGTAGGAAACTAGAAATCGCAACAAAGTTGGCTCTACCTTTGTATATATTGGCTGTGGCATGAGTCCCTTTGCCAAATTCTCTCGTAAGTTAAAAAAGTAAACAAAATTTAAAATTTAAAATTATATATTATGAAATAATAAACATTAAACATAAACTGTTAGTCATTGAATTTCACCATCTCCGGTACGAAGCTCCAGTGTTACTCTCACAGTCTCTCTTCTCCCTCCTCTGGTCTCTCCCTCCCGTGCAAAGCCCCTCTCAACTGAAGACATCGCCTAGTTGGCCTGCTCCGCCGCCTCTGCTTTTCTGGCGAGATCTTTTTAAGCTATCTCACTTGTTGTGAAGACTTTATGAAGTAATCTATTTGAGCACAATCTCATTTCTCTCAAGTAACCAGTTGTGCCTTCGGTAGTCTTGCCCTGTAGGGTCACCAGATCTACTCAAGCTTTCTTTGTTTAGGCTTTCTCCGGCGACGTTGATCGTTCGTCGAGATGTGCTGCTTTTGTCGTCTCTGTGTTCCAGATCCACCAGACCTCCACAAAGTATGTGCTGCATCCGTACAAGTCCGGAGAACTCTAGAATTGAGTTGCTCCGAGTTGGTTTCCCTCAGATCTGGTGGTCGTCATACGATGAACCAACATATTTCTTATCATACATAGGAACAGAGTGCTTGCTTCGACGTCTGCCTCTCCATCAAACCGTTCACGAAACTTTTTTTGGATTCAAATCTGAACTCATCGACCTCTCATTCTCCGGTTAAAACCTCTACAAAGGCACAAATCATTCCCTCAACGTCGCTTGCTAATTCCTCAGCTCACTCTCCTGTCATACCTCACCTATACGGCTTGTCGGAGAAAGAGTTTGTCCCGACACACATTCAAAGCATTTTCCATTTCTGTGTCGGCGTCGTCCATCCCTCTTCGGAGCAAGCAAAAAATGCTAGATCTATGTCTATCTCGGGTTTCTCCCGAAGAAAGTTTTCACCGGAATCTTTTGCCGGCAGGATGACCGTTTCTAACTTTCTCGGTAGTCTTTACATCTGGGCTTGGCCCATGAAACTTGTTGAATTCTTGCTCAATTTACAATCTTTCTAGGCCCATTGTTGAGGACTTATGTCTATTTTGTGTTTCAATTTGGGCAAAGTATGTACTTTCAACTCTTTATAACAGCCCATTTGCCTTGGCCTTATTTTGCATATATACATCGAATGTTTTAGTAGCTATTAGTGGAGTAGATATGAATGTCTTAGATTGGATTCGACATGCTTCCAACTTGTGCCTTAGTGCAACAATCATAGTCTTATATGTTTTCCATGGCCTCCGTTCTCAATATTCCTCCACAAAGGAGAGACAATCATACTCATGTATCGGTACTTTATGTGAATTCTTGGGTTCCGGTTTATCTACAATTGTGGTGGTTTTTTCCTCCCTTTGGGAAAGACTTTCCTCTTTCACGGAGAGACTTCCCTATATGGCTGATCCATTTATAGCATGGATGCTTTTGAGAAAGATAACATATGCTCGTTTTAAAACTAGTGTGTATTATCGAAAGTGTCTTCTTCAACCTGGTGGTATCTTTGGGAGCGCCAGGTTAGCGGAATATATTGTTCTGCGGTGGTGGTTGTTTTCTCCCCATGTCTCCCCTCCCTTGTCTTCACGGTCTCATCATGTCCTATGGTTTTCGGCAACCACTTGGTTTAGATCTTTCAACGTGGTGTGGCAAGGTGGTTTTATCTCGGATTCTTCTTCGGGCATTCGACTCTTGGGAACTTGTTCCCACCCTACATGCTGCCTCCCTTTCCAGGGAGATGAAGATGATTCGTCATCTTTAGTGCGAATTAGGTTTTTAAAAACCTTTCGGAATCTCTGTATTCCAATGTGGCAATTTGTCGTATTGCGACCGGCGAATCGTTCTTGGATTGTTCCTCGCCATCTCATGTGGACTATCTTCTTTGTGGTTCACCTTATGTTTTTTGCTTTTACGCATCTTTATTATTTGTACCCTTGTTATGTTGGGTTATTATGGTTTGTTAGGAACCCGTTGATCTTTCTACGGTTATTTTCCCATGTAAGTTTCTTGACCGCTGAAAGACTCACCTTAGAGGAAAGTTTCATGTAACTAACTTAATGAAATGGGGTTTGCACGAAAAAAAAAAAACATAAACTGTTACTAAAAATACAACCATCAAAATGAAAACTTATAACAAAAAATAATACGTAGAATAGACGCAACTTTACAAAAAAAAATATTTTAAGTATTATAAATATATAAGATATTTGATGAAGAATTATGGTAAAGATGTACAATTAAAAAAAATCATTATAACAAAGTGATCCTAAGTGAGAATATTGAACTAATGGTTTTAACAAGTAAATATAATAAATATATTTAATAATGAGTGAAACTGTATCAACGAATAATTAAAATTAAAATACACAACATAAAAAAAAAAAAAAAATTAAATATTAGTTAGTTTTTAGCCAGAGTTACGATAAATAGACCAACTGTAAATTGTATATTAAGTTTTATTAAATTTCTATATTGCTATAATCATTTCTAAAATTTTAGTTAGATTATAGAATAATATTGAATATTAGATATTAATATCCAAATTATTTGGATTCAACATAAAACGGAAAATTTGTTTCAACGAACAATGATTTGTTAGTTATTGATGAAGAGACAAATATACAGAAAGTTCAAAAGATATGACTATTTAAATAGATAGACCTATTAGAACGAAAGTTGTGATGAAAAAATATGAATAAAGTATAGTAAAAATACACAACTTTACATATACAACTATTTGACTTTTAAAAAAAAAACAAATAAAAACATTTTTTTACAAAAAATACTATTAAAAGTTGAAACTGTTGTTTGTATTTATTCATATTGTTATTATTATTCTTACATATTAAACTATCTATATATAATAGCAAACCCACTTTTTTGTGTCATCTTTAATCCAACGGCTGAGATTGGTTCTATTATTTCATCTAACGGTTGAAACTTATTAATGATTCCAACAGTTGCAAGCTTTTTTTCTCAAATCATTTCTTTTCGTCGCACCCCCATCTTTAAAAAATTGCACCTTTTAATTTTTGCATCTCTTCGTCGTACCTCTATCATTTATCGCACCTTTTCACTTTTGCATCTCTTCGTCGCACCCCCATCTTTCAAAAATTGCACCTTTTAATTTTTTCATCTCTTCAACATACCTTCATCTTTTATCGCACATTTTCACTTTGCATCTCTTCGTCGTACTCCCATCTTTTTAGAATTGCATCTTTTTATTGTTGCACTTTTTGTTTCACACTTCAATGTTTTACACATTTATATTTTACACCTCTTTGTTTATTATATATAAACTTTTATGGACTACATAAACAAGTTTCAAATTTATTGTTTTTAGAGTATTTTTAAAAGCCCATATATAATAACAAACCCACTTTTTTGTGTCATCTTTAATCCAACGGCTGAGATTGGTTCTATTATTTCATCTAACGGTTGAAACTTATTAATGATCCCAACAGTTGCAAGCTTTTTCTCTCACATTGTTTCTTTTCGTCGCACCCCCATCTTTCAAAAATTGCACCTTTTAGCTTTTGCATCTCTTCGTCGTACCTCCATCTTTTATCGCACCTTTTCACTTTTACATATCTTCGTTGTACCCCCATCTTTTTAGAATTGCATCTTTTTTGTTGCACCTTTTTGTTTCACACCTCAATGTTTTACAGCTATATGTTTTACACATTTATATTTTACACCTCTTTGTTTATTATATATAAATTTTTATGGACTACAAAAACAAGTTTCAAATTTATTGTTTTAGAGTATTTTTAAAAGTAAAAAATAAAACAACCTTTTTTGTTGCACCTTTTGTTTCACACCTCAATGTTTTACAGCTATATGTTTTACACATTTATATTTTACACCTCTTTGTTTATTATATATAAATTTTTATGGACTACAAAAACAAGTTTCAAATTTATTGTTTTAGAGTATTTTTAAAAGTAAAAAATAAAACAAATTTTTTTTATTGGAGTGTTTTTAAATTAACCTGCATCAATATCTATATCAAGGTATTTTTATGAACTAACAAGTTAGTGTCCATTCCAAAAATTGGTTTTGTTCCCTCCTCCATTTGTTCTCATATATTAGATTATAGATTAACGAAAAGTTTGGTTCTTCTTAAGTACTTTGTTTGTCTTTATGTTGTCGGTTAGATAATTTACTCAAGATAACAATTACATTTAATTATTTACTCAAGATAGCACTTACATTTAATTTCTTCAAGTTAAATAGACTAACAAAAGGACATGATATCAATATCTATAGCACAACGGGGGCGTAACAAAGGGGCGTAATTTTTTAAATAATGGGCCTGTTCGTTTTAATTTTTGATGAGAAGTTTTTTTACAATACAATTATAGGAAGTTTTGTCTCAAATGATTTTTTTCTTTATCATTTAAAACGTAGCATGAGTAAAATAATGCTATGCATTGTAATTAGTATTACGACTTAGCAAGAGTAAAATAGTGTGTCACTTAATAGTTTCTTCTAAGATTTCTTTCGTTAAAAAAATGCAAATATCTAAATTTTCATAGTTTTAATTTTGAAGTAGAATTTTATGAAATTTGGGAGTCATCTTTAATCTAATAGATGAGATTGTTTCTATTATCTTATCTAATGGTTTAGAATTATTAATGATCCCAACAGTTGCAAGTTTTTTTTTTAATAATCGTGTTTCTTCGTCGTACCCCTATCTTTTAAAAATCGCACCTATTAATTTTTACATCTTTTTGCTTCACACCTCTATATTTTCACACCTCTTTGTTTTTATATATATATATATATATATATAGATTTTGAAAAGAGTTTTTGTTCTTTGAGTATTATTAATGATCTCACCTTTTGTTAATGATCTCAAAAGTTGCAAAGTTGCGGTCCAACAATTGTGTTTCTTCGTTGCACTCCCAACTTTCCATGTTGGCACCCGTTACTTTCACACCTTTTTGTTTTACACCTCTTTGTTTATATAAAGTTACGATATTTTGATCCAACAATTGTGTTTCTTCGCCATACCATTAGCTTTTAATGGTTGCACTTGTTAGTTTTTGCACATTTTTGTTTCACACCTTTTTGTTTCACACTCTTTGTTTTTATATATATGTATACATATTTTTATGGACTTTGAAAATAGTGTTTGTTATTTGAGTATTATTAATAATCTCACCCTTTGTTAATGATCTCAAAAGTTGCAAAGTTTCGGTCCGACAATTGTGTTTCTTCGTTGTACCCCCATCTTTCCATGTTGGAACCCGTTAGTTTTCACACCCTTTTGTTTTACACCTCTTTGTTTATATAAAATTGCAATGTTTTAATCCAACAATTTTGTTTCTTCGTCATAGCCCTAGCTTTCAATGGTTGCACTTGTTAGTTTTCGCACCTTTTTGTTTCACACCTCTTTGTTTTCACACTCTTTGTTTTTATATAGATACAGATTTTTATGGATTTTGAAAAGAGTTTTTGTTATTTGAGTATTACTAATGATCTCACCCTTTGTTAATGATATCAAAAGTTGCAAAGTTTATGTCCAACAATTGTGTTTCTTCGTTGCACTCCCAGCTTTCTATTTTGGCATCCGTTAGTTTTCACACCCTTTTATTTTACACCTCTTTGTTTATATAAAGTTGCAATGTTTTGATCCAACAATTGTGTTTTTTCGTCATACCCCTAGCTTTCAATGGTTGCACTTGTTAGATTTCACACTTTTTTGTTTCACACCTTTTTGTTTTTATATATATATAGATTTTTATGGATTTTGAAAAGAGTTTTTATTATTTAAGTATTATAAATGATCTCACCCTTTGTTAATGATCTCAAAAGTTGCAAAGACTCGATTCAACAATTGTGTTTCTTCATCCCATCCCCAACTTTCCATGTAGGCACCCGTTAGTTTTCACACCTTTTTGTTTTAGACCTCTTTGTTTATATAAAGTTGCAGTGTTTTGATCCAACAATTGTGTTTCTTTGTCGTACCCCTTGATTTTAATGTTTACACTTGTTAGTTTTCGCACCTTTTTATTTCACACCTTTTTGTTACACACGTCTTTATTTTCATATTTTTGCATCTCTTCGTCGTACCCTCATCTTACAAAAATCGCACATATTAATTTTTGAACCTTTTTCACATCTTTATGTTTTACTCCTAAGCCTGAAAAGAAAGTCGAACCGCAAAGGCAAGTATCCTCGCCCCCGCGATGGAATTTTACACTTCTTTGTTTATTATATATAAACTTTTATGGAATACAAAAATAAGTTCCGAATTTATTGTTTTCTGTGTATTTTTAAAACTTACAAGTTAATAGATAATATTATAGATTTATATGTTTATATATTATATAAACTCACTTTTAAGGGTCAATTTAAATATAACGGATGGGATTATTTTTATTAGCTCATCTAACTGTTTATATTTGTTAATAATCTTAAAAGTTACAATATTTTGATCCAACAATTGTATTTCTACGTCGTATTCACAGCTTTCAATGTTCACATTTATTAGTTTTCTTTGTTTCACATCTCTTTGTTTATATATATATATATATGAACTTTAAAAATAGTTTTTGTTCTTTGAGTATTGTTTAACACCTCCAAATTTAAAAATTCTGAGTATTATTTTCTTATAATTTATTAATTAACATTGATTCACTCATCTTTGTTTTAAAAATTGGATTGTTTTATTTATTGACTCATTCATCTAACTTTTGTTTGGTGTGGTTTTCCATCTCACCGTATTGATCATCTCTTTATTAATTTAGGTAATTAATTGTGATTTCCAATTTTTCATAGATTTATCTTTTAGTCAATTTGGTTGGTTGCAATTGCAGCTATAAGCTCTTTCTCCCTGATTCTCATATTACTTTTTATAAAGTTCGATAGAACAATGAGTTAAATTTTATTTTATGTAAATATCTTTCAAAATTGATTATCTGAATATGATTCAGTAAACCTAGATTTTTATACCTTTAATATTATTCTCTTATTGTCACTGAATCGATTTTTTATTTTTATATATACAACAAATATTTTATTTAACTAATTTTGTTAATTCATCTTAATTAGTCATTAATTATGAATTTTATATTATATAGTTAAAAATTATCATAAATTTTTTACTCGAAATATGAAATTAACAATGTTAGTCATTTCAAGTTTTCACTTTTCCGTGCGGCAACGCACGGGCCGACATCCTAGTTTGTTTAATGAAAGTTACGATAAATAGACGCAACTATAAATTCTATATTAAGTTGTATTAAATTTCTTTATTGCTATAATCATTTCTAAAATTTTAGTTAGATTATAGAATAACGTTGAATATTAGATATTAATATTCAATTATTTAGATTCAACACAAAATGGAAAATTTGTTTCAACAAACTTGTTAGTTACTAATGAAGATACTAATATGAAGAGAGTTCAAAAGATATGACTATTTAAATAGACACACCTATTAGAACGAAAGTTGTGATGAAAATATATAAATAAAATATAGTAAAAAGACACAACTCCACAATAAACAGATACAACCATTTGAAATTTTTTTTAAAAAAACAAATAAAATGCATCTTTAGTACCATATTGAAAAGTCACATTCAAAAACTCAATATGTAATCCATCTAACTCTTGGAAACAAAACTCTAGGTATTTTCATTAAATTTTTCTATTTAAAATTAACTAAAAGTTGTAAATTAGATTCATCATTCCAAAAATCTTTTGTTAAATCAAGAATTGGAGGAATTTCTATATTTTTAAAAGAATGAAGATTTCAAAAGATACGAATATTCAGATAAACACAACTCTACAATGAACCGTTGCAACTTTATAAAAAAACAATTATAATGAACAATCAAACGAGATAGATTGAGATCTCTTCTTTCGCCATAGGAAATAACAAAATATTGCGAGAGAGAGAAGGAAGAAGAGAAAAAAATAAGGCGCAATTTTTTTTTAACCCTTTCACTCACTAAAACGCTACATATTCACAAGTAAACATGTGGCTGTAAGAAACAACCCAAAAAATTATTAGCTAAAATATATTTCTTAACATATTAACCATTTTTTATTTATTTTTCCCATTTTTGCCTAAGATATTTGCTTACATACTCGTATTGGATTTGGTCTAAGATTCAGATGTGAGTTCAATTAAGAGAATTTAAGAAAATATTATTTTTGGTGTGTTTCTTTTCAAAAGTGTTATTTTCATTTATTGATTTTTAAAAATATTTTTTTATTAAATAGGAAAATTTATAAAGTTTGATAAAGTTTGTAAGGTTATCATAAATAATAACTACTACTCGAAGGTTCGATCCAAATATTTGTAAAGTTTTATATGGTTTTAAAAGATTTTTCAAAGGTTTTTAAAGATATTTATAAAGTATATATATAATTTTACACACATTGAAATATTATTTATATATACTTTTATAAGTTTACACACATATTTAAATAAATATTTATTTTTTAGTAGTGTTTTTTTAAAAAAACTTTTGGAAAAAGATAATTTTTGAAATTCACTCATCAATTAACTATTTAACTATACCGTTAGTTATATATGTATATATATAAATCATAAAATGAGTAAATAAAATCAAACTGTATTTCCTCTAAATGTTAACTAAGGAAGAACTAAACTGAAAAATGCAACCAAATTAGAAAAAAAAAAAAAACACCAACAAAAACAATAGAGATAGTGGCATTCTCAAAAATACCCCTTTTTATATGTCTCTTTTTTAAAATACCCCTCCGTATTGACCATTTTCAAAATTATCCCTCTTTATATAATGACTAAATTACTATTATTTTAGGTGACAATAAGAATGTACAGTCATCAACATAAAAAAAATTCCTGCAAAAAAATATTTTTCTCGCTAAACTCAAAAAAAAATCCGCCAAAATTGAAAAAAAATTCCCGTCAAAAAAATTCCTGCCAAAATTACAAAGTTGAATTTTTCCGCCAAAAGTTTTGAAATTTACACTTTATAAAAACCTTGTAAACACTTTTAGAAATCTTATAAAGCGTTTACAAGGTTTTAATAAGGTTTTTATAAAGTTTATAATAAGGTTTTTTATAAAGCGAAACCTTATAAAAACCTTATAATTTTTTTTTGGCGAAATAATCTTGGGTGGAAAGTTTTTTGTCAAATTTTTTTTGACAATAAATTACTTGCAGGAATTTTTTTCAAAACTTTTTTTGATGAAAAAATATGTCAGAAATTCTTTTTGCGGGAATTATTTTTATTTATTTTATTAATTAAAAAGATTTTTATATACAAGTAAAATGGTTTTAAAAATTAAAGAAAAACACAATTAAAATGACCAAAAAAGAATATTTTTGAAAAATAGTATATTAAAAAAGTTATTTCTACCAAATTCTAAAATCAATATGATATTAAAGGCTATTTTCAAAGTTGGAAATGAAGGGATAGAAATTCTAAAAGCAATATGATATTAAAGGCCATTGTCAAAGTTGGAAACGAAGGGATATTATCATTATCCATACAACACTATTTCTTGACTTGTCAAAGACCAAACATAATATCTTTTGTTGCATTTATGCGACTCACATTTGACGGCTATGGTTTCGCCGGTCACATTTGACTTATCTCTTTGAGTTCGTGTATCACGTCATTTTCTAAAAATAGTTTCCTTATTTATATAGTTTCAGAATTACATAATTATTAGACCACGTAAAGTTACGTTGAATATGATAATAATAAACTCACAAGAAATATTACTATAAATAGGCATAGAGACGTCCATGAATTATCACTACTCTCATCACAAACCAAAGCATCAAACAAGAGAAGAAGAGTGAGAAGAAAAAAGAAGAGAGACACTATGACTACCACATCAGATTGGATCATGATTGGAGGAGATGGTCCTGAGAGTTATAACCAACAGTCTTCGTATCAGGTTTTAATACATATATTTTGCATTCTTTTGTTAGCTAGGTTCTGTAATCTCCTAAGCTGTATGTATTTAACCGTCTCCTCCATATACAGAGAGCGTTGTTGGAAGCGGCAAAGGACAAGATGACCAAGGCGATCTCAGCCAACCTCAGCCTCGATTTGATATCGAATCGGTTCAATGTAGCAGACTTTGGTTGTGCGAGTGGACCTAACACTTTTGTGGCAGTCCAGAATATAATAGATGCGGTAGAAGAAAAGTACCAAAGAGAAACCAGACAAAACCCGGTGGATAACATCGAGTTCCAAGTCTTGTTCAACGATTTTACCCTCAATGATTTCAATACTCTCTTCAAGACACTTCCTCCAGGGAGAAGATACTATAGCGCCGGAGTTCCTGGTTCCTTCTTCGACCGTGTTCTCCCTAAGGAGAGTTTCCACATCGGAGTCATGAGTTACGCCTTCCATTTCACCTCCAAGATCCCCAAAGGGATCATGGACCGTGACTCTCCCTTATGGAACAAAGACATGCAGTGCACCGGGTTTAACCAAGCTGTCAAAAAAGCGTATCTTGACCAATACTCTATCGACACCAAGAAACTATTGGATGTTAGAGCTGAAGAGCTCGTTCCTGGGGGTTTGATGTTGCTTTTAGGTTCGTGTCTAAGAGACGGAGTTAAGATGTCTGAGACACCTAAAGGAACAGTAATGGATTTTATCGGAGAATCTCTTAGTGATCTTGCTAAACAGGTAGATAACATAATTTTATCTTCAAAGTATTACCTACAATTACATAAGTACTTAACTAACATATCTTCTTCTTTTTTGTTTGGTTTAAAAAAGGGTGTGACCGAGCAAGAAAAGGTGGACACTTTCAGAACCTCAATTTACTTTGCGGAACAAGGCGAGATAAGGCAAATCATTGAGGAGAATGGGAAGTTCACAATCGAGGCTTTTGAGGATATCATTCACTCTGAAAATGAGTTTCCGTTAGACCCCAAGATATTGGCCACCTCCTTCAAAGCCTTTTATGGAGCGTTCATTACTGCACATTTTGGGACCGAGATCATGAGGAAAGCTTTTGAGCTTGTCGAGGTCAAGGCGCGCGAACAGATGTCTCGTCTCCAGAATTGTAAACCTGGAATGCAGTACCTCATCGTGCTTCGCAAGAACTGATCTGTGATCTAAATATATTAATGTACTAATGTGTTTTACTCCATTGTGACTTCATCTTGTTTCCTTGATATCATTGTGCTTTGTCATATTTTTCTTCTTGCTGTTTTGTCTTTGCGTCTTTGTATTCTCCCATATCTTATAAATTAATAAACCTTCACTTTCCGCTTATTATTATAAGATACTCCTATAGCGTTGTTCCATATGTTTATTTAATTTGGGCAATAGAGAGATTGAATTTGAATTCAAGATTTCACATTACGGTTCATAATTTCCTATCCTCTGCGTAAAATAAAAAACTTCTAAGTTTGACTAGATGTTTAGGCACATTTTTCGTGAGAAAAATCGAGGACACACTTTTTCTATTTTCTTACCAAACATATATTATACTGTAAAACATCAATCAGATCACTATTTACAGTCTATATTTACAATCTGCACTAAGAAAAGAAAAATTTTCCACATCGTTACGTTGGCAGAAAATATATGGTGGCTATTATTTGAAAACTGATTTTACTTTGTCAAGCAGTGAGAAAAAAAAAGAACATAATTTTGTGTGTTTAGTGATTTTTTTATTATAAACTATTTTTAAAAGTACGAGGACTCAAACCCCTTGCTACATCGCGGGGGATATATTTTAGAAAAAAGTAAAAAAAATTTAAAATTTAAAATTATATATTATGAAATCATTTGACTTTAATATATAGAAAAGTTTGAATACATAAACACTAAACATGAACTGTTACTAAAAACACAACCATCAAAATGAAAACTTATAACAAAAAATAATATGTAGAATAGACGCAACTTTGCAAAAAATATTGTTTAAAGTATTATAAATATATAAGGTATTTTATGAAAAATTATGGTAAAGAGCTACAATTAAAAAAATCATTATGACAAAGTGATCCTAACTGAGAATATTGAACTAATGGTTGTAATGAGTAAATGTAATAGAAAATTATAATTAAAAATATATTTAATAATGAGTGAAAATGTATCAAAAAAAAATAAAATTAAAATACACAACTTTTAAAAACAAAATAAAAGAAATTTTAAATATTAAAATAGTTTTCAGCGAAAGTTATGATAAATAGACGCAACTGTAAGTTGTATATTAAGTTTTATTAAATTTCTATATTGCTATAATTTTCTAAAATTTTAGTTAGATTATAGAATAACGTTTAATATTAGATATTAATATCCAAATTATTTAGATTCAACATAAGACGAAAAATTTGTTACAACGAAAAATGATTTGTTAGTTATTGATGAAGAGACAAATATACAGAAAGTTCAAAATATTTGACTATTTAAATAGACAGACCTATTAGAACGAAAAATTGTGATGAAAAATATGAATAAAGTATAGTGAAAATACACAACTCTACAATAAACAGATACAACTGTTTGAGTTTTAAAAAAAAACAAATAAAAACAATTTTTTACAGGAATACTACGAAAAGTTTCAACTGTTGTTCGCACTTATTCATATTGTTATTCTTATTTTTACATATTAATCTATTTTTTTAACAAAAAATTACGATAAATAGAGACAACTTTAAATTCTATATTAAGTTGTATTAAATTTCTTTATTGCTATAATCATTTCTCAAATTTTAGTTGGATTATAGAATAATGTTAGATATTAGATAGTAATATTCAATTATTTAGATTCGACACAAAATGTGTTTCAATGAACTTGTTAGTTACTCTTGAAAATACAAATATGAAGAGAGTTCAAAAGACATGACTATTTAAATAGACACATCTATTAGAACGAAAGTTGTAATGAAAAATATAAATAAAATATAGTAAAAAGACACAACTCTACAATGAACAAATACAACTGTTTGAATTTTTTTTAAAAGACAAAACAAAAAACCCAAAAATTTAAGAAAATGTAATACAAAAAATCGCAACTGTTGTGGCTGCACTTGATTATATTTATACCTAATAACCCATATAAACTGCTTTTAAATAAAAGACATCTTTATTACCATTTTGAAAAGTTAAATTCAAAAAATCACTATATAATCCATCTAACTCTTGGAAACAAAACTATAGGTATTTTCATTAAATTTTTCTATTTAAAATTAGGAAAAAAGATTGTGAGCTACCTGAAGTATGGCGGAATGCATAGCCACAACGTCCTGTTGGATGGCATTGATGGTCGTAGTCATAGGTCTTCACCATCCATTTTCCAATAGGGTTCTCCACATCACAATAAATTTTCCACCCACAGCCTTTTGCTTTACACTTTGCACCTATCATACACAACATTCCGCCTGGTCTTCAATAGATACTTGATCACATTCTTCTTAAACTCACTCCCACTGTTAAACACTTGCTTCAAACTAAACACACCATCAAGTAAACCACTTCTCTGCATCCTCTCTGTTTGTGCTTCCTCATCCCCAGATTCATCATCAGTTGCAGGATACACATCATTGTCATATGGTATCTGCTCCTCGTAGTTTTGGTTGTTGAAAATTTGTATGTCCTCCTCAACAACCTCAGCCTCCTCGTCAACAATGTCAGCCTCAACATCTGACTCTGATGATTCAGATAAACATGCCTCTGAATTCTGACTTTCATCATTATCTTCATCTTCACACGCGACATCCTTGACAAGTAGTTGTGTTTCTTCAGTGATCTTTTCTCTTGCAATAGCCATGTCTTTATTTCCAACCGCTCCCGTGTCTACACCTTCAACACATTCTCCTACTTCCTTTTCAAAATAGATATATACTTCTCCCATCCATCGTCCTTTTGCAGTCAATTTCTTCTTATTGGCATCCACATTTTCCCACAGAGGCTTCCTATCAGATAAATCCTCAAATGGTAGCTTGTACCACATCTTCCCAATGTGCTTAATTCGCTTCTCAAGCATACTTATCAATACATCTTCAAAGATTGTGAATGAATCCACCTCCAAATTACAAACAACTCATCAACGTAGTTTAACACACCATCCACCATCTTGAATTCCCCAGAATTGTGACATTTCACCTTCACAAATATTCTCGCACTGCAAGAAAAAAAAAAAAAAAAGGTCAAAGTCAAAGTTCCCGATGACTATATACAACTCTATGAGACAATATAAGTCAAAGAAGACGGCAACAACTACAAAATCCCGACACAAACACGACATGTCTAATTTTTAATTGACAATACCACGAGAAAAAGAATCAAACAAAAAGTTTCTTTTTTGGAGTAATAAGAAAACCCGAAACAAACCCCAACAACTACACGACAACATCCCCACTTCCCACTAGTTCAGACCCATGGCATATGTTACCAAATAAAAAGGAAATTGAGAAAGTAACCTCATCTGAACCAGAATCAAACCCTCACTCTGACCTTTTCTCGATTTCAACCAATACACCAGATTTTGTTGCAGATTCGATTCTTTTGTCGAGTAAAACCTAGGTCAAAAGGATATCTTGTTCTTCGCCTCAAATTGACAAAAGTGAGAAGTGAAAATGATGGAATCGATGTTGTTTTGATGGAATCGATTTTAGGGTTTTGTTAATGGGCAAAAAATTTAATTAAATTTCGGCCCATTAACTAAACCCAACAAATGTCTTAACCTGGTCAGGTCTTCGGGTTCGGGTCGACATATCCGATCGGGTCTTTTTTTGGGTTCCAACGAGTCAACGGTAAGTCAACATCGGCGTAAATGATCCGGTAAACCGAGATTCTATGTGTATGATGTTGAGCACATAACATCATATACTTCATACATGTGACCATGCAATACATATAGGTGATGTAGTTGAGTATCTTTATCATAGTTGGCATGTGTGGTCATGCATTCCGCCATATTTCAGGTAGCTCACAATTTTTTTTCCTTAAAATTAACTAAAAGTTGTAAATTTGATTCATCATTCGAAATTTTTTTTTTGTTAAATCAAGAATTGGAGGAATTTTTTTACTTTTAAAAGAATGAATGCCAGATAATAATTTAGAAAACTGTAAAAACCGGTGAGATTGAAATTTTATATTATTTTGTGTCATGACAAAAAAATAAAAACAGTTTAAACAGACAAATATATATAGATTTGAAAATATACGAATATTCGAATAAACACAACTCTACAATGAACCGTTGCAACTTTATAAAAAAACTGTTACAATGAACAATTACAACCTTTTGTAAAACACAAAATTAATTTTTTTAAAAGATTTTGTTTGGAAAATTATTCAAAATGTACGGTTGAAAAAACATGTCATTTTAACCTTTCATTGCAAACGACGTATATTTCCCCCAATTCAAAACACGTCGTTTTAACCTTTCATTGCAAACAACGTCGTTTTAAAGTTTCGATCCTACTTACCTTGACAAATCATCGTTTACTTGTCAAATTGATCAAAACATTTAACTGTTGACTAACACTGTTTGAGTCAATGCAGGAATACATATAACGATTCGAAGTCTAGGTAGTAAATTTGAATTATGTAAAATTTTAAATTGAAAAACACACGGATCTGGTGTCTGGGTACACTTTTAAAATATTACGGGTTGAAATTTACAATTTTCCTTACTAAGATTAACCTTACTGAAAATCAAAACTTGTTCTGATTTCGACCTGAGGATGGGCCTGTCCATGGGCTTACGGCCCGCCATAACAACCCTATTGCAAGGTTCCCGAAACGTCGACGTTTAAATTTAAGGGACATTCGCTAGACGAGTTCCTTTGAAGCTCAACTCGTCGTCGTCATCAGAGCTTCAATCAAAAAGCCATGAACAGTGAGAAGGAGGAGGAACCATTGGTAGAGATCGATGATTCGAGTAATGTTCTCGATCTCACTAGCTATCAGCTCCACAGTCTCGATACGGTCGAGTTGCCTACGACCCTGATTGAGCTAGACCTTACGGCGAACCGTTTGTCGGGATTAGACTCGAGGATCGCTCAGCTCTCCGCGCTCAAGAAGCTTTCTCTTCGCCAGAACCTAATTGATGATTCCGGAGTCGAGCCTTTGTCTCGCTGGGACGCCTTGTCCGATCTCGAGGTGATTCTCCACTCTCTGGTTTTATTTATTTCCGAATCTTATGAGTTCTTTGGAAATGGTGAAATATGTCAATATGCATTTCTCGCATCTGATTTTGTTGTTGGCCCTGGAACCAATCTAGAACACTAATTTTTGATGCAGGAGCTAATTCTCAGAGATAACAAGCTCGAAAAAGTACCAGAGATCAGCATATTCTCAAAGCTTTTGGTTTTTGATATATCTTTCAATGAGATTACTTCGTTGGAAGGATTATCTAAGGCCACTAGCTCACTGAAGGAACTCTATGTGTCTAAAAATGAAGTTAACAAGATTATGGAGATTGAACACTTGCACAACTTGCAGATTCTTGAATTGGGGTCTAATAGATTGCGGGTTTGTCCCCACTCCTTTGATATTTTCTGTTTGCTTAGTAGTGGTTCAGCAATATATATGTAAGCATTGTGGTTTCAGGTAATGGAAAATTTGGAAAACTTCACAATTTTAGAAGAACTGTGGCTTGGAAGAAACCGTATCAAAGTTGTCAACCTGTGTGGGCTCAGATGCATTAAAAAGATTAGCTTGCAGAGCAATAGATTGACCTCTATGAAAGGATTTGAGGTGTGTATTATTTACCATTCTATATAGATTTACTTTTTACTCAAACCAGGATTTTATTCTTCTCATGCATGGAAACGATGTTCCCAGGATTGTGTTGCTCTTGAAGAGTTATATTTGAGCCATAATGGTATCTCAAAAATGGAAGGCTTGAGTGCATTGGTCAACCTACGGGTATTGGATGTGTCGAACAACAAGCTTACATCAGTTGATGACATTCAGAACCTCACAAAGTATTTCACCTTTCCCTTTGCTTCAGACCGATTTATGTCCTTTGGTTTTTTGTTTTCTCCATCCTGACTTTATTACCTTAACCTATAGGTTGGAAGATTTATGGCTTAATGACAACCAGATAGAATCACTTGAAGAAATCACAGAAGCTGTTACAGGATCTAAAGAGAAGCTTACAACTATCTACCTCGAAAATAACCCTTGTGTAAGTTTAACCATAATCAAAGTCTTTAGTCGCTGTATCAAATTTTTGTCACGCATTATTGTAGGATCTCCTATCTTGGTTTTGGTTTCTGATTTTGAGTGTCAGTTAAATGGTACACGTATGATCCCATTGCTGGTCTTGTTCAATATACATCGTAATCTAGATAAATCCTTTGCTTCTCTATCTTTTGATTATGCAGAAGAAACCTTAGTTTTTGTAGAGTTTCTTATGCATTAGGGAACAGAATTTGAGTATCAAAACTTAGTTTTCTGCAGCAGGCAGTTCACTAATTAGGGTGAGACCCAATGTCTTTTAAATTATTAGGCAATCCCAAGATGTCAAAAGGAATTATTTTACTTTGGATCCATTAAGCGATATGTAATTCTAAATATGTAAATGTTTAATTGTCTATCTCTTGGCAGGCCAAGTCTTCGGATTATGTTGCTGTGGTCAGACAAATCTTTCCAAATGTGGAGCAAATAGATTCTAACTTGTTTGCTTAAAGATGGATATTCCTCCTGTGCTCTGTTTTTGAATGTCTGCTTCCTCACAGTTCAGACTTGAGAGCATGGGCACCAAATTCAGGTAATCAGGTAAAACAGAGATATCTCAGAAATATATACATGTCTCTGCTGTCTATCATAAAGAAGTGCAAACGAGTTCTCTTTCATGGATAGTTATCAAAACGTTTTGAAATTCTAGTGTTCTCTTGCAAGGAAACTAATCTACTTGTTTTTGGTCTGTAATAGTATGTTGACCCTGTCTGTAAAAGGGAATCCCGAGTCTGAGGTTGTCTTTTGTTCCCCCAACACTAACTTGAATACTGTTATTTATATATTTTTGACTTTTCCCCTGGAGTTCTTATCTTTATAGTTTCATGTGAATGATTTATTTAGTAGTGAAACTTTACAAAAGTGTAACAAATATTTCTCAAACGAATTAAACAGTGAAAGAACAAAATCAGGAAGAAAACCCTCTATCGTCTCCAACTTAACCATTGTAGCAGCAGTGAAGGCTGGCCACTCATCTTGGTTCGGAGACATAGAAGATCAAATCTAGTGAATCCGTTGTAAAGTAAGGACAGTATTTATTATGTTGCATAAGACATCGCATCCCACTCTTGAATGTCCAAATGGCAGTTACTCCATCCGTAGTTGTAAAGTCCAATCCGAACTAGTAGTGTCATCGTCATCCCAAACAAACTATATTCCATTGAAAAGTCCTTTGAAGGTTTCGATTGACCGGAGTGTTAATCGGTTTGGAAAGTCAACTCCACTAACCGGTTTGATTTGATTTGATTGTTTACTTTACTTTACACTACCAAGAAAACCGGATTAGATGAGATGAGTTGTGGCGAATGAAGACATGACATGTGTTAAATCCACGAAGGCTGGGTCTCAGTTGTTTGTTCACTATAGTTTTACCGCAGCCTAAACATGTAATTCCCGTGTTTTTGCCGGAGATAGTTTATAGTTTTCGCGTCCAAAAACCCTTCCGAGACTTTTTTGAAGTCGTTCCCTATCCTTTGGTTCCTCACTCTCTCTTTAAATCCCGATTCATCGAGCCGGAGAGCTCACCTACCGCCGCGTAAAATGGCGGCTCTAGAGAGCCCACAGCCGGCTGCAACGGCGACTGCGATGAGGCATGCTTTCGGCAACGTTCTCTCAGTTCTGATCCTCGTCCTCATTGGTGTCCTCGCTTTCTCGATCCGTCTCTTCTCTGTGAGTTCTCTCACTCTGATGTTCTCTGCTCGTTTCAGTGTTCTACAATATTGCTAGGCTTTTAAGATCCGATCGGACTTAGTTTAGATCCGACTACTCTAGATCCGATCTCATGATTTTCGATTGGTTGGTGTAGGTTCATTGTAGTGATGAGGCTAATTCATGTTTGGTTTTACTAACCTCATAATTTTTCATTTTTGATTTTTTTTTTAGTAACGTGCATTGGTTTATTTTCAGGTTATAAAGTATGAAAGTGTGATTCATGAGTTTGATCCTTACTTCAATTATAGAGTCACTCAGGTTCACTCTCTTTTCTTATTATTCAATTAGTTTTAGCTTTGTGGGGGAGTTCTTCTATACTAATTTGTTGTATATTTCAGTTCTTATCGAAGAACGGAATATACGAGTTCTGGAATTGGTTTGATGATCGGACCTGGTAATTTTTTTAGGATCTCTTGGTCTATTGCTATCTTCAATAGCATATTTTATTTATTTATGTTTCAATTTATTTGATTTCAGGTATCCTCTTGGCCGTGTGATTGGAGGAACTGTTTACCCTGGGTTAACGTTGACTGCTGGAACCATCTGGTGGTGAGTGTAGTGTCACCGTTATCAGCTATTATTTGATACATACGAATGTAGTAGTTTTAAATTTGTAATGTTTATATTCATCTGCCACAGGGTCTTAAATTCACTAAACATTCCTCTATCAGTAGAGACTGTTTGTGTCTTCACTGCACCTGTATTCTCAGCTTTCGCATCCTGGGCAACTTACCTTTTGACCAAGGTTTGTCTTTTTTTTTCTACTATGATTTCACTAGTAAATTCCAGAATCAGTGAATCCAACATTGTATTTACTTTGTAACAGGAAGTTAAAGGCTCCGGGGCAGGACTAGCAGCTGCTGTTCTTCTGGCCATGGTAATTTATTTAATTGGTTTACATGGAAATTTTCTTGAACTGATGTTTTGGAAGAGTTCTGAACAGCTTTGAGTTCCGAAAAGATCATGACTATAACTTTAACTTATTGCTTGGTTATATGATGTCACGTACACCATTCAGCATTGGTGCATCATTTAGTGGAATTTGCCACAAAAGCCTATTTATGCAATTCTTTAGAATGATAAATTCTTTTTGCTAAATGGTTATCTTGGCAGGTTCCCTCATATATATCCCGATCTGTAGCTGGAAGCTATGACAATGAAGCTGTTGCCATTTTTGCTTTGATCTTCACTTTCTATCTTTACATTAAGGTTAGCGTTTTCTCCAATGCCATGTAAAGTTGGTTTGATTTTCACCACATGGAGCATGTGTATAATAAAATTTCTTCAACAACTAACATCAAGCTTTCTCTTGTAAATCTCAGTTTCTTAGTTGCAAATTCCTGTTAAGTATATTCTCCCGATTGATCCTTATCATGAATATTTTATGCAGACATTAAATACAGGTTCCTTGTTTTATGCCACCCTGAATGCCCTTGCATACTTTTACATGGTAGGACTTGGAATAAAATTCTCATTCTTTTCTCCTTTTCCTCGTCACTGTTATTCTCTACTCAGTTTCACCTCTTTCCATCATTTAGGTATGTTCATGGGGAGGTTACACCTTCATTATCAACCTGATACCAATGCACGTGCTTTTGTGCATTGTAACTGGCCGATACTCTCCTCGGCTGTACATTGCCTATGCTCCGTTGGTAAGAATCTTTCCTTTCTCGGTTTTTTTTCCTTGAAAAATCTAAAATGTACAAGTGAGACTCAAGTATATTATTCTCTGTCCAAGGTCGGACTCTAGCTATTAGTAAGTGACAAAAACTGAATTCGTAGTATGATTGAGAAATATAAGAGAAATAATTTTTTAAGCCAGTCTTGAACTGTCCATTGGAGACGTAATTATGAAGATCCGTGAATGATGATCCACGAATATAGATAACATTCTTTAGTATTATCTGACATTATTTGTCATCCTATGTTGGAGTGGAGTGGTTATATATCACCTAAGATGCTGAAAATAGTTGAAAGGACATATTACTAAGAGTTATTGACAGCAAGTGTTCCCATGCGTATGCAGGTTGTGTTAGGAACGTTGTTAGCTGCATTGGTGCCTGTTGTTGGTTTCAATGCCGTTTTGACTTCTGAACATTTTGCCTCGTTTTTGGTGAGTTTTTTTTTCATTATTTTGTTATGTATGCCTCTTCATTTAATGCTCAGTTTATTGATTTTGAATTTTCGTGTAAGTTGACCATGGATTAGTGCGGTTCTGTGCATAGTTCTGTGGACGGTAGTTTACTAGTTGATGCCTGTAGAGTTATTTAAGATAGAACTTTGAAGCCTTCTAAATTTTCTCTTGGGAGATATATTAATATGTGTACGTAGTAAAGTGCATTGAGATGGATATATTGGGTTTAAGCTTAATGTTAATCTATGTACGAAGTAAAATGCAAGTGCACAGAATCTTGTACTACTTATTCTCTTCATTTACTTCTACGTTCGTAAAGGAAAATTTATCGATAACTTATGCAGGTCTTCATCATCATCCACGTCGTCGCTCTCGTATACTACATCAAAGGCATTCTTACTCCTAAAATGTTCAAAGTTGCTGTGACACTTGTTGTGTCTATCGGCATGTAAGCTTTTTTATACTGCTGCTCTCTGACATGTCTACAATTACCATTTACTATAGAGATGGGATAACCTCTAGCTTTCCTGGATTATGCGGCATGGGCTAAAATGTTTATCTCTGCTCCAATATTTTTGACAGGGTTGTGTGTTTCATAGTTGTGGCAATCCTTGTGGCATTGGTGGCTTCAAGTCCAACAGGAGGATGGAGTGGTAGGAGTTTGAGTCTACTTGATCCGTGAGTTGTTCTTGTTTTTCTCTCTTTTTTTCTCCTAGCAATTTAGTTTCTTCACAAATTTGAGTATGTCCTTGTCCACATTTTTTTTTTTATAGCTGTCCTTGTCCACATTTCAGGAATTCTGCTTTATCATTTTATAATTGTAACATATCTGACACTCCATTTTTCTTGGTTTTATCTATCTTACAACAGAACTTATGCAAGCAAGTATATTCCGATTATTGCAAGTGTCAGTGAACATCAACCTCCAACTTGGCCGTCTTATTTCATGGATATCAATGTTTTGGCTTTCTTGGTCCCTGCCGGCATCATTGTGAGTTAAATTTTGATTGTAGTTAGATTTTGTACTACATAAAATGACTATTTGTCCATATATTTTGTGTTGATTCTTTACTTTTCTTATCTTCTGGTGGTAGGCGTGCTTTTCGCCTTTATCTGATTCCAGCTCTTTTGTGGTCCTTTACATTGTAATGTCTGTATACTTTTCTGGAGTTATGGTGAGTTGCATGTCTACGAATTCCAGTTTCATCTTTCTTTCGCCTAGTTCGTTTAGTCAACCCTGTATTCACATGTCTTCCTTATCCCTTAGGTTCGTCTTATGCTCGTGCTCGCTCCAGCAGCATGCATCATGTCTGGGATTGCGCTCTCTCAAGCTTTTGATGTTTTCACGGGTTCCATCAAATACCAGTTAGGTGGATCGTCTAATTCCACAGATGATGTAAGTATGCTTCTCTCTCTACTTAATTCTCCCTGATAAGTCATATGTGCGGACCAAGTTCTGGAAAAAAAATGGGTGTTTCTATTGTTAGGCAGAGGATACGAACAATGCCCCAAAAGATGATGCTTCTGCTGGTAAGACTGACAAGGGTGAAGAAATTGTAAAAGAGCGGTCCTCTAAAAAGGGCAAGAAAAAAGAGAGGGAACCTGCTGATAAACCTTCTGTTAAGTCTAAGGCTAAGAAGAAGGCTCTTGTTTTGCCACTTGAAACCTCTATTGTTGCGCTTCTTCTCCTTATAATGTTGGGTGCTTTCTATGTGGTATGTAGACTTTCTTCGAGCTGTTATTTTATGGTCCCATCTTTTACAGTTAGTTTAAACGACAGATTACAGATGATAAGGCTTCCAAATGCAAACCTTTGCTTTGTAGATTCATTGTGTCTGGGCTGCTGCAGAAGCATACTCAGCTCCATCAATAGTATTGACATCTCAATCACGCGATGGCCTACACGTCTTCGATGATTTTAGAGAATCTTATGCATGGTTAAGCCATAATACTGATGTGGATGATAAAGTAAGTTACTTTGACAAAGACAAGCCAGTTTTTGGATCCTATTACGTTTCTTTTGGTAAAGGTATAAGTTGTCTTTGATATATGAAGTTGCCTGAGTTTGGTATTGCAAAAACAAAATCATGTAGGTGGCATCATGGTGGGACTATGGTTATCAGACGACAGCTATGGCTAACAGAACTGTTATTGTTGACAACAACACCTGGAATAATACTCACATTGCAACTGTTGGCACTGCAATGTCATCTCCAGAAAAGGCGGCGTGGGAAATTTTCAACTCCTTGGATGTGAAATATGTTCTTGTCGTCTTTGGGGGTATGTGTTTGGCTTATGGCATTGTCTTCTGATTGTATTATTTCTGACGTATATTCTCTGATCTGACAATCATTTCATCAGGTCTTATTGGTTACCCAAGTGATGACATTAACAAGTTTCTGTGGATGGTTCGTATTGGAGGCGGTGTCTTTCCTCATATAAAGGAAGCTGATTATCTGGTACTTTTTTGCTTTTTGTTTTGTTTCGTATCTTTTGGTCTTAGCAACAAGTTGTGATGGCTCACTAATTTTGAAGACTTTGAATCTGAACCTGGTTACCTATTAATTGCTTTTCAAAGAGAGATGGCCAATACCGGATTGATTCTGAGGCCACTCCAACAATGTTGAACTGCCTTATGTACAAGCTCTCTTACTACAGGTACGATGCGTACCTATAAGTGTAACCTTTAACGCTCTTTACAAGGCTCAGTTTCTAATATATTTCTTCAGGTTTGTAGAGACAGACGGTAAAGCTTATGATCGGGTGAGGCGGACAGAGATTGGGAAGAAGCATTTTAAGCTCACACATTTCGAAGAGGTGAGATTTAAGTTATTTATTACAAACCGGGGGCGCATTGATTCTACTTAGATTCTGGTAAATATGACTGGTTTTGGCATCAGGTTTTCACGAGTCACCATTGGATGGTTCGGATATACAAGCTGAAACCTGCCAAGAACAGGATTCGGGGTAGAGCAAAGAAGCTGAAATCGGTAAGCGAAAATAGTCTGAAATCCTCATACATATTATATAACCCCATTCAACTTTTACCTTTAGATGTTTATTTATTTGAAACATAGCAAGTATTAGTTGAAATTCGACTTTAATAGTCAGTACACAAGTGTGAAATAACGAGTCTAGAAGCTGAGAGGGATTGTGACACTGTTGTGTTGAGAATACTAACGTAGCTTCTTTTGGTTGTGTTGCTAGAAAACAACAAGCTCTGGATCGAGTTCAAAATCAGCGAAGAAGAACCCTTGGGTCTAGAAGAAATCATAGAATTTTAAATGTTGGATGGTGGAGTTATATTGTTAACTCTTAGGTCTCTCTTTGTTCTCCGAGTTAATGATGCAGACGCGGTAAAGTTTCCGATGTAGGATTCATAAAAAGTTTTGTAAACTTTATTTGGATCTGTTTAAGGCGAAGGCGAAGTTTATGTTTATTCGAGAGAGATCTACAAATATGGTGGCAAAATCGTGTCCAATCCAATCCAACCAAAGCATATAAAAATTGATATATATATATATAGCTCACGTTTGAGTTCTTAAATATAAATTTGATCGCCAAGAGAAATATAATTAAGCATTTGACTTATTTAGTCGATCTGTCTAAAATAGTTTTATACAACACTGAGTCCGAGTTACGTGATAGGATGTTCCAAAAACAAAACAAAAACTACACATCAGATTTTATTTTAAAACACCCACGACCACCCCAATCACCCTCTATCAAACGCTGTGGTTGCGTTTGCGATTGCGGGAGATTGCGGAAGTGGGCGATTGTGGTTTCAAGCGTTATTAAGCGTTTAGAACGACTGGTTTAACGGTTTAAAATTGGTGCGTTTGCGGGAAGTTTACGACTGGTTGACCAGCGGGTGCAATAGCGGTTGGAACATAATAAATGTGATATATAATATATAAATGTTTTAAAACACCAAAATTTTTAATAAACTTGATTTATAATTAAAATTTATTAAAAAATACTCAAATAATTATTCAAAAAACAAATAAATTTCATATTAAAATACTTATTCCTTTATGCATTTGGCCTTTCACCAAAAATTAAATCAAGTAATTTGATAAATGACAAAACAGATGCTTTAGATCGTACATCTTTTCTCTTTTCTCTTAGATCGTGGGTCAGTAGTTGCATCGGTAAGAATGGTCAATTGAGAGTTGAGAAGAGTCACTGGTGATTTGTTTTAATATTTTTCACATATAATCTTATTTTCTTAAATTTCTGATGAAATATTATATTTATTTAGATTTTTTTTGAACTTATGTGCGATGTGCCATTAAATTTACATCAAGTTTTTCGGGTTATTGGTTATTGGAATATTATTTTCTTATAATTATTTATTTTATAATATTTGCGATCGTATCCGTACTTCATTTTCTCCCATCCTTAGTGAGTAAAATGGTTAGATAGAATATATAACAAAAAAAAAATTCATTATCATTAATTTCTTTTAAGTTCTTTTACAAAAAAAAAAAAAAATCTAACCGTAATCGCCCGCAACCGCAAACGCTTGCGGAAAACAGCTTTTGGAATCCAGTTGTTTGGCACGATTGGGAACGATTATGAGCGATTGGGAGCTGTTTGTGTGATTGGTTCCAACCGTTAGCAACCGCTACCACCCACAAACGCTGCGTTTATGGGAGATAGCAGGAGAACCAGTCAACACCTTAATAGCATCATATAAACAATCAAGTGAATACATGCATAATTTATTGCTTGGGAAGACAAAAAAAAAAAAAAAAAAAACATAAAAAGGTAAGAGTATACATACATACACTCTCGTTGCCTCTCTGTCGACTAATTTTCTCTTCTCCTGCTCAATATCTCTCTCATTTTTTCGAATCTATGTATTTCTATCGATTTGGCATTTTCTATGTTGCCAGATTTCGCGAGGTGGAAGAGTCTACGTGTTTACATGAACATCCAAATTCTCAAACAAAGTAGAGACAGCTAGAAAATTTTGGTAGTCGATGAGATAAAAATTAGAGAAATAGTATGGACAACTATTAATATTTAGTAAGTATGAATGGAACTCCTTTTTTTTTTTTTTTTTTTTTTTTGCAAGCATATAGCACATTGTGCAAGAAGACATGCACGATAGGTTTGCACTATACTTTTTTATTACGGAAAAAAGATTGTCAAAACTCATAAGTGATAATAAGTAGACATATAGTTTTATATGATTTGACGAAAAAGTTGTCAACGAATTTTATTATCAAATTACGCAAGCAAATACGTTTATCATCAAATCATTGTACGCAACTACATCTATATTTTAACTGGTTCAAATAAATAAAATAAAGAAGAGGTAAAAAACTAACAGATAAGTAATGATAATTCAAATTATATGACCCATTTAATTCGGTTTTGTATAATTATCTGCACAATAATAATTTAACATAGAGATCATGCTTTACCAGTACATATTTTAATATAGTATACTATATAATACATAGGTCTATATTTCACAAGATGGAGAAAACATCAATTTTGGAAAAAGCAAGCGCAGGAAAAACAAAAAAAAACTATTCGAAGCATAAATACGTGGACTTGTGTAAAACAAGCATGCTTCAGTGTCTTGTAGGACATGAATCCAATCGAAGAGCACGTCTCTTCGAGAAAAGTCATAAATCGTAACCTAACTTTAAATATTTTTACGCTGGTAAAGCCTAGAACATGCCAATGTATATATAGCGTACAAATGCTTCATTTTAATAACCAAGTAATAGGTAACATTTCTACATTATCAGGCATTAATCATCTATTAATATGTTAATAACTATACACTTTCTCGGTATTATTGGACAACCTTTGCTTTGTAAGTTATTCTCGTGAGCAAACATAATATAGTTGATTAAAATCTATATTATATAATATTGAAAATATATAAAAGTCAAATATATACAACGTAACTACTAAAATAAAAATAAAAAACTGTTTTATCAAACAAAACAAAAAAAGCTACTAAAAAATGTCAACCGAAAACAAAAGTCAACGGTGATCTATGATATCCAAAGAGACATGTTTCGATGTTTGGGGACAAACCAAATCAAGAGAGAGAGAGTGGTTTATTAAGATACATTCTACTCCAAATTAATATAACAATTACAATGACTCGTCACTGATAACAAAATATATTATGTTCAACACAAAAAAAAAAAAAAAAAAAAAATTATGTAGTTATCGATGACACGAATGATCGTAAATTCAGGAATTGATCAGAGTTTTTATTATATTAGGATGCCAATATATATTTATAAAATATATTGTCTATGAAACATATTTTGTATATTTTTAATTTCAACAACATATACTATTCAAATTTGAAGAATTTAAGTAGTGGCATATCTTCAATACTAATACAAATTACAAAATTACATCTAAAGTCAAAATATATCTCAATTTTGATGCATTGGAGCATGGAATAATAATATTAATAGTTGAGGAGATTTTATTTGATCATAAATTTAAAGTAAGTTCTTTAGATTGTACAATTTTAAAGATTGAAATTTGATATTATTTTTAAAAACGCATTAAAACAAAAAATCTCTGCAATATACCTTGAATTTTGGTTTTAATAATTTACCCATGAAACTCAATGAAATTTTATTTCAGATGACTTAGTTTACAAATTTTATAAAGTTATTTAGTACGTTGAATTCAGTAAATTTTCCACATGTAAGTATGTAACATTATGGCCTACTTGGAATTGGATCAGCCATGAATCTATATGATGGGACAAAATAAGTTACTCTCCAAAAACACCTTGCTACCAATAGTATGACAAACACTTTTTGGTTTAAAATTGATTAATAAAACTATAATAACTGAAAAACATTCTCTAGTTGTTTGTGTGTTAGTGTCTTTGTTGTGTTACCACCGGAATTTGAAGGCGCAAAATGCATTTTGTTGACAAAAAAAAGTTATGATCTAATATTTAGGAAGTCAAAAATAATTTAACATGTAATTACTATCCATAAAAAACGTATCATCTTAATTGAATAACAAAATCAACTAAATAACGTGAACGAGAATGTTTTAGTCATCATCTATCTGTCTATATAACCAAAGTACAAGTGAACAGAGAAAATGTTATACACGTACTCGGTTTTGTTGAATTCTAATTCGAAATCTGGAGGCTGGAGCAATCAAAAATCAAAATATATAACTCAACCAATTATATTGGAAAAAAACAAATCTCTAAAATAGCATGAGGTGCAAATAACTAGGACAAGGTTACTTTGTATCAAAATTATGAATCCAATTTATTATATTTTGGTTTCTTTCTCATTGGACAAAAATAAATTCTCACAATATTTTAATAAATCTCAAAGCATGCGGTTGGATCATGTCAGTCAGTAGCGACAGTGACAACGTAAATTAATGGATCCGATAAGTCTCCGCTCGTTTGCGTTGTTATTACCACATCAACGTTTTCTGCGGACGTTAGCTTTCTGGCTCTCGTAGCTTCTTTCTCCCAGTCCGTAGTAGCCACGACATAAAGCATCATGGAAGCACAACACATCTGAGCCGCGAAAAGACCTAACCAAAGTCCGCAAAATCCATATCCGGCCCAAAACGTTAACCCAACGGCTACAGGTGTTCCAACGAGGTAAAACGCTCCTAGATTTATGTTGGCCGCCTTGGACGGACGCGCGGTGCCTCTAACAACCCCGCAACCTACTGTTTGTGGGCAGTTCCCGAGCTCGCAGAGTCCAAGAATTGGCAGCGCAGCCGCGGTTAATGTGATGATATCAACGTCGTTTGTGAAGATCCGTCCCCAGACATCGCTGACGCCCCAAGCAAACGCAGACGCCGTCATACCCATTACCCCAGCAAAGGATACCGCCACTATGGCTGATAACCTAGCCGTGTTCGGGCGGTTTGACCCGAGTTCATTGCCTACGCGGGTGGAGACCGCAAACCCTAGAGACGAAGGGAAAATGTAAAGCAAAGACGTCGTTTGGATAAGAACGCCCATTGCTGCCACTGGAGTACTAGGGTTTATGAGCAAACCACAAAGAACAGTCATGATCTCGTACCACCACCACTCTAGGCATAACCCAATGCAGCTAGGTATGGCTAAGCTGATCAGTGGCCCCCAGTCTTTGAAACATTCCGAGCTGGGGCGAGTCCACGTTGGCTTGTGTAGACCTGCGATCAAAACGTGTGCCACGAGGAAAATGACAACAACAAGATTTGAAGCGGCTGCGGCCATTGAAACACCCGTGAAACCCCACCCGAGGTAAGAAACGAGGATGAAATTGAAGGGTATGTGCAAGATGGTGCCGGCTAGTGTTGCGATGGTTAGCGGGGTTGTGATACCTTGTGCTCGAAGGTATATACGTAGAGGGTGAAGAAATGAATTGGTAAGCAAATCAGGAATAGAGCATAGGATATATGTTTGGGCCAACGATGAGATAGTTGAATTTTGATGAAGATAGATCATGATCTTCCCCAAGTTGAGCCATAGAGCGAGGATCGCTAGCGAACTTGTGAGTAAGAAAAGCACGGTTCGTTGGAGAGTTAGAGAGAGGAGTTTCGGCTTGCCGGCTCCAAAGGCTTGTGAACAGAGTGGATCCATGCCGAGTGCAAGGCCTGAGAGAACGGAGTAGCCAGTGATGTTGGCAAAGGCAATGGCTAGGGATCCACCAGCGAGCTCTAGTTCACCGATATGGCCGAGGAAGAGCATCGAGATGGCAGAGCGAGCGAAGACGATGAGGGAGGCAAGGATTGTTGGGAAGGCTAAGGAGAAGAGAGACTTCGCTTCTGTTTTAAGCTCAGTGATTGTCGGGAAAATGGGGGTAGTGTTTTGCTTTTCCAGATCTATCTTCGAAAGAAGATTTGTGCGACTGGTGATGTTTTGGGTTTCCATATTGTCTGTGTGAAAGAAACCAGAAGAAGAAGCTTAGAGTTAATGGATATGATTATTTGTGGATGTCTAATGCAGAACTCTCCTCTCTTATTTATACACAAAATGCCTATGTTGACATCACGTCTAGGCAGTTGAGTTGGTCATAAATATAAGAAGTCAAATATTTATTTATAAGATTGACTTTCTGGTTTTATGTATATAAAAATTTATTACAGATAAGAATTTTCTTAACTACAATAGGAATTCATAATATTTTAAGATATCTAGGCATTATAACAATAAATTCAAAACTATTTCTTTGGATTTATAGTATTTTTTAGCATTTTAGTTTTTTTATTTGATAGTAAAAAATCCCCCCAATTATATAATAAACATAAAAAGTTCATATTTCCATAATAGTCATTTGAAAATGTCTATTTTTCTCGTAAATATATGGATTTAAAATTGAAATTATTTGTTTAGAATATGAGGGAATATCATTGCTGGAATTTATTTATTAATTGATTAGTTGTAAAAGTTCAAAATTTAAAATAAATAATAAATGTTATCCTTGAAAATATGAGTTAACATATTATAGAACGCCACGTGACATTTTTTAAGATAAGTTACTACATAATGTTTGCATTTCAATAGATGGTATAAAGAAATCTAACTATGTTATCTTTTTAAAATTTAAATTGATTTTGGGTTTACATATTTGGTTCGAAAGCCCAATTCATAACCAATCTTCACTAAGGGAGATAACACGATTTTGTGGAGTCAAACTCGAATGGAGTAAATTAAATATGTTATAAATATAAATAAAAAATTTCAATTGTCTTCTAGTTTAGACCGTGTAATTTATATTCTTATTTGTTTTTCCAAATTTTCTACATACTTTTTTTTGTCTCCGATGAATCTGTTCATTTAATTTTGATGAATCACTTAGCGACAACGTACGTGTATGCACTTTATAACGTTGTAAGAAAACATTAGAGGAGTTTGGCCCTATCCGTCAAGACCAAAGCTGGTCGATGTGTGAGGTCGTTTAGGCTTTTATTGGTTTGCTAACGGTGTAATCAGTAATCACGCCATTAAAGATCAAATAGAGAAAGACATAGGTAGTCAGAAGAAAGATGAAGTAACCTCGCGAACGAGACACACAACCCTATAGTATTTGTATTAAAATCCGGCCATGTATGATGACTGATTAGTTCATTTTACACGACATATTCAAATTATATTCACAAATTCGATTATTTTTTACGCTTCTCTCTCAAAGTCAAACGGTAACTAAAATTATTTATCTTGTGCATGTAATAGGTTAAACAGCTAAATATGTTCCAAAGAACAATTAAACTGCAGGAAATGGTTTCGTAAAGCAACTTGGCGTGTGATCCTGACGTATCTTGCGCTGCAAACAATATAAAGGTGATATCATCTGCAAACCTTGGGATACTGTACAAATTCTAATTATCTCACAATTTTTATTTCTAATTTTTGTTTAGAATTCTTTTTTAAGTGCAATGCCAAATGTCACTAAGTTTCTTTTCAATTAAAAGTGCAAATATTTTTTTCAATAGCAATATCTTTTGTTTTTCTTCTAGATGGCATACTATTAATTTAATCGAAATAAACTCCATCTCATAACACAAGGAAAACAAATAAAACATTGTAAATTATTACAATAATCGACTGGTATCGATCAATTGTTGAGTTTGGGCAGGTGCAATATTTGTCGTACGAACCAAACTACCTGGCTTACATATTATCAACTTGAATTCACAGCTACATCTGTTGGACCAGCTTGTCTCATCAACTGACAAACACAGTGAAGAAGCTAGGATTAGGGATTCCAGTTTCAAATCATGATATGCAAATTTACAATAGCTGATTATTCCATGACTCCAGCACATAATACAATACTATAATACATACGTTATTAAGACTCATTTAGGTTAAAAAAAACTATAAACCTGGAAATAAGTCTCAAACTTTGCCCGGAGTTCACTGTGCTCTTTCTTAATATCACGTAATGCTGCTTTTATTCTTCGAAAACAAAATTTTCCGTCAATATCTATTTTGTTAACGAACATTTTCATATCTATCTCAATATATATGGCTAAATGAAAACTTATGCACGTATTCGATACTGAATATTTCTAAGAGAAATGAAAAAAAGAACTTTGATAGCTTACCCTTCGATGTTGCCAGCTTGTAGAAATGTGTTGGCTTTCTTAAGTTCCTTAAAAACTCTGATAGCGCCGATGCTGTATGAGACAAAACAGTATTTAATTAAAGTTTATTAATGTCAAATTCTTATCTATATTCATATTTTAAACTACATTACAAATATTATTGTCACTAGCCTGGCGCTGCTGCTTTCTAACCGAAGAATGCATTTGGTAATCATGGGTGCCTCTATCGGCTCTCGCTCCCTGTTTCAAAATTAATCAACATATATACATATAAACTTTAAATACCAACCATTAGTCAAGTTATAAATTAATCATACCAACCATTTAGTCAAATTATAAAATAATCATAAAATTATCTTTCAATATATATCCGGTCCAACAGTTTACAGTATACATGGCGCACTAGGCGAAACTAGATTTATGGGGCCTTTTAGTAAAAATCAAGAAAAATAACGGGTCCTTTTATTTAAGATCTTTTTAAAAAAATTTGGCATATAATCGTCAACCTATGTTTCTGAATACACAAATCAAACTATATCTATTTATCTCTCATTATCATTACATTATATAAGTTCAATAACATGCATTTCATGAATGTAATACCAAGTGGATTTCAACTGGAGAGAGAGAGAGAGAGAGAGAGAGAGAGAGAGAGAGAGAGAGAGAGAGAGAGAGATGGGGAAACTCACAATTCATGTTCCAAAGCAGCAATTACGTTAGGGGAGTCTCTAAAATAAAGAGTTATTACTTCTATAATAAAAGTAGGGTTTGTGTCTTCGGCCAAAACCTCAAGTTGAGTATACTGACAATTGAGGTACCCCTGCATCAATATTTATTTTGAAAGATTAAACGAGATTCCTCATTGTAAAGTCTGTGTCTTTACCTTTTTTTTTTTTTTTTTTTTTGATGTGTTAAACGAATAATTTTATAAAAACAAGTAATTCAAAACATAAGTCAACGGATTGCTTTGTGTCAATGTATATGCTTATATGTGCATTAGTTTGAAAAATACTAACCTCATCAAAGAAAGATTGTCTCATCTCTTGAACTTGTAGATGAAGAGATTTGATCACCATTTAAACTAACAAACTATTTCTTTAGAAATAAGTTTTTGCAATCTACAGAATATATATATATATATATATATATATATATAGTTTTTTGCAAAATGCTTGTACATGTTGCATGTACAGAAATCCATATAAATATGGCAATAAAGTGAAAGAACAAATTTGTATAATTTAATGACAAAATCTTGAAGCAACATTTGCACAAATTAAATTGTATATGTGTGAAGCAAATCGTATTCGACTGATAATATGTTTTCTCTTAGATTATGTATCGTATTTTCCAAGGAGTCATGGGTGGTACAATGACTCTAATAATCTGTGACTTTAAGAAAGCCTGATACCAAATCTTGAAAGATAAATACATAATCTGGAATTAATTAAAAAAAAAAAGAACTAAACAGTAGAATCCTTTTGCTTAGATGGAGTTACAAATTGATTTACATTGTATTTTGGTGTCGGTATAAGTTTCTGTAATTGGCTTCCCTTGTGAAAATTAAATTGGTTTAGTACAACAAAAATTAGTTTCATTTTCTTTTGGGTCAACCATAACAATCAGTTTGATACAGTTTTTTTCGTCCACAGTTCATACATTATTACTTAAACATTGTTTTATGAAAAAGTGTTGAAACGGAAAAGGAATTTGATTGTACTTCGACGTACAAGCCGGTCCATAGTTTTTTAAGAGAATTTAAAACTGTGTATTAACATATATGAAAACTTTTTACTTTTTAATACATTACTAATTAAATACTATGATTTTTTTTTTTTTTTATTGAAAAGGTAGAAAAAGTTTTGAATCTCTGTGAAAATAATAATCAGAGATTTCAGAAAATCTGATTCAATAAAGGTTTTTAAAACTTTAAAATGGATTCTTGATAAAGAAAATGAGACACGATTAATTGTATAATGTTCCAACGGCTTCTATCTGTATTCGAATTTTTATCTTTTGACCATTGAATTCTTTTCTTATCCGACAGTGTAATTTGCTACTCTAGAAAGTTCATAACGTAATCAATTATTCTTTGTAGATCATAGTGCATGCATATATTTTACCTTATTTTTTTATTATTAACTGATTATTCTACGAATCTATACATTTAATGCATTGATTTTAATATTAGTTATCAAAACTTCAAAATTTATTATAGGTAAGATTTAAAAAAAAATAAGAAAATTTTTCTACCTCATCTAAACATATATATATATATGATTCTCTTTCATTTTTATTTGAATTTCTATTTAAATTATCTTGAATTATTCTATAATATATTTATTTAATAAAATTGTGATTTTTTCCTGCATGTGATGTATTACAAAATGTTAAAAATGGACATATATTACTCAATAGATGAATAAAAAATACGGGTACAATATCCTACATCGTCTAAAAAAATTGGGCAATGAGTTAGAGTCATACTACAAAAGAGACCAAAATGATTCTGAATACAAATGAGTAGAAATTTTGATTTATCAGTTTTTTATTTTAAAATTTTTTTAAAGATTAAATATGAAAAATATTTAAAACTTTTAAAAAGTTAATATGATAAATATTATACCGTAGATACACAATAAATATTAAAAATTAAGATGATATAATTGAAAAAGAATGAATTTATAGTAGTCAAACTAGGGACAAAGCAAGATCGCTAAACTAACCGAAGCCGGGAACTAGATGAATCCTCGTACTAACTGTTTTCTTTTGTTGACAACAAATTGACAATTATATAGTCAATCTTGTTGATTTTATCCAATTTCGTATGTAATAATCGCTTCGAAATAATTTCCTAGTGTTGATAATTCCTTTGCTTGTGACTTGTGTATAGGCTGGTGTCACTGGAGGCGACCCAACTATAGGAAATCTACTGACTACTGTACTCGGTGAGATACATAAGATCCTGAGACTGTGAAGGTGAGTTCATAGTTTTAGCACCCGATGATGTTCTCTGTTCTTCTTTTGTGTATGCTGTGACATGAAACTTGAAAGCAACATTTCTGTGACTACATAACAGAAAGCTGCTGTGGAAGCTATCCCACATCCATCTGATGAGGATCTTAATCCGTATTTATTCTATATTCCCTCAGCCAAAGCAAAATTCTATGATAATATTGACGATAACTCACTGCATGCATTATATTATGTGTTTTTTGTGACTTCTTTTGTTGAGATTTTTGTACTTGAAGATCGACTGATAACAAGAGTAGAATATGCATACTGTGCATAACTGATTGCCTATAAGTGTAATGATGTTGAAATTAAAACGACAACATAAGCTTCGTCTGCGTAGCTTTACAGTTGGGAAAAAGATAGCTTTGTGAAACAAGTGGAAGATATGTATTTAATATGAACTTTTATTTTAGTAGTGGTGGGCAGTGGCAGATATGTTGTTGTAACCATAAAAGCTCTTGTTCATTTATATTCTCAGGTTCACACACAAAAGTGTCTTCCAGTGACGGCTCTGTGCTTAGACTGGAGGGAAAGTTTTATACTCGGCTCCCTCCTGAACGAAGTTACGAAATGGTTATCTTCACATTGGACATGCGAAGGTCAAAATATACATGACACGAGGTTGAGATGCTTTGCATGATGGTATATGATTGGTATAAGGCCTATACGTTTCCATGATCATTTTTATGATTTGTATGTTCAGGTTCTGTTTGTTGATTTTGGTCTTGCAAAGGAGCGAGAGGGCTGCTGTTTATCTACGGTAAAAAAGTATTGGTTTGCTTTTAATTACTTAAGTTATTACATCTATTGCTTTTCTACAGCAATCATTGTTCTTTTATAAGGACTTCTGTGAACAGTAAGATTTGGCAGTGGAGTTGAATAAAACAGCTCCCTGCACCATGGTGGTGCTGAATCTTTTTAAGGTGGTCACCACCAACTTTGGAAGCAGACAAGGTTATGGAGCTTGATGCTAAAAGGTGGCCTGATGCTCAAACTGATGATCCCTCTGCATTCTACAAGGTGAAGTAAGCTTCACAAAGTACTAATCTCTTACATATATATATATATTGTGTAACAGTTTTCTGTTTTGCTAATCCTTTTATTTTTTATTGGGTTGTTGTTGTAAGGTTCCCTTCTCTATAGTTATACTTATATACATTGACCAATCTTAACAACGACTGGTTTTTTTTTTTTTTTAACCCTCAAATCATCACTGACACCGTTGAACTGCATGAGATGAATTAGGTTATTACACGGTAGATAAGGACTCTGTCTCTAACCCGGGAAAGCTTTGTGTTTAACCGGACGGTCACACTCAAAAGACACAGCTACAAGAAATGGTGGGAAATAGAAAACATTCGAATAGGATCAGTTCTGGTTTGGTTCGATATAGGTGGTTCAGATAGTTGGTTGGGTATATATTTTATCTTGTGAGATATGATATAAATAAAGACCGATTGGTTTCTAAAATTCTATTCTAAAACTTGTGTCCAACTCATCCTTTTGGATTTGCCATTTACTTTGGTAGTTTTTTTTTTTTTTTTCTTTTTCAATTAATAACGGAAAACTGCATCGAGAGCACTTGAATCTTGATTTCTTAAAAAAAAAAAATCTTCCGACCACTACACATCACACTGAATTGTTCACTTTCATGATTGTTTATTTCTGTAAAAGACAAGTGTGTGTTGTGTTAATAGTTAAGTTTATATATTTATTTTTTATACATGAAAAGAATTCGAATCCCGTAGAATTCTCATGGAAAATATTTATTTTTTGAAATTATATTTATTTTTTAAAGTAATAGTACTAAAAAAAAGCATTGATGGAATGGAAACAAACAGTTCACGAGAAGAGTGTTTGTCCCTACCACAAACGAACAAGGGAAAGAAGGATAGTATAGGAGAGAGTCACGGGCACTGAAAGACAACATCAATTAGTAAAATAAAGAAGCCACCTTAATTAGTTGTGCACAAAAACTATTCACATCCAAAAATTTTAAATGTGCACCGCTCATCAGTGGACTCTCATCATTCATCACTCATCGTCACTCTTGCAATACTTTATCTTTACTTCCACATTTCATTAATGGTTCTCGAAGGTGGCAGCATGCGACTTTGGTACCCAACAGTGCTAACAACTGAAAAAAATGTTATCCACAGTAAATCAGTAGTGATATATACCGTTATCTGCCCAAAAACAGAATAAACTAATATGCGATTGTAAAACTTTTGAGTAAATAAATCCAATAATGCAGTTGTGTATTAAAATTTAATTTAAATATGAAATATTATTTTTCTAACCTAATTTGGTGTTTTGCACGACATATATATGCGTGCACGAAAATAGTGATATATTCATGAATAGTATAAAACTACTTGGAGGGTATAACACTTGTCGTGTATAATAAGTAAACTTGTTTGTGTATTTGTGTATGTTGTTGATGTTGAGATCGGGACAATTAAAATATTTAGTTCGGTGTTAAATGGGGATCGAAATTCTCTTTATTAAATTGAAAGATCGAGCTAAAAGCTGGATTGACGAGCTAAAAAGGCGAGATAAAAGCGGAAAAGACGAGCTGCGAGCTCGTAGATTCTGTACTTTGATAAGCGATTCTCTTGTACTTCACCCCAAAAATCTCTCTCTTTGCCGTAGACAGTAACCCACTATTTATAGGATACTTTGTCGGTTCGTTCACCAAAAGACTATTATACCCTTTGGGGATAATAATTTATTTGGGCCTGTTTTTGGGCCGGACCTCTTGTAGTAGTGAGATCCACCCCTAACATATGTGTTCAACAAATAATTTGTGCACATCTAAATAATCAAACTAGTTATCTTATTTGAAAGAACTTGCATGTAATTAATAAGTATAGTGACACTTTATAAACACAAAGAACAAGAGATCAATTAAACCTATCTATGAGGTTTGGTCATAAGTCGTATAACCTATAAATACCTTCAATAAATGCAAATTTTTTTTTCCTCCTTTTTCAAACTGATCATGTTTACTTTAAATTTGTTCACTTTGAATTTTTTTTCAGAAAAATATTCACTTTGGATTGTGACTACAAACTTGACATTCTTCTCTTTCCGCTCAGCAAAAACTATAAAATCTTCAACAAAATAAATCTCTCATTTTGTCTAAGATATACGGAAAAAAAAAATTGACTTATTGATTACTTTAGTTTCAATCTCATAGACGAACTTACTTTTCGATCATGTTCAACAAATATTTCCTGTTTGTTTAAGTCTGCATTTTTACAAGAAAATTGAATTCACATATGGTATAACTCGTGATTAGCTTTTGTAGTTCAGTGTAATAAACAAGAAACATCAATGTAGGTTGGGTTCTTTTTTTCTTGTGAGTTGGTTTTTAAAACTAAATAATAGAGTCTCCTTGTCTTTATATTTGGCATTTAGCTAGGTTTTTCATTCTACGTGGATGTGAGTGGAACCGCCCCGTGACCTCAACCCTTCTGTCTCTTTTCACCTAATTCCCTTACCAAAGTACCAAACACTCGACCACCTCTAACAACATCCACACTCATATATATAAATGCACATACATATCGAGAAATCACATAGCCATATATTATTTTGGTCGTACTTTGTATCTTTGGCGAACACACAAAAAACAAAAACCAAAGAAAAAAAAAACTACTTATATTTGTGTAATTGATTCTAATTGTCGTATAGATGCTCAAATTCAATTCAATCAAAGCTCCCAATTTATTTCTTCTCCTTCTCCTCCTCGTTATCCTTCTTTGTTCAACGCAAACACAATGCCACACCAAAGGTCTACGGTTACGACCAAGAAACCAGAAGAATGTGAACACGACGAATGATCGGACACAAAACCCGGAAGATGAGTTCATGAAATGGGTGAGATTTGTTGGGAGCCTTAAACACTCAGTGTTCAAAGCCGCCAAGAACAAACTCTTCCCTTCTTATACACTCACTGTCCATAAGAAATCCAATAAAGGTGACTTCACTAAAATCCAAGACGCCATTGATTCTCTCCCTCTCATCAACCTTGTTCGTGTCGTCATCAAAGTTCATTCCGGAGTTTACAAGTAAGCACAAGTCTTTTCTTTCCACTATCTTGTTTTACATAATTAACAGCCTCTATATATCAAGAGATTAGACTGAGTTTTAGTGTAATAACATTTTAATCAAAATATATTTGAATAATGAGGTATAGGAGACAGAACATTAATTCGGTCGATCTTGCAGGGCGGTTATTATTATATAAATAAATAAATAAATAGTGTTTGGTACAGTTCGTAAATTGATTAAATCAATATTCGGTTTTTAATTCCTACAGCCTGAACCGTAGATTCTTGAGTTTTGTCTATATACGTTATGCAGTTTTGCAATTTGTTATCACTCTAATTTAAGTAGTATAGGGATTCCATATCTTTTCTTATCGTCCTTTCCTGCATATGCATGAGCCAAAAGTATTTATGAAATTGAAAAGAGACACGTATCAATAAAGATTTGTGTAGCAATCATATCAATGATCTCTCCCTCGAAATCAACACTATATGATCACGTGAACTCGGACTTTTGTAAGCTGGATGTATTATGAACATAATCTCTAGGAAAATTGACTTTAATAGTGACATTTTGGGTCTTTGTGTGTTATAAAGCGCATGGGTGGTCCACATACGCTCCACGCTCATCGTCCATATCTTTAGATTGTTATGTTAGCTAGCTATTTTTAGAACTATAACAATTTGAGTAAAATAATAACGAAAATTTGGGGGACAATATATATGTGTAGAGAGAAGGTGAACATACCCCCAATGAAGGCATTCATAACAATAGAAGGGGAAGGAGCAGAGAAGACAATAGTGGAATGGGGAGATACAGCACAAACACCTGACTCAAAAGGCAACCCCATGGGGACCTTCAACTCTGCCTCTTTCGCCGTTAATTCTCCTTTCTTTGTCGCCAAGAACATCACTTTCAAGGTAAATTATTACCATATACTCATAGTTGTATGATGTCAAAAAAAAAAAAAAAAACTGTGAACTCATCCTAGCCGCGGTTTTATATGTATATAGAACACGACCCCGGTTCCCTTGCCTGGTGCAGTTGGAAAACAAGCAGTGGCATTGAGGGTGTCGGCAGACAATGCAGCGTTTTTTGGGTGTAAAATGCTTGGTGCTCAAGACACTCTCTATGATCATTTGGGAAGACATTATTACAAAGACTGTTACATAGAGGGATCTGTTGACTTCATTTTTGGCAATGCCCTTTCTCTCTATGAGGTAAGCATTCTTACTTAGTGGTCTCTCTATTCGCCTAACACGTCTTAGAGAGCACTTTCTACAGTGGTGTAGCATTTTTAGATTGGTCGTTGCTCTAATAAAAGTGGTATTTAGGGGTGCCACGTGCATGCTATAGCGGATAAGCTAGGAGCAGTGACGGCACAGGGGAGGAGTAGTGTGTTAGAGGACACCGGATTCTCGTTCGTGAAGTGTAAGGTGACAGGGACAGGTGTATTATACCTTGGACGGGCATGGGGTCCCTTCTCAAGAGTCGTCTTTGCTTACACCTATATGGAAAACATCATCCTCCCTAGAGGCTGGTATAATTGGGGCGACCCTTCCCGTGAGATGTACGTTTACTTTACTCTTCTCTGGTCTCATTTAAATTACATAAAACCAAAGTTAGTCGACGTAGCTCTGACTCAACATCAACAAGCTTAGAAACATGCCATACTTTACTATAATATTACAACACACTTCAGTCCAACTTTACAAAACATGATCTCGTTGCCTCATCCATTACAGAGTTCTATGTCCCACCATTGCACCACTACACATCTCAGACCGACTACAATTTTTGTCTTTTTACCCAAATACGTTGCTTTTGATAATAGTATAGTTTGTGTGTGTGCGCATGCATTTGTATAGATATATTGAAAATTAAAGCCATTAACGTAGGCGTGCATCGTCTCTCGTCTAGTGCTGAAAAACGCATATGTATAGAAAAAATATGTGAATAATAATTTTTTTTTCCAAAAAGTAACTTCTTTCTTTGTGCAGGACGGTGTTCTATGGGCAGTACAAGTGCACAGGAGCAGGAGCAAACTATGCAGGGAGGGTGGCTTGGGCAAGAGAGCTCACTGACGAAGAAGCTAAGCCTTTTATATCTCTTACCTTCATAGACGGCTCTGAATGGATCAAACTCTAACCATTACACTTTTTTTTGTTTACCATTCTACCTAATTATAATAATGTACATTTTTTTTTCCTTTTAAATAAAATAAAAATATATACATTTTTTAACATTTCACATACATGCACACCTCATTCCAATGACTCGACGCCCAGTGCAACAGCCAAACATTGCCGTCCAAGTCCCATCTTGCGATACACCACTTAGATATGTTTTTTTGCCAAACATGTAAGAAATTACGGATGTGGTCCAATGTATTTTGAAACAGAGTTGTATATTCAATTGATAATATTAGATGTACTTAAATGAGTTTCAAAAATTATACAAGTGCTTTATAGTAGGTTGGGGTTGGCGGATGTGTTTCAAAGTGACTTGATCAATGGTGTGGAGAAGTAGTCATTTTTTTTTGTATTTTCTTTTCACATAATATAGGCTTAGGCTGAATATTTTATATGCTTTTAATAAGTCGAGTCAAAAGGTGCACTAAGAAAAAAACAAACATTTTATGTTATGTCACCAATGGGACCAAAATCAATATGATATGGTAATAATTTATGTTAGCAAAGTGAGGTATAATGATATTAAAGTGAAAAGATTCTTCCGAAGATCAATAATTGCTAACAATCCTTATCAGATTACCATCACACTCTTAAACAAGTAAACAACCAAATAAGCCATTGATGATCATCTAAGAAAAAGAAGAAGCTCCATTGATGATGTCCAAGTCAACAGCTCTCGCCTTCATAATCGCTGCTTTATCTTACTCTTTCCTCTTCTCTTCTTCACCAAAACATCACTACCACGAACTCTTCCTCTCCGCTTCCTTCTCCGACAACGCTTCAGTCGCTGTAAACCTCCGTACCCTCACGCGCCGCCCTCATGTAGCCGGTACAGTTGCCAACGCCGAAGCTGCTGAGTATGTTCGTTCTGTTTTCACCTCCTCTTCACTCAAAACACACGTCGTTGCTTACCAAGTATCTTTAACTTACCCAGTTCATCGCTCTTTGGTACTAACGCCAACAGAATCAGCGAAACCTATCACTTTAGAGTTGGAACAAGAACAAGTTGGAGACAGTCCTTATGCAGATGAAGTGATGCCTACTTTTCATGGGTACGCTAAGTCAGGTAACGTCTCAGGACCAGTGGTTTATGCAAACTACGGACGAGTGGAAGATTTCGTGAGACTCAAGAAAGAGATGGGTGTAAATGTCTCTGGAGCCGTTGTGGTTGCAAGGTACGGTCAGATTTACAGAGGAGACATTGTTCAGAACGCGTATGAGGCTGGAGCTGTAGGTGTTGTGATATATACTGACAAGAGAGACTACGGCGGAGATGAGTGGTTTCCGGAGAGTAGAAGGATGCCACCTAGTGGGGTTCAGGTTGGTACTGTTTACAATGGGTTGGGTGATCCAACGACTCCTGGGTGGGCTAGTGTTGAAGGGTGTGAGAGATTATCTGATGAGGCCGTTGAGTTGAGCGGTGATGCTCCTCTTATACCTTCCCTGCCTGTTTCTGCCGCTGATGCAGAAGTGATTTTAAAGACTGTTGTTGGAGATGTTGCTGATGGTGATGTTTATCCAGTTGGACCTGGACCTGGGATCTTGAACCTGAATTATACTGTGAGTGAATTTGTGTGTTTAGATGCGATGATGTGTGCTAGTGTTACTTAACGTTAAGGGATTATAGTTTTTGGGTCTTGGATTTAGGGGGAAACTGTTATAGCAAAGATTGAGAATGTTATTGGAGTGATTCAAGGAGAAGAAGAGCCTGATAGGTACATTCTTATATATATGAGTGGAAATTAGACTAAAAGGCAACTTCTGATTGTATTTGGATGAATTGAGTAGATATGTGATTCTTGGAAACCATCGAGACGCTTGGACATACGGAGCTGTTGATCCGAACAGTGGGACTGCGGTGCTTTTGGAGGCAAGTAAAGTTTATGTACTTGTTGAAAGTTTTAGAGTGTTTCATTTACGATAAGAGATATCTTGAAACTATTGTAGATTGCACAAAGACTAGATAAGCTGCAGAAACGAGGATGGAAGCCTAGACGAACGATTATTCTGTGCAATTGGGATGCTGAGGAGTATGCCCTGGTCTCTAGTCTCTCTACTTCATTCTTTATATCTCTACTTTTGTAATGTAGAAAAATTAAGGGTTTGATGTGTTTTTTTTTTTTTTTAATGTAGATTGGGTCTACAGAATGGGTAGAAGAAAACAGAGAGATGCTAAGTTCAAGAGCAGTGGCCTACATGAATGTAGACTGTGCAGTATCTGGCCCCGGGTTTCATGCCTCTGCGACTCCACAACTCGATGAATTGATAAAACTAGCGGCTCAAGAGGTATATTAAAAGCATTTTGGTGGAATATAACAGTCGTTGGAGCTAATCTTGAATGGTAAGTGTTAACTTTTTCTGTTGCCGTAACACATTATCAAGCTTTTCGTTTTAACTATTCTACAGGTCCAGGATCCAGATAACGTAACGCAAACAATCTACGATTCTTGGATAGGATCAAGAAACTCTGTTGAGGTAAGTGATAAGAGTAGGACGTTAGATTAAGAGTTTTGTCTAAATGGTTAAACCTGATTTGTATACTTGGTATGTGAAGATCGGAAGATTAGGGGGTGGAGGATCGGATTACGCGTCATTTGTGCAACATGTTGGCGTTTCAGCAGTTGACATGCGTTTTGGAGGAGGTAAATCTCCTAAACGAGCTAAACATCATGGTCTATTGTATAAAACACTTAGCCAATAAGCTTTTTACTTATGATTTAGAGACTAATCATTGCTAAATATAACCATGTACAAATAACAGGCTATCCAGTGTATCACTCCATCTATGATGACTTCACTTGGATGGAGAAATTTGGAGACCCGATGTTTCATCGACATGTCGCAATGGCTAGTGTATTTGGTTTGGTCGCTCTTCGGTTAGCAGACGAGGAAGTCTTACCATTCAACTATATCACATATGCATCAGAACTCAAGGTAACTACTAATTGATATATCTTTTTACATATGACCAAAGAAACTAATGGGAAAAAGATCACTGTAATGGTGTTTATCTACCATGCATAAACAGAAAAGTGCGGAAGATTTGGAGAAGCTAGGCCATACCATAGATATTTCTCCGTTAATCAAAGCGATCCAAGATCTATCTACGGCTGCACAAGGGATAAATAAAGAGAAAGAGGTAACGGCACTGGTTTTACATTTGACAAAGTGACAAGGAGTTACTGAGAGTAAGTGTTTGAGTTGTTGACATGTGCAGGGAATTAAAGGAGATCTAAAAGTGAGAGAGATAAATGACAGATTAATGATGGCGGAGAGAGCTATGACAGACCGAGATGGACTGTCCGAAAGACCATGGTACAAGCATTTGGTATACGGACCATCAAAGTACGATGACTACGGTTCGAAATCATTCCCTGGAGTTGATGATGCAATAGAGAATGCAAAGAAGCTAAACACAAAAGCATCTTGGGAAAATGTTCAACACCAGATTTGGAGAGTCTCTAGAGCTGTAAGACAAGTATCACTTGTTTTAAAAGGTGAACTGAGATGAGCATTATAGCACAAACAGTGTTTATCACAAGTTAATATGTTTTCCTCTGTTATTCCAACCAAAAGTGACTCAAAAGCCATAATATCCAAATTTCAGTTTTTAGTGTATACCTTTTGTAAGAGGCCCATATTAAGCCCATTAATAAAAGCCCAAAATACATCTACAAGCTAAATTTCATGTTTTTCGAGTTTCAACCACGACTTCAGGATTCGGAGTTGTAAAAACGACAGTCACCGTTTCAGTACAGACCAGACGAAACCACGATGCTTAACCCCATCACTTTAACCCGGAAACCACCACTCCCCTTCAATTCTCTTGGGTTTTCCGGTAATCGCACTTCGTATTTTGGTAGAAGGACTCGAACTGAAGCTGGTTCGAGCAGTTCTCTTTCGTTTGGGTACAATAATGTTGGTTCACTGAATTCTGGTCGTAGCTATTGGTCTGGACGTTACGGGACTGGGTTTGGACATCTGGGTCGGGTCTCTTCGGTCTCAGGTGGAAGTTCAGGTGGCTCCGGCGGGTTAGGTGGTTCAGGTGGTGGTGGTTCCGGCGGTGGAGGTGACGGTGAAGGTAGCGGCGGAAACGGGAAGAAGTGGTCATTCCTCTCATGGTAACTTTTCTTACTGCCTACTCTCTCTACTCTATTTTTGTGTAAAGCTGTTTCCTTTAAACCCAAAATTCAAAATTTTCATGGATGTTAGGACAATATTCACAAAACGCTTATTTTGCTTTTGAATTGAAATACACTTTGTGTGACTTTTGGTTTTAATTTCTGTGATGCTTGCTTAAGGTACCTGGCTCTTCTCTCAAGTTCTCCTGTTTTGACCAAAGCTGTGACCTCAGCACTTTTGACTCTCATTGGAGATTTGATCTGTCAGGTAAAACTCTCTTAATGGTGTTCTTAAATCTCAGTGGTTATCTTATCTTTGAAGTTTGGATTCTCATTTTTCAGGATATGTAGACTTTTGTTGAAGTTTGCTATCTATTGTTGTAAATCATATATTTATTTTGTTTGCTTTATGGCACTCTGCTAGCTATGTGGTTATTGGTAAAGCAACATTGCTTATTCGTGTTACATTTGGTTGCAGCTTACAATCAATAAGACCTCGTCGCTGGACAAGAAGAGGACACTCACGTTCACCGCCTTGGGCTTAGGGCTCGTCGGTCCAGCATTGCATTTCTGGTATTTCTGTGGTCCTTTCACTCTTATGACACCATGAAAGCTATATTAGTTTCCTACTAAGTGAAAGTTCGGTTGAAGAGACTTATGCATCCGTTGATATATTACTTATGCTTATTCTCTGCTCTCTGAATTTTCTCGACTTCCTTAGGTATTTGTATTTGAGCAAAGTGGTGACAGCTTCCGGATTATCAGGCGCAGTTATACGACTTTTACTGGATCAGGTAGGCAAATTTTTCTTATTTTCTGTCTAACCATTCTCTTCCTATCTTGCTTCAACTGTGTTAACAACACCAATTTCTTTTTGGCAGTTTGTTTTTGCTCCTATTTTTGTTGGAGTTTTCTTATCAGCTGTTGTGACACTCGAAGGAAAACCATCAAATGTCATACCGAAGTTACAGCAGGTTGGATTGAAAGCTAAATAAACTTTTTATTTCCACAGCATGGCGCAGGAACCTAAGTTTGACACTTTGTATCTTTTTATCTGTATTCTAATTGAATCCATGTATTGCTGATTGCGTAGGAATGGACTGGTGCAGTGCTAGCAAATTGGCAGCTATGGATACCATTTCAGTTTCTTAACTTCAGATTTGTTCCACAGAACTTCCAGGTTTGATACTTAACTCTGTGACAACATGAAATAGGAGAGTGTGAAACTAATTCAGTGGAAGATAGCTATGCTTCAAACATAATACGCTGTTAATTCTCGCTACTTATATAAGCTTTGACCCGTCATATCCAGCAACAACTTATTTTAGGTGGTTTCATGTTTATGAGCTCTTGTTAGAAGCATACATTTTCGCATAAATGACACTAGAATGACATTAGCTAATAGGCTTAGAAAGACTTTCCTAGCAACTGATGTTATTCTTCACCATTATGGTTACATTTGTTCACTAGCTCTGAGGATAAATCAATGTCTTATATATGAATTATTGCAGGTGCTCGCTTCAAACGTAGTGGCTTTGGCTTGGAATGTGATTCTATCATTCAAAGCTCACAAAGAAGTTGTTGCAAAATAGGCATGTTGTCTTACCTAGAGCCTAAAGGTGTTGTCGGATTGTGATCGGCAGAGTTTTGGGGCAATGTCCTTGTCTGCTGATGTAGCAACCGTTTAGTGCTTCGATACAAATCTTTTGGAATCCTGTACTTGGCATTTTATTAGTGTACAAACAAGCTTGTCTACGTACATCATCAATCTTTCAAATTTATTAACTGAGCAAATTTATTATTTTCGAATGTTTCAAAAATTGCTGAGAGAAACATTTTTTAGTTACTTCATACTTAGTAAAATTATAAAAATCTCTGGTTTGTGTGTCTTAAACTTCCACCCAAGAGGAAAATTTATAAATTCACCGGACCAATCACCGACCCTCAACAGAAAGAAACAAAAAAGTTAAAAGTGTCTCAAAAGAGCTACAATAATATGCTTTTAAGGCAGATGATGTATATGATTAAAAGGCAAATGAACACAATTCCAATTGTGTTTTCGTTCTTCTCATCTTATTGTTTGCTGCTGTCTTCGTTCCTCTCAGATTACAGACCAATCGTCTTTTGAAATTTGGTAATCTGGTTCAGGAAGATCCATGTCATCTGCGAAAAGAAAACCCGATCATCAACGATCTCAGAGACATTCCCGTAGTGATTCGTAGAATAGAATTAGAAAAAAAATGGATGAGAGTTATTATACCATGACGTGAGGGGCGATCCTGACACAGTAAACAGGGAAACCTGTGTAGAATTTCAAAGGTCCTCCTGCCTTTAAGGTTTTCATCGCACAGTCAAGCGAACCTGTGTATGGATACTTGCCCTGAGCATCCGGTTGCATTTTCTGAATCTGAGTTTTGACAAAGTCAAATGGCAGACTGCAGGCCGCAGCGCATAAACCCGAAACAGCACTTGCTCCTGCCAAAAGAAACAAATTATCACACAACCATCAAACTGAGACATCTATATAGCATATAGGGATTACATGACCACAAGATAAAACTGACAAGGCTTTCTTATTAAGTCTAGTGCAGAACAGTTGTAACTAACCTAGGCATATTAGCAGAAAAATATGGTTTTACCAGCTCGGCAATACAGCTCAGAGCTAGTTGAAAGCTGAAGGGTTGAAAAGAAGCAAGGATTATGCATTGGGATCAATACTGGATTGGTATAGGATCTGGGTTTGGGCAATGGTGGAGAGTTTAGAAACTCCTCTCATTAATCAAGTATTTTTCTTTGTTAACACAGTTGTGTTATGAGAAACATAACACTCATGTCATCAGGAGATATATGCTACAAATTTGAATTTCCAAGACGATTCTAAGGAACCTTGACTCTAACTGCTATCTACATTTACTTAAAGCGAAGTTCAGCTCATAAAAGAAAAAAACAACTTCTTACTGTATGAGAAACTTGGAAAAGCAGCTTACCTACAACCGTAGATGTCTCGCCAAGACCAAGATTATCTCTCATGTATTCAGCACTTTGATCATAAGATGCAAGCATTCCCATGTTCAAAGCCATCGCTCTGACCACAGTAGGCCCACAACCTTTCCAAAGTGCTAAAACTCCTTCATCAGCACTAATACGGTACAGCGCATGGAAGGCATTGGTATAATTCCTACGCTGAGCTAACGGCAAAGTATTGTCAGCTTGCATTCTGATAAGTGCTAGATCGGCTGGACTACCAACGGTAGCACCAATAGCACCAGCTGTAAGACCACATAGAGCCTTCTGATACAACGGTAGTGGCTTTCCATCGTTAGCCTCACTTGCCTTTGCAGTCAGCATCCTAATAAGATATAATGACAGGAGAGAGGATGACTTATCCGTAACCACAAACCAATAACAAAAAAAACTAATTCATTTTGATGGGCTCAAGACAATCCACAAATGACTAACTTACTTGAATGATCCAAGACGGGCAGTGGTGTAAGTTGCTTGCCTCAACAAACCAGCAGATAACCCCTATTGCAAAAATTCACATCAAATAAAGGTCAGGAGACATATATTCATATCAGAAATGAGGTAGAACTAATGTTGTAGGTAGAAAGACAGATACAAAGACTGTTAGATAAAGGAAATCAATTCTCTAAATAGCTGAGAATCAGACCCGGAAATGCAGAAGTCATGAATATCAAAGAGAAAACATACTACGTAAATGCATCAAGATAGATCTTATTAAAATCCAGAAATATAAATCAATACCTTGTAAAAGGCACCAAAACCCTCATTCTTCAACATAGTCGTGGTCACACTGGCGGCAGATCCCTGACCTAGTTGAATCCTCACCTTCACAACCATAAACAAAGTATTAGCTCATTAGATTCACATCATTCACATTGTGGTGCATCTAACAAACGTAATTCAAATAAAAAATCCAGATCTAAACCAAAAAGCTCTCAGCTAAACATTGTTACAGCAACAATTCAAACACAAACGAGAAAGGAGAAATGAGATATTGATTAATAAGCCGGAAAACAAAACTCAGATCTGAGAGATAAAATCTCCAGACTCGGATCTGATGAGAACACATTATACAGATTTCGGCAAATTTATCAGTATCAGCAAATCAATTAAGAATTGTAACGCACAAACTAAGGTTCGACATAGATATGATGATAGACAAAACACGGTATCCGGAATTACCTTGATCATATCGATCGGCTGGATGACGCAAGTAGCGAGCATACCAGAGGTACCGCCATTAACGAAAGGCTTGATAGTAGTCCAGACACCAATTGGAGCTTTCTTCTCTTCCGCCATCTCCTCTCTTTTGCTTTTCTTTTTCGGTACGGACTCAAACGAAATCCACAAGGAAGAGAGATTCCGCGGAGGAAGAAAGAGAGAGAGAGAGAAAGAGATTCACTTGGTGGAGAGGAGATGACGAAGTGAAAGCTTTGTGGGCTTTATATATTAATTCAACAGTACCCAACTGAACTAAACTGCACCAAACAAACCCTTTTTTTTTTTTCTTATCAGATCTGATCTAAAAATAAATCCTAAACATTTTTCTCCAAAATTATTAATTTGGACTTCACTTTTCAGATTTTACGCTAACGCTATCCTTAAGTATTTAAAGTTTATTCATTACGCCTTCACTTGAATCTCGTTAACAATTTAAATTAATTTTTACGATTAGCAGCAATTCGTCCATTTCTAAATTTCTAATAATTATTAAGATAAAATTTCGTGAATGTTATAGGGTCCAATAGAATTCTTCAATTTATTGTAGGTGAGTTTTTTTTTTTTATTAAATGATTTTTTGGCATTTTTCACGCCGTATTTTGACTAGTGGACCAGTAGAGAGTAGTATTTCTGATGCAATTTGATAACAGCACTGATGCCCATTTTGCCTGGTGTCAAAAATAAATAAATGAGAATGATGCCCATTTGCGAATTTCCACGTGGTTCGTTAGAATTCGTTGAAAATCTCATAGATGTAGTGACTACGACACAACGCACGCTAATAGATGTTGGTGATCCAATATAAACAAGATTATGGACAATTTTAACACTATAACGGAAGTTTGGTACAACAAAAGCTTGAAAATGAACTCGGGATCTTCCCCAATGGTCGCTCTACCAATGAAAATGTATCGAACCGAGATAAAGGTTTGAACGAATATTGTACAGGATTAAGACAAACATGTAGTAATAGTAGTAATCAACAAGAATTAAAAGTGATAACAGATAAACGAAAACAAACTGTTTTGGTTGCATATATCTTGAGAAAAGGTGTCAGTAGTCTTCACCTTCATCTTCTTCATCATCTCCACCTTCAGCACCCACTTCTTCGTAATCTTTCTCCAGTGCGGCCAAGTCTTCACGTGCCTCAGAGAATTCACCTTCTTCCATTCCCTCACCGACATACCAGTGCACAAATGCCCTCTTGGCATACATGAGATCAAACTTGTGGTCGATCCGTGAGAACACCTCTGCGACTGCTGTGTTGTTGCTGATCATACATACAGCTCTCTGGACCTTAGCGAGGTCACCTCCCGGAACAACAGTTGGAGGCTGGTAGTTAATTCCACATTTAAACCCGGTGGGACACCTGCAAAACAGAACACATGTAAAGTAATTGTCGATAAAAAAAAAACAACATGAAACTAGAAACAATGGCAACGTGTTCCATTTGAAGATCATACCAGTCAACAAACTGAACGGTTCTCTTTGTCTTGATGGTACCAACAGCAGCATTAACATCCTTAGGAACAACATCTCCACGGTACATCAAACAACAGGCCATGTATTTTCCGTGCCTGGGGTCACACTTAGCCATCATGCTAGCTGGCTCAAACACGGCATTAGTGATCTCAGGGACTGATAGCTGCTCATGGTATGCCTTTGCGGCTGAGATGACTGGCGCATAGGATGACAACATGAAATGGATACGGGGATACGGGACAAGATTGGTCTGGAACTCAGTGATATCAACATTGATAGCTCCATCAAACCTCAGCGATGTTGTCAAGGATGATATGATCTGAGATATCAACCTGTTCAAGTTGGTGTAGGTTGGCCTCTCAATATCTAGGGATCTCCGGCAAATGTCATAGATGGCTTCATTATCCAAGAGGACAGCTACATCAGTGTGTTCAAGAAGGGAATGCGTTGAAAGAACACTGTTGTAAGGCTCTACAACAGCAGTAGAAACCTGAGATAACAGGGGAATGCATTCAAAACTTAAGATTCATCCACAAAAGAAACATGTAAAATGTAAAGAGAGCTCCTTTTGAAAAGGTACCTGAGGAGAAGGGTAGATGGTGAATCCAAGTTTAGACTTCTTTCCATAATCTACAGACAAACGTTCTAACAAGAGAGAACCCAATCCAGAACCAGTACCACCACCAACAGCATTAAACACCAAAAACCCTTGCAAACCAGTACAGTTGTCGGCTAATTTCCTCACACGGTCAAGGCAAAGGTCCACAATCTCCTTTCCAACTGCAATCATATAAGAAATTTAAGCACCATCCCAAAAGAACCCTAACAAATTAACACACAAGCAGGAAATGGAAATGGATACTCACCAGTGTAATGGCCTCTGGCGAAGTTGTTAGCAGCATCTTCTTTACCAGAAATGAGCTGCTCCGGGTGGAAAAGTTGGCGGTAAGTACCAGTACGAACTTCGTCGATAACAGTAGGCTCAAGATCAACGAAGACAGCCCTGGGAACATGCTTCCCAGCACCGGTCTCGCTAAAGAAAGTGTTGAAAGCATCGTGCGCGACACCAACTGTAGTATCACTACAATATAATCAAAAACATTCTTCGTCTCTCAATAAAACTTTCCGATTACAACAGAAACAGAGTAGAAACGAACGCAATTAGGGTTTATAATAAAATACCTGGGCATCATGCCATCAGGCTGGATTCCATGTTCGAGACAGTAAAGCTCCCAGCACGAGTTCCCGACTTGAATCCCAGCTTGTCCGATATGAATGCTTATGATTTCCCTCATCTTCGCTCAGCAGAAGTTAACCCTAAATTTTGAGAGCGATCCTCTGTAAGGGACGGAGACGGACGGAGATCGAGGAGACGAGTGAAATGAGGAAATGAGGCGGTGAGCGAGATCTTCTTTTTCAAGTTTTTTTTTTTTTGTTTTTTTTGGTTGCATTAGGTCACTTTATATTTCGTGAGGAAAAAAATATTAATTAATTAATTTAAATTAATTGGATTTGATAATTAGTTGGGGTCCGCCATTTTGTGACAGCCTGCCTTGGGTCCCACGGCTCGCTTTTGTTCGAAAAATAGTTTTTTTTATATAATATTATTATTTCCCACACGAATCACCATTCCAGTAAACAGTTTTTCAATTTTGGCTGGCATATAAAAAATATCTTTAACGGTAAGTGAAGAGACAATGTCGCTATTAAACCGGATTGGTTTAAGCTAATTAAGAATCGATCTCATTACTAGTGAGGCTGGTTTATTGTTCCGGTTCAATGTGTTTTCTTTCTTTCGGTTTCAATTGTTTTGTTAGTTGGTGTGTTGATCTTTATGATCACGTACAACTTTTTGGAGATGATCATATTATAATTGTCTTTAGATCATCAATTTCATTTCGTGAGATAATAAATGATGAAAAAATTTATATGAGTCAATGAAATATAAAGCTTTACGGATGGACATTTAATAATACACACACAAATAACTCTGTACATATAAATGAACTTTTTTCTCAATGCCTGGTTTTTTCACTAATGTCTCTATCCAATTATTTGTGTTTGTGAGAGATAGGTCACGTGGAAATATAAAATAATTGTGTTTATGGCATATTTAATCAAACATTTCGTCAATCTAATCAATAGACCCAACCAAAATTACTAGCAAGTTAAGAATTTACACACAATGCAGTCCTCAAGTGTTCACTTTTGATATGTGGATTCACTATTGATGTACTGTATTATACTTCAAAAATCTTTCGCACCAATTTAATTGTCTAGATCATGAATTCAAAATTATAAATTTCTTTCGAAATATCACTCTGGTATATTTATTGATTATTTTATTGTTCTCCAGTTTAAAATACTTTGTTTGTTTGTTTATTGTCTTGTTGGATGACTAAGTAACCATTTTGGGTTTCTCTAACCATATGTATGGAGTCAACAATCTAATAATCGTTTCTTTTAAACAAAAATGATGATCTAAACAATTAGTTAATCAGTGTATATTTAACTCAAAAAAAATAAATAATAAGCTTTTGGTCCATTTAGTAGAACTTATTAATCAGTCGTGATTTTTCCATCAAAATCACCATTTCAAAATTATAGTCATGAGACTTCCATCATATATACCATTTTCATCAAGTTTTAATCATAGGATTTTCTTCCATGTATAGATAAACAACAACCATAAAATTTACCTATAAACAAAAAGAAAACAGAAATAGTAATTATCTATATATATAAAGTTGATTTTTCTTTCTTCTCCTTCCTCCATCTCATCACTTCTTATTTTCAATTTTAACAAATTAATCAACACTGATAAAAAAAATCTAAAGTTAATGCATCAATTACTCATTTTTGTTATATTTTCATTATGATTAAAAAATAAACTAAAATATAAACCAAAAATGAAATGAAAAAAATACAAAAAAGACAAAAATCAAAGTAAAATATGAATAGAGATTACATAAATATAAAATTAGATATTTCTATCATAATATATATAGTATTATACTTTGTAAATATTTGTAAAAGACTAGATATCAGAAAAAATAAAGCTATCATATATTTAATGGAACAACAATTACATTCAAGAGTTACAATTATTAGAATAAAGAAAATAAGAATTTTTTTCAAAAAACAAACACAAAAATTTAAAAGTTTTTCAATACCAAGACGTTATTCAATTCTTGGTGTTAAATTATAAATTTATGGTATCAATTACAAGTCGGTGTATATTATTATTTTCAAATAAAATATAAAATAATATAATTAATAATATATATTAAAACTTGAGACTATGTTTGTTATTGTTAAAGTATAAATTCATATTATCGATACAAACCAGAAGAATTTGGTGCATATTATTATTTAGAATACTAAATGATATAAATAATTAAAATAGTTTGAGTGATTATATTATTCGTTTTTTAAAAATTGAAAAATGGTGTAATTTGTTAAACAAAAATACATAACTATAGAAGACAAGTGTATACCAAAAAAATAAAGAAAGAGTTAATTGTGAAAAAAAAAAAGATAAATTGTATATCACATAATAAAATAAATTTCATATTTATATAGATTTTTATTTTTAATATTGGATAACTATAGTTATATTCAACCGTTTGCATTAATAACAAAAAATATAGTCGTTAGTTATAAATCTAGCTTAATAATAAAATAACTAGAGAAGTAACTATAACAAAAATAAAGATAAAACAAATTTATAAGAATTAACTCTAGAAATAAATACCGCCACCCCAAAAATAACCCACCTGAAATAGTATGAAATAAACTAATGATAGATCCACAATCATTCTAAGGCATAAAAGCTTCACGAAAATTTTTAAAATTAATGAATTTTGTCGACTTTAACTTGTTTCTGAAATGCTAAAACACTTATCCTCTAAAAGAAAAAAATTGCAAAAAGCTGAATTAGAAAACTCGCAGTTTAAAAATTATTCCAATCATTTTTATGACCAAATCATCGTAACTCAGCCCGCACTCGTTAAAAAAAAAAAACTTGAACTTTGAATTCAAATTTTACAAGTCAAGAATTGCTATAAATTATTTATTTTATTTTTAATAACAAAGAAAAAAAAACATTTAAAAGAGAATTAAAATCATAGTACACTACAACATGGACAACCTTACAGCCAGGATGACAAAATTCAGTTTGGCGCTTACGCAAAAATATCATACAACTACAAATTGATTAAACCAAATAGAGTTAAACCACTAAACCCGAAATTTAATTTCTATTTCGGTTAAGCTATTTTAGTTTTCCTCACCTCAAGAAACAGTCATAACGATAACACCAAAAAAAAAACCGGTAAGTAACTAAACCGGATCAAAATTACAAAAAAAAAAAGGAGATCGAGATCCGATCCAGATCGAATCTCACGTATTTTGTCGATGCCAAGTCCCTCAAGGGGGCAGGCTGTCACAACTTGGCGGACCCCAACTAAAATTATCAAATCCCATTCAATAAATAATCATTTTTTCCCTCAAATTTCATCCGAAACTAAAAAAATTAATAAGATCTCGCTCTCTCACCGCCTTCAAATTTCTCCGGCCGTCGAAGAAGAGGTTCATCGTCGCTCTCGGAATTTTAGGGTTTTAATTTTGCTGAGCGAAGATGAGGGAGATCATAAGCATTCATATCGGACAAGCTGGGATCCAAGTCGGGAACTCGTGCTGGGAGCTTTACTGTCTCGAACATGGAATCCAGCCTGATGGCATGATGCCCAGGTATTTTATTATAAACCCTAATTGCGTTCGTTTCTACTCTGTTTCTGTTGTAATCGGAAAGTTTTATTGAGAGACGAAGAATGTTTTTGATTATATTGTAGTGATACTACAGTTGGTGTCGCGCACGATGCTTTCAACACTTTCTTTAGCGAGACCGGTGCTGGGAAGCATGTTCCCAGGGCTGTCTTCGTTGATCTTGAGCCTACTGTTATCGACGAAGTTCGTACTGGTACTTACCGCCAGCTTTTCCACCCGGAGCAGCTCATTTCTGGTAAAGAAGATGCTGCTAACAACTTCGCCAGAGGCCATTACACTGGTGAGAAATCCATTTCGTCTTGAGTGTTAATTTGTTAGGGCTCTTTTTGGATGGTGCTTAATTTCTTATATGATTGCAGTTGGAAAGGAGATTGTGGACCTTTGCCTTGACCGTGTGAGGAAATTAGCCGACAACTGTACTGGTTTGCAAGGGTTTTTGGTGTTCAATGCTGTTGGTGGTGGTACTGGTTCCGGATTGGGTTCTCTCTTGTTAGAGCGTTTGTCTGTAGATTATGGAAAGAAGTCTAAACTTGGATTCACCATTTACCCTTCTCCTCAGGTACCTTTTCAGAATGAGCTCTCATTACATTAAATGTTTCTTTGGTGGATGAATCTTAAGTTTTGAATGCATTGCCCTTTGATCTCAGGTTTCTACAGCTGTTGTAGAGCCTTACAACAGTGTTCTCTCAACGCATTCCCTACTTGAACACACCGATGTTGCTGTCCTTTTGGATAATGAAGCCATCTATGATATTTGCCGCAGATCCCTTGATATTGAGAGGCCAACCTACACCAACTTGAACAGGTTGATATCTCAGATCATATCATCCTTGACAACATCTCTGAGGTTTGATGGAGCTATCAATGTTGATATCACTGAGTTCCAGACCAATCTTGTCCCGTATCCCCGTATCCATTTCATGTTGTCATCCTATGCGCCAGTCATCTCAGCCGCAAAAGCATACCATGAGCAGCTATCAGTCCCTGAGATCACTAATGCTGTGTTTGAGCCAGCTAGCATGATGGCTAAGTGTGACCCCAGGCACGGAAAATACATGGCCTGTTGTTTGATGTACCGTGGAGATGTTGTCCCTAAGGATGTTAATGCTGCTGTTGGTACCATCAAGACAAAGAGAACCGTTCAGTTTGTTGACTGGTATGATCTTGAAATGGAACAAATTGCTATTGTTTCCAGTTTCATGTTGTTTTTTTTATAAATAGTTATTTGACATGTGTCTTGTTTTTATCAGGTGCCCCACCGGGTTCAAATGTGGAATTAACTACCAGCCTCCAACTGTTGTTCCGGGAGGTGACCTCGCTAAGGTCCAGAGAGCTGTATGTATGATCAGCAACAACACAGCAGTCGCAGAGGTGTTCTCAAGGATCGACCACAAGTTTGATCTTATGTATGCCAAGAGGGCATTTGTGCACTGGTATGTGGGTGAGGGAATGGAAGAAGGTGAATTCTCTGAGGCACGTGAAGACTTGGCCGCACTGGAGAAAGATTACGAAGAAGTGGGTGCCGAAGGTGGAGACGACGAAGAGGATGAAGGTGAAGACTATTGACACCTTTGCTTGAACAATGAGCATCCAAAAAGTTTTTTTTTTCTTATTTTTTTTGTTTATGTGTTTTCACTTATGATTCTTGTTGATTACATGTTTGTTTTAATCCTGTACAATATCCATTGAACCTTTTCTGCCTTTTGTGTTTTTATCTCGGTTCGATACATTTTCATTGGTAAAGCGACCATTGGGGAAGATCCCGAGTTCATCATTATCAAGCTTTTGTTGTTGTACCAAACCTTCATTCTCTGCTTACAATGTCCATTTTGACTTTAGGTACAATCTTGTCTATTGGGACATTGTAGAGATGTGTTCTACTTTACATTCATGGATCATGATCCAAAAAATTACATGAATTAGTCAGGAAAAGTAAAGTGGAATCATGTAGGGCAGAAGAGTTGGGAGAGTGAAGGGAGATCCCAAATGGGATCGGTAGGATCGAAGATTGCATATTCGGCATTCATGCTGTCATAGTAACTGTTAGGTCCATTCATTGCATATAGGGATGCTGATATCTGTCTTTCGATTTCAGCAAGACCCAAATGTTGATCGGTTGAGTTGTGATCGTTGAGATGTCCATGTGTTTCTTCCCCTCCCTGAGCCATAGGGACCAGTTGGTTGAATCCAGAGACAAGGGGCCACGAGTAAGGATGCTGGTGACCGTTTGTTTCTGGTTGCCCAATGACTGATGAATCCGGGCGGTACACATCATTGAGTGGCATTGCCGTGGTGGTGGTGGTGGTTGTGGTGATACTAGTAGCAGCAGCCGAGGTGTAGTTGATATTGCATTCCGCAAAAGAAGAAACAGGTTTGTGTTGCTGTTGTTGCTGCTGTTTCATGCTCTGCTTCTGGTGAAGGAGGTTTCTGATCTTCAAAGACAATTGTGAGTTGTTTGGAAAATGGTTAGCGAAATTGGTTCGAGTATTGGAGCCACGTAAGAGACAGGCGGCTTCATCATAGGCTCGAGCTGCTTCTTCAGCAGTCTCAAAGGTTCCGAGCCACATCCGTATCTTTTGCGTCGTGTCTTTGATCTCTGCCACCCATTTCCCTGAAGGCCTTTGCCTAACTCCCACGAACTTCGTCTTGTTGCCTTTGCTCTTCTCTTTTGTTTTCTGCTTTTGAGTTGGTTGACGTTCCATTTTTTTTTTTAATTTTGTGTATGAATCTGTCTGTAGACGTTGAAAATACGTACTTATAGGGATGCATAGGTTAAGTTTTTGGTTATGTGTGTTGGTATACTTTTGGGGTCAAGTCTTTAGTGGGTGCCTCGTCGTTCTGAAGATTTCTTCTTGTTATTTTAGTGATGATGATGATGCATACAGTAAATGATTTTTATATAACTGTTTGTTTTTTTGGGTATTCCTGAGAAACATTCAGAGGTTTTATGTGGGTTCCATGTATTATTGGCGTGCTTACCATTTTCTAGTTTTCTTAATATAAAAATGTGCAAAAGACAAGTAAAGTATGATGTGTTTGTTTCTCGGCATGGGATGGGGAATATTTAATTCAACAATGAACAAACCATAGCATCTGAAGACTTAATTAAGCTTAATGTTTAGAGGGAGGCCTCAATGATAGAAGGAGATATCTAAGATGCAAATTAAGCCGACCAATATATACTATTACAAAATTATGTATGATATTGACAAAATCTTCAAGTTAGTGGGAAACCTCTACTCCAAGGAAGATGACAATAAATATCTATATATATGATTCTTAACAATAAGAAGACAAATACTAACCTGAAAAAAATGGTGTCTCAAAGATTGTCCTTCACCTTACTGTTTCTCTTGGCAACCTTAATCACAGTTGCTAAGGGAAACACCAACAGAAAGCTATTGTCATTTTACAATTATTCTCCTCCTCCATCCCCGGTCTATCGTCATCCTGTGGCTCCTCCTACTCCGGTCTATCGACCTCCGGCTGCTCTTCCTCCTCCTAAACCTCCTGTTGCCTCCTACTACTACAAGAGATCTCCACCGCCTCCACGCCCTAGATACGGAAGAGTGAATCCACCACCCCCTCCCAGCAAACCATGGTGGTGGTTCTTGTAGCGCGCTAAGAAGGCATGCAAGCGACTCAAGAGTCAGGAGAAGACATTAACTGTCTACTTTTTTGTAAATGTATACTGATGAGTTTGCCTGAAAACAATAAAAGTGCATTTGTGTTGTCTTAACTTTGTTAGTTTTGACTGTCTCTCTCAGTTTACCGGAATTTATTCTTCTTTTTTATTCGCTTTTTCGCGGTTTGTAGTGCGACTGATTTGCTTATCCTTTATTTATTTATTGTATTGATTCGTTTTACAAATTCTTTTAAAATAATTTATTAAAATATATTATTTTGAGTTACATCAAAATATTTTACCCATGTAACCGTTATTTAATTCTAGTAATGTTTCAGGTTACATGGCATATTATCCTTTAACATAAATCAAAAATGGTTGATAAGCTAAGACATACTCCCACCGTTTAAAATATAGGATGTTCTAGAGGTTTTTCTTTGTTTCATAATATAAGATGTTTTCAACTTTTTAAGTAACGTCTTAGTTAAGAAATTTGAGGGTTGATTCTTACAAACATGTGTCTATCTGTGAATGGATAGAGTTTTAGTGAGTAAAAGGAAAAAAACTTGCCCCTTATTCTGTGTATTTTTTTTCACTGAATAGTATGTTCTTGTCGATTTGTAGAGAAGGTTATGTCATTGCAATAACTGATCTGAATTGGATTTGCCAAGAGTGTAAGTTACTATCTAAAGACTTTTAGAAATGAGTAATTAGGTATATTTACGTAACAACTCTTCTGCGATCTAGTTTTGTGATTGTTGTGCAATTGAAGGATGTTTGAGAATTAGACTGAAATGATTTTGGTTTGTTTGAGTGTTCCTTGTAAAACAAGTTCCCTAGTTTTAAGAAAAAAATAGTTTAGAAATTTGGTTAGAACTTTCAATGATGAGAATATTTTTTTGTAATTAAAATATTGCTAACAAACTTGTTAAAAAGTATAGATGAGAATACGGGGAAAACGAGTTATTTCCCCCCCCCCCCCGAGAACTATCATATCTAGCCAGATAGAGCCCGAACTTTGACCTCGATCTATATATCCATCAAAGAAACGTTCTATACATATGTCTCCCTGAAATAAAAGTTTTGTATTTAAATCTCTCCGAATCAATAGTTTTAGTTTTATTACCCCATAAATCTGGGTTTCATCGGTTTATTGTTCACTTAACCAATTACTAGACAAACAAAACCAATTAAAACCAAAGAAAACCAGATTTATATTAGATTAAATCAAAACAAAACTAATTAAAACCAAAGAAAACCAGATTGGCACTTGAAACCAAAACACCTGATCGACGAAACAGTGAACAAACCCATAATCGATGTTCCTCTGTAATCTCACATAATAATTTGACCATATCTATTAAAACCTAGAGCAAATTCTTTGTTCTTACAAAAGCAAATTCTTTTTGACTGAAAAATGAAGGAGAGCATATTCCATGACCACAACACTACTGTAATCGAATTTGAATTTGAAGTCTTCTTAATTTTGTTGACACCACCGTCGTGGGTGTGGGATGAAGACGATGTCGGGGATCCATAGGTTGTTGAAGAAGAAGACGAGTGAAGAACAGGAGGAGGGGAGAGAGATGGACACAGCTTCATCGTCGTCGATCCATGGTTTTGAGATCTAGTAAGTGAAGACCTGTTCCAACCGAGTGGACTCAGCGAGGTGGAGAATGGAGACGGTTGAGGAGAGAAAGAGGAGTCGAGGAAAAGCGAGTCTTCACGGGAGAGAGACATGTCAAGATGGTGGTGGTGGTCGGAGAAGGTGAAGGCGATCTGGGTAGTCCACCAAACAGCTCTTCACGGGAGAGAGACATGTCAAGATGGTGGTGGTGGTCGGAGAAGGTGAAGGCGATTTGGGTAGTCCACCAAACAGCGCCGTCGCAATAATCCATGTCTCTGTTCCTTCACCATCTCCGTCATCTCTTGCGACACGACTCTCGGCCATCACTTCCGCTCATCTGTATCATAATATACCTACTCTAGCAATTATGGTTAATTACAATCGAATTTAATCACAATGAATTTATCCAATCAGTTTTTGTAATTGAAAAACAAATTTATCAATATCATTTGTTGCTGGAAGAATCGGCCAAAAGGAGTCGAGGAAAAGCAAGTCTTCACGGGAGAGAGACATGTCAAGATGGTGGTGGTGGTCGGAGAAGGTGAAGGCGATCTGGGTAGTCCACCAAACAGCTCTTCACGGGAGAGAGACATGTCAAGATGGTGGTGGTGGTCGGAGAAGGTGAAGGCGATTTGGGTAGTCCACCAAACAGCGCCGTCGCAATAATCCATGTCTCTGTTCCTTCACCATCTCCGTCATCTCTTGCGACACGACTCTCGGCCATCACTTCCGCTCATCTGTATCATAATATACCTACTCTAGCAATTATGGTTAATTACAATCGAATTTAATCACAATGAATTTATCCAATCAGTTTTTGTAATTGAAAAACAAATTTATCAATATCATTTGTTGCTGGAAGAATCGGCCAAAAGGAGTCGAGGAAAAGCAAGTCTTCACGGGAGAGAGACATGTCAAGATGGTGGTGGTGGTCGGAGAAGGTGAAGGCGATCTGGGTAGTCCACCAAACAGCGCCGTCGCAATAATCCATGTCTCTGTTCCTTCACCATCTCCGTCATCTCTTACGACACGACTCTCGGCCATCACTTCCGCTCATCTGTATCATAATATTCCTACTCTAGCAATTATGGTTAATTACAATCGAATTTAATCACAATGAATTTATCCAATCAGTTTTTGTAATTGAAAAACAAATTTATCAATATCATTTGTTGCTGGAAGAATCGGCCAAGAGGAGATATCAGATTAATTAATGGTTGGTTGGATTTTAATTTAATTTACAATCAACTTTTAGTGGTTTAATATTTGATTTAATTCGGGTTTGAAGTGTAAACCGATGTAACCGAGATTTGGGGAGATTTAAATATAAAACTTTTATTTCGGGGAAATATATGTATAGAACGTTTCTTTGATGGATATATAGATCGAGATTAAAGTTCGGGCTCTATCTGGCTAGATATGATAGTTCTCGGGAGGAAAATAGCTCGTTTTCCCTGAGAATATGAGATAGATGTAAAGATGGTAGATGTAAAGATGGTCTAACATGTACACTAAGCTTTTATGTTAGTTTATTGTTGAAAGAACAACATACGGAACAAAGACACAGATGAGATAGATGTGAAGTTGTGGGGTCCCAACATTTCGTACTGACCCCTCGTGGCCGGCGCACCAATTCATCCAGACACACAACTTAAAACGACCAAGCTTACTTGCTGTCTGCCAGCGAAATCATAAAAGTAATAAATAACAAAAGACAATTTTTTATTTAGAAAAGACCAAGAATATCCAAAAAGAGTACAAAATCAACAATGGCAATGTGAGAAAAGAATCATTCTTCCAAAATTCTCACTTGCATACCAAAAAAAAAAAAAACAAGAGAACTTAAAAAAAAAACAAATCTTTCTGTTTTTTTTCTTTCTCGTATAAGCACCAAAACTTCTTTCTCTCAAACCCAAACCGACACCGACACCAACCAAACATGTGTATTTGGGGAATCATACCAAATTTTCCCCCAATGACACTCTTTTCACTAACACTTTCATCCTTCCCTCCTAATATACACTTCATACCATCAAGATAGAAATTTTCATTTTGTAACTTTTGAAGGATGGACCGACCTATCATCATCCCTCTCGAAAAAGAATTGATGAAAAATGCAAAAGAAGAGAAAAGCTTTTTTAAACACATAAATGCAAAACTGACGACGCTTTGTAGTGAAGACAGAGCTCACAAGACTGTAGATGAACAAAGACTGGATCGGAGTGATTTTAGGAGGAAAGCATGGATTGGAGAGCAAGCTGCTGCTCGGGTTTCAGTGTTGACCATGTTGATGCCAATGCCGATGGCGGCAGTGTCTGTTGAAGTTGCCTTAATATATTAATCATACGACCTGCTGTCTCTTCTGTCACCACATTTGTCCCTGTAAGCACCTGGCCGCCAATAGAGACATTGATTTCTCTATTAGTACAATAAATGCAAAAGATGCAAGAATGAAAACTGTCCATGAAAAGCGTAACTAAACAAACCTCGGCAAATATTAACAAGATTTTGGGAAGATACTGGTTATTGGGGCCTAAAATGTCCACATCTTGCCTGCAAGTTTATCAGCAACCAAGGGAGTTTTAGAACAAGGAATGAGAAAATAAAATAAGAGGTAAGTAACTTAGAATCCACATTGCTTACCTCTCAACCATTGAGCATAGCTGTTCATGAACCAATTTGGCTTCAATGACATCATTACTTAGAGGCAAACAGTTCAACCACGCAGGAAGTACCTAATAAAATCAAAACAAGGTAACTTGTGAATCACTGGAAGCAACCACATGTATTAGTGCCATCGCGAAACCTTGCAAGTATCATAAGCTACCTGAGAGGAATCGATACTGTCACGGTGAAATTGGCAGATCTTTCCCACTGCGGACACAGCATTATCATATGCCATTGCATTGTCAGATTGCCGAGCATTTGGCTGCTGTATCACAACATTTAATCTTGACAGAGCCTCTGTTGAAACAAAAAAATCGTTTATTTAACTGCAAAATATGGATCAAACCCCCAAAAACTACCAGCAAGCAAAAGAATACCATACCTCCAACAAGAGGCTTGAATACAGATCCACCAAACTCAGCACAAACACCAAGCCCATACACGGCAGCCTGTCGAACTTCTGGGCTCTCATCATTGCAAGCTTCCAGTACAAATGGAAGATAGGTATCATAATATCTGCCCAGCGAATATAAGGTAGACACCACATAAGAACGCTGAAAACTGAAAATGTACAATGATCCAGTGAATGTGTATCCTTACTTGTAGGCAGCATCACGGCACTGTTCAGCTACATCATCAAAAATGCATATAGCAATCCTTCTCTCTTCAGCTGTTTTATCCCTTCCCTGAATTAAACAAATACACATCCCAAAACTAACAATCAATAGCAAAACAGAAAACCCAAGGCGAACTAAGAGTTAAGACTAATATTGTATCAGAGCAATGGCAACAGCCACAGATTTAGAAACTATATCCACCTGAACCAGAGGGCCAAAATTTACTAAACTTCTAACAAAATACAAAATACTATACGATATTTATTCATATATATGTTAGGTACAAGCTTCGGGAAATAACAAAAACCACCTACACTGACAAAGCAAAAGCAAAAGATACTCTTGAATATAAAAATTCTCCACTTGGTATCACAGCACCTAAAACAGAAGACTTTTAGTGATGCGGGCAACTTACCCACATAGGAGTTAAGTAAGAAGATAATTCATCGAAGAATGGCAGGAATGAGGCTTTGAATGTCTTAACCAGTGTTCCCAATATTTCACCGACCTGTATTTCAAAAACGAAAAATTTAATAAAAACATTGACAACAGTATACTTCAATTTAATAAGAGTGGATCACAAAAAAACTAACTTGATCAAAAATTTCTTCCTCTTGCTCATTTTCCTCTTTAATAAGCTCTCCCTCTTCAGCGTCAAAGTCTTCCGCAGTGGCCCTCTCTCCCCTCTCTCGCTTCCTACTAGAGCTTGCTGTCATAACTTGCTTTATCTCATCAACTATGGATCTAATTTTCCCTTCGTCCAAAAGATTTCCGGAGATCTGGAATACAGTCACAGGTTATACGATACCATTTTTCCAATGTAATGCTATGGTTTACTCTAAGACGGCACGCAATTAAAACTTGGTCAATATAAGCTCTCTCTCGCATACCCTAAACCTAAGGAGAGAATGAAAATAAGGCCAGCTGAAATTGCAATATTATTCATCACACTCGATAATCTGTGCTCAGAAGGAATGAACAAGTGATAAAGTAATTAAAACATAAAAAGCCGTCTTTACAGGCTTTCCAAATACACGCAACTACATATATGAGCTAAATTTATAAGAAAACAGCATGACTGCCAGGGTAAGTGCAGCATTCAAGAACATAAAAAAAAGGCCCAAGTTACACCAAATTTGCTAATGAACATTTACCTGCAAGCATTCATTGATAGCTTCCAACATACTCACACAGATCTCTGTATCAGGTTCCTACATAGAATCCAGTCATCCACCCGATCAACATAGTGAATCAAAGCCAAAAAGAGAGAACAAAAAAACAGAACACACACTAACTTTATGCAAAGCTTCCAGCATGGCTGGAATAATGTAGTCAGAAAGCTGCTTCAAATAGGATAAATCGCGCCCATCAGATTTTCCTTTCTCTATAGCCAGCTTGGCTGAGCGCATTAGTTCCGGCATGGCTAGAGAGAGAAAATTAACCAATTTCTTAGAAACTTGTATTCTAATTAACAAAAAATAGATTATAGACGATATATTTTCTGATATACCTGACACAGCTGCTCTTCTAACTTCTTCGTGAAAATAGAATTTCAGTAAAGGGACCAATGTAGGTGCAACCTATAGTATAAAAATTCAGTCTACACGATGATCCCAACAACAATACCAAATATTGAGACAATTTGGAGTTATTTAACCACACTAACCTGATCAATCCAAGGAAAAAATCCTTCTTTCAACTCATCCGCATAGCAACAAAGCATGTTGCAAGCCGTTGCCTTTTCCTCTAGAACACTTGTTTTGATCCCTATTCTTTTGTCTCCCAGGATAATGGTCTCCATGCTGCATCGATAGATGGAATTAGCAAAAACATTTGCATGTTAAAACAAAACAAAAATTATCTTAAAACACATCATTTCATTATATGGACAGAATCTGAGCATAGTTAAATTTTTTAAGAAAAGAGAAATGCAGGAAAGCTGCACCACCAACAACATAGAGAAGATTAGTTTTTTTATGCATCGGAATTACATAAAAGCAAGGTATAGAGATATAATAACAATCAGATGAAGTGTCAAGAAGAATGGAAACCTTTCATCATCAGAATCCTCTGCTTCATCTTCTGAATCAGCAGATGTAATTGTTACATCTGGCTTAAGTTGAGCTGACTGAAGCAAAGGAGGCATTACAACAGTCATGTACGGGAGGAAGTCTTGACCCAGACACTTGCAAAGCCTAGCCCATGCCTACGAAAATGTACTGTAACTGTAAGCAAGCGATCTTACCTACCTAATTTTATAAATAACATGGAGACCTAGCATATTATAAGAATTCACCTGTAACATGTAACTTGTAATTGGATCGTCTGCCTCCATCTCAGACCCTTGCAAGGACATTAGCACTTCCATGACCTGGCATGTACATGTGAAATATTTTCATACGACAGTGAATAGGATTACTGCATATAGCATCCATTCTAATAGCAAGTAAAGTTTGATTTGACCCACGCATAGCATACCTGCCTAGCATCGTCCCTAAATCTGTCCTTTCCAACTGCCATTCCAACAAGACTAATGCACTCCATGGATTTGGCACGAAGCATCCTCTTAGATTTGTCAGTTGCATTCATCAAAATAGTTTTGAGATAAGGCATGACAGCATCATAATACTTTTGAAAGTGTTCCTACAAATTTAGATTATGTTAGATTAAGAGTTGCATGTAAGGAAAACAATAGTTGCTACACAACTTCTTTATAGATACCTGTGATGAATCAGCAACTGAAGCAAGAGCAGTTAAGGCTCCTTCTTGGACCATTTGTTTACCATTCTATAAGAAGCACCATTATAATCCCAAGTCAATCATTTAAACTCAACAGAGTGCAAGATATATGCTCTTTTTTAGTTATATATTTTAGAAAATAAATTACACAATGGACTTACTTGTAGTAACACAAGCAACTTGCTCACTACTCCGTCTAAGTAAGGTGCCAATATTTCAGGTGTACAATTTTCACTGAAGTTGAGTACTGCTGAAGCAGCATGAGCCTAAATGCAAAGGTCACAAGGTACAGATTTAGGAAGTGTCAGAAGATTATATTCTCAGAGAAACAAGGGATTTTTACCTGCACTCGTGGATTCTGGAAGTCATCCATAGCAGCAGCAAGTGCGGGGAGTACTCTCTCATGATGTTGGTTTTGCAGATCTGGACCCAAATCCGTAGACAGTTGTCCAATCGCATTTATAGCAGCCCACCTTACTCGAGGATGAGGACTTTGAAACTGGCTCAAAACCATGGCCACCACTTGCTCTAGATTTTTAATCATTACCTACATCAAAGTTCAGGATATTAAATAATCAGATTGAAAACCCCAAAGTGATGTATGTGTTTGGCAAGTCCTCCCAAGATAAATCAACTCAGAATCAATATTTATGTAACATCTAACTGAAAGCAAAACAATGAAACAATAAAGGAAAAAAGTTACTTAAGACAGGTTATTCAACTGTGATCACTGAAAATTATACCTTTGAGCAACCTTCAGCAATCTGAGCAAGTGCAATCAAAGAAGCATGGTGCTTCTGCCATTCAGAGGCAGTCAAATAAGCAGAAAACTGCTGATATGCAACCGGAACAATGGTGTTTCCTCCCAAAGAAATTGCTAAACGATCCAAACACTCTTGACCCATGCTGTAGTTGCTAGTCTCGCCAGCATCTTCATCCTCAGTCTCAGCGCTGTACCAAGCAGGATCGTCCTCAATATCCTCGAGCATCTTCATAAGGACCGCAAACAACCTGTCGATGAACTGAGGGAGTTTCCTAACCATCCCTGGGGCACGCTCACGCGCCTCAGCCAGAGTAACCAAAAACTCAATCGCAAGATGACGCGTACTTTCCTCCAAGGAATCAGCCTCTGCGATCTGAAGCATCGAAGTAACAATGTCGAGAAGCTGCCGTCTAAGGAACCGTGGCTCAGTGCCAGCCAATTCAATCAAAAGCTCAAGTGCCTCCTGTGCAGTTGCTTCGTTCCCGTTGTTGAGAGATTCGGTCAACGTCCTGATCATGGCAGGCAGAACATCTTGGAATCTATCTCTCTCCGTTGAGTTGGACAGGCACTGAACGAAACTAATGACGGCGTTGAGAGCTGCGATTTTGACATCGGAGCTTGCAGAGTCGCTACTCAAACACTGGAGGAACACGGTGTGGAGAGGCTTGATGTGAGGAGTCAGAGTCTCCCCAACGTACTGAGACAATTGCGCAAAGATTAAAAACGCCGATTCCTGCAATTTAGGGGAATCAGATTGAACACACTGGAAAACAAACGGAAGCAACTCCGGCCATCCATTCTCCGGCAAAATCCCCGATGCGAGTTCAGAGACTGTATCGCAAATCTTCTTAGAGATCGATTTGGCTTCCTCGCGCTGAATACAAGACAACATCGAAGATTTGAGGGAGGATTGAGTGGCGAGGGAGAGACGCGGCCATAGATAAGCGTCGTCACGCGTTAACAGCTTCCGGAGAAGCACGGCGGCCATGGCACGACCTTCGGGATGAGGAGAAAGCTGGAGAAGATGAGCTAGCTTCAAGGCGAGGGTATCGGGATTGCTTTGCTTAGCGAGATTGAATAGAGCCTCAGCGGAGGAACGTTGCTCGTTGGAAGAAGACATGAGGTGAGAGATTAGCGTCTCGAACGGCGCCGAATCGGAACCGAGGACCATCGCGAGTTGCGCCTGTTGAAGCTGGTTCGCCTCGGTAGCCATGGCAGATGGCGGCGGGAAAAACTAGGGTTAAAAAGTGGCTAGAGAGAGAGAGAGAGAGGCGGAATGAGGAGAGGAGCGAAGAGGGATGAGGTTTGTGAAGAGATAATTATATTTCTTTTTCTTTTTCTTTTTCTTTTTCTCCCAAGTATTATGTATTCGTGATTTGAGGTGGAGTGGGCCGTAGCGACAATTAAATTAAGGGGAAAAAAATAAAAAGTAAGCAATGATATGTGTGATTAGCTGTATTTCTTTCAAGGGTGGATCATAAATTGATCACCAATGCCTGTTTTCTTTTTTATGAATTCAAAAGTTAAGGTTTTCTATTATTTTCTATATTTAATAAATAAAACTACCAACTTTTAAGTAAATAAAAATATTTATGATTATTATTTTCTTCTATTTTCCTTACTCTAACAAAAAAAACGGTTGACATTGGCTTGATTATACATCAAATGACAGAATCTTATAACTTTTGTAAATAAATAAAAATATATAATTATTAATTAATCTTGATATATTTGATACGCGTGTTCAAAATGTGTTTTTACTAATTTTGATATTGAATTAAATGTAATCGTAACGAGTTAATATAATAATGATTGATTTGATTTAAATTAATATAATTTTATTATATATTGATTTATATATAAAAGGTATCTGAAAAGGTAAAAATCTTAATATTCACCAAACTTTTACTTAACAAAAAAAAAAAAAGATAAATCCTATGTGTATTTATATAATTTATTTTCACATAATATTATTTTGTATTTAAATAGCAATCAAACAAATTTTGAAGCATGTTGTATCAGGTTTACAAAGTGTATTTGTTATATGGTAAAAATGCATTTTATACTATATACTAGTATATTTATATATAAATAAACTATTTGATATAACATTTATTGTTTTAGTTTTAAGATTTAACAAATACAATTTAAATTTACAAAATTTAAAATATGTTAGACAAATAATATGTAGTCCATATGTCTTTGTAACATATAGAAATAAGAGGATCATTATTCATGGACTTATCCTGGGGTGGTAGAGTGTGTTAGTGTTTCAGTTTGTATGCTACTACTATCACATATTTTTTCCTTGTCAACAGATAATAAACATACTACATAGTGACCAAAATCTTCTAAATTGTAGAACTTTCTCATGGACGTGTGTTTAAAACGTTCTCTGCCAATAGTAACACTCATTTGTTTACCAAAAAAAAGTGTGTTTAAAACTCCTAGTAGCAAGCAAATACATAGTTGAGAAAAGATTAACAAGAGCGATGTAATGGTGATGGTTGTAATGTAAAAAAGAATCATTTACTAATCTTGTTTTCTTCCAATTATCCATTTGGTAGATTGGTCTGGGTATATCACACTTCATACATACAGCCTCTGATTCTAATATGGTCGCACGCATTTTTTTTGTTTTCATAATGGATAACTTCTGTGATGCAGATGCTAATGAGAATGGTCTCTATCTCATTACAAAATGATCATTTCTCGTATTGAAGGTGATATCTGTCATATTTCTTCACATAACAACCGGAACATACCACAACTCCATATGCCCATCTAGACATCTAGTTCAAAGTAGTAATCACAAAATGGTCTAAAAAGGAATATACGAAAACAAAAGCATATCCAAAAGTAAGCAAGCAAGCCTTGGAGAGGCTGAAACTCCTGCACTATCTTGGACAAGTCAGATCTAGTTTAACTTTGGGTTTTTTTTGAAAAGTGAAAAAAAACCCCCAAATTAGGACTTCAGCAAAATATATAATCTTTAGAATAATAACAGCCAAAGTGTACTTAACTAGTGTGATGATCTCACAACATATAAAAAGGAGAAGACCAATTTTTTTTGTTTACAATCGATACGACTTTAGGCTGTTTCTCGGGACATCGCAGCTCTCCTCTCATTTCTTTCTTTTGCAATTTTTACGGGTGAGTTGTTGATTTTTACAACTGCTCTGCAATTTGAGGTTTGTATAGATATTATTGACAAGGGAACGATTCGAGGCTTCCTGAAACCCCAATAAATAAGTTGATTTGGGAGTTTGTTGTCTAAACGTCTAATGGGGTTGGTTTTGTTGGACCCCTGATGGTGTAATTGTGCAATTGCTTTGCAGTTTCTGGATGTTCTTGGTTCACGCAACAGTAAAACGCTAAATCTTAAAACAATAGCTAAGTGCTAGTCGAAGCTTATGACATTGTGTTTAAAAATTTGGAGTATTAGGAACACAAATCTCTCTTCTGATTGCTTGCTTTTGGAAATAGGGTTTAGGGATTTAACAGTCTTGGAGAAATCTCGAACCTTTGATTGGCTTGGTCGATTCTCGAACCCATGTTGAGTAGGTTGTCGAGGCGTTGCTATTGCACTTCGTCTGTTCATCGACCATGGTTGTTTCTGGGATTGGGCAATCCCGGTGACAAATACAAAGGGACTAGACACAATGTAATGTACCCCCAAATGTTTTAGTGATTATGCGTTAGAATAGCTCACTTCTGGGTTGTGTATTCTTAGTTCTCTGCTCTTGTTTGGCTACTACGCCTGCAGATTGGCTTCGAAATGATTGATGCTTTTGCTGAGTCAGTTGGGATTCAGATGAACCTGGTCAATTTCAAGGCTATTATGGGACAAGGTACATTGAGTTTTTTTTTTCCTTTCTCTTGTATGAACTAAAACTGTGTGAGTTTGGTGTTGAATTATATGAGTTTCTGATTTTGTATTATCCCCCTCTCAGGTTTCGTGGACGATCTCCCTGTTATCCTGGCAAAGCCGCAAACTTACATGAACCTGAGCGGTGAATCAGTAATCTTCTTCTCCTATTCTTAGTATAAGTCTTTCAAAATTTGTGTTAGATTATGGCATATTAAATTTGTGAGATCCTGGCTGTGTGTATATGTATCTGAAATATGAATGGTTCACGAGGCTTAATGACTGGTCTCTTTTACCATTAAGGTTCTTGAACATCATCTACATACTTCATCCATTGCTATTTAAACCAAGGTTAAGTTTTATCTGCTTGTTAGCGGCCTGACGAGAAGCTTTATGATTTAACGGTTTCAACCATGACAGTATCATACTTTTGAAGAAAATATATGTAGCAACTTAGCTTTGGTTGATTGTGTTAGTAACTGTGCTTCTCTTTATATTGGTCAGAGTGGACCTCTCGCGGCTTATTACAAGTTACCTCTCAATCGTGTGCTTGTGGTAATCCTATTACCGTTTTTGGCTTATGGCCTAACAATCCTTGCGACTTGTTTCACCAAAAGACACTTGATTTCATTGTTACTCTGGAATTTGGTGATGTAGGTGCATGATGACATGCAATTGCCATGTGGTGTTCTTCGCCTTCAAGAAAAAGGTGGCCATGGATGTCACAACGGGTATGGTATCTCATTTTTCTCACTAGGATGCGGTCATGTGTAAAACAGAGTTCAAATTTTCCTTGGTTCTCGTAAGACAGTTGCTGTCATATGTTTCAGACTGTGTAGTATCTACCATCATGAGATCTGAATCACAATATCGAAAACTCTTACCTTTATGTTTGGGGTATGACTGGCATTAGTTTATATGGTAGTTATTATTCTTGTGGTCATCTCAGGTTAAAAAGTGTAATGAACCATTTTCGAGGCAACAGGGAATTTGCAAGGCTACGAATCGGTCAGTTTCAACCTCCGTTTGACTTAACACTTTCTCTCCGTCATGGAGATCATTGGTTCTAAATCAAGATATTATTATAATTGTAGGAATCGGAAAGCCTCCGGGACAAATGGATCCAAAGGCTTTCTTGTTGCAGAAGTTCAGCACGGCAGCTCGAGAACGGGTAAGCCTATGAGCAGTTATCGACATTGAAAACATTGTTGCTTAGATCACCATAGAGAGATAGATTTATGTCTCCCTTGTGTGCTCTATGTTTCTGGAAAAGATGGATAAAGCTTTAGCAGAAGGGGTGGATGCTCTGAAGCTGGTTTTGTCTAAAGACTTTGGAGAAAGCTGGAGATTGTTCAATGTGGAACAGAAGTATAAACACTTAAGACAACATACAATAATTGCAGCTTGACCAAATGCTCTTTACTGTCTTCCATAAAGGAAGTGTCTTTTATAGTAGGTTTTTGAATACCTCGAAATGAAAGAGCATCAGTCCTCTTCCCGCTCGACCAAGTGAGGTGCATCTTCCGATTTCTCCTCTTCAGATAAGAAAGACTCAAGTCAAGCTCAAGTCATGTATAGATTTATGATCTTGTGCCTGCCCCTTCTACAATTTTTTTTCAAATAGTCTTTTTAGATTTCAGATTTTTAGAGTCGCTCTCCATTTCGGATTAATACGAAATTATCTGAACTTATCACACGGAATACTTATTTTACCGTTGACTTTTACTATTAATCCGACTCGTTAATCCATAACTAGAATCTTAAAATCAATAAATAAATGAGCATTAAAAAAAGACAATACACGATCGGGGAAGGGAGAGGGAGATAGGGAATTATATAATGATACTATTTGAGTTATTGACGTTACATTTTCCGCAAGTGGAGACTTTGATTTTCCAGTAACAAAAAAAATGGCTTTTGGTATTTCTCTTACTCTTTAGGAACGAAGCTATAGGTTGCATATAAATGCCCGTCCGTAGTAGTACAATGCTTGTTTTTAATCTTCTTCAAAACCCTTATTACAACTTCCCTAACACTATGGCTAACAAAACAAAAGGTGTGTTTTTGTTACGACCGACAATGATACTGATACACATCTCGACCTTCTCTTGGAAACAGAGACAAAGATAGCCTCTATCTCTGACGTGTATCATTATTAGTTGTAACAAAAACACATCTTGTTGTTGTGTCAAAAGTTATAACTCTTGCATATGTATGTTTATTTTACAGAGACTAAATTTGCAAGGAGCATAGATAGTGTTTCTCTAAGTTGTGGATAAAAATCACTGTCTTTTCTTTGAAGGTATAATTATGTTTTTTTGTATGTTCATACACACGTATTTTGTTGTTGTTGTTTAAGCAACAACGGTAACAACTTAATTAAAGAATGATCGTTGTTTTGTTTTATAGGCTAACTCAGGTCAATATTATGACTCTACAATTTTGAGCCATAGACATATAGAGAAATAAGAGCTATTATTCAAAATCATAGTCATGCAAGTGATAATTTTGAAGAAGCATCTATTTCTCCATAACTATCTCGAGTAAATTTTTTTTTACGTGTACTATTATCTACATAAACCTTTTTATTGGCAGATGTTACAATGTCTCAAATAGAAAAGAAGCCTAAAGGTGATCCGAGATGAATAAATGAGTCTGTAAAGTCATGTAAGAGTGTAGCAAAATCTCGAGAGTCGGATTTCTGGTCCTAAGTTTGGTCCCTGATGTGGTTAATATAGATTGTTTACTAATACAGATACGAAATTAAAAGAGTATTGAGCCATATTTTTTAGAAAAGTATAAATCAAAACTCTTCTCTAAAAAAGAGGATCTAAATCATTACTACACCATGATTTTAATCTGAATCCGAGAATCTCTAATGGCATTATTAGTTTTATGGATATGCCACAGTTCGTAATCCGGCCAAGACCTGCCTAAAAAATCTGAATCTGAGAATCACTCAAGATTATTTTAATCATTCTCGTATTGCTGCTATTTGTTCTTGCCTCATATTTCTCACAAATCAATATTAATTAAGTTTTTATTGGTTTTAACAATTTATATTATGTTTTGTTGGTTGAATTGTGGACAAATAGATAATAAATAATATTTTTGTTTTAAAATAAACAAAATTTAAATGATTCCATAATTTGTGTGCACAACTCGAAAAAATTATATATAAAAAATGGAAAGAATAATTTTAGTGAGTTAATAATAGCCGGAAATTTTTTTACTGAATTAGTAATTTGGTATTTAACACATAGGATGAGTCTATATATATTTTTTGGCCCAAGTATTACAAAAATAACTAATATGAATTATAAAATTATAAATATGTTAATCATTGAGATTTTCTAGAAAATTAAGGCAAAGTAATTTTTACAAAATGTTCGTAATGTCTTGATAATATTAGTAGGAAAAGCTTGAGATGTGTTTCGTATCAGAGTTTTGTGATATAAAAACAATAATTGTGATTTTTATTTAATTTTCTTCGTAATAATTTTTTTTTCCTGGGAAATATTAACTCTAAGTTATAACGTTATAGAATAATAATGTGTTATTCTCGTCCATTCCCTTCTCTGATGCTCGATGGTTCTTCCCGGGTTTAAGTGATTGAGTAGGTCTTTTTAGCGTTAGTTAATGCTTCGTTTGTTTTTGCTTCCAGTTTGGTTTTACGATTGTTAGTGTAGTAAACAGCGAGGTTCAAGTCTCTTTCATTCAGTAAACGTTCTTATACCAATCACATCAAAGGCCAAAGAACTAGCTGAATAACTCAAACACTTAAACCAAGTGTGATAACCGGTTTAGTTATTGAATTCGATCTTAACCAGACAGTATCAAAGATTCAGAACCAATTGCAACATTTTTCTCCGTTTTCAGTTTAAATGAACTCAAAACACGTGATCTATGACATGGGGGCATCTTATCGCAAATGGCACCACATGGATCATAAAGAACTCTGTATATGTCAGTGACATCGATCATGGTAAAAGGGATCCACACCACATATTTGTCTATGATCTCACCACCCAAAAGATGGACTCTTATACGAAACAATGGGTTCCAAATGCAGAGGAGCTCAGAAATATAGCTATAAACAGAGTCTTCTTGTGTCTTAAAGAGGATCTAAATCATTACTGCACCATGATTTACTTTTGATTTAGAAAAATATAAATCAAAACTCTTAAAAAGGATCTAAGGCAAAAGTGGAATAAGAAAAATGCACCAATCATGATGAAGACACTACTAAATAGTTTGTAATTCTTAGACTAATGAATTAATGATATTGTAAGCATATAATAAATTTCATAGTATTATATACCTATATAGTTAATTGTAACTGACTAACAAAAAAAGCTTATCACGCTTAAATTTTATTTAGTGGAACAATAATCATTAACTCATTAGTCTAAGAATTCTAAAGGGTGTTATTGGATGAGTGATTTCTAAATCCATATGAAATTGTAAATTCTAGAAATCAAAATACATGGATTTTGAAATAACATTTTTTATCCTTGGATTTGAATCCTTCTATTTTACACTTTCAAATCCAGACAAATCCATTTAAAACATAAAGTGGATTTTGAAATCCAAAAACAATAACATAGTATTTTAACAAGTATTTGTAAATCATAGAACCAATAACACATAATTTTGATAAGTATTTTAAAATCAATAATTCAATAATATATGACTTTTTGTCTGAATTTCCAAATCCACTAAAATCATATAACCAATAACCCAAAAAAACCGATAACCCCTTAATTCGGTCGTAACTGAGACGAGAGAGCCCGTAAATATGGCGACGGGATGCGACTTCCCGAAGATTCAAACCTTCGAGAGTGCTCTTTCTGCCGCCGAATTCGAGTCCGCCGTCGAGCTCACCAACTTTCCAGCCGTAATTCACCTGAATTCTCTCTCTCTGTCTGTCTTTCTTTCCTGTTGAATCTAATAATCGTCTGATTCAGTTTATGCTTCCTGTTGTTCTCTAAAGGTTATCAGAAGATGTGTTAGTAACTGGGATGCCTGTTCTAAGTGGAATCCTTTCAATTGTGGCCTCGATTATCTTGAGGTGTTTTTGCTTAACTTCGATTTCGTTTCCTTTTTTTTTTTTCTTCTTCTGGGAATTGAAGATTGTGTAATCTTATGCGTTAATTGGATTTTTATGAAGGAACGTGCAGGTTCCGTTGAAGTGGAGGCTATGCTTTCGAGGACTGCTCCCGTTTTCAATGGTGATATCAGAAGCCATGAAAGGGTATTAACTCCATTTCCCCTCCTCGGTTCTTAAACTTACTGCTAGTGTCTCTTAAATCACAATATGCTTTGCTTTGTATTTGTAGGTATCGTTGCCGTTCTCGGAGTTTATCAGATTCTGCAAGCAGCGTATGAGAAGCATAGAGACTGGTTCTTGTATTAATGCTATGTCTGCAGATTTCACTCCTGTAGCTGAGGATCATATACCTGGACAAATATACCTAGCACAGGTTCTGATGATATCTAGTTTTCGTCTTTATGCTTTTGGTGTATGTATATATTTCGCCCTTGGGTTGAACTTACATATATGTGTGTATATGTTTTTCCAGTTTCCAATTCTAAATGATGAGAAAGAAGAGAAGGTTCAACTCAAGATTCTGAGACAAGACTTCCAGACGGTAGGCGTAGTTCTTTTCGACTCTTGTTTCTACGTGTGCTGCTCAACTTGAAACTTTCTTAACATCAACTATCTGGATTGATGCAGCCCACACCTTTAGTGGGAAAGTCACTGTCTTCTATCAATTTCTGGATGAATTCTTCAGAAGCTCGATCAACTACCCACTATGATCCACATCATAACCTTTTGTGCATAGTCTCAGGGCGTAAAAAAGGTTAGCACATTGTATTCCTTCACGTCAAAGTGTCAGGAAGTTGGTTCATGTTATTTCTGTCTTTAGTGGAATCAAATTGGTAATGTTATGGTCCAACTATAAACAAAATTACTTCACAGAAATTAAGGACATGTGGTTTCTAGAATGCCAAATCACCTCGTTTGAAGTCAGTTTAAGGCTCATCTGAAATATTGGCATATTCAGTTATCATTTGACTATATGTTTTATGATTTCTTACATCTAAATTAATTTCAACCTTCATAATACAGTTGTCTTGTGGCCCCCTTCCGCCAGTCCCTCACTCTATCCGATGCCTATATATGGAGAAGCGTCAAACCATAGGTATCGTTATTCTTGGAATTTCCGTGTACTTTTCTTTGTGGTTACATCCTGGGAAAACTTGCCAATTTCTGGACCTTAGCAACTACATTGCCTATTATGTTTGTTGTTCATGTAGTTCGGTTGGTCTAGAAAATCCAAATTTATCTGATTATCCAAGGGCAGAGCATTCCCTGAAGCACTCGCAGGAGGTTACTCTTGACGCTGGTGATGCAGTATTCATTCCTGAAGGCTGGTGAGTATACTCGTATTTTCTCAGAAAAGCGCTCTTAGTAGCTCATAGGTTTGCATTTCAGAATAAGGTGAATATTATAAGATATCCTACATCATCTGTGTCAAACTGTTTTTCCTAATCACTTGTAGTTATCATGTCTCTGTTTAGTCTGTGGGTTTGTATATGAAATACCTTATGTCATATAGTATGCATGTGCCTACTTCAGCCTCTGATCCAGACGCTTATTGACATGGAAGTCCTGTAGGTTTTAACTAGACACAAACAAAGATGTTTGAAATGTTTAATTTGGTTAGCTAGCTAACTTGAATCATGCTAATGAAAGTGACACTTCTTTTGAACATTCAGTAGGCAGGTTGATGTACTTCAGATTAAGTATAATTTCACTTATGCAGGTTCCATCAGGTAGATAGTGATGACCTGACTATTGCTGTCAACTTTTGGTGGCAATCAAACATTATGTCTAATATGCCTGAACATATGGATTCATATTATCTGCGCCGAATCACAAGAAGGTCTTGATTACAAATCTTGGATTCTTATACAGAATATCTTGTCTTACCATTTTTGTTTTGTTGCTAACCTCTGTTCCCTTTTCTTGCATGTGTCTGGATTTTGTGTCATACATCAAGATTGATAGACAGAGAAATGGTGTGTAAGTTATCCTGTCTCAGCAGTAAAGATTGTTAGAGTTATGATATGTTTCTTACTCGTCCTGATTTTGATCTAAAAGTGTATGTTTGTCTTCTCACCTTTGCTTGTAACATGGATATTGACAGAGCCTGTTAGTGTCGAAGCCTTCATCAACTGATGTGAAGCAACTGTCTAAGCATATTGACCATTCTCACGTTGGGATGGCAGGTAATAAGACCTGATGGTGTTAATTATGAGAAAACCTTCAGTTGTTATTCTGACTTGGCTAGTAATGGAATGACTGCAGAAGGTGGGAATGGTAACTCAGAAAATGAAAGCGCTAAGAAAGGCCTCAGCACATTGTGTGAAAGAACGTCATTGGATGATCTGGATCCTTCTGCTTGCCTTGCACTTCATGAGCTTATTTCCTTAGTCCATGACCATGTTAATGCTGTTGATACAAGTAAAGGACGGCAGTACACTTCACCTAGTTGTTCAGACCCAGTTACAGAGGGCAGAAAAAGCAAGATCCTGGCGAATGCGTTGCCTTGTTTAGAAGATGATCGCATTGCCCATATGCTCTGGGATCTGGAAGCATTTAGACTTCGAGATGTACTCCTTGCAATGGCAGTAAGTTTACCCTGAAATGCTTTACTTTACTGTGTTTATCCTCACATGGTATTGCTGTAGCTGAAGTTAGGTTACCCTAATACTATTTTTACTATGTGGCCTCATCTCTGGTTATATATATTACAAGAAGATTTTGTTTGCTTTTGCGCACTTCATCGTTTGTTATTACATGATATAACTCATTTCAGCGTTATTTCCCAAGAACCTTAGAAGCGTTAATACTTCACATGCTCTCACCCATTGCTGCGGAAGTTCTAACACAGAAGTTTGATGAGATTGACCAACACACTGGTGAAGAAGACAGGTTTGTTCTGAAGCTCTGTTGTGTTTTTTTTTTTTTTTTCAATACTTTGAAACTGGAGTGTAACTTGTTATTTTTCTTCCTTATTTCTGTTCCATTAAAAGGAACCATTTCTTTCGAGAATTTTATGGTGCCTTCGATGATGAAGCAGCTGCAATGGATATTATTTTAAGTAGGAAAGAGGCTTTTGCATTTCAGGTATGTTCACTAGCATTACTTTGTCGAAATGTTTGGCATCATGCTGATATATGCATAAACCCGGTTACATGAATCTCTAACATCTATTTGATGATAAATGTTTTGGCATCTGGACATGAATCCATATTGTCAACTCAGGATCTCTCCTCTTCTAACGTTAGATGCCTTGTTGAGAGCATTGTTATAAGCAGTACCAAAGAACTTTAACTGACTAGTTGATGCAGAAAAGACTTATCTGCAAAGTCTTTGAAGTTTCATATAAACATAAAGTTTTATATACTTTTGTTGTACAGGCCTTTAAGAATGTACTAGACAAGTTTTTGGCGGTCAACATTGCTTCACCAACATGGAACATCTGAATGGGAACTGTGTGATATGACAAGAAAGGATGTTGCTGTTGATATGGAAAAGTTCGTGTCATATTAGTTGGGAAGCTGATAAAAATGTTGCTTGTTGACCTACACGAGTGTGGCAGCTCTAGTCCCGCGTTCTCAGCCGATTCAGGTATGCACAACAATCTCCGTTTCCCTTCTATCTGGTGCCCCTCACCTTCAGGACTGATCAGCTTCACTCTACGAGATGCTTTTGCCAGCACCTTCACATACTAATTGCCTTTCGACAAAAATGATAAGCCATAAGTTTTGTTGAGCCTGGTCGTAAGCTGAGCAGAGCAGATGATGGTGATACTAAACGGATTTTTATGATGCAAGAGAGTACATTACTTGATCTATCAATTATGCTTTGGCTTTGGTTGAAATTTGAAGTACATTACTTGATCTATCAATCGAAACCCTAGTTTTTGCATGATCAATGGCGGATGAAGCTTTTGAATATACCAATGACACCAGAAATTCCGAATTCGATAAGGAAATTAAAAAGGTGATATAGTTTCATAATTTTGTTAGAAATACCTGTCTAGCAAGAAAAGGATTGTATATCAAATGGAAACCAATTATGAATTCTTTGGTTGTAAAACTTGTATTTCCACTGAGTTTTGAATAATTGTATGCATAGAGAATACAAGTTTTTATCGCCTTTTTATCACAATTATGTATGCATACAATCACAATTTTATCACTTGTAGGAAAGTCTCTCACCCATGCACAACTGTGAGTGTTCAATTTGTGTGGGTTCACAAGATGTGCTTCTGTACAGAACTACAGATATACAATAATGTAGAAAGATCAAATGTCAGGACCGATGGATGTATTGTACTTTCAATGTTTCGCAACGAATGATTCGATAAGTGGGTTCACCATCTCCGGTTTCTCGTCCTGCAAACTTTACAGAAACATAATAATAAAAAGAAAACAAAGGTAGGTTACTTGCTGCCTTTCCATCTTAAGAGGGAAGTAGAGAGAGAGAGAGATGCCTGAGGACAGTGGCCGGCTTCAGGAAGAACAACGAAATCTTCAACTGCGTCAAAGTTGCTATATGCTCCTCCAAGTTCAATTGGCTCCCATGGATCTTTCTCTCCTCATGCAATTAGAACCGGCACTGCAATGCAACAGCTAGAGAATCTTATATAATAAAAGAAAACAACTTGAATCAAACTAATACAGTATATTATAAAACGTTCAATTTTTCTTCTACTTTTTAATCATAATTTCTAATAATAATTTTCTGTTTTATTTCTTCGTTATAATAGAAATGATTCACATAATATGATTATTAATTTATTTTGTAATTTTATTCTAATTATAATAAACTAAAATATATTTTAATATAGAGTTTATTCTAAAACTTTCTTCTAGAATTTAACACCTAACACCTAAAGATTTAACATCTGTAAAAAGAAACAACTTGAATCAAAGTAATATATTATTAGATATTCAATTTTTCTTCTACCTTTTAACCATAGTTTCCAATAATAATTTTCTGTTTTATTTCTTTCTGTAATAGAAATAATTCACATAATATGATTATTAATTTGTTTTGTAATTTCACTCTAATTATAGTAAACTAAAATATATTTTAATAAATAGAACTTATAAATATTTTAAGAGAAATAGCTGAATACACATTTCATTTTAAGAGAAAAAAATGTATATTTAAAATTACAATTTGATTAGCTTGAAGTTCTTGTCATACATCAATAATTATAGTAATTTCAAAATTTTATATTCAAACCAAACAATCAGTTTTTTTTATTCACCAATAAATTTATTTTTATGATTTTTTCACATATTTTATTAACTTGCATATTCTATCAAATATTTTGTAACTCTCATATTATAATCATATTCATATTTTAAGGCACTAAATTTCAATTAATTGCAATTATTTATTTGTGTTTATGTTATTTTTTTCACCTCCATAGTAATTATAACATTTGAATGAACAATTAATGAAAATTAAAAATAGAATAAATAATAAAAGATATTAATATTTAATTATTGTATTGTTGTAATTATTCTATACTTTATGTAAGAGTTCAACATGTGTGTACTGTATGATATATATATATATATGTAAGATATGATATATATATATATATATGATATTTTTGTTTTAAAATATGATGAAATATTTAACTTTTCTATATCTAAATTGTTCTTAATATTTTTTGGGGATATTAGTACTACATATATTATTCCTATATTATGAACATCAAGATGTATAGTTTTATTTTCAATTCTACTTGTCATACTTAAGATATGTCGCATATTTTCTATTTTGCTTTTATTTTTATTCATTTTAAGATAAATAATTCACATGAAATTATTATGTAGCTATTTTCAATTTATATTCACTTATTAATATTATTCTAATCATATATCATTTATCAGTATATAGTTAATTAACATATATATATATAATATGTTTATATTAATTTATAAAAACCAAATTATTGTGAATTGTAAATATATATAAGTTAGGTTTTGGTCTCACTTGTACTGGTATAATAATTATAATAATTGAATCATTTTCCATATGATTTTTATATATGACTTCATCAATAATCTCGGAAAAACGTCTTTAGTTTTCGATTAATCATCTCGAATAATATTTATTTCATAATGAATCTAAATAATATAATAAACAATAGGTATGTTTTCTTGCATTTGTTGGATAGTGGAAAAACTATTGAATGAACTAAGAAAGCTATAAAACCATAATTAAGGGAAATGTTTCTTAATTTTTGTACAAGTTTTGAAAAATACTTGTTTAAAAGAATATTTATGTAATATAAACTATTAAATAATCAATTTATTCAATAAGTTACTAAACTCTTTGGCGCACAAAGATTCCGATCACAATGTGACAATGTCCTTGATTCTTCTAAAGCTGCTATTAAAGCCGGCGCAGACTCCTCCACACTCTTGTTTATGGTTCAGGTGGAAGCTTATATAAAGCTTCACCTTCTTGATGAAGCAAAACAACTGTTTGATAAAGCTCCCGTTCTTCTTTCTCCCAAAGAATACTTTTGTGGCATGACTCCGCCTCTATATGTATAGCATGTCACAAACTACTCTTGGATTGAAGCAGTTCCTTACATTATTGTGCTTTGTGTTAATGCAGAAAAGTTTAGGTCAGACTTGCTGAAGATTGCGATGACTACGTTATGTTCAAAAATTCTTTCACAAGACAGCATACATTTTGCAGAAATGGCTGTGGATGCTGTTTTCAGGCTAAAGGTATCATCTCTGCCTCATTTCAAAATCTGTCAGCATTTCGTTCCTTCCTTCTATTTCTCTAGAATTTATGTGATTAATTTTATTAAATAAAAGGGTGATTTACCTAAAAACCCACTTTATAAAAAACGTTTGCGAGAAAAAGCACTTAATGGTGGACTTTTTGACATTTTGGGGTGTCTTTTTTACTAACTTACTTATCCTTAGTTGGGAAGTGGTAAAGTGAAGGATAATAGTTATTGAGAGATTTATTATTTTGTTAGTTAAGATTTGACAGAGAAGTTAGGAGAAAAATTAACAAATTTAATTAAAAATGAAAGGCCTCTGACTTCTCTTTCTCCATCCACCATAACAAGATTGCGTTTACGACCATATCGGCCGGTATCTTGTTATATAATCAAGCTCTAAACAAGGAGGAATCAAACATTGTTAATATCACAACACATTGTGAATATGATAAGAAACTGCTGTCTTGTTCCAATTCACCAGAACCAAAGACAAGTCTTATAAACTTCAGCCCTCACTAACTGCTAACTAACAAACTCACCACAACTACAATCTGCTAGTTATATACTAGAGACCTATAGGTAAAGTTTGAGCAGATGAATTTCTTCAACGAGACCCAATGCATCTTAGCTTATCAGACAATCCTGATTCTTCTGAGATATAAACTAAACTTTTTGCCTTGCCGAGGGCACGGAGGAAACGTTTGCCATCGGCTGGTCTGTTAGATATGATATGACTGTCGTACAACAAAGGAGAAACATAATTAGGACCACGAGGCAAATATGATCGGAGTAAAGTGTTTCTGTTAAATCTAAATCCTACACAGAACCTCATCATATGGGAGATTTATACACTACACACCAGATCATGGAATTACTTATAAAACCAAGTGTTAGCATGAAAATGATTGTATATCAGTTGGAAACCAATTATGAATTTTTTTTGTATATAACAAATGAAAATGATTGTTATTATGTAACTCTTGCGGAGCTTGTTACTCCCATCAATTTATCTATGCATAATACAATCACAGTTTTGTCACTTTGTAGGAAGTCTAACCTTTGACAATTCATGCACAACTGTGAGTGTTCAATTCGTGTGGGTTCACAAGATGTGTTTCTGTACAGAACTACAGATATACAAAAATGTAGAAAAATCAAATGTCTGGACCGATGGGTGTATTGTACTTTCAATGTCTCGCAACGAATGATTCAATAAGTGGGTTCACCATCTCCGGCTTCTCGTCCTGCAAATTTCACAGAAACATAAAAATAAGAAGAAAACAAAGGTAGGTTACTTGCTGCCTTTCCATCTTAAGAGAGAAGCAGAGAGAGAGAGATACCTGAGGACAGTGGCCGGCTTCAGGAAGAACAACGAAATCTTCAACAGCGTCAAAGTTGCTATATGCTCGTCCAAGTTCAATTGGCTCCCAGGGATCTTTCTCTCCCCATGCAACTAGAACCGGGCACTGCAACAGCTAGAGAATTTTAGACTACATCTTTAGCTTTACTCTATGGTTAAGAAGAAGACCGAGTAACGAACCTTAACCAGTGGGAGTAAATCCTCTGGAAGCGGTCCACCCGAATAACAGATGAATTCAAGGAAGACATCAACTGCACCAGGCTCAAGCCCTGGACGTAGTATTGCCTCAACTAGTTCATCTGTCACTTGCGAGCTATCATGGTAACACTAATTCCAAATTCACAAAAACAAAACAAAACTTTCTAAAGCACAAATACAACAAAACATAAAATCATTCTTTTGTGTGTTTGCAAACCATCAATACCTGGCAAAGAATGCTTTTAACTGTCTCTGGTTTAGCAATGCTCTTGAAAAACAATTTTCCAACCGGAGTATTCCTAAGTAAATTCTGGAATGATTTGATGAAAGGTCTTCCAATCAATGGTTGTTTCTTGATATGAAGCATGCGGAGTGATATGTTAATAAGCATAAGCCCTCTGCATATCTCTGGCTTACTCACTGCTGCCTGAAGACCAACAAGTCCTAATGACCACCAATCTCTTTGTCATTTACTAAACCAAAAACAAAAACTTAAAAAACTGAAAGATTTGCAACTTCAATCAAAGCTCTACCTCCGATAGAGTTGCATATAAAGAAGGCTTCATCTTTGACCACATCAAGACAGAAATCATTGAGTTGCTCACCCCATGTCTCAAAAGTGTAGAATGGTTCTCCACCAAACTCACGAGGATTCGGTTTATCTGAGTATCCATATCCAATAAGATCGATAGAGTAAACCCTATGTGTTTTCCCAAGAATAGGTGTGTTCTTCCTCCAATGATCACTTATAACAGAACAAACAAACACGTGAGGAAAAATGCTAAACTATAATTCTCAATTCCCTGACCAAGAATCCAAAACTTCAGTTTTTAAAAAATGCCTTCTAAGACTTGAGAATCAATAATATGTAAATGAAGGTTGTGGTAGTGAGAAGCTAACTAAACAATGAGTTAGACCTGTTAGCACCGAAACCATGAACCAAGACCAAGGCAGGGCCAGTGGTTCCAGCACACTGATATCTTATCGAGTAACCTTTCCACTTCCATGTCCTAGAAAACACCAACAAAAACCACATTTCCTCATCAATGGGAATTTTAATCAGAAACCAAGAAAGATCAGTCCAATTAAATCAGATACAGGTTTATACAGCAAAGACAACAGAGAGGGAAGGTGATTTTACAAGGTTTGAACTTGTAGCTCTTCAGAAGAAGCTTCGTCCGTGACCGAAGAACATGAGACGAACCCAATTCCTCTTGGACTTGAAGATCTTACGATACTCGTCGAATTCGATTGTCGGAGGAAATGGGTATCGGTGAAACTGATAAAAGAAGAGTTCTTGACACGGAACAGCGACGGTGATTTGAAGTTGGCGAGTGGTAGAGCCGCAAAAGTACTAGTCTTCGCCATTAAATTTTTACGGCGTGGTTTCGTTCTGAGTTGAGAGAAGACAGTATATGCAATAATATCTTTTGCCTGAAACCGTTTTGGAGTTGTTACGAAGACAAGTGTTCCCATTTCAACCAACCGTAATTTTCCTTAATCATGTCCACGTCTTTGCAATTAGCATAAGTCTTACTTTAACGCTAATGTGAGAGGTGTGAGCGTAAGAGGATGACTGAGAAAGATTCCGAACACAAGAAGGGGTATATTGTTTTTGCCCATAATATTGATATTGTACATGCCAAGAATAGACATTTTCATATACAGACTGCTCTTTTGACTATAACAATAATATGTAAATCAAACTAAGAAAACTCAAAAGTCCTAAAAGCTGAGAAGCGGTTTGACAAAGTTACTGCTGCTGTGGTGTGTGCACAGCATTCTTTCACCCAACAACCTCTGAGTCATCAGAAGGCCATATCACTGTCTCCATCAGGCGTTCACGCATCAACGCCAAGTTCTCGTCTGATATATCTTGGTATATCTTCCCATGGTCGCATTTCTACAAGGCATCAAACTATACAACATTAGAATTTTGGTCTTTGCTGGTTCCCATGGTAGGAAGAGAAAGACACCTAAACCAAAACTTACCTTGATCCACTTGCCATACAAGTGGAGACGCGTAATCATCACTCTTTCTGCAAGCTCCTGATTCTCCTACAATTAGTTAAGACCAAAAAAAAATTCAATGTCTGTGTTTGTGCTCTCTCAAATAAGACACAAACGTACTCCTCCTTCTCCCCAAGTTGATATCTTTCATATCAAACTCTGTACAAGGGAGAATCAACCATTGTTAATATCACAACACATTGTGATTATGATAAGAACAAACCTATGGAACTGCTGTTCTTGTTCCAATTCTCCAAACCAAAGACAAGTCCTATAAACTTCAGCCCTCACTAACTGCTAACTAACAAACTCATCACAGCTACAATCTGCTACATTCAATCCTTGGCTAGTTATATACTAGAGACCTATACATAAAGTTTTTGAGCAGATGAACTTCTTCAACTAGACAATCCTGGTTCTCGTGAGATATAAACTAAACTTTTTTTACCTTGCCGAGGGCACGGAGGAAACGTTTGCCATCGGTTGGTCTGTTCGATATGATATGACTGTCACATAACAAAGGAGAAACACAATTAGGACCACGAGGCAAATATGATCGAGTAAAGTGTTTCTGTTAGATCTAAACCCTTCACAGAACCGCATCAAATGGGAGATGTATACAAAACCATATAATGGACTTACTTATAGAACCAAGTGTACTGGGGAGGATTCATCTCGTAGAGCTGATGAAGAACCGTCCTCACAGCTTTGTATGTGAAATAGTTAACAATTTGCTGCAAATATTGAAAGTAAACCATCATAAGCCAAAGGTCAAATCTTTCTCTATAAAAAGTAAAAAAAAAAACAAGGCTTCATGCAAAAAAGAAGTTCTCACCTTTTGTACATCACCGAAGGTATCTTCGTAATTCCCAGCAATGTCTTCATTAACAATCAAAAGCTTTTTGCTCCTTCGATTCGCAATTCTCGATACCCGTTTCGGAGAAAGCCTAAAAACAATGCGTGAGCCAGTAAAAGAGCTGCCTAATTCCAGATTTCTTGTACTGCCAAGGATCTTCTTCCTCGGAGAGCTCCTGATGTTGTTACCCGCATCCAGACATAAACATGGACTGCTCGATGAGTCCATCACCGATGATCCAACGACAAACCAAGCACCCACCATTACTCCAGACAGCAAGATCAAGACTTTTTCAAACCAGAATCAAGGGTAAGATTCCTTTGGATCGGTTTGTAAGAATCAGTGGGAAAGGAATATGGAAGATAAATAAAAACCTCTGCTTTGTAATAACAAAACAGAGAACACGAATTGGGTCTGTAAGATGGAAATTGCCCGTTGAATCTTAGCCAGTCAAAATCAGAGAGTTCTGATATTTATTAATTTTTTAATTTGGTAGCAAGCAAAGGCAAAGACAAACTAGAAAAGCAAACCGGGTTGGCTTTCGGGTTTACGTGGACGCCTCTGTAGAATAAGGTGTATTTTTTCTTGTCGTCTTGTAACCTGTAACTTGGAAAAACACATGGGAGAATTGCAGATTCACGAGAGTCTTCAGATTTACGAGTTCGGGCATTGGTCTAAAATAATTATGAATCTAACGCACAGTCAAAGGCCGGTACTTTTTGGTTACCAATGGAGAAAGAAGTTTAAGACTTTTGACTTGGCATGCATACGGAACTTTACCACTAACCCAACCACCAAGACTTGTGCTTGATACTTTTCCCTCATCACAGCCACTAAAACCCTTATGGACACCAAGGATGATTAGTCGATGGTTTCAAACTCTTAGTATAGTCTCTACATAATCAAAGATCTCTATCAGATCACTGTCTACTGATTCTATTTGAAATAATCTATTGGCTCAACTCAAAGAATGCATCTTCCATTCATTATGCCATAGATGATACAGCTATGCCATAGAACGGGCACAGTTTCACCATGGTGGTGAAGAACGGACCCAGGGACATTTAGTCATGTAGAGATAACAACATATTCGTGGAACCCAGTTTTAACAAGACTTACATAGTGGATAACTATTAAACACTTCATACCAAGTCTTATAGAGAAGACTTGTCTAGTTATTGTATGTATATGTACAAACTTGACTAGAGAGACTCAACTCCATTTGCGTGTTGTCGCAGACTCCGTGATTGCAAAGTGTGTTTACTCGGTGATTAACATTTCCGCTTCATCCATCATTCCTTCAAGCTTCCCTTTCTGAGAAAAAACAAAAACTTCTGTTATTTATTGCAGGTATCACTAAATTTCTACAATCCAGCCTGAATCACTGTTGGGAGTTGGCTGGATTGAAAGGGTCTAAGGCAATAACCATTTTCGAAACCAGACAAAAATCATCAAAGATATGAAAACACTAGTTTGGGGATTGTACATTGCTGCTATAGAACTATAAAACAAACAGCAATTCACGTTGATCACCTACCTATAAAGCTATCAATACGAACTAAAGATCACAAGAGAACTAAACAGAGGAAAGAACTGCTAATTTCACTTTCAGCCATGTACTTCCTACAACCCGAAAACAGCAATGTGAAAGCGTTGCATGGTTTAATGTTTCTTCCCTTAAATCTTAATTCGATCATTTTCAAACCCCTTCTCAAGTTTAGTCTGATTCTCTAAGCATTGTTCTTATATCCCTATTGTGTTTGAATGCCATGAAAGCTACCATGTTGTTCCTCAATAAATGTATAAATTACATTAACCCATAGATCCACGACCCTAAAGATATGAAGAAACAGGCTACAAATCCAAAAATTGAACCCAGGAACTCAAAGATTCCAGAATATATCAGTATCTCAGACAAAACCCTTTTCCTAAAAATCCTCTAAAACCCAGAAAATTCTTCAATTATATCATCCAAATCCAAATTAACGAAACCTAATTCGAACCACCATCTAAAATTAGGAAACCATGACGCAAAAAAATGTATCTTTACCTCGAGAAAACTCTTCCAGGAATCACCACAAGAGGAGCCAGAGACACCATTATCGTGACACGAACGCACAGTCTTAAACTGGTCAATACCAAGCTTCTTATTGATAAACCCAACTTTGAAATAGATAGAATCAGAAGGTGGGAGATCAACCTTGATCTCATCAACATCGAGCCAAATAAAGAACCTCCTCACCTCAATACCTTTAAGCTCAGTAATCGAGCCGTAACCAATACGCCCAGATATGGTCTTATCGTAGCGAACGAGGTAGTCAAATTCGATTTCGCAGGAATCGGGCAAATGGACAACGAATCGGCCATCGTCGGAGAGGGTGAAATTGGTTACGTTGTCTGGTAAGAGACCGCTTGGGAGACCGTACTTTGGGAGGAGCTCGTAAACGGTGGAAATTGAATCCGGGTCGGGTTCGCTGAGGGAATGGGTGGTTGGAGTAAAGAAGGTGAGAGAGAAGAAGAAGATGAAGATACGGTAAAGGGCCATACTTTGTTTGGAGGATAGAGAGAGATCAGAAGACGAAGAAGAAGAAGACTTAATATGAAAATTTAATGGGTTATGTAGACTGTGGAGGATTGTTTTGGGGTGATTTGATATTAATTTTGCTCTTTTTTCTATTTTTGTTAAAGAATCATCGGAATATTCCACAAAATTCAACTTTACAAGTCAAGTCGCCTAATATCTACTTTTTTTTCAGGTCACCAATATTATCTGAAAACGTTTTTTTTTTTTTTACCAAAAATTAAATATTTCACAAAGTTGTTTGTATGCAATTTAAGAAAATAGTTAACAATTTTGGACAACTACATGTATTAGATTAGATTTACGGCCCGTTCATATATAACACAATCTATATATGGATGGTCTCTTATATATCTTGTGTTATTTAGATAAATACAACTATGTCTCTATATGTACACACATGATCAAGCTTTCAGAATTGGAATAAGAAAACATCATGAGAAATGAGGTTGTTTTCTATCCGCCGGCGGCTATGATTTCTCAAGCTTGTGACTTAATTCCACTTTGTGACTCGGCATCATGAACTTCAACCATGGTCATCATGATCTCCGTGTCTTTGGATTCCTTTGTTCGAAGCGCATAGTATTCAATTTTCTCACCGTAGATTCTTTGCAAAAATATATAAAACCACATTGCAAAGATTGTCACAACAACAAGAAACCAGCTGAATTCGATGTTTACCAATGATATTGCCCTCTGAAGAGCTTTGACGCTTGAGCATCTTATGGTATGTTTACCTTCTTCAATGTGAAGAAAGCAATCCTTGGGAACCAAACTTGGCGTCCAAAGCATGCAAGCCATTGTCATAAGCCATATTCCTTGGAAGGAAACACTAAGTGACCGAACAAAGCTCAACACGAAGCTGCTTGGTAAGGCGATTCCCAAGATTGTTGTGACCAAGGAGACAAAAACAACCAGTTGGAGCAACAAATGGTAGTGTCCCTCAACGCCCGTGTGGTCTGACGAGTGAAAATGGAAGAGGAAGAGTTGCTGGGCGAAGGCGAGGGCCGCGACCAAGTTGAGGAGGGCCCTATGAGCCACTGGCCTTGTTTTATCAAATACAATGGCGAAGGCTGCATAGGTGATGAAGGTGAGAGAGATGCAAGAGTGTTCAAAGTTATGGAGATGGTTTGATGGGATGGTCCCATCATTGGGATCAAATGGTTGGTGATTCTTTTGACCAAGGAAGAGTTCCACAGAAATGGAAAGTGAGGAGCCTATAATGATCGCGAGAGGCTCTACATATCTTGGTTTGGATACGGGAAACCATAAAGGTGAAATATATGATTTTGGGTGTAGAGAAAATAATTTAATGTGGCTAAAGAGGTGCCATAGACCAAGTGCAAAGAAGAAAAAGCCCGGTAGAATGTGACCCACCAATGTTCCCATGTTTGAAGCTTTGGAGGTTGATATTATGGATATATAGTCCTATAAATATAACTTTGGAAAAGTAATGAATTGAAGATGACTATAAGAGTTGATGAGCAGAGAGATTATGCACCATTTCTTGATTTTGCTTCAAGAATGATGATGCTTTGTTTCTAGTCATGTATGTGTAAGGCAAGTGAGAAGACACGATTCGATTTTATATTTGTAATAAATCGATCTCAAGTAACTTGCAAGTATAGACTTACGACTTTACGTGTATGTTTACGTTATCATACAAATGTTTATGGCCTTTTCATTATGTGCATAGGTTATTTGGGCCTCTCTTTTCTAGTAAACTATATATAGATTAGGTCTTCTATGCAACCCAATTTAAAGAAATACAAACGTAACAAACCGATATGTTTGCAGAAAATAAAGCCACATTTTCTCTTAAGAGTGATACTATTAACTTGTGCTTCGGTATTCATATAGCTATGGTGGAGCTAGATATTTCTATTTTTGTTTGGTTTTAGATTTGACCCTTACTCCTCCTAGGCTCCCCACCTTCCATTATTCAGAGTGAATCCACTTGTACACAAAATATCTTAATTTTAACTTACTTAAGTAAGGATAGCTCTATTTTTAACACACACAAAAAGGAGAGGTAAGAATAGCTAATTTATTCTTCGAAGTTACGATCCAAAATTTGTTAAAAAAAGTTCAGATAATTCTTCTCCAATAATTCAAGCGATCCAAATAGAAGTTAGAACCATAGCTGAATAGTAGGGCATCCAGATAAGAAGTTTTAGCCTGGAGCACACCTACCTTTTATTTTAAAATTAATGAATTCAAATACGAATAATGACGTGAAAGTACCACTCTAGTTTAGCTTTATTTGGCTTTAAATTCAAAAGCAATAACTAAGTTTTTTAAAAAAATTATTAATACGAAATTCCAAACACCCATAACATCATGTCCACGTGGTCTCGACCGACCACTTCAACACCCGAAAAGCCCTGAAATATTTTAATATCATTAAATAAAGTGAAAAATAACACCCGTTCAATGCATATTACTCTTTTCTTCTCTCCAAAGATATAGTATAATCTACTTCTTTATATATGTACTCGCACACACATACAAGAGTCATCTAGATCTTACTTACACATTCTAAAAACCTAGTTGTTCTTTATCATAAAAACAGAGAAGACCAAGAACAAGGCATGGCGAGATCACCATACTACGGCTCATCCTACTTAGACTACCTCTCTCTCCCAAACCCACATCTCTGTTTCTTCTTCATCGTCGTCTTCTTCGTGTTTTCCCTCACATGGTACTTGAACTACGAGTCCGTCCTCGAAGACACCCTTGACCAGCTCAAGCTCATCCTCATGTTCACCCCTCTCTTCCTTCTCCTCCTCGTCCACTTCTTTTCCGGCGGCCTTTCCTTCTACGTCCCTTGGCCTGAACAAGACTCTATTCACCGTGCCGGTTCTTCCCCTTGGGGCGTAGCAGCCGTGCTCGTGCTCATCTTGTTCATGGTCTCGTACCAGTCTGATTTCCAGGAGAGGTGGTTCCCTTTTGGGGGTAAGTAGATCGATCGATCAAAGTTTATGACCAGCTTTGGTTATTTCTCTAACTAGATATGGAACAGCCATGTAAAATATTAAAGCACCTGAGTCTTAATTACGGTAATAAGAGATTGTATGTATTTTTCTTAAGATGACAGATTTTAGTCTGTCATGTGAACTTAAATATGTGTAGGAATGAAACTTTTTCCGAAGGTCTTATCAAAGAGATTATATATGTACGTAGATGAAGTTGTCTCAGCGTATGTTCTTCTTCTTTTTGTAAATCTTCTTTCGGAAAATGAGATATTGGACTGAGATTTTTGGATGCAACAGGAAAGTTTGATGGATGAATGGTTGGCTAAAATAATGACTCTTGTGTAATAGATGTGAATATGGTGCGTATTGTGTCTGTATATTGACTTAAACAACGAATAGTAGTAGTGGTTTTTTTTGTCTCTTTGACAAGTGGGGGGCAGTTATTGTCTATGTAATAATTTCCGTGATTTTTCAACTTTTTTTTGTTACTAAGAAATTGCAACAACTTCTGCCATTGCTTTTGCGTTCAAGTGCACTCTACTGAAAGTAATAAAAAAAATACTGATTTCCTTATAGAGCTTTTGTTTGAATCTCTAGTTTGGCTCCATGAAGTCATACTGATCTCCTAGAATATACAGTTTTAGTCTTACTGATTCAGCTACGTACCTACTTTTCAAGAGTTGGAAACAGCAGAATAGTTGAATCGAAAACGTTGCATTTTTCTTTTCTAGTGATACAAATATAACTTTGATCCATCATTTCAAGCTTGTTTTATGAGAAAACGACATCGACGTATTTTGATTACATTCCCACCACTCCTTTATAAAGTTAGAGGTAGATTCTAGAGTCTGATATTTTAATACGCAAGACTGAAAGCGACATCGTCCCACTATAATTGAGCCAAATTTCCAAATCGTCCTAAATAAATAGAAACGGCTAAACTAATTATAATCAGAGAGATGACGACCAAGAAAAATGTACAACTATCGAAGAGTCAACTATCTTAGAGATTTGAATAGTAAATGAAAAGATAATGGTCAATTTATGTCTTTTAATATTAAAATAAAATTTCGTTTTCGGCGACATTTAAGTTCTCAACCGAACACATATCACTGGCTTAGCGTATATGATCTTCACCCAAGTCTGAATGATAATTTAAAGGACAATTTCGGCGACATTTTAGAGGTGAACGGTCTATTATTCACCTCTTTTTAATTAAAGAAACAAATTATTAATTAAAGAAACAAAATTTGTATATAATTCAATTTTAATTATAAACATTATATTATAGTTTTTAATTAACATCTAAATCCAAATTATATTTTTATAAACCCAAACCAACATATAATTTTGTTTAATTGTAAAATCTAAACCCTAACCACTCTTTTATAAATCCAAACCGACATATAATTTTCTTTAATTGTAAAATCCAAATCCTAACCACTATTTTATAAACCCAAACCGACATATAAATTTTTTTGATTGTAAAATGTAAATCCTAAACCCTTACCACTCTTTTGTAAACCCAAACCGATATATAATTTCGTTTAATTATAAAATCTAAATTCTAAACCCTAATCATTATTTTGTAAACCCAAACCGACATATCATTTTGTTTAATTGTAAAAACTACATTATAATCGTTCCTTTATAAACTAAACCGACATAATTTTCTTATTAAAAATCTACATAATTTGTTTTATCTTTTTATTTTAATTTTGATTTATTTTATATATATAATATGACATGGCGTTTTGTTGTATTTTGATTGGTTAATTAAGAGGGGGTGAATAAAAGAGGTTCACCCAAGAATTTTTCTTGTTCTATATAGGGTCTTATTTATTTATTTATTTATATTACATACGCTTACCTTAAATATTTTTCCTGAAAATTAGAGAGAAAAGATAAGTTTATAGGTATATTTACTAATCTCAAGAAAGAGAAAAGAATATATGCATAATATGTAAATATATGTAATTTTTAAAAGAAAATTTTGATCTCATAGTTAAATTTTGACTAAACTAAAAAAAAAAAGAGAAAATATAATATATATAGTTTATAAAATTTCGAGTAGCTTTACTTGTTTATTATATAAAGGTGAGTATTTATAATTTTTTTCTTTTATGATTAATAATTGCTGGTATAATTTCTTTAATCATGGTATTATATTAATTAATGTTATAATTTCCTTATTTTTTTTATAGAATTAGTAATTTAAAATTACAATTAGTCTCTTTTTATACATATAAGAATTATCTGTTTATATTTATAAAAATTGTTTAAATGTTTAATTTTTTATATCTATCTTTTTATTTTTGATTTTTTTAAAACGCTGATTTCATTAAGAACTTGTAATGTGATCCTCATGGAGGAGTGGTACAATGAAATTGGGAGCATAATGGTAATTTACAAACAGAAAATCAGATGATAGTTGTATGAATAAGTGCCTAACCGGCTCTGCATCCATCCTCTGCCACCAGAGAATCCATCTGTCATAATATAGCAATTCTTGAACCCGAGAGCTTTAACGTTTTCGCCACTATCTTAGCCGAATCCGAGTACCTACAAGCCCAAAAAAGACCGATAATGATGAATCTTTTTGGTTTAACAAGATTTAAAAGGTATTGTAAAAGAGCAAATAAAACAAAACTCGCGAGTCCAAGATGATGACAAAAGAGCAAATACACATGTATTCGTATTTTCATAAAAGAAAAAATATTATGTAAGATTTACAGTTACTAGTAACAATGGCAAGCTAAATAGTGAAACAAAATCAAAATCAGAAAAAAAAAAAAAAAAAAAAAAAAAAAAAAACAGGTGTGGAGAATCCATGTATAACAACAAGTAACGTTAGATCATTTGAACATACAAAAGTACTTATTTATTGACCCTTCTGCAGTCTCTACGAATCTCTCCTTCACGTCCTGTGAGAATCCTTACATTTCCCATCTTGATCATAGATCTCGCAAAGATTCTATAAAACTCACTTTGTCTCTCAGCAAAACGATTCACCAAAGATACAGTAGGCGCTCCTGTGGAAGAAAACAAGATTTGATCTGATTCTATCACACCGCGGTTGTTTTGAAGGTTCTTAAAATAGTCGTTATCAAATGAATCGGGGCTCGTAGGATCAAGGTTCACCCTCGCGGTGAGATCTCCGCCTTGTGGACATTGTCGTTGCAAGGTTGGCAAGAACGTGGGTTCAATACTCGGATCTGGCAGTCCGTTGTTACCACTAAAATTGTGCAGACGATTGTTTATCACTCGACACTGAACCCTCCCGAAGGTATGAGCACCTACATATACATTATTCCGATTCATAGTTATTCCTTAAGATATATTGTAGCAAAGTACTGCTCAAGTATTTGATCTTTATACATTTCTGAGATGACCAAAATTAATGACATATTGAAAAAAAATATTAATATCGTAAGACTCGGAAGTACATTAATTACCAGATAAAGCGACGATATCGGTAGTGTCAAGATTATGAACGGAGAATTTGGAAGTACGAATCTCGAGAGAATCAGACCCCAATGGAAGTGCAGCCACCGCGTCGGCACGGATAGCCGTCCGGCCATCTCTCCTTCCTAGCAATACGTCCCATGACGGCCCTCCCGCCTAATATGATATATACAAATATCAAAACAGATACATTATATATTTTGGTATATTAAAATCTTATTTTTATTATTTCTTTTTTTCTTAACAAACATCACATATAAATTTGGAGCATTATGTTATTACCAGTGCGACAGAGATTTCAGCTGCGATAGCGAGGATATCGGCACAAGAGACAAACATTCTCGAGAGCGGTTTTGATATCATCAATCACTTCAAATCCGCCAAGAGAACCTGCGTTTTGGAAAGCCTCCTTTTCACCCTCCACTCCATCCGTAGGAGCAGCGTCCAGTAGAACTGAACCATCGCCCCCCTGTATTCACATTTCACAATTCACACACTATGACTTCAAAGTTTTATGCATATATATTTGGTTTTCAAAGGAAACCTAATTCAACTAAAATAAACATAACTATGTTTTTTTTATTGACAACGTATCTATATGTTTATACTTATAACAAAAAACCGATTATTTTAATTTGGGTTTTAGAAAGACCGTACTTTCTGAATATGAAACCAAGCTTTAACTAATGACTTTCATTAATTAAAAAAAAAATCAAAAGATCAAGAAACTTTAAATTTGACCTTAAAAAATGACTGCATGCACTAATGCAAAACTCAAAACCTAATCTTCCTGCGATTTGAAGTCCATCTCCCTTTAAAACGAGTATGAACTATTAAAAAACCATTAAACTTAAAAATTAAAATAAATGCGGCCTAATCAAATATGTAAAGTCATGTCTGAGTTAGCTTTCATTCATAAACCTTCACATGTGCAACGTACTTTAGATATTCAACATGAACCATGAGAGAACAAATGTGGATTAAACGATCGAACGGTTTTGTTATTATACCGAAAGCAAAAGCATAAATTTTGTAATGAATGGAAACAGATCTTACGTTCACGAAACAGTCGTGAAAGTGAAGACGCATGACTTTAGCAGTGAGGCTGACATTGCCACGGCTAGCTTGCTCGATCAAACCCCGAGCGATGACAGTGGCGTTAGGACACGTCGTGGAGTAAAAATCAGAGCTAAGTTGAGCATTCCCCAAAACCCCAAACATCCAAATCGAATGTAAAATAAGCAGAATAGTTTTGTTTAGACCCATTTGTGGTCTCCCTTCTTTTGTTTGTTATAAAAGTGAGAGATCGAAGGAAGAAGCTTTAGAGGATATTGTGGATTGATGATGCTAAAATGAAAAACTTACGTAGTCCTTTATAGAGACCTTGTACCTAATGTTTGAAGAAAAATTTACATATTTTAAACAACATGTCAGGTGTCTAGACTTTTACTTTTCTTTTGTAGGACTCGGAAAAGTCATAGGATAATGATTAGCAATCAGTTAAGTAACTAAACATTTGTTGATTTTCTAAAGTACACAGATAGAAATTTATGAAAAGTGAAAATAATAAATGTGGATGTGCGTATGATTTTCTTCCTAATTAATCACGTGATTGTTTCACTGTATAGTAATTTACTATATAGTCTAACTGTAAATATATAAATTTTATTTAGATGAATAAATAATGGATAAAAAACGTCTGCCAGTGATATACGTCATGAAAAAAAGAACTACATATGATTGAAAGAGGAGAAAAGAAACTTGTAACGCTATGTTGAAAAGATAACAAAGCCAGAACAGTTGACTTGAAGAAATTAAAAATTCGGTATGTCGTAATGATCGATGAGTAAAAATACATGTACAATTCTGACCATTTTTTTGACGTCGATGCATTTTCACCTTATAATTTGTTACATATATATATTCAATTTCTTTTATGTTACATATATTCATAGTTATACATATATATATATATTCAATTTCTTTTATGTTATATATATATATATATATATATATATATATATTGGATCTCAATGAGTAAATGCATTATTTGTTTGGTAACTAGACAGAAAATCTGGTTATCTAAAATCTTGCTCCTTTCTGGTTGTATAATGATAGCTAGATAGAAAACGTGTTTGATTTCAGGTTTCCCGAATCATCAAAAGCCCCATAAAATTTTATTATTATTACACACGCGATCATTCTGATACACACGAGATTGATTAACACCGGAACATTACAGAAAAATGAGAAAACACACACATCATACTAATTAATTATTGATAACCCTGCAGTTTTTCCTAACCTCTCCACTAGCTCCATTCGCAATATTCCCCATTCTGATCATCGAACAAGTGAAGTCTCTGAAAAACAAGTACTGGTTCCGACTATAAGCTTCTACTAGTGTCTTTGTTGTGTTCACGGCCAAGCCACTTGAGAACAGAATCTGATCAGAGCTCAAAAGACCTTTCCCTTGGAGTAGGTTCTTGAAATAGTTGTTGTCGAAGGCGTCCGTAGAGCCACTGTCAAGGGGCGCTGTTATGTTTGGATTACCTCCGAGTGGACAAACTGATTGCAGATTAGACAACAGTGATGTCTCAAGTGTTGCATCTGGAGTTCCTGTCCCGGTAAAGTTGAACAGCCGGTTGCTGAAGAGACCACACTTTGCTTGTCCAAAGGTGTGAGCTCCTTTGTAATAAAAAAAAAAAAGGGGATAAATAAAAAGTTGTAAGTAGTCGGAAGGAAAAGTAAAAAGAAAAGACCGATTAAGGTTTATTATAAACCGTTTATAGTTAGAAAAATGAGTTGAACCTGATAAAGCTACGACGTCAGTGATGTTAAGGTCTACGGCTACAAACTTGGCAATAATAGCGTCTAAAGATTCAAACGGAGATGGGAGATTGTTTGCACTGCTCTGATTTGCCACTAATCCATCTTTTCTTCCTAATGCCACTCTCCACCTAGGCCCTCCACTCTGCACATCAAAACCCGTAGGTGGTTAAGTTAATAAACAAAAGATAGTCATTAATTACACCTAACCTTTTTTGTTTTTTTGTTACTAAAAATAATCACCACCTTGGTCATATTATAAATACTTATCGTGTTATACAAAGGTTAGTATAATCTATATCAAAGTATAGTATAGTCATATATTAAGGTTTAGATGGTTGTTAAGTGGGAACAAAATCGCTTACCAAGGAAACCGAGTCGCGAGCGGCCAAAGTGAGGATATCAGCACAAGAAACAACACCAGGACATGCGTTTTCCACAGCGGCTTTGATAGTATCAACTACCTCAAATCCTCTGGCAGAGTTCAGGTTTGGGATCGCGAGTTTCTCACTGTCGGTTCCATCCAACAATATAGACGCATCGCACCCCTGAAAAGCGCATGCTACGTTTTAGGAAACTGATGACAGTTTGGAGCATTTATGTAACAATATTTTAACGTATATAGCTCTTTAATAGAAAAGTATAATTACGTAAAGATGAAAATACGTACATTAACAAAACAGTCGTGGAAATGAAGACGAATGAGAGAAGCAGCCATCCGTTTTTCGGCATTCATGGCGATTGTAACTTGGTCACGGACAATTTGTCCAAGAGAGGGGCACGATTTAGCATAAATGTTAGGGTTTAGCTGTGATCTAACCCCTGAACAAAGCATAAATAGAGTGAAAACAGTAAGTAAGACATGTTGGCCCATCACCTTAGATACTTGTGTTTTCATTGTCTAGATGGCTTGTCCAAATGACTGATACTAGAGTGATAGTTTATTTAGATCACGAATCGTTTGGTTCTATATATAGACAAAGCTAGATAGTAAAGATATCAAGGGCTCATCTGATCTCTTGTGTAGTGGGCTATTAAGAGAATGATTAGTGCATGGTGACGTGCGGCGGCTTCCAAAGATTGGTTTCTTATGCTCAAGAGGATGCATTAAACTCCATATTTTATACAAACATTTTGTAAGATTAGGCACTAAGAGCCATTTAAGTTATAGATTCATGAATTTCTATCTTGTTACTTAGTAAATTGGCCGGTTTGATCTTACGTTTAATCCACTAAAATAAGTGACTGAGTTTACTATCTAACATCATGTAGTCAACTTTGTGTCAATAGTGTTGTATTTTAATGTATTTTGAGAACGCAAGTGGATTTGGTGTAAAACAACTCTCCCCACTCGTACGTATTTTGAGGCTGCAACTGTTGAGTTCTTTTTATATGAAAATTGGACGAATTTTTTCTATATGTAAAGTGCTTGTCATATTAGCGTAGGTACAAATTGTTCACAAGTTCTCTAAGTCCATGACTTATCCAAAACAACGTAACATCTAAAAACATTCTGGGAATATCTATATATAATTTTCAACAGTTTTTATTGAATATTTAAATAGTTATGCATGTTTAATATTTAGCTGATTCGATGGTTCCCACTTCATTTATATTACTATAATGTTGTACTTGCACATAAAAGTTTAAACTCGATTGTTAAAAACCCAATATGGAAAAGATAATACCACATACGTTGAAAACTACGTACTTTCGAAAACTACCTTGATGGTAGATTCCACGTAATTAATAGTCATTTTATTATGCTCTCTAGTGTTACTTCCTCCTCAGACTTTGCAACTTACGGCTATTTTAATAATTTATTTCTAGCTTACAAAGTGCATAGTCCAATTAGTTCCACAAACTTCCACTTCTTGTTCTTAGCATCAGGCACGCTTATTAGCAGCATGCCAAATAAAAGATGGCGCAAAGTCTTGCCACATACATTTTAGTATTTATATGTATTCTTAATTCTTGTGTTCGTATTATTGCTTTGCTTATGTAAACTCCAACTCGATCCCTCACATACTATTTTTTCCCCTCGATAATATATTATTATTGCAAATACTCAAAAACACATCAGTGATGTCTCTCCCTCACACTATTTTTGTACTCAACAAATAAAGTCAGTCAAAAATAGTTTAGAAAACTGTATTACTAGTAGCATAAATTTTACAATAAAGAGTATTAAACAGAAATCGAATGATTTAATCTATATTAATATTAGATTTGCACAATTAATCTTTTGTCATTTAAATAAATATTAACTGTTTTTAAAGTTGTTTTGTAGTATTTTTTATCACTGTCGTGGGCATTAAATAACTAGACACGCTGACCCATATGGGCCCAAAACTTGGTTGGCGTAATTGTTTCTCAGACGCAATCCCAAAATAGTCAAATACAGATCAAAGTTGTATCAACAAGAATCTGAATCCAAATATATAACCATCATTCATTCTGTCTGCAGTTCAAACGACTCTCTCATGTGCATTCGGCTCAGAGATTCTCTTCAAGCTCAATTCTCTGCAAACTGTCTCAACCCCGACACACATATATTATGCTTTATGCTATTAAAAGTGAACGATCCAAATACATTAAGAAATAAAACAAACATAAGACTCTATTAAATCCATAAGTTCTTTCACTACAATGAAACTTGTCACTTTTACTACAATCTTATTAACCCCCGGGAAAATCATATCACCAACAAGATGAACCAGATCATCCATCATAGAGGTAAAGTAAAATCGAGACAACTAAAAGTTTTTTAAAAAAAAAAAAAAAGCTTCCCATGACTTTATATGAACTTCCCCCCCCTGAAAGCGAATCTCCTAAACTCTGATACCAAAAGTGAAGAGGGAACAAGACTACGCCTACTAAGACAAGCACATATACATCATAGAGCTGCAGAGATACATCACTAACGCCTGTGCATATAAGAGACTTACGTTATCCCAAAGGGACAATGGTACACATCAACTTTGCATCATCACTCCCATCACCGGTTACTGTCTATCATCATGGGTTCTTGTCAGCTTCCTTCCTTCGTCCAGGTGTCATATGGTGGTTGTTCATTGTTCTCCAACAGAATCATTCTCAGATGCATCTTCAAGCTTCTCAATCGCCATTTCATTATCCTTACTCTGATCCATACCCTGATTGGCTTCTTCACATTGTTCCCCTGCAACTTCCCGAAAATCTGTATCAGCTTTTTCCTTACCTTCAGGTTCATTTTCCCCAGAGCTTCCCACATCAATCTTATGTTTGCTATCTTTAGCATCATCCCCATTTCTCTCACTGTTGTTGTTGGTTTCTTTCACAGTAGCCTCACCATCCCTAGCCGCAACATCCTGCATACAAACATCTTCTGCAGCTACATGGTTATCCTTTGTTTCACCGCTAGTACGTGCATCAGATCCTCCTGTATCATCACCGTCACTTTCAGATTCATTCTCCACAACCTCCTCGTTAGCATCTTCAGCAACCATATCCCTCCTCTCAAGATACTGTAACCTTCTCCTCATGTCACCTAACTCCCTTTCCATCAAAAACAACCTTTCCTTCAAGGTCAAGTTCTCTTCCTCCAGCTGAGCAATATGGCTATCCTGATCATCCACTCGGTTTTCCAAAACATTGTTATACTCAGACCCACCATAGTTGGGGTAAATCATCTCAAACCGACTCAAATCATGATCCAGTCTCCTCTCAACCTCAACATGCTCCTCCACATCACTCTCACTCGATCCACCTTCATCTTCATCATCCTCATCATAAGGTTCCAACTCATTTCCATCAGCTCGCAGCCTAATCAACCCTTTCATGGAGCCGTAACCATCAACCCCCCACTCCTCCTTAGCCATATCACCCAACACCTCCCTAGATGGAGAAAACATCGGAGTCGGCAACACAGCAGGCGTCACAGGGCATGGAGACACCAACTCAGCAATCCCACCAGATTTTTTCGCCCTGATAATAAACGAAGTCGTGTTCCTGGGAGCATAAGGAACGTAACGGTTCCCATACTTCTTCTTGGGATAAAACTTCCTTGTTTTCAACCTGTTCTGAGACTGCAACTCATTCAAAGTCGGCGGCTTGTAACCACCTCCACCAACAGGACCAGCCTGAATACTACCACCAGAACCAGGTATGATCTGCTGAGGGTTATACATAGGAATCCCAGAGTTATGCATCCTCCTAATTGGCTGCTGCTGCTCCATCATTGGCCTCTTGTCACCACCTGTAATCTTCTTCCCTTTCCAATTGTTCCTCATCATTTTCGAATGCTTTGAGCCAAAGTTATTAAGAGGAAGGCTCTGCTGGTACTCGGAGCTCAAGCTAGGGTTAAGGTTAAAGTTGCGTGGATTCATCATCATAGCCTGGTTGTTGTTCATCATAACTTGTGCCTGCTGCTGCTGGTTCATACTCAAAATCGGATGAGATTGGACTAACAAGGGAGTCTGGTTCATAATCCGTGGCTGAGACGGCGGCGGCGGATTCATCCTCTGTTGAAGCGGAGGCTGACCAATCATCTGCTGTGGTGGTGGCGGATTCATCAGCTTAGATTGATCGTTCATCTAACACAATACAAACACTTAAACCAGAAAAAAATCGAATCGAATCGAACAAAACCAAAAACCCTAATTTCACAAAACCAGCAGATAGATCAATGATTCAAGAGATCAAATCCGAGTGCTTGGGAAGAGAGTGAAATGTTTATTAAGATACAAACCACAAAACCACAGATCAAAAGTAACAAACCACGAAAAATCAAACAAAAGAGAAGAAGAAACTCTAAAATTGAGATATTTCGTAAAATTTGATTGTTTGTTTTTGTTGTTTGTTCAGTTTTTATGATTTGGGAGTTTTTAAGAATCTTTTTTGTAATTTTTGGATCTGGAAACTTTTTTTTTTTTTTTTGGGGTTTGTCTTTTGTTTGACAGCAAAAGAAAAAGAAAAATAAATATAAAGGCAAAGAGAACCTCTCCTCTGTGTGTACGAACGGCTCAAGAGACGATGAGATTCTTTAAATAGAGGCGAATGAAAAAAGATGCTTTGTCTTAATCAACGACTCAGATCACACCCGTTTAACCGACGGCTACGATTCCTTTATTCTAAAGGTTGAGTCGGTTACGGGTTTCTTTGATATTTATTTTCATTATTAGTTGGAAGTAATTGTAAATTAAAAAAACCTAATCACTTGAAAATCTGGCAAAATTTAAATTCTAATTTTTATATGAAATTTTCATATTTAAGGTTCTAGTTTAGGTAATTATATATTTTCTTAATTAAAAGTGATGGTAATTTTGACTTAACAAAAAGATAATAATAATAATAATGATGGGTTTTTTATATATTTAAAGAAGGTAGAATAGAATAGGAGAAGTGGACCATTTCCAAAATTTGGGCTCTCGAGTACAACAAATACATTATCCCCAAAAACTAGACTATTTTTTTTTAACAAACCTTCCATTCAATGGAAAATCTAATCAAAGTCGTTTCTAATCCATACGCGTTCGTGTTCTTTTCCTTGTTAATATTCTTGATTTATGTTAACTTTCTTCTTCATTCTCTTTTCTCCTCTTTTATGTTCAAGTTATGTTATTTCTATGCCTATTATTAGGTACGTAAAACAACGAGTTCGGTCATATGCGTATGCTGCTACGTTACAAGCCTACGTATCCCTTGTCCGCAGACTTAACGAGTGCAATGAACCTAGTCAAATATATTAAACCATATTTGACTTCCCATGGGAAAAATAAAAAAATACTTGACCTAGAAACTCAGTCTAGTAAACTACGCATACTTGAGTTTGGTACTTGTCTGCACTGACGTTCGAGGAGGGAGATGCGGTCTGTTTTTCTTCTATTTTTAAACCTTGATATACGTTAAATGAGTTACATCACATATCATGTTTCGTATATTTTAGGCTACTTTCAGGTTTAGGCTTTGTAATCTGTTGTCCAAGATTTGCATTAAAGAGTCATTATGGTACAAATTTGACCAACAAGCGCAGCATGGAATTAGGGAAACCCGGCCCACTCCTGATATTTACAGACAAAAGCAATCTCTGCAAAGGGACTAATGTCTGACTGTCCAATAATTTTTTTTAATGGCTTCTAAGCTAGTAAGCTTCTCAAAAATGTTGCAATCCTAGTAAAAATTTCAATTTAGAAACTCAATCTCCTCGAGTTTCACACAATTCAACTCGCACGGGATTCAAAAGTGGCAAAATTCTTGTACTTTCTGATTCATCTAACTGATCCTTTAGCAAAGATGCGAGGGTCGTTGGCAGAACATTCATTCATCAGCTTCTGTCGTTTCCAACTTCTAGTGAGTAGAGTGACTATAAAATTGTGATTGTCCATTCTCTAAAATTCTATTATGCATGTTTTGGAACGTTCATTGTATTAACTAACGAATGAATATTGTGATCAACGTTTACACGTCAGCCGACACGACACACTCTTCCCCTAGAGAAACAAAGACAAAGACTGATAGTGACTGGGGGTTGTGTATCATAGACAAAGATTGAACACTATATATGACAAATTCCAGCTGCGGCCTATAACACGGAATGTAACCTGAGTTAATTAGGCCTTTCTCTCTAGGAAACGCAGGAAAGCATATCCTTCACCACGGTGTGTGCTTCAGGGCAAGAAATGCTTATGTACCCTTCCTGACATTATATGGCTCACATATTAGAATGTTACTTAATTTCTTACCACATTTGATGTCATCTAGCAAACACAGAATAATAACAATAATCAGGAAGAAGAAAGGAGCACATACTTTCTCTTCCTACGATCAATACCAGCAGCACCCATATTCCTGGTGTCATTCTTAGAAAGCATATTATTGTACTGCATGGGAGAAAGGGCTGGAGAGAGAGCAGCAGTTGCAGATGGTGCAGGTGGCAAAGAAGTTGTAGGTGCAGGTGGTGGTGGTGGAGCTATAGGCTCTGGAAGAGGCCGAGGTAGAATGTGCTTTAGCCTGTTGTTTCTGTAGTTCTTCCAATAGTAAAACTGTTGCCTATGTAACAATTCCTGTAAAAACCAGATTTAAAAGTAGACAGGGTTCAAAACTTTAGAAGAATTCTTCAACAATATAATACCTACCAAAAGTTCTGACAAGGACATAGAGTATGAAAATACTTTATCTATCTCATGTATCAATGGAAATAACACAGAATTACAGAAACCAAACTAGCAGAACGCAAGTATGGTTAGCATAAAAGACCCTAAACCCCCCAAAACCTACCAGTACCCTATACATTTGAAGGACTCCCTATTAACACTAACATGCAGGTGTGGCAAGTTTGGTTGATAATTCATATCATATTCTTATACCTTGTTTGCAGGATGGGCCATCGCAGTCCTGAAGTTGGGGTTTTGAAGAAGTTCAAGGAAATATAGGCAATGTGGGTACCTGTACCAAGACATAAACACAAGAACATAAGGAAACGGATAAAACAAGCAGAGCAATAAGATATATCCCAAACCTTCATAAGACTACCAAAAATTCCAATAAGATATTCCAACTCACATTATGAACTTGATGTACTCTGGTCGCTGCCAATATTGAAGATAGTTCAAGTATTCAATAAATGCTTCATCTTCAAAATACCGATTCTGTGCCAGGTCTGCGATACACAACCCCAAAGGATAAGTGCAAAACTAAGAAACAAAGAGCATGTAAAACCATGTGTTATCCAACCAAGCACTTCATATATCATTTAGGTAGCATGTAAATTTGAATCTCAATTCCGAACACTCCAAAATCACAAAGCCTAAGCCCTAGAACGATTCCTCCTAAAACTATAGAAGGGGAAAGAAGAAGAGAAACTAACAGTGGATGTAAGTAGGATTGGCGAGACATTGAATGAATTCAAGTTCCAGTAAGAATCGTTGTCTTCCACCGTCAGGATCCTTGTAAGTTTTCTTTGGCCTGTAGATATGCGAAATTAAACAACTAAAGAGCAGATTGAAACATATGAAAGAGTACAGAAGATGAAGAAGATGCACCCACGGGGTTGGAATCTCTGATGTATCATCAGCAATCTCCTCTGGCGAAGCCATGAACCTGAATCAACCAATTGACGAGTTCAAAGATGCTAATACCAAAAACGAGAATCGAATTTTGGATTCTCAAGCGCAATCAGAAAAAGCTTCGCACACCAACCTTAGATCGACTGAGAAAACAGACGGAGACGGAGGACGACTATGATGGTTTTGATTTCTCAATTCAAGTTTGAGTTAGATAAACCAAAGTCCTAAACCGGTTCTGAATAAAAATTGAAAATACAAAATTACGGTTTAAAAAGTTGTCTCAGCGAATTCTTGTTACAAAAGTGGTTTGAAATCGAGTTTATAGATTCAGTGAAATACAATTTTGGGACTACAATCAATAGAGGATGTTGTGTACTCTGTGTCATGCTAATTATGGTTGAGGATAAGGGAAATGAGAAATCTCTTCAGGTTTTAATAACAGTCAAGCTGAAGGGTATAATGTTTGTTTGGTTCCAGCGAGTTTGCCCTAGTGTAATTTCTGTGTAACCCCATTAAAAATGCGACAAGACAAGAGTGTTGGTGTTAAAAGCTACATTTTCTGCTAGTTTCCCCACAGTAAACCAAAAAGAATTAAGCAGCAGAGCCTTCAGACCCTGTGGACTGACCTATGCAAGTCCCGAGACAATTTTTGTATCCAGTGTGCGTGCTGTGCTCGAGTCTTACTTGCCACTCGACAACTTGCAAGACAAAATCTGTCATTCACAAGTTACTGGCCTTCAAAGATTCAGGTGATGGTTTTAAAACAGTTTTCACCATAGCTTGTGAATCCCAATTGACAAATCTGATGAGATTGAGACGAGCAGAGGATGAGAAGAGTGCCACTCGGCTTTGAACACTCTTTTCTTATGAGCTTTCATCGAGAGAGACGGGCTTGGTGCATTGTACCGGATATCAAAGATGTGGATCACAGGGTCTGCAGAACCAGATGAGATGTGTAAACCATCAGGAGACCAAGACTGGTTGATTAGAGCCGACTGCGATTCACTGCTTTCTTGCTTCCACCCAAAAGAAAATAGTTCTGTCTGAGGCAATCTTACATCATACAACCGCAGTTGACGGTCTAGCTGCCTACAAACACAACACAAACAAAAGTAACGAATTATGAGGCCATTGCTTTCTTGGGGTATATATATAAAATCAAGAGTCTGTTTTACCTTGTGTGAACCATGACAAGGTTAACATCTATCGGGTTTGGCAGTATATTTGTGCATCTGTTGTCTAGTCTATGCTTAAATGTGACTTTTTCTTCTCGGGCATCAAACCCTACAAGTCTCCTATCATCCCCACACGACAAGACGAGATGGTTATGGCGCATTCCAGCAACTCCCATCACAGCCGACGAGTGCAAGTCCCTATGCAGAAGCGTCGGTTTCCACGCATTATTTTCACATCGATCCCGCCATAACACTACTGCATGGTCACTCCCACCTGTTATAAAACAAGGATCATCCCAAGGCGTAAACATGATTCTGTTGATAAGACCTTTGCTATGAGGCCTGTCCTCCAGAAATTTTGACTCACAACTCTGCAGATGAAAAGATATCCAAAGAAGTATGAGTACATAACAAACATCCCCAAAGATAAAACAGTATAACGGTATAACCATCAATTTAGTTCTTTAAAAAAAAAAAAAAATCCAAGGTTGAACCAAATTCCCAATTATTCCAGCTAAATTGATTTCTTTTTTTTTTCTAACAGCTCACGCAGACCAAGTTCACATTCCCTTATGAATGTGCAATAGCTAATTTAGATATGGTAAAACGCTAAACTGTGTAACAGCTTTCATATATTTTTTACCCCTCCAGCTTCATTCAGATATATGGTTGATATCTGAGAGTGACCTTCATCTGCAGTATACACGGAGAAAAGTGCACTCTTGTGTGGATGCCAAGCTATATCTTCTGCCCATTTCTTCTGATCTACTGCTACCCGATTAACCGTCTTAAACAAAGTAGCTGTGGACCTGCTCAATGGTGAAAGCATTAATGGATAGGTTAGTACTCAATGAAATATAGATTAAAATAAAAATAAGAGTCAAAAAGATTGGGGGTTCCTGAGACACAAAACTTCCCAGTAGCGAACATTGTATTCTATTAAGATCTTGTACAACAAAATATTGCAACTTGTTGACAAATATAAGCGAAACAAAATTTGGCTGACTTGTTATAGGGATGGATGAAGATGATATCAGTTGGAATTGGAAATAGATATTAAAAATTTAATACATGTGAAATTTAAGGAAATCTGAATGAAGTTACAATTCAATAACCCCTACTAAAATCAGTCGACATAAATATTAAATAATTAACTAACCCCAAGAACTCAGTGAGAAATACCATAATCAGTAGATCAGGCATATTTACGGCAGAGTTACCTATCAGACTGAAGCTTCCAGAAATGAACCGCCCCATCCAATGCACTGAAGAATAACCAAAAGCAAGAGGGGGTAAAAAAAAAAGATTAAGCAGAGGAGTCGAGAGTCTATTAGATTAGCTAACTTTGTCCAATGAATTTTTTGGTTCCCTCTTATGTATATAATATTATTTCCTTAGTAAAGAATCCGAATTTCATCCACTTAGGTAGCGTCTTTTATTCACTTTTGGAAAACAACCAAACAAAAATAGTGTAAAAAGCACCTTGTAGCAAATAGCTCACGGCTTGAAGGAGAAAGAGCAAGACTTCTCATTCTTTTCGTGTGGCAACTTGGTAGCATACCTACAGTACGACCTTCAATTGTGGGACGCAAAGAGCTCCTACTTATAAGCGCTATCAACTCATCATATCCTCGAAACTCTAAAACACACAAAAAGAAACAATAAGTTTCAGACGCAATGAGAAGGTAAGATGTGGCAAATCAATCAAAAGAATGGCTTTTACCAGATTTTTCCGTTTGTCCTTGTTGAGAAATGTTAGAAGAAACTCTGATCCTTGGCTTTGCAAAGTCGTTACTTGTCTGGTTATCTTGAGCTTGAGCTTGAGTTTGGTTCTCTCTGATCCTTGGCTTTGCAAAGTCGTTACTTGTCTGGTTATCTTGAGCTTGAGCTTGAGTTTGGTTCTCTCGATCTTGAGTTTCACATACCACTTCGTTAGGAATACTAGGAGATTTCTTGGCCTCAAGACCACTTTTGGCTTCCTTTGGGACACCCCTTCTAGCCATGGGTTGAGCTATGCTATCTCGACCTTCGGATTCCCTTACCACTTCACTAGAAATACTACGAGATCTCTTGGCCTCAGGGACACTTTTATCTTCTTTGGGGACATCATTATCCGTTGTAGCCATGGGCTGAGCTCCATTATCTCGAACTTGGGTATCCCTTACTACTTCATCAGGAATACTACGAGGTCTCTTGGGCTCAGGGCCACTTGTGTCTTCCATTGGAATGTTAGGATCCCTTGTAGACATGGGTTGAGCTTGGGTGGTCTCATTTACTTCTGCTCTAACGGGTGCAGAAGCTCTTCGTTTAAACGAAGGAGGTAAGATAATAGCTGGCACTTTCAAGGATTCCATCTCACTACGTGAATGTGGAGTAGAGGAAGTTTCATTGGTAGTCTTGGCCTTATTTCCCTCGGTCCAGAACTCTGCTATACCAAGTAAACTTCCATTTTTACCAGGCACTTTTGATTTTGACTTAGATAAAGTACCATCTTCAACACGATCAATTTGTAAAAACTTTGCCTCGGCATCCGCCATCAGTTTTCTCTCTTCAGCAAGCTGCAGATACATCAGAAATCATAAGAACAAGACCAAACAGTAGGGACTCTCGCTTGTACTATTTTCAGAACATGAGAAAACAAAAAGTGAAAACTTTTGAGTTTCAATTAGGTGCCCTCCTTCGATGTTTCAATCAAGAAGATGACATTTGCATATTATATACAAAGAACAAAATAAAAAATCTCAAATTTTATGTTGAAATTGTATTCCAATTGAAACAATAACAAGAAAAACAAATCAAAACGGGAAGATCCTAAGAGCAGTGAATGAAACCAAATCAAAAGCCCAAATCAACAGAAGTGATGCACACAAAGCAACAGAGAAAAGGATAAATCAGTGGTCAAGCAAAGAAGAGAGAAGGGACCTTTCTGTCGAGGATTGAAATCTGGTCTTTAAGGCTTTGGATTGACTTGGCACGCTGGTCCATGAACTCTAATAGAGCTTCTCTATCATCTGGGATTTGAGTTGAGGACGTTTTTGCTACTACTCCACCTTCTTCCCCTTGTTCAATTTTAGGTTTTTTCATCGCCGCCGTCGCCATTGCAGTCTCCGTTCGTCTTCCTCCTACCAAACCCCTTTTTTTTATCACCCCGCCCGATGCGTGCTAAGTGTAGGCGGGGGCTTATTTTTCCCTCTCGTCGTTTCAATTTCGCAACCACATTTTTCTTTTTTCTTTTTTTCACTTTTCCGATTTTGCCGCTTCACTTACTAGGGCTAATAATATGTATGTAGTCGTGTGCAGCTCAACGGAACAGTGTTTTATACGGATATACGCGATTCCTTTATTTGGAATTAAAACCGTCAAACACTAAAACATCATTTTGTCACAAGCCCCACAGGGCCACAACCACAAACACACACACACACAAAAAAAGACAAACCCATATAAGAAGAAAAAAATATGAAATTTGATTTTAAAAAAATTAATAAGTTCAGTTACATTTGTGGCTGTGATTTATTGCATACATACTGAAAGAAGACTGTTCTAAGAAACTAACAGAATTCACCCCGCATACAACAAATTTAGCATTTGTGAGAAATAATATCAAAGTGTATATTTAATTTTGGCTCGTAAATTGTGGAAAAATGAAAACAGTCTGGTCCAGAAAACAGGGTTGGTAATGGTAACTGAAGCATTCAGAAAATGTACATAAAAGCAATGGAAGTCAGAAAGGATGTCAAGAGTATGGAGACAAAGTTCACACCATTGTTGTCAAGGATGTCCACTCCTGATATCTTCTTTACCGTCGGCCCTGGTTTCCCTACAATCTGCACGACACATCATTCAGTCAACTACTCTTTCTCCCTCGAACCCACAAATTTTACATGTTCTTTTTTTTTGAAATGTACCTTGTTCCGAACAGAGCAGAAGCCACTGAATTGGATGGTTGCTCCTAGTACAGAATCAATAAGACTTCCACATAATCCAGCTAATGCAGCGAGTGGAACGACTAAGAGTTGCTTCAGAGCCACATTGCTTGGGCATTTTGCGGTAAAGAATCCGAAAATAATGAATGTTAATCCAACAGTGGTGCCGGCTGCCAAGGCAGCTAAGAGTCCTGTCTTTGTAACTCCACCATTTGTGCCCTTCTTCACCGGCTGAGAATGAGACCAGACGTTTTAGCTAAACATGGAAAATTCATTAGCGACTGGGAAAAAAAAGGAACAAGAAAAACCTTAAACGTTGTGATTAGTCGAGGCTGGGCATCACTTAGAACCCCAAGCTCCGAGGACCAGGTGTCTCCACTACAGCAAGCGTAATGACCAATGATCCCACCAATAAGAGCTGTTACCGTTATCGAATGCTTCGAGTCTAAACACTTGTCCTCCCAACCCGTTAAAGTACATGCAATTACAGCTAGAACTGATGCAATCCCACTATTGCAAAACACTTGTAACCTGAAACAAGATATTTGAGTAATCCCCTGTCAAAGCAACTTTATATTGGTCAACTAAATAACAACTTCTACAAGTGAAATCATTTGCTAATATGCCAATGGAAAATATATTAGAGGCTAACCATAAAGAAACAATCTCTCCAATGAATTTCTAAATATCAACATCAACATCAACCAAGGAAATGGAAATATCTTTGTTTAGAAACAGTCCAGTGTATGTGGTTCTCAATGGTATGCTAATCTAATCCCACATCTACCAAACAATGTCACATAAGTCAATACACAAAACTCGACCAGGAAATTATATTAGAAACAGATCATTATATAAACACTCCAGCGGATATAGTAGATTTGCAGAGCAAACAAAAAACGTTTTCACAGTTTAAAAAATGTACCAGTTCCTTTGTCCACCTTCCTTGAACTCAGCATCAACGCGTCGTTTTTTATCTTCGCCAACCTTGGTGAGCTTCGAGGACGTAAGAAAGAATACAAGCAGCAGAGCTCCGTACCTTTTTTTTATATATAGATTCAACAGATTCATCCGATCAGAACCAATACGAAACACTTTCTCAATCACGAAACAATCGAATGTCAATCACCGAACGAATCAAAATCGGGAGAAGAAAGAAACCTGTAACCGGCGGCGAAATGGATGGTCATAACGAGGAATCCAGCAATTCCACCGGAGAGATCGAGCGACTTCCGCTTGTACGATCGGAAAGCGATGAGTGACGATATTACGACGGCGATGATAAGCCTGAACTGCGGCGACGTTTCCATTTTTACAAGTACTATCGGAGAAGCTCGAAAATTTCAGTTGTTGAGCGTCGAGAGAGAGAGAGAGAGATAGTACAGACAGAGCAGTTGACCCAAACAACGTCATCACTGATTCTGATTCATGTATTTTAAGTGTTGTTGTTGGTTTGGTAAGATGTTTACACAGGCCTGGACCTGATATTAAAATAATGGGCCTTAATGGGCTGACCCAATATAGATTTTGTAACAGACGAGATAACGCGGGAGAACATATTTTCATACGTGGACGGGGAGAATCCAATCGGCGATGAGAGATTGGGACTCGGAATCGATTTCTATTATGACGTGGCACCACTTAAATCACAATATCCGTATTCCCTCTCTCTCTCTCTCTCTCTCTCTCTCTCACACCTTTCTCTATCTGAGCTTCTCTCTCTCTTTCTCTGTAGAGCAATAATGGCTGCGGCTGCTTCTTCCTTTACAATCGCGTCTTCTTTCTCCGAACCACGGGCTCAGATCCTCAATTCCTCGAAGCGTTCGAACCTCCCTCTTCAATATACCATCCCTTACAAGGTCGATTCACGGAGCAGAAGTAAAAGACTGGGACTCGTCGTCAGTTCCGTTTCAGCTCCCAACGTTGAGCTTCGTACTGGACCTGATGATCTCATCTCTACACTCCTCTCTAAGGTCTGTATCCCCGAAACTATACGCCCATCTTATAACTCGAGGATCTGACTTGATTAGGGGTATTTATTTGAAAGAGTTTTTGATGATTGTGGTGAAACAGGTTGCGAATAGCGATGGGGGTGTGACACTGAGCCCTGAACAACACAAGGAGGTTGCACAAGTGGCTGGAGAGCTTCAAAAGTACTGTGTCAAGGAGCCTGTTAAAAACCCTCTCATTTTCGGAGGTAAATTATTAAGAACATAGCTGCGAGCGATTTGCTTCTTCCTTGATTCATAAATGTGAATTCTCGAATTGTGGTGCAGATTGGGACGTGGTGTACTGTTCTAGACCAACCTCTCCCGGTGGAGGCTACAGAAGTGTGATAGGCCGCCTCTTCTTCAAAACGAAAGAGATGATACAAGGCATTGATTCTCCTGATATCGTCAGGAATAAAGTTTCCATCACTGCTTTTGGTTTTCTTGACGGAGATGTCTCCTTGACAGGTAAATAAAACCAACCATATGTAGTATGTATTTGGTCAAACCTACCTCATCTTTTCCTGTGTTTAATCTTTCAACCTTTTGTGTGATCTTATTCTGTAGGGAAGCTGACGGCGTTGGACAATGAGTGGGTTCAGGTGATATTTGAGCCTCCGGAAATCAAGGTAGGATCTCTGGAGTTTAAATACGGATTCGAAAGCGAAGTGAAGCTTCGGATCACATACGTCGATGAGAAACTTAGGTTGGGATTAGGCTCTAGAGGATCATTGTTCGTCTTCCGAAGGCGTCAGTAATATTTGTTTTTCCCTCGAGCATCAGTCAATGCAATTCACTATAGAAACGAAGAGACAACATATTGGCACTTGCGAGTGTGTAACAGTCGAAAACCACAAACCTGTGTACACAAACGGTGTTTTAGTAGGAACTTTGTTGTAATTTAAACTTCATTCCAAGAGTGTTTCACTCCCGATGAGTTGTTGATGAAGCTATGGTGAATTTCAACGTATTCTTGCAAAGAACTACTACAGCCACAAACTCAAATTCAAAAGATGAATGTTCAATTCAAAACTTCTCACGGAAATCTGAAACACTCAGAATAACCATCTACAGACATATTCAGAGCTGCCATACCTGTGAGGACCAAAGCATACATGAGTAATTGCCGAAGAATCTATAATGCTCTCAATACATGTTTAATCTAACTTATACATATAGATGTACAGATGTAAATGATGAAGTTTGGTTTAATTACCACAAGCCTGGATGATTTCATTACACAATCTACACACGTCCTCTTCCCCGCCTATGTCCTCGCCCTCTTCCTCTTCCTCTTCCTCCTCCTCTTCCATGGCCATAGCTATCATCTGGTCTTCCGTAATCAAACATATTCATTCTGATATCCGCTGCCCCGGTTCCATGCATCTCCTGCCCCTACACAGAAAATTACAATCAAAATTCTCTCATCGTAACCATTTATGTTTGTATGGTCCCAACACGTAAGTAATAAGTCATTGAAAGACAAAAATGGTGTGCTAATTGAAATAATGGTCTGGTTAATAAATCAAATAGCCAATTAAACACATAGATGATGGATCATAGGGATAATCGAGATTGTTGTGACTCACATAAGAGTCTTCTAGATCAAACTGATTCTGAAGCTGCCATGCAAGATCTTCATCGCGGGAAGTGTTGCTAGGATGGTCAACTGTTGCAAGACCTCCCCCGCCAGTATTCCTCTTTTCCCACTCATCCAGTGTAAGCACTGAAGAGTCTTCTTCTTCTCTCCCCCTCCCTCTACCTCTACCTCTACCTCTACCTCTTCTTCCTTGGTATTGCCGGTCATTTGAACTCGAATTTTTCATTTTCTCAAGAAGTATCTGCGCAGCCGCCTGGTTCTGTACAGGAATAGCTTCCACCACTGCAACAATGGGAGAATGTTATGGCACTAACGAGCAAGAGACTTACTTGGCCTTTTTTGGGACGAATGATAGTTATCTCATCTAATGTTTCAATGCAATTGCCTAATGAAAATGCCAAACTAATTAACGCAACAAATATCTGATATGCTATGAGAAAAATTAGATGGCACACCTTGTTTAGGTCTTGTATCTGAACTGCTTGGCTTTTCCTGATTTTCAACTTTGACAGATTTTGGATCAGAATCTGCAGGATTCCTTTGTAAATTCTTATCTGTACCTTTTTTGTTACCACCAACTTCACTACTTTCACCTTTTTCTTCACCGGCGTGTTTTACGTTGCTTTCTGCAGCAGTAGGTACGATGTTCCTTGATGTCGTCTTGTTGTAATCTGTCAATCATCAGACATACGCTGACAAATTAATTTTTCTGATGCATTGGCCAAACTTCCATTACGATACTCGGTGTAAGCCAACACAAACGAAGAGAAATTCAAGAGACCATCAATTTACCACACAATGAAAATGCAGTCACTCAAGTTCAAGTATTCAAACAATGGAGACCCAACAGTGCCAAAATGGATACCAAGCCGAGAATAAAACATAGATCAGACATCTACATGAATCCTCATAGGTTATATAAACCGATACGTTGGGATTTTGAAGCTCCGGTCAAATTACTAATATGTCTATGCTAAAGTGCATTTGTGTATAACAACTTTTGCAGCAGTCAATGCATAGACAAGACATCTTTTACAATTTTATGCACACTAACAATTCCAAAATTGGTAAATATTCTATTTGTTAACAAAGATTGGCCAACCATTATAAACTATAAAGTGAAAGAAACATGCAACAAACTACTAAAAGAAAATTGAATAGCAATGCGCAAAATAAGACAACCCTGCTTACCACGGTGATGGGAACCTTTTTGAATCTTCAACTCCTCAAATGGAGGAGGGCCATCACCAGCTTTGCTTTCCTGAGATTTCCTTCCAGATGAATGAGCCAAACTAGCATATTTTTTCTTCATCTGCCATTCTTCAGTGAGTGAAGGCACATTACCGCCCAATAAAGTCACCTCTTTTGGAGTCAAACATACTATACCGTCACGTACCACAGCCTTATTTTCTAAACGAACCTGCCAACGATGCAAAGGTATTATGTTTCCATAAGACACCCTCCTGATGTATATTCGATCATAACGCACAGACAACACAACATGAATCTGTCAATTAATTAGATTGAGATGTAATAATACCTTAGTACCAGGAGTCACATCATTGTTAATCGATGGTATATGAGAGTACTCAAGTGCAGATATCTCAGTCTTCCCATCAGTCAGAACGAATTTGAGAACTCGTTTACCAGTTGAACTTCCCAAGAATTCCTCTGCGCTACTTTTTGTAACATCCCTAACAGAACTTATCTATATGCTCAAAAAGCAAAGAAAACCAAATTAACACAATACAGAGAAACTAAAGTACCAAATTAAAAACTATGATATGTACCTGAAGAACTTTGGGGCCTTGAAGATGAGAACACCTGCGTAACTCGGTTGGATCAGGGAGAGACTTGCCTCCTATTAATCTAATATCCATATTAAGCAGCTCGGCCTCCACTGAGTCCACCACCGCGCCTGTTTGATTACCGCCGCCAACCAAGGAGTAGATATCAGTGACTAGAGATTTTAAGTAAGTTACGTCTCTGAAGCACCAGCCCCGGTTAGTTAAAGCATTTATCACGACGGCGTGAGTGTTGCCGCCGGCGGAGGAGGTGGATGCTGCCTCCATTGCGTCGCACCGGAGAAGTTTGAGATTCTAATTTGGGGGAAAATGTTAATTGAAAACGGAATTACGAGAAAGGAAACTTTAATTATGAAAAGTTTGTTTTTTTCGTAAGGTTTGGTTAGTGGGCCTAATGGCAGGCCCATATGTAACTCCGATGGAATGACTTCTATGCTTCCCGTGTGGAATCCGACCAAAGTCGATAAAGAAGCTATGACGATGGACGATGGTAACTCCGTCTACGTCGGCGGCCTACCTTACGACATCACAGAGGAGGCTGTCCGCCGTGTCTTCTCCATTTACGGCTCTGTGCTCACCGTTAAGGTTAAAAAAAGTTCTCTTTCTGTTGTTGCTCCAGTATCTTAACTAAATTTAGGTTTCTTAATTAGGATGATTCATTAGTTACTCGATAAACAATTAGTTCTCGTATTTGAGATTTCAATCTTATTGTGATGGTGTTAAGAGATAGTAGATATGAAACGAGATATACATATGAGCTGGTCTAGAGTGTACTTTGACATATTTGTACTCTTTTGGGAATTCAGATTGTGAATGACAGGAGTGTAAGAGGGAAATGCTATGGCTTTGTTACATTTTCAAATCGTCGATCGGTTGATGATGCTATCGACGACATGGATGGAAAAGTATGGTTCTTATTCTTTGTTTGTAAAACCAAAAAAAAAGAAACAACTAGTTTTGTATTTTGCCTTTTCTATTATGATGTTTTGGAGTAATTTATATTGTTGACGGTACTGAGCTCGTAATCAGAATATTGGTGGGCGTGCAGTGCGTGTGAATGAGGTGACGACAAGAGGTGGAAGAATGAATTCAGGTCCGGGGCGGGTACGACCACACGGTGGCTGGGATAGAAGCCCTGATAGGAGAAGTGATGGTAATTATGACAGGGATCGGTATAGTGATAGGTCCCGAGAACGGGATAGGTCTCAGGACAGAAGGAACGATCAACGTTACATAGAGAAGGAAAGAGCTTATGAGCATTCACTTGATTTTGAGAGGAGAAATGATCATGATATGCTTGATAGAAATGGTTACAAGGAAAGAGTTTTTGAAGGTGATGGAGGAGATTGGCGTGGGGATAGGTCTTTTGGGGATAATGGTAGGGGAATCAAAATCAATGGGACCAGTACTCAAGAAGGTAGGAGCCAAGAAACAAAGAGAGATGATAGGTAAACTTTTTGTTAAAGTTTTATGTAGTTATAGACTTCACATTGGCCATTAGCTTTTAGATATAGGAGTACTCCACTTGTTTATTCCTGTAAAATTGGTCTCTGCTGGTTTGAATGAGTCAATACTGAAACGCTAGTGTAGAGTATTTTTACGCCGCTAAACCAAATCATCCACACATGTTGTGGTTAAGTATGATAAATTTTCGTTGATGAACACAAATGCAGAAGGTTTGGTTTAATAGATTTGTAGAAATCACTTACTCTTCTTGGCTTTGTGCGAAAGTATTTGGCTTGCTTTGGTTTTGTTGAGATGTCTGAATCTTTGTATGTTTTTACTGAATTAGCAGTACCATGCTTGATGGTGGGCGTGGAAGAGATCACTTCTCTAATACAAGTGGAGATCATAGTTCTCAGGTAAAGATGATGTTTGTTAGCCATGTATTGTTGCATAGTTTATGTGACAAATTGCATCTTTTATACAGGTGAAAGGAGAACTGGATTCGCTGATTAAGATGCGTGAGGCGCTTCAAGATGAGGTATGAGGTCGTATATCTGCCCATACAGGCTGGTGGTGTACTAATTTTACATAATCATTGAGCGATCGGAAAAAATGATGGGCTAGTTTCAATTATAAGGTGCTGGTGGTGGAGGAGAGATTGGAAGAAAAAGAAGTAGTGTGCTCAGAGTTACAAAAAAAGTCTAGGGTATGTGTCTTCTATATCTTACAAACCTGAATTTTTTGACTATCGATTTGTTCTCATTTGAAATGGTTAAGACAGAGGCTAGAAGATTTGTTGATCAATGAAAAGAAACTGGTTTCACAACGCCGGAAAGAATTGGCAAAGGTAAGCATAGGTCCTGTTTTCGAAGCTAGTTGTGTTATGGAATTTTTGTTGACATATGGTTTTTGTTTGTGGTAGCTACATAAATCATTTTCAAGGGTTAGAGAGTGCACTGACAACCTTAAAGACTGTGAACAGGAACTCCAGGTTACTTTCTAAACTCGTGATTGTCGTCATTGCATAAGGATTAGGCCTAATTCTGAAACAAGTCTCTATTTTTTTCTGCAGTCGCTTGTTAATGCAGCAGCTAGAGATGGCGTGGCAGGTGCTGATGAAGGACTGTGAAACGTGTATGCGTAACACGGTCACCCGCATGTATGATCTGCTCTGTCTAAAGTGTAGTTTTGATGTCTTATCTCTGTGTGCCTTTCCAAGTTTTTTTCCCCCAAGCCGAGCTACGCTGATTTGGTACATATTTTCTGATATGGTACATATTTGCATATGTTTTAGCAAATTATGTATGCATTTCGTTGAGATTGTATCATTATCATACGAACATCAACAAAATAATTATGTTTTTCACGTTCTACTTAAACTAAACCAGTCACCAAGTTCACTGGATAGTCTAACAAAACAATCACACTATACATAAATGGCTTTTGTGTAAATACTATTTTTATTAACAGTTTTCCTTTTAATACAAAATAATATAAAGTTTGACCACAAAAAGCAAAATATTATTAAGTTGTTAGAAAATGACATTTCACTTTAGTAATGTTTGCTTTTTTTTTTCAGTAAAATAACTATACTTGGCTATAGTTAAAATGTTTTTAAAATGAGAAGAAACAAAAAACAGTTAAACTATTAAGGTTGACGCGACCACCATCATCTCCACCGTCCATTACTCGTAAGCCGAAAGCTTTAATTTTGATAAAGATGTGAACATCCATTGACCTATCGTTTGCTTGTAAAGCCAAGTTAGCCAACCAACACTCAAATCATCATTATACATGACGATCTTTAAAACAAACCCATTTAAGATATACTCTATATGTTTGTCTTCTCATATAAACTTCACTATAGTAATATTCAAAGTTCATTGTTGATTGTATCTTTTTAAGGCATGATTCGTCCAGCTTATAACAAACCAGTATGCAGTAAACATTAAACAACATAAGCAAAAACGTTCTTCCTGTGGCGACGCTCTAGTGGAATTCCACGTTACTCCTTGTTTTCTTGGTGAGCCGTATTGTCAATTCAACGTGGATATGAATATATTTTAGTGGTTTGACAATTGTATGATGATTGAAAGAGCGTAATTAGGTCACTTAATTTAAAGAAAGTGTAAGTTTTAGTCTTGTAGATAAGTACTAAAAGTAAATAATATAAGCGTGACACTTATTATAAAGAAGAAAAAACAAATTATTGGTTTGGGTCAGTCATATAATCAAATGCTTGTTGTCTTAAGCAAAAAATTCGATACATATAGAGATAAATCGCAGATGTAGGTGATTTTAGTAGGTCATGACTCATGCCCCTATCAACTTTAATTAATGTACATATGTGGTTTCGATTGTTCCTTTATACTCAAGGAAAAAAAGAAAGTTAAGAATGGCATATAATAGTTCATCAAAAACTAGTGAACTTGGCTTTGACCTAACAAGTGAACTTAAAAATATTTTATATTCCCACCACAAAGTTTATGTCTACTTAGATCACTCTTCTATATATATAACCTACAACATTGAAGTTGATCCTATCAACTCAAAACACCACCCTTCAAAAAAAATTAATAAGAAATGGAGAAAAGCCAAAGATGTAACAAAGACACAGCCACCAACATAGGCTTTTGCCTTCTTCCCTCTGAACTCATACAAAACATTTTATTCCATCTTTGTATACCTGAGATCATCCGAATGAAACTACTCAACAAGTATGTTTTGACAACAATCTCTGACCGTAGTTTCATCCGACAGCTCAACGACGGATCACAGAGAGACACGTGGATCTTCGTCTACACGAGGCGTTGGCGCCGCGACAACGGTGTGCTTCACGGGTTCTCGGACCGATCCGTACGGTGGTTCAAGATCCCCGTGGCTGATATACTCGCCCGGGAGATTCACCCTGGTGAAGATTTATATTTACTAACGGCCAGCGGTAATTTTCTTCTATTTGCCTCCAATACTCATAGTGGAATCATAGCTGTTGATTTGGTTGACAAGATCGTTACAAGAATCAGCTCATGTCCGTTAGGTCCACGTGGGACTTCGTCTTGGAGGCGATCTGGTATGAAGCTTGTGCCTGATCCATCAAGTCCAAGTCATTTCCGGTTTATGTTCGCTGAGATGGTGAATAACCGACCGGTTCTGTTTACTTATCATTCTTACACGGCCACGTGGCATACCATAGAAGCAGAGGATACAAATAATTTGGCTTTTGTGAAAAACAGTAATGTGTTATTCTTAAGCTTATCGAATCAACCTCACGAGAGTACTGTGATGAGCGTTGATGACGATGGTTCGATGACGAACCGGTTTCCAAGGATTTTGCGGCCGAGATTAAACCAAAGCGCGATCGGACAATGCCCGTCGAGTGTTGGTTTCAGCAGAAACGATCTAGAGAGTCAACTGTTGCATATACATGGAGATGAATACAAAGTGGTGATTAGATTAGACAGAGTAGATAATTCGAAGATGAACAAAACGATGAAGAGTTTAGAGGTTTGGGAAATAAGCTCAAACGGTGAGAAATGGGAGTTAGTGTCAAGAGCTCCGAGTGAAGTGATCAGCAACAAGCCTTGTGGCGTGATGATGGGTTGCTTAGAGAGGAGATTAGGGGTGATTAGAGTGGCTCTAATGACGAATCATGACGGTTTATGGAATATAATTTGGTTGGATTATGAAAAGAATAAGGATAAGTGGGAGTTGGTCCCACTACCTGATTGTAGATTCTTGCAAGGCTCAAATATGGCCGGGATTAGTTTCTCCTCTGGCCTCACCTTCTCTTTGTAAAGTCTTTTATATATAAAAATTTAATGTCGGTATCAATCATACGACCATACGTACGTTTTTTTTTTTTTTTTTTTGTTATATCATTGTAGAGGGATTAATAAATGATTCACGAGGGACATTGCATGACTCATGCTTGAGGATTCAAGTCAACCACGGATTTAAAACTCTAGAAAAAATAATTGAATCACGGGCTTAAAAGAAGATGGTTTCTTTGTTTTTTTTGGAAAAATAAACTTTCCTTTAGAAATTGTGTTATCTTGAAAAGAATACTACAACTTTAGTAACGAAGGTTTTCTCTAAATATTTTCATCACACTCCTACTTCTGAAAATAAGCTTGTAAAAAGGTTAAGTTTAAATAAGCTTCTTAAGCCAACTTCTAAAAAGTTTAGAAGTTGGCTTTTTAGAAGTTTCTCCTTTGTTGTACGACACGACAGTCATACCATATCGATTGTCTGATAAGCTAAGATGCATTGGGTCTAGTTGAAGAAATTCATCTGCTCAAACTTTACCTATAGGTCTCTAGTATATATATAACTAGCAGATTGTAGCTGTGGAGAGTTTGTTAGTTAGCAATTAGTGAGGGCTGAAGTTTATAAGACTTGTCTTTGGTTTGGTGAATTGGAACAAGACAGCAGTTCCACAGGTTTGTTCTTAACATATTCACAATGTGTTACAGTGTTTAATTCCTCCTTGTTTAGAGCTCGATATATATATAACAAGATACTGGCCGATATGCATGGTCGTAAACGCAATCTTGTTATGAGGGATGGAAAAAGAGAAGTCAGTGGCCTTTCATTTCTAATTAAATTTGTTAATTTTCTCCTAAATTCTATGTCAAATCTTAACTAACAAAATTACAAATCTCTCAATTAACTATTATCACTAGGATCCGACAGCGCTGTAGAATATTTATTGATATATAATATAATTGTTAATACATAAATTATTATAAATAATTACATTTGTAAAATTTACATATTAATAATTTATATTTTGACGGACCAACCACTAAAAAATTGCATTCGTAAAAGTATACAAAAATACAAACTTACAATGTAAATTTAGACGAACCAACACATAAAAGATTGTTCGTAAAAATAACACTAATAATCCATATGTTGACGGAGCAACCGTAAAGATTGGATTCGCGGAAATATCAATCATAACCCGCTTTACCTTATGATTGTGAGTTTCGCAAACCAACTCGTACAGTATATACAAAAAATATCATCATGATAGTCTTATATATATAATATATATCTAGAATTTTTTAAAAATAAATATGTTGTTAAGAAGTACCACTATGTATATAGAGAGTGAAATGAAATATATTGTCTCTACTTGATTTTTAGGTTAACTTGTTCACATTATAAAAATATATCATCTTTCTTGTTTGAGTATATTTTACCATAATATTATTGATCTAAAAAAAAAAAAAATAGGAGATCAATAATAAAAAAAGGAATAAAAAAGTCTAGTAATCAAGTAGTTAGCATTTAGTTTTTTAAATTTTAAGAAAATTATTAAAATACAAAAAAAAATTAGTTACCAAAATAGGATTAGTTAGCATTTAGTTTAAAAAATGGTTATGTTAAACATTAAACGTATTAAAAACCTATTTTAAGAAAAACATTTGTGAGATAAATGAAAATATTAAGATAATTTCTAAAAATCTATATATATATATATATATGATTTTGTATTTCCCTGTTTTAAGTATATATATATACTAAGAGCTTCCCACCGTTATAGCCTGGAAGCATCACCCCAAGATGACAAGAACAATAGTGTACTAAAAGTGCGTTGAAAATACTCATTTAATTCAAAGCTATTTACATATATTGTTACCAAATAATATAATTCTAGTTTAAAATATATGTTAGGATTAATCTTATTTAAAATTTTAGAAATTGTTAATCCATTTTAGAATGGATATATTTTCAAATAACTAAAAACATAAAATTTAATGTTACTGACTGCAATAATTCATACACTTTTAATAATTATTTTGGTATTCATATTATTATTATTGTTAATATGATATATGATATAAAAATATATCTAGTAAATGAAATGAAATATATTTAATATGTAAATTAATATATTTAAGATATAATGACAAAAAAAACTAGTCTAAGATAAAATAAAATAAATATACAAACAAAATTTTATTAAAAGTATTAAATTAACCTAAAAATATAGATATATTATATTGATGAAAAGACTCTTTTGATTCTTGATCAATGGACACACTGCTACTTTTGAAATTAAGCTTTTAGAAAGGTTAAGTTTAAAAAAGCTTCTTAAGTCAACTTCTAAAAAGTAGTATAGAAAACAAAACTATAATTCGCTAACTTTTAGAATGCTAGATTATAATTCAAAAAGAAAATACGTTCTCATGGTTGCACTTATGTCATTCTATAAATGTTAATAGATACTCAAAATGACAAACAAACAAATATGTGAATCAGCACAAAGGTGGAGATCCAGTCAGATTGCGTCCAACCCACGACGGCACGACCTCAACCTTTCTGTAGTAAAAAGAGACTTTAAGCTGGCTACGTGGATCTGAAGCACCACATTGCTCTTTTCGTGTAGTGCACAAACGTTTGCGAAGTGCACGGAGCCTATAGGTCAAAGTGTTGATATGATATGATAAACAATTGAAAAAATCTCGTGTAAACATACCAATTAGGCTATAACTCTCATTTTTCTTATCAGTTCTGAGTTTGGTATGTGTGCTCGTTCTCGACACAAGCAAATTTAATAGGTAGAAGTACTCATCTTGAAAAGCTAGCTTGTTGGGAGAGGATGGTCACTCTTACTGATTCGTATACATGCTTCTATCGTTAGACTACTTAGCAACTTTAGATGTTTTAACGGCCGGTTAAATGTATATAATTCATTTTGGCCACAAGCCCAGGCTTGCCTTGCTTGACCTCAAGACCGGCTTTGTTCATACCTTAAAAATTTGATGAAAAGGTTACAACTATATAATGCGCTGACACATTCAAATGCTCTATATCAATCAAAAGCCAATTATACATACCAGACTCACCTGTCCCGACAGTCATGTTTCAACTGAACGGATTTAGTAAACTGACAAAAACGTAGAACAGTTGAACGCTTGAGACTATATCCAACTACTAATCTGCAGACAAACATTATCCATTCCTTTGCCTGCAGGCTCGTATGGACTGTTCTTTCACATTAGCATCAAAACAAAATAACAACACAACACCATCTTTTGCGCATCACTAAAAACATAGTAACACAGAGAACAGAAACTGATTTTGTATTGATGGAAAAAGAAGATGAGGGGAGACAGGGTTTACAAAATGTAATACTATATAGAGGTCAGAAACCAGGAAAAGCGTTCATACTTTTACTAGAAACCTCTGTAAAATGTAAAAAAAAAAAATGCTAAGGTATTCAGATTCCGAAATCAATTGCTACACACCTGAAACGGGTGTAAAACAAATGGAAACCTCTCTTCATACAACAGAAGCTATCTTCCCCTGATTCAACGGCGTCAACTCTTCATCTTCCTCCCCTTTCTCACTATCCTTCTTGTTGTCCCTCTCGGTATCCACCGGTTTATCCAAAGCAACAGACTGCTGATAACCAACACCTCCACAGATAGTAAAAAGGAGACAAACCAAACCAACAGGAGTAGCATGCTTATCCCAAATCAAAACATTGATCACAACAGTCAAGAACTTGTTAACAACACCAGTGACTGTAAACGCAGTAGCAGAGATCGCATTCCTAGCAGCAAATCCAAAGTAGCTGATAAGGAAACCAAACACACAAGACAACGCCACAGCTGAAAACGCAACAGGCTCAAACAAATTGCCACCATTCTCATTCACGGCGGCGAAAACCTCGGTATGTTCTCCAGTGAGAAACCAAAAGATCGGAGCTATCATCAACGACAAGAGATTATTATACAGAACGTATCCCCAAATGTTCAATCCTAGATGCGACACCATATGCTTAATGTAAACCATTTCAGTAGTGATGGTAACGAGATAAGCCAAAGCCCAAGAATAAGCCGTAAGAGTAAAAGCCGAGTCAGTTGCAACATACCCAACAGCACCAGCGAGGATGACGATTAGAGCCAAGAACGTAAGCCTCGAAGGTAAAGGCTGACTACGAAAGATAGTATCAGCGATCGCGACCAAGAGAGGAGTGAGAGATCGGAATACGATAAAAGTATCGACATTAGCGTGACGGAGGAGGTTGGTGTTGGTGAAGATAGCGAGGTAAAAGACGATAGCTGCGGGGAGAAACTTTTTAGCAGTCTCCCAGGTGAAAGGATCGTGATGGAGAAACCCTAATTTGCCGAGAAGCCAGACGGCGACGGTGCAGGTTAAGTACTGGAGTGCGGTGAGAAGACCAGGGTAGTTGAAGTAGGTGATTGCGAATTTGTTGATGACGGCGAGGAGACTGGAGCAGAGTGCGTAGCCGATGACGAGGCTGGTGGTTGTGTATTGTTTGCTTGAATCGAATCGAGAGGAAGACATTGTTTTTTTTTAGGGATCCAGATCGGAGAAGAAGAAGAAGAAGAGAGGATTTGGGATCTGGATCGGAGTATTGTATTGAGAGAGACTAATTGGAGGAGGAAGAGGAAGGCGACGACTTCATAATATTCATTGATTCACTGAGTGTCGTACGGGAATGGCAAAAAGAAATTTGCTGTTATCTTTTCTTTGTTTTGAGAGTCACTTTGAGTTAAATTGTGGTGTTAATTTTGGTCAAATGACTCATTAATGAAAGTAATTGATTTGGATTTTTGTTAATTGTGTAAGAGAAATTAGGAGTTTTTTAGACATAAACCAGTCAATGCACTTATTAGGCAAATAATTGAGATTCTCTTTCTTTCTAACAACTTATAATTTTTTTTTCTTATATTTTTTTGTTTGATTATATATTCTTTATTTATAAAACTAAATCATCTCATGATAATATACTATATGATATAAATATTTTTATATGTTGCATTTTGAAAAAGATACAATATTTTATAGAAAAATGATTGGTTTTTTTTATCGAATATGAAAATGTTATATGATTCTGATTACAAGAAATTATAGGAACTTAAGTATTGTTTAAGCAAGGAGTTACATTTTGCTAAAGCTTTATGTTACACGTTTTAATAATTACTGACCAAAATTTCAAACGTTATATTTTTTTTGGCCTTTTTCTAATTTAGATTAATGGTATGAGTTGAAACATTTAGTCGAAACCATTACCTAACAAAATAAACATGATTTTTAAATTTTTGTTGTTATTGTTGAAACTTCAAAGCTCAAACCATTGACTACAAAAGAAAAGTTGCTTTTCCAATCTTTGATCTAATAATAAAATGGTTCATATTTATAAATGTTTATGCTAGAAAATTTTCATCACAAAATTTGTTGTTATTGTTGAAACTTCAAAGTTCAAACCATTGACTACAAAAGAAAAGTTACTTTTACAATCTTTGATCTAATAATAAAAAGGTTCATATTTAGAAATGTTTATGCTACATATTAGTTAATGAATCTAAACAGACCAAATAAAAAAGAATGTGTTTATTTTGTAATTTTTATAGGAAACATCGTATATGTGATTTTTTTATTTGTTTTGAAAGTTTTTTTTTTTTTTCTAATGAAACATTATGTATGCCATGAAATCATATGTTGAATATGACTTATTAAAAATAACATATATTTTGTAAGATCTATTCTAGTAGATCTAGATTTTTACCCGCGGTATACCACGAGTTCTCTATTTCAGATCTTGCCACCAATGTTTCTCAAATCTCACCGCTGATGTTTTTCCACATCTCATTGTCGATCTTGTCGTTCATCGCTGGAATAGCGAAACAACAACGAAGTTTTTTTCTTTTTGTTGATGCGCCTTGCTTTTTTTCTGCAGAAAGCCGAAAGCCCAATTTTCAAAATATCTTTTTTTTTTTTGGTAAAAGGCAGGGAGAAATCCCCCAGCTAATATTATTAAAAATACAAAAAGAAAAAATTACAACCGAACTTGTCGGGAAACAGAAACACCCGACTTATCCTCCCTTAATAAAGGTTCAAGACAGATCGGAACCAAACTAAGTGCATGAAAACCTAACGGCAAAGTGAACGCGTAGTTTGCTAATCCATCCGCGAGGCGATTAGCTTCCCTATACACATGAGTGACACGGACTGACCAGTCCTTTAAGAGAAAGCCATGGCACAGACGTACCAGGAACGACAGAGGATGAGTATCTTCTATCCCTGTCTTAAGAAAACCAACCACCAACTCTGAATCCACCTCCAATTCCAGCCTTGTAGTTTGCTGCTCCCAGGCTATAACCAAACCGTAGTACACGCCCCATAACTCCGCCAACGGAGCCGTACAACGGCCAATATTCAAAACAAAACCACCACACCAATCACCACAGGCATTACGAAGTACACCACCCGCAGTTGCGAGTCCCCGGGTTACCATGCGAAGCCCCGTCTGTATTGAGTTTGAGCCAGCCAGTGGGTGGAAATAGCCACTTGACCAATCTTTCTACGCGCTCTACACTCTGACCTGAGAACATCGTATGTGCCTCCAGAACCTCAGTCGCTGCATCCTTAAGAAACTGAACTCTGTCCCGACACACCCTATGTTCCCCAAAAACATTGCCACAACGCCAAACAATACTAAACTGAATACTCGAATTACAATAATCAAAATAACCGTCTCTAAACTGAACCGAACCAAAATTTTATTCGGTTAGATTCAGACCAATTTTTAATTTTCAAAATAAATCGAAAACTGATTAACCGAAGCTGAATTATCCGATCGGACGGAAGACGCAGGCGTAGATGGTTCCGACTTCCAAGTTCCAACTAGCGCCGATATGAAGTTCAGCTACCAAAGACTCTAGATGAACTAGCAGGTTTTGCAATAAATAAAGAACAATTTCTATCAGTCGATTAATTTCCTTTTTAAAAATATAAATCGTGTGTATTTTTTATTTAGGTGAAATAGCTTTCTTGAGGAGGGTTTCAGAATCTGATCGAATAAATCAATCTCTCTCTCTCTCTCGTCTCTTCTTTCTTTCTCCTTCGATCTCTCTTTCGATAATTTGCTGCAATCACTAAAGGAAAATGGCTGCCGCAGGAGTAGATACGAGACGTCATGAGTTAGCGATGGAAGAAACCTGCAACGTCAAGGGAGCCGCCGCAAAACAAGGTGAAGGGCTTAAGCAGTACTATCTTCAGCACATCCATGAGCTTCAGCGCCAGCTCCGTCAGAAGACTAACAACCTCAATCGTCTTGAAGCTCAGAGGAATGAGCTTAATTCTCGAGGTTTACTTCCTTCTTTAACCCTAATTTCGCTGAGATTTCGGGTGCTTTCAAATTCCTAAATTGTTGAAGGTTTCCGATCTGGAAGTGGTTGGGTGATGTAGTTGTGTATTTTTAAAGCCTTGATTTTTAGTAGCACATTGTATACCCTAATTCAAAATTCTTAAAATCTGTTTGATCCTTTAGCAAAGTATGTGGCTATCAACTGCCAAAAGAGTTGTTTCGTGCCAATGTTTCTGTGGAGCATTGGCTCTTTCTTCACTCTCATAACTGAGCATTGACTCGTTGGTTTCGTACTAGTCTTTATAGTTTGTAGTTTTAGTTCTAAATCTCAAACTTCTTGTAACACTATTATTCTTTCTAAACTGAACAGTACGAATGCTCAGAGAAGAGTTGCAGCTGCTTCAAGAACCTGGGTCCTATGTGGGCGAAGTTGTTAAAGTGATGGGAAAAAACAAGGTCTTGGTTAAGGTATAAACTTTTGTTATATAGTATTGTGTCTATGACTAAATTAGCTTTATGCTGTTTCTGTTATTGTGAACAGTAAGTCGTAAACTCCCATTTTCCAGGTTCATCCAGAGGGGAAGTATGTTGTTGATATTGACAAAAGTATAGACATAACGAAAATCACCCCATCAACCAGAGTTGCTCTCCGTAATGATAGCTATGTTCTCCACCTAGTCCTGCCAAGTAAAGTAGATCCTCTGGTTAACCTTATGAAAGTTGAGAAGGTTCCAGACTCCACTTATGACATGATTGGTGGTCTTGACCAGCAAATTAAGGAAATTAAGGAGGTAAGTGAAAGAAAAAACGAAAGTCGTAGTCACTGGTTTATTTATAAGCGTGTCTGTTGCTTCATGGTTTTAAGTTTTATATAATATCTATATTGTTTTATCAGGTTATTGAGCTGCCAATCAAGCATCCTGAATTGTTTGAGTCTCTTGGAATTGCGCAGCCAAAGGTACACATAAATTTCAAAGCTTCTTCTCTATATTGTGACGATGCTTCTAGTGGATTAAGAATATGATTGCATACCTCTATTTCTAGGGTGTGTTGTTATATGGTCCACCTGGAACTGGAAAGACACTTTTGGCTCGGGCTGTTGCACATCACACCGACTGTACTTTCATTAGAGTTTCTGGTTCCGAGCTGGTCCAGAAATACATTGGAGAAGGTTCTAGAATGGTCAGAGAACTTTTTGTGATGGCAAGGTTTGTATATGCTAGTCCCTATTTAAGATTTCAAGCATGGCAATAGTGGTTGGTAGGACAAAATTGAACTGTTGATAAGATACATCGTCTAACATGTCCACAATTAGTAGCTGAAATTGACATGTGACGTTATATAAAATAAGGAAAGTGTTCTTTGTTCTACCATTAATATGGTTCTTTCGTGTAGACGACTTCAACGATGAATATCTTTATATAAAGTGTTCTTTATCATAGTGCCCAGCATTTAGGCTGCAGTAATCTCCTATGAGGAGCAAACTATATATAGATGAGATTATTGCTTACCTTTCTAGTGCCGCTGGTTTATGGTTTTCAGGGAGCATGCACCATCAATCATCTTTATGGATGAAATTGATAGTATTGGGTCTGCTCGTATGGAATCTGGAAGTGGAAATGGTGACAGTGAAGTGCAAAGAACTATGCTTGAGCTTCTCAATCAACTTGACGGTTTCGAGGCATCAAACAAAATCAAGGTACGTGTTAAGTTTTAAAGGGAAAAAACATGAATCTGAAGGATGAGTCTGTCTTTATCGTAGTCTGAATTTTGCAGACAAACTTGTTGATTCTCTAAATTGACTGTTGCAGGTTTTGATGGCGACAAATCGTATTGATATTCTGGACCAAGCTCTTCTCAGGCCTGGAAGGATTGACAGGAAAATTGAATTCCCTAATCCTAATGGAGAGGTAATGCATGTGCTACATAGAAAATGAAATTAGAAGTAACTTTGCTGTGTTGTTTTTGGTGAAAAGAAGGCACCTTATTTAGATTTTAGACTAAGTTACCTGAAAGATAATTCCTAAAGATGGTGAAGATGTTGAGAAACTATCATTTACGGCATACAATACTTCTCTTCATCCTCATGTTCATTCACCCGAATTGGGGCATGATGGTTTGAAAGATGGTAGACTTTTTATCATCTGCTGCCTACAGAACTTTAGTTTGGGAATGATGTAATTTGAAAGGCTCTTGGTGGTAGTCCTACCGATATAGGTTTTACATATTCTGGGATGGTATGCGTGACGAACATGTTTGGCTAATGTATGTTTATAAAATGTGTTGCAGTCACGTTTTGATATCTTGAAGATACACTCGAGGAAAATGAATTTGATGCGTGGAATCGATCTGAAAAAGATCGCAGAGAAGATGAATGGAGCTTCAGGTGCTGAGCTGAAGGTAAAGTGTTTTCTATTCCTCTGCTTCTCTCTTGCATCTCTCTACAATTTGCATCTCCCTCTTATGTTTTTTGGTTATTATGATCATCAGGCTGTGTGCACAGAGGCGGGCATGTTTGCGTTGCGGGAGAGGAGAGTTCACGTTACACAGGAAGACTTTGAGATGGCTGTGGCGAAGGTGATGAAGAAAGACACAGAGAAGAACATGTCTCTGCGTAAACTATGGAAGTAGGAATCTGTTTGTTGTGTGTACTCAAAAGTCAAGGGAAGGCCACAGTTTCATGTCAGACCACTGAAATTAGGGTTTCTTTTACTTGACAGTCTGTTGTTGGTTCTGTAACCTTTTTTTTCGATAACTCGTTAAACGTTTGAAAACAAAGTTTCTACTATCTAAACACTAGTTTATATCTCAATGGTCTTTATTCTTTAAGCATAACACTCAGATTTTAGAGTTCTATTTTCATTCCCCAGAGCCTATAAAAGTTGATATACTCCTGCCTGATAGGAAGAAAGGCTTGCGAAACCCATACTGATCCTAGCCAAGTGAAAAATGCAAACAACTTGCTATTCCTGGTTAATTCGGTTCGGTTTAGGTCGGTTACCCATAAAACAGTGTTGGTATAAATATGCTTCGGTTCGGTTAAACTGATTTAATAGCGGGTTAAGCTCGGTTCGTTTCGTTGTTTCAATTGTGGTATTGCTGACCCCTAATTTTACTTTTCTTACCCAGAAAGAAAAATATTTAATTGAACGAGAAAAAAGAAAAAAGATGTCTTGTTGGATAATCCAAGTTTATTTATCTATATAGTAGGGTTTATTTGTTAATGATCTCGTCCCCCTCTGTGATCTATCTTTTTGAATCTGATAAGCATATACTCGAGAGAGAGAGAGATCTGTTCGATAATTTGCTTCAATCACCGAGCAGATGGCCACCGTAGGAGTGGACGCGAGGCGTCCTGAGATGGCGATGGAGGAAACCTGCAACGTCAAGGGAGCGGCGGCGAAACAAGGCGAAGGGCTTAAGCAATACTATTTTCAGCACATCCATGAGCACCAGCGTCAGCTCCGACAAAAGACCAACAACCTTAATCGCCTTGAAGCTCAGAGGAATGAACTCAATTCTAGAGGTCTCCTTTTTCCTTCTTTAATCCTAATTGGCTAATTTCTTCCGTTTTTTTTTTCATGTATGGGTTTCTTTGTTAAATTGTTTGATTGGGTTTAGTAATCTCAGGATTATGTATTACTTAATTGTTTTGGTGATCCTTTAGATTGAGGGTTTCCGATCTGGATGTGATTGGATGGCGATTGAATCTTCTGTGTTGGATCTCTTTCAGAACTTGGTTTTTTTAGCAGCAATATTAACTTACCCAATTCAGATTGCTTGATTCTGTTTGTGTTGAGTGTGTATTAGCTTCTGTCATCTGGTTGATTTTGTTTAGCAACAAAGTATGTAGTGACTGTGGTGACGATATAAGACACAAGAATGAATAGAATCTAAATAATGAATGGGACTATCAATTGCAAAAAAAATTAAGTTATTTCATGTGAATATTGCTGTGGAAAATTCATGGCTGTTAGTGTTGTTACATTGGCGGTTCGGCTATGGCCTTTTCTTGAAATCCTTATTCTTATAGAACTACTTTGGTGTTCATATTCTTGTCTTCATGATCACATTTTATACTTGAAGCTTTTCTTATCAGTCTTTATAGTATGTAGTTAATGCTAACTTTCAATCCTCGTTGTCGTTTTATTCTGAACAGTAAGAATGCTCAGAGAAGAGTTGCAACTGCTGCAAGAACCTGGGTCTTATGTCGGTGAAGTGGTAAAAGTGATGGGAAAAAACAAGGTCTTGGTTAAGGTATGAATCTTTATATCATTTTATTTAGGCTTAGATTGATTTTGAGTTGTTTGCAATCGTATGAACATAGATACTTAAAACTCCCATGTTTCAGGTTCATCCAGAGGGGAAGTATGTTGTCGATGTTGACAAAAGTATAGACATAACGAAACTCACTCCATCGACGAGAGTTGCTCTCCGTAATGATAGCTATGTTCTCCACCTGGTTCTGCCTAGTAAAGTAGATCCGCTGGTTAACCTTATGAAAGTTGAGAAGGTTCCAGACTCCACATATGACATGATTGGTGGTCTTGACCAGCAAATCAAGGAAATAAAGGAGGTATGCCTAGTGAAAGAAAAAACGAAAAAAACAGTCAATGGTTTATTGGCTATCCCCCTATCTTATTTTCTGCTTTTAAGTTTTATATAATATCTATATCTTTACTGGTTTATCAGGTCATTGAGCTCCCAATCAAACATCCTGAACTGTTTGAGTCTCTTGGAATTGCGCAGCCAAAGGTACACATGAATTTCAAACCGTCTTCTCTTTATTTTGATGATGCTAAGTGGATTAGAAAAAACCTCTAAAGGACACTCTTGCACAGCCGCCTCTAATGATTGCATTTCTCTCTCTTTCTAGGGTGTCTTGTTGTACGGTCCACCTGGAACTGGGAAGACACTATTGGCTCGGGCTGTAGCACATCACACAGACTGTACTTTCATCAGAGTTTCTGGTTCTGAGCTGGTCCAGAAATACATTGGAGAAGGTTCTAGAATGGTCAGAGAACTTTTTGTGATGGCAAGGTTTGTATATGGTAGTCCTTATTTGATATTTCAAATATGGTAATAAGTGGTTGGTTGGGAAAAATGGAACTGTTGATAAGAAAAATCTTTTACATGTCCGTGCTTACTGCTTAGTAGCTATAGTGGACATGTGCTGTTAAATAAACTGAGTAAAGTGTTTTCTGTTCCTACTATGGATATGGTAACAACATGTAGACGATCTCAAGGATGATTATCTTTATAGGGTTCTCTCAGGATGCCTAGCATTTAGGCCACCGTACAAGTCTTTTTTTCCAGCTGGCTTACCTTCCTAATACCGCTGGCTTATGTTTTTCAGGGAGCACGCACCATCAATCATATTCATGGATGAAATCGATAGTATCGGGTCTGCTCGTATGGAATCTGGAAGTGGAACTGGTGACAGTGAGGTGCAAAGGACTATGCTTGAGCTTCTCAATCAACTTGACGGATTCGAAGCATCAAACAAAATCAAGGTACGCGTTAAGTAGTGAAGGAACAAATTGTCATGAAGCTGAAAAGGACAAGTGTGTTTATTCTCTTAATTGACTGTTGCAGGTTTTGATGGCGACAAATCGTATTGATATTCTGGACCAAGCTCTTCTCAGGCCTGGAAGGATTGATAGGAAAATTGAATTCCCTAATCCTAATGGAGAGGTAATGCACGTGCTTCATAGAAATACTTTGCTTTATCTGCATACTCATTGTACCCAAAATGAGGCAGGCGGTTTTGGCTAATGTATGTGTTTGTTGCAGTCACGTTTTGATATCTTGAAGATCCACTCGAGGAAAATGAATCTGATGCGTGGAATTGATCTAAAAAAGATTGCAGAGAAGATGAATGGTGCTTCAGGGGCTGAGCTGAAGGTAAATTGTTTCTATTCCCCTATTACTCTTTTGCTATCTCCACGTTTTGCCTCTTATCTAATGATTATGGTTACTGCGGTCAGGCTGTGTGCACGGAGGCTGGTATGTTTGCGCTGCGGGAGAGGAGAGTACACGTGACACAAGAAGACTTTGAGATGGCGGTGGCCAAGGTGATGAAGAAAGACACAGAGAAGAACATGTCTCTGCGTAAGCTGTGGAAGTAGGAATTGATCTCGTTGTTGTATGTATACTCTCAACTCAAAGAGAGAGAGAGAGAGAGAGGAGAGCCACAGAGGTTCATATCAGACGTGTGTGATAAAAGAGTTTTTCCTTTACTGTCTGTGGTTCTTTCTGAAACCTTCCTTTTCGGTTGGCTCTTTAAGCTTTCGAGAACAAAGTTATGTTATCCATCCCCTACTTTAACACTAGTTTGTAATAGTTAATAACATTATTGTCTTTCAACAAAGCAGTTTGTTTTTCATTAAGAGGAGCACACGTAAGTTTTAAGAAGAAAAAAGTTTCTGCAACTCAGTGAAATGAGATTAGAAGAGAAACCCACAAAAAGTTTGATTATGTGCTTTTATATCATCATCATCTCCGTTCATTAAACAAAATATTTTGGGTATCTGACAATAAATTTTCAAATTCAACACATCTCCAAAAACTATCCGTTATGAACATACTGTACACAAAAAAAAACCTTTATTGGTGACAACAAATGCGATAAAGAAATAAATTGATAATCAATGCTAGTATTTATTTTGTCAAAATCAACGTGTCCAGTAACTAATAAATTTAAATTTCGAATTTTGGTAAGCTTTACTAAAAAAAAAAAAGAAAAGGAAAAATCAATGCCGATGAATGAGAGAGTACGCGTGGACCTAAAGCTAGAATAGATCGGACGGTGGAGAAAGCTGCGTTAAAAAACAAAAAAAAGAAGGAATCCAACGGTCAATAGTGTAGCGTCAACTCAAAGCCAAACCCTCCCCCAAATATTTTTGGTCTTTTTAAAAACCCCAATCCCTCTCTCCCTTCCTTCAATCTCCCTCTCGCCGCATCATAGCTTTCTTCTTCTGATTAAGCTCTCCCCCTCTCTCATCCTACGATTCCGCAAACATGGTAACGATCCGTTTCACTCTTCTCTTGTTTCTAGGATCAGATTACGTTTATTAGAGTTTTCTTCTTTCTCAGATCTCACGAGATTGCGTTGATGTATTTTTTCTCTAAATTGTTTGTGAATATCTTTGTTTCAGGCTCTACCTAACCAGCAGACCGTAGATTACCCTAGCTTCAAGCTCGTCATTGTTGGTGATGGTGGCACAGGTAATCATCTTCCCCGTACTTTTTGATCGACGAGTCCGTTGATTTGTTTTTGGTAATATCTATGGTTCTAAGTAGATCATTCGAATCGTTTCTGTTTACAGTGGCTCAATCGATGTTTTAAGTATGGTATATTGTGTTTGATTGCTTTTGTTGGTTGTGCAGGGAAGACTACTTTTGTCAAGAGACATCTTACTGGAGAGTTCGAGAAGAAGTATGAACGTAAGTATACCACAAGATTGTATTGTGTATTTGCAAAATTTTCTATTCTTGCACGTTGTGATGTTGATCTGTTTTTGTTGCAGCTACCATTGGTGTGGAGGTTCATCCTTTGGATTTCTTCACAAACTGTGGCAAGATCCGTTTCTACTGCTGGGACACTGCTGGTCAAGAGAAATTTGGTGGCCTTAGGGATGGTTACTAGTAAGTTTACTTTCTCTATTCCTTAGATCTGGTGGTTTTGTATGTTGTTCAAGCCATCATACAATATTTTAGTATGAGTAGTAGTTATGGTGTGAAATTCAAGAAGGAACTTGCTTGCTATTTCTGCAACTGATCTGCTACCTGGATTATATGAATAAGACTTGAATGATAATGGTTGATTTGATGATCCCGTTTTAATTTTCCTGCAGCATCCATGGTCAATGCGCCATCATAATGTTCGATGTCACAGCAAGGCTCACATACAAGAACGTTCCGACATGGCATCGTGATCTTTGCAGGGTGTGTGAAAACATCCCGATCGTTCTGTGCGGGAACAAAGTCGATGTGAAGAACAGGCAAGTGAAGGCAAAGCAGGTCACATTCCACAGGAAGAAGAATCTGCAGTACTATGAGATATCAGCAAAGAGCAACTACAACTTCGAGAAGCCCTTCTTGTACCTTGCTAGGAAGCTCGCTGGGGACCAAAACCTTCACTTTGTGGAGACACCAGCTCTTGCTCCACCAGAGGTTCACATTGACATTGCTGATCAGCAGAAGAACGAGGCTGAGCTCTTACAGGCTGCTGCTCAGCCACTCCCTGATGATGATGATGATGTCTTTGAGTAAATCCTTCTAGATCGTCTGCTGCCTGCTGTGGGAAGCTCTTGCTTTTTTTCTTTTTCGTTTTGGTGTTCTCTATGTTGTTCTGATGTTACATATAGTATCTATCGGTCTTGTAACAAAGATTAGGGCAATATTTTTGGATTGTTCCATTGGTATCTAAAGCTAAGTTGTTTCTTCCCAGATATATGTTTTGATTGGAAAATTTTGAATCTCCCAGATTAATTAATACTTTGCTAGTAGATCTTGTTGGGAGGAGATATTGACATGTATATAAAACCTCTAAAGACCTGACCAACATTGGGGATGATAAGTTCTTTGACTACATAGCCCAAAGAAAAGTCACGTCTATTCTAGATTTCTTTTCCTAAAGAAAAGATAAAAAAGGTTATTCTAGATGTTTATATTTTTTCCTCAAAGAAAAAGATAAATAAATAAATCTTTGTGGGATGTTAAAACATAAAATATTGCGAAGAATTACATTTGTAAATTTTAAATATTAATAATATATATTTTGACAGAACAACCACTAAGAAATTGCATTTGTAAAAATATAAATTTGTAAAAAATGCAAACTTACAATGTAAATTTAGACGAACTAACACATTTTTTTTTCAATTTAGTGTTAAATTATATTCAAAAGAAAATAAATGTTTTTCAATGCTTGTGGGAATTTAAATAGAATCTTGCAGCAAATCAACTTTGGATGCGTGAATCTTCTTCATTTCGAATGGTGCTAAGTCTGTTTCTGATATTTTTATCAATGAGTTTTATTAGTCTCTCCTCTGTAACAGGGTGCTCTCAATGACGTCGAGCATTTCTCTCCAGCCAAATAGAGTGTAGTGTGTTTTGAAAAACATAGTCGATGATAAGTTTTGTGGTCTTGTCAAGGTCCTCGCCTCCAAGCAATGCTATAATCTCTTGCCAGTCGGTGTGATTCTTGTTCTGAAGAAGCTTCTTCACTAGCATCTCCCAGATATGTTGTGAAAAGGGACACTGAAAAAAGAGATGCGCAGTAGTTTCAAATGGCTAGCTACAAAAAACACAGCTAGGGTTAGCACCTGTATTCTGTCTCTGCAGTTTGTCGCCTGTTGTAAGTCAGTTCTTTACTAGTAGCCAAGTAAGAAATGCAAACATCGGAGTAGCATAAGAAAACCATATCACTTTTTCCAAGTGTCCTTGGTGTTAAATTTCTTGCGATAACAATCATTTTTCCCTTTCCAGAGAGCATCCTCTTGCACCTCCTCATTGCGAATAAGTTTATGGTTCGAAATCACCTCCTATATTTGGTTCAACAGAGATTGTCTACGTCTCCTCTGTCTCTTCATTGCCATAACCTCTGCTACTGTACTTGAGAGTGGTATTCCAAGAGTTATAGTCCCTATATGACCCAGAATTTCATGTAGACAGCCCAAATTGCACCACTTATCAAACCAAAAGGAAGTAGACTCCCGTTGTGTACGTCCACCCGATAGAACTGTTTTGCTGTAGTCCGATATTTTAGGAGTTTCCTCCAGATCCACGAACCAGAGTTTGTTTTTTTTGCTCTGCCCACAAAGAACCACTTCGAATGAGATACCTTTTAACCCATCACACCCATAATGAACCTTTCGTTGAAATAATTTGCCAAATCAACTTGAGGACACACACTTTGTTTGCTTCTTCTATGGAACGTAAACCTAAATCGCCCTCACTCTTAGGCAACCACTCATCAGACCATGTAACCTTTGCTTTCTTCGGGTTTAAAGAAGGGCCAGCCCATAGCAAAGCAGAACAGAGCTTGCCAATCTCTCTGACACAGGCTTTTGGAAGTCTAAAAGCAGTGATCCAAAATTTAGTGAGGCTGATTGTAGGAGCTGAAGCCTCCCTGCAAATGAGAGGGTCCTTGCAGTCCAAGAGGTTATTTGTGATCAAATTTTTTCCAAGAGAGGGAGATAGCCCGCTGCTGAAATTCGCTTAGTGAGTAGAGGTAATCCAAGATATCGCACAAGAAGTGTGCCATATGCAAAAGGGAACTGGTGGAGAATCTCCTCCTTCATCTCCAGGGACACAAGAGTGGATTTCTCAAGACTGATATTTAGGCCTGAGTGTCTTGCAAAGTCAGCAAACACCTCCAAAGCACTTTCAATCGACTGCTTCCGACCATCCACAAAGACCATCAGTTCATCTGCAAAACATAAGTGGGTAAGGTTCACTGATCTACAGTTTGGGTGGAGTCCCGCTTGTTCTGAGCAGCCACGTCCAATTTGCGAGAGAGGACATTCATGCAAATCACAAATACGTAAGGACTCAAAGAACAACCTTTTCGAAGACCCCGCTTACTACCAAAATAACCTGCAAGTTCTCCATTGACATGTACTGAGAAAGATGCCGATGTGATACAGGTTTGAATCCAATGGATATACGTGTCCAGAATATCAAGAGCTCGAAGTGTGTTAAGGAGGAAACCCCACTGCACTGAATTAAACGCCTTCGATATATCTATCTTCATAGCACATCGAAGAGACATTGAACCCCTATGGTAATCTTTTACAAATTTTGTAGCTAGGAGCAGATTTTCCATCAACAATCTGTCCTTAACAAATACTAACTGGTTTGAGGAAATAGATTTGGGTAAGATGAGCTTTAGCCTGTTTGCAAGTATCTTAGAAATGACTTAATAAACGTTGTAGTATGATATCGGTTTGTAATCCTTCTTGGTTCTCGCTTCTTTCTTCTTTGGCATTAAAGCCAAAATGGTGGAATTAACTCCCTTCGGTGAGAAACCAGCCTTGAAAAAAGACTGAATAGAAACAACACAGTCATCACCCACAACCGACCATGATTCTTTAAAGAATTATACATTAAACCCATCAGGCCCTGGTGACTTGTTTGTAGGCATATCAAACACCACCGTCTTAATCTCTTCCCTGGTGACCTCTCTAGTAAGTAAACTTTTGTCATTCTCATCACACTGGTAATCCAATATGTCTGCCAGCTCCTCACTTGACCATTCAACATAGTCTGCAGGAGAATAAGTTAGGAAGTTTTTAAAGTATTGCTATGCTTCTAACTTAATGTGATCTTGTGTATTAACCACTCTCCCATCCTCACAGTGAATCTCCTTAATATTGTTCCTCAACTCCCTGAGTTTAGTTGATGCATGGAAAGCTTTATTGTTCTGATCGCCAATCCGAAGCTAATGTAATTTTGCCTTCTGTTGCAGAAAACGCTCTTCAATATCTGCTAACTTCCTCAATTTTGCATATGTTGTGGCTTCCCATTTACCGCCTGAGAAGATGGGGAAGACATTGTCTTCTTCTGAGCCTCACACAAAGCTTCATAAGCAGCTTTTGTTCTAGCAGTGATATTGCTGATCATTTGTTTTTCTAGGCGTCGAATGTGAGGCTTAAGTCCTTTGACAGACTTTGAAAAGCGATGCATTGCAGACGTAGATTGGAACAAAAAAGGAGACCTTTTCCATATGTCTACCAGCTGGTTCAGGTATTCCGGATGTGTTGTAACAGCGTTTACAAACTTGAAAGGTTTCTGCACTTTCCTCTGTTCGGCAGTAATATAAAACCAACACCTTAAATAATCGGAGCAACCACCAGACTCAAAGACATAATATGATTGACAAAATTGCTGAAACCAGTGCTGATTCAATAATGCTCGATCCAACTTGCAGATCACTCGATCTTGGCGCTTGTTCCACCATGTATATTGTGGTTCCTGGTAACTAATGTCAATAAGTTCACAATCCCGTACAAGGTCCTGAAAATCTCGCATACCCGGTGAGTCATGATGGTGTCGTAAATCACTCCAGAGTGGCTTTCTGCATAAAGATTAGAAGCATAAATAAATGACACAAAGAATTCCTGGCGATCATCAATGCAAACCGAAACTGTAATCATCTGAGATGTTTTGTATATTGATGTAACTCTGACATTGTTCCTCCAAACCAACCATAGCCTACCCAAACGATGCTCCTCATAGTTAGTGAGTAGGGACCATTCTGCACAAACTGAGCAAAACACTCCCTCTGCTCTTCTTTCCTTTATTTTTGTTTCAATCAAACAACCAAAATCAAATCTTCCACGAGACAACCACTCACGCACCACTATTTTCTTTTCCTTTTTATTAAAACCATGGATGTTCCAAAAGAAACCCGACATCAGAGTTTTTTTTTTGAGCTTTACGTGTCTTCAGGGTGGTAGGGTGTTGAATCCTATAACTCTGTTGGCCATTCACCGAAATATACTTATGTCCCTCCTTGGAAGATCAAGGAAGAGAAGGTCGCAACAAAACTCCTTGTTGTTCTGACTCTGTATCAGTTATGTCATTATCCAAATTGAGTGCATTTCCCTCCCCAATGTGTGCATCATCCAAGTTCCCAGTCACACTCTTCGTACCATTATCTCTCTGAGCCAACTCTGAAGATATATCCTCGCCTTTCTCTCCCTTATCACTGAGACATGTGAAAGAAATAGATATGATAGAGATCTCTTTGTTGCTTAGAGTTGCTATTTTCCCCGGGCTACGAATGCCCTTTAAAGGCGTACGCCATTCCGCATCTACATTCTGTTCAGTGGTATTGACACTAGCAACGGCTTCCTCCCCTATCAAACCCACAACAATCTCGACACCATCGTCCTTATTTAGCACTTCCATTGCCGCAGCCAAGACAGCTATACTACCAGTTGGTTCCTGCACTCTCTCCGCACTGGTAGAGGTAGACTGTAATACTCCACTCGAGGTGTCTGATACAATTCTTACAGGGCCAGTCACTTTCTTACCAATAGGATTCTGTTTTGATAAACAATCTGAACTAAGATATCCCCATTTTGAGCAGTCAGCACACCTTGGTGGCAACCAGGGATAGAAAGACAAACTCCACAGTTGTTTCCCCACCTTTTCCTGACTTGAAAGACATGTGTATTGGTAAATTCTTTTTCAAATTGATCTCCACAAACACCTTTGCCTCCACAAAAGACCTATACGCTTCTGTCTCTGGGTGTAAACACTTTAGTATACCCAAAGGACTAGTGATCGCACTTAACACTTTCCAAGAAAAATACCTGGGAGGAACATTCTTAACAACAACCCACATAGGAACCGTTTAAAGACCCTCTTGGGTTGTATCGGTAATCGGAGTCCACTTCGTAAGGACCATTGGAACACCGCAAAGATTCCACATTACTCTTCGTAGTACGCACAATCTAGTACGCTCATCCTTGATTCGGAATCTACAGTGGTATTATCCACCACAAACACATCAATCTTCATTGTCTTATCTCCCAAGGTCCAAATCTTGTTCACCAGGGCATGGATCCCTCCAAAAAAGGGGCGTTGGCTAAAATTTTTCCAATAAGAAAATCTTCCCAGAGCAGCTGAGCCTCCTCAAAAATAATATTTGGTATCGTAACAATGGGCATACCATCAATCTCTTCAATGTCCAATTCCACTTTTTCCATCTCTTCGTGTCTTTCACCATCGAAACCCATGACCGTTGTTTCGATTGACCCCCACCCAACTTCACTGAATAATCCACTACCCTCATATGACCTTCATGCCCAAGGGCAACCCGACAGGCAACCCTGTACTTACACTAACTGCTGCATTTTGCAACACAAGATCCAGTGGCTTCACAGCCAAGACCTCACCCGCCGGTCTAATCTCACCTTCTTCAACCTCTAATATTTCCTCCTCAGTACTCTGACGCTCAGAACCGTTAACCCCCGGCGGCATAGCCTCTGGTGGCATCAAACCTTGCGAGAAAGGCAAAAAACCCTAGATCACCTTTTTTCTCCCTCAGAACCAAAACACACCGTTTTCCTAAATCGATCGCAGTATCCTTAACGAACCAACACATAAAAGATTGTATTCGTAAATTTAACACTTATAATGCATATTTTGACATAGCAACCCGTAAAGATTATATTCGCGAAAATATCAATCATAACCTGTTTTAACTTATGATTGTGAGTTTCGCAAACCAACTAGTATATACAAATTTTTTTTTTTTTTTTTTAACACGAAAACTTCATTTATTGATTAAGTAGATGTGATGTTACATGAGAGACATGGGAAATAATACAATTAGGAACAGTACAATGAGTGCGGTAAGTAGATAGATCCAAACGTTGATTTTTAGCAAGCAGATCAGCTGGAATGTTCGTCTCACGGGGTGTCCACATGAGAATTACCGAATTCTTATGATAGTCTTATTTATATATATATATATATATATATATTAATTATTTAAAAATATGTTGTTAAGAAGTACCACTATGTATATAGAGAGTGACATGAAATATATTGTCTCTACTTGATTTTTAGGTTAATTTGTTCACATTATAAAAAAGATATCCTCTTTCCTGTTTTGAGTATATTTTATCATAATATTATTGATCTCATTAATAGAATAAAAGAATATAGTAATCAAGTAGTTAGTATTTAGTTTTTCAGCTTTTAAGAAAATTATTAAAATACAAAAAAAAAATAGTTACCAAAATCATACTCCCTCCGTTTCATAATATAGGATGTTTAGATAAGTTTTATTTGTTTCATAATATAGGATATTTTCATATTTCTATGTAACTTTTAGATTAGTTTAATACTTTATATTATGCAGTCTTGTTTGTAATTGGTTAAACTTTTATAAAATAATTATTTTTTAATTTGCGTCCTTTACTCAAAACATCATATATTTTGAAACGGAGGGAGTATTAGTTAGCATTTACTTTAAAAATCAGATATGTTAAACATTGAACTTATTAAAAACCTGTTTTAAGAAAAAAAATTGTGAGATAAATGAAAATATTAAGATAATTTCTAAAAATCTCTATATGATTTTGTATTTCTCTGTTTTAAGTATATTTTCCATAAATATAATTCATTTCACTTAAAGGATTAAATAAAAAAATACTCAACAACTTTGCACTTTTTAAACTATAATATATGTAAAAATACCAAACAAATTTAGTTACCAAAACTGGATTAATTAAATATGTGATATGGCTTATATCCATACCCAACTAAATTGATAATAATAGTACAATATCATTATTAATGTAAATTTTAACAATTTCTAAAATTTCAAATATGATTAATTCTAACATATATAATTCTAAGTTTAAAAATATATGTTAGGATTAATCTTATTTGAAATTTTAGAAACAATGACGAATCTAACACAAAATAACTAAACCCTAATTGGTTATGAGAAACGAGTGAGGATCCGATATGAGAATAAACAAAAAAAACAAACAAACACAGGATCGACGAAAGAGTAGATCGTAGGCAAATGACAAAACAAATGTCAAAAACAATGACGGATCTAATACGAAAAGAACTAAACCCTAATTATTTATGAAAAATGAGAGAGGATCCGATCGTTTCAAAAGTGTCTTATTATAATTCACAAACTTCCGAAATTTTTATTGATGGCGCTAAAGAGATCAAAATATATTTTTAATATATAGTAATGGGTATAACAATGAAAGCATAAACATAGGACTTTGTCGTGCAATATTCTTGATGATCCAACCACGCCTGATGTGCTGCCTCCTTGTTCGTCATTTCCACTTGGCTAAGTCCTTTGTGCACCTGATTTTAACATGTTTCCTCACATTCATCAGTGCTCACTCGAATCACATACTCTTAAAAAATCTATTTTAAACATTGGGTACTTGCATTCCAATATAGTTTCGTATAGTACCCTGGTTGTTCTAGGTTGTTACTTACTAGCATAGATAGAATTTGGGACCAAGTTTAGTAGACAATCACAAATTCACGCTATTTATATGTGAAAGTGATATAAATATACTGTTTAAAATGTATTGGAGTATGTTTTTTTTTTTTTTTTTTTTTTTGTCAACCTCACATTAAATAATTAAAATAAAACGCCCCGATTGGTTGCCCAAGCTGGGGGAAAGGTGTTTACAAAGGATGAATCGGAGCGTAAAACGCCCCGATTGGAGTATGTTTTTTTATATGTGGAAGTTATATTTGTCTATAAATATATTAATCCTCTATATAATAAAACGGAAGTATATAATTTTGTTTTGTAGACTATATAATTTTAGTAAGTTGATTACAAATAAGTTATAGATTAATTGGTTACAAGTTAAATAGTGGGTGTAACCTTGATTTATTTCGGAAGATTTTATTATTAGAGTACGTTGTTTCCGAAAATCTTGAAAAGAATATTCTAAATAATCATTTGAATCATCTAACTTACCATATTAATTTCCTTTATCAAATTATTCATCAAATAAAATCCTTTGATATCTAACTTAACATATTAATTTGTTAATTATCATTATATTTCACCTTTCATTTTTAAATATGAGTCTATTTTATGAAACAAATAGATTATTATATTATTTATTTTAATTAAAATAGTTTTATTTCCTGATATACCACAAGTTGAATTTTTTAAAAAAAAAATATAAATTGTTCAATCTATAAAATATTTAAGTTTTAGTAATATAAAATAATATCTTTTGAATTAAAAAAATTATTGAGTAACGGGTCAAATTTTGAATATTTAAATTCAATTGTTTAAATTCAATTTCATAATATAATAACTTGCTTTTTAAAAACCAAATTTACAAAATTATGTCTTATAGTGACATTCAAGTCATGATGTAGAATACACATTGTTGAAATAACTTCACATACATAAACTAATACAATATATTAAAAAAAAATTTCTAAAATATAAATAGGAATTGCATCGTATGACCAACAAAAAAACTATAATTAAACAACTAACTACTCTAACCATATATAAGTAATATACTCTATATAAACTATAATATATATTATATTACCCTTTTCTACCACCATCTCCATCCCCTACCACCACCATCCCCACCCTCTAAAACCACCATCTCCACCCTCTATAACCACCTCCGGCAGCCACCACCACCACCACCATTTTTTTATCACCGTCACCACTAGGATTCCCAATGTACTATCCTTTAGAGTTTAGATTTCCTCCTGCCATTACCACCGGACCACCGCCGGACCACCACCGAACCACCGCCGGACCACCGTCTACCACCACCGCCGTCCATCCCTATCCACCATTACCGTTAAACCAAAAACCTAAAATAGTAATTTACCCTACCCTTGATCCTACTTTTCTAATTTTTTTGAATAAATGGTTATATTATTTGTTAGTTTTTTTTTTTTGCTACTCAACTAATTCACCCAAATGTAAAATATACAAAAATTTGTATAAAATAAAACTTAACAGTGATAAAACAATGATACTTATCTATAATCATTAACAATATTAAACTTACTCAATACGTTTTTTTTAACCCATCATAGTTAGTAGAATGTTCTATCCAAAAAAACTTTTTAAAATAATCAAAATATACGATGGACCAATATTGTCGAAAAAAAGATCCAACGGTGGAGAAAGCTGCTTAAGATTGAAGAACCCAAAAGAAGGAATCTAACGGTGTAAGGAATAGCGTCAAACCTAAGCCAAAAACCTCCCAAATTCTCTTCTTTTTAAAACCCTCGATCTCTTTTTTTCTCTCTCTCTCTCTCTCTCTCTCGCCGCATCGCTTCCTCTTAAACCTCTCGGACGCGTACTCCTCTCTCGAACTTCGATTTAACATGGTGAACACACTCTTCACTTTTGCTTCTGATTTATTCGTCTTCTAGGTTTTATATTTCGTCGTTTCTTGATCTTAGGGTTTTCACAGTCTCAGATCTCACGAGATCGCGTCGATTTCGTCTTTTGTTTTTTGGGTTTTTTTTCTGATTTTTTGTTGTGAATATCTTTGTTTCAGGCTCTACCGAATCAGCAGACCGTAGATTACCCTAGCTTCAAGCTCGTTATCGTTGGTGATGGAGGCACAGGTACGGTTCTCTTCGCCGTCTTGTTCATCGAGTGATCCGTGTTTCTGTTTCGGATTTGAGATTTTGATGTTGTACTTGCTGGGATTTGCTGAGCCTCTGAATATATTGATTTTTGGTGTTTTTTTGTACAGGGAAGACAACTTTTGTGAAGAGGCATCTTACTGGGGAGTTTGAGAAGAAGTATGAACGTGAGTATACCAAAAGATTTGCTCATGAATACACAGTTTCTCTTCGTTATGTCTCTAAGTCCTGATTTTTTTGTTTTCTTGCAGCTACCATTGGTGTGGAGGTTCATCCTTTGGATTTCTTCACTAACTGTGGCAAGATCCGTTTTTACTGCTGGGACACTGCTGGTCAAGAGAAGTTTGGTGGCCTTAGGGATGGTTACTAGTAAGTATACCCAACTCCATTAATAGGTTAATGTGTAGAGTCGATCTAGAGTATACAAAGTTTTGGAATAGCTCTGGTTATGGTTTGATATTGGCAACTGATTCGTCACCTGGACAATTGGAGTAGGACTGATATGTTTTTGTGTTAATCTTCTAAGATCGGAATGGGTATTAGTCTATGCCTAGTCAGGAACAATCTCACCATGACAATAGGAATAGAAATAGAACTTGACTTGGTTTAATTTGATATTCCATTTGGATATATATAGCTAATCTTTAATTTTCTTGCAGCATCCATGGTCAATGCGCCATTATCATGTTCGATGTCACAGCAAGGCTGACATACAAGAACGTTCCCACATGGCATCGTGATCTTTGCAGGGTGTGTGAAAACATCCCGATCGTTCTGTGCGGGAACAAGGTTGATGTGAAGAACAGGCAAGTGAAGGCGAAGCAGGTCACATTCCACAGGAAGAAGAATCTGCAGTACTATGAGATATCAGCAAAGAGCAACTACAACTTCGAGAAGCCTTTCTTGTACCTTGCTAGAAAGCTCGCTGGAGACCAGAACCTTCACTTTGTTGAGTCACCAGCTCTTGCTCCACCAGAGGTTCACCTTGACATTGCTGCTCAGCAGCAGAATGAGGCCGATCTTGCAGCTGCCGCAGCTCAGCCTCTTCCTGATGACGATGATGATGCTTTCGAGTAGATCTTCTAAAATGTCTGCCATGGTTTTCTCTACTATGCTGTTTTTGATTTGAGGTTACATATAAATCAATCGGTCTTTCCATAACAGATATTGAGAGAATTATATTGGGATTGTTTTGTTTGGAACCCAAAGAGAGTTTGCATCTAAGTTTTTTTCTGCCTAAAAAGAATATGCGGTTATTGCAAATCTTTATTCCCACCCACTTTTCTATTAACCAGTTGATGGATTTCTGATGCGACATTTAGCTACTTGGTCAATATAAAACCATATATTAATCATCATTAGGCATAAAAGGATACTAATTAGGTGGGCAGTTTCGAATTGTAGTCATCATTAGTGTTTCAATTCTCTTACAGCTTGTATTCCCTCTGTTTCAATTCCCTTACAGTTACAGCTTGTATTCCCTCTTAATGTATTTCTCACAGGCCATGGCGCCATGTCATGAATTAAATGTACATTGCAAGTTTTCCTCAAGTCCAACACAAAAATTTAAAAAGGACAGATGTTCGCATTTACATTCACAAGTTCGGAATAATTCCAAAAAAACTGATTGGAAACTAGAGTGACATTTGTACAACCTAACCTCAAATTTATTCTATGTGACACAAGTTTTAGTTGTCAATGCTGCTGCTATCTGTATGTTGTACTGTTGTCATCAGAGATAAGGTTTCTTATCTGCATCAGATGTTCCTCATTCGAAATGTTCAATCTCAGACGGAGATTTGTAATCCACGTTTCTTGTTCCCAAGTTATAATTGGTCCGGATGCGTGCAACCTCTCGATACTGCTTCGGTATGCATCCAACTCTAACCTATGAACATCAGCTGCCTCTGAGCCTTTTCTTGGAATCTCCAACTTCTTCATCTTCATGCTTCCGTAGCCACAAGACGATGACTCTGTGTCACTAGTGTCACCAGTTTCTCTGGGACTGAATGAAATAGCACTGAGACCATCTGTATCCATGCTACAACTACCAGTAGAAGAAGCAACACTCTCTCTATCTTCTTCTTCTTCTTCTTCTTCCATCTTCCCCTTCTTCTTCTCTCTATCTTGATTGTGCGGTTCAACCAAAGAGTAGGTCCGTTTCTTTAGACCTTTTGACAAAATCACATCAGACTCATCAAGCTTTTCTTTGCTCTCAGATGATATGTAGTCGCCTTTGGGATTCACCTTTCTCCTTAGTTCTCCAGTTGAAGTCTGTCCGCTTAACCTTGATGCACCCTTCAGCCAAATGGTAAAACAAACAAAATGTCAGCTCAAAAACAGACATTGAAAGATATAGTCACAGTGGAAGAAAAAAAAACAAGTACCTGTCCGATCATGATCCACTCGTTATCTTGCCAAGACTGTCTAACACGAATGTCGGATTTGGTTACCTTAAACTTCAGTGAGGAACCAAGTAATCTAATCAAGAAACAACCATTCTCCAAAACCTTGGAAACGATTGCCATCTTCCAGGAACAACTCTCGAAAACCTCAAGAATGTCACCAGGAGCCCAAGAATCTAGGACTTGTAAACGAGGAGGCTGAGGCCTCATACTCTTCCTCGGTACCCTCACCATACCATCATCGCTATCATATACGACAGTGTAGTAATGCCCATTTCCTGATATTATCTCTGCAGACCGCCAGGCACCAGATGGAACCGATGATTTGCTCAACACTTCAACTTTAGTTCCCTTTTTGAATCTCATCATTACTGTTACAAAAAAACACCATAATGTGAATATCTTTTTTCACATTCAAGCTGCTTATAAGATCAGAAATTTAACAATAACATACGCTAAAAGGTCTGGCCTTTAACAATCAATCTAGGCAAAAAAAAAACTCGAAGTTCTTCTTATCCTTGACTTGAAACCACAGAACAAGATAAATAAAACCAATCACAAATCAAAAACAGTTTCTTTTGATGATCCAGACAAGGGCAAGTACATCCAGAAATAAGTTGGAGAAGTAAGATCCATGTGAATTCATTCAAATCCTGAAACTTCAACTTCAATCCATTGGTATAATATCATTATCAGATGTTTTTTGCTTCATACATAAATCACTAGATTGCAGAAAAAAGTCCTCAATTGAGACTCCATTTTTGAAGGATCAATCTAATCATCATTAGTTAGAAATTGATTAAGGGAAGATAATCACTACATTAAGCGGACATGAAAGGAGAATTAAAATTCAAAAAGTTAAAAAGTTTTTAAAAAATTGTGAGTTGTGATTACCTTTTCGTTTTGAGGTCAGTGGATGTTTTGTCAAGCAAAGAAAGACATATGAATGAATGTTTCTTCTTCTTCTTCTTCTTCTGCTGCCAGAAACAACAAACAAAAGCTTCACTTCTTTGGCTTTTTGTTTTGTTTTTTTTCTTTGATTTTCTGGGCAACCAAACATTAGATCAAAAAGGGTTGTGTAAATAAAACAAAAAAATTAAAACGTATTTGCAAACAAATTAATTAAAAAAAGGAAAAAGATAAATTTATATATTCCACATCAGCAAAACTAAAACTAAATAAAATCAATTAATCGTTTTAACTTCTTTTTTTTTAAATGAAGAAGAGAAATAATAATAATAGTTCAACTTGCGAACCTGCAAATGCAAGAGTAGAATTATCCAAAACCCGCATGAGAAATGGCCTTTTGTTTCATTTTCTTTGATATAAGATTTGTTTTTTGAAATTTTTGGGTGAATTTAACCACAAAAACAAAAACAAAAAGGATGGGTAAGTGACAATAATTTGATGTTTATGAATTTTTTTTAAAAAAAGAACAAGATTGATGTTTACTTTTATAAAGTTCTAAACCAAAACTGAAATTCATTTGAAGTCATTTGAACACTAGTCTTTCAACCTATTTACATGGTAATCTATTTTAGTCAATAGACCACTATAAATTGGTTAATTGTTTCTAAATCTTTCGTTGATTTTTTTTTTCTTTCATCCTTTCTTTCTAGGAATAGGAGTGGTATATAGCATTCAATTAATTCAGTAAATGATTTTGACTATAGATAAAAAAAAAAAAATTATACATACTGTATTAAATAGAGAGAGAGCCAAAAAAAAAAATCTGTAAACTAGAAAAGCATAAATTTGATCACCTCGTCTTAAATTTATTTCAGTTTCCGTTGAATTGTTTTGTTATGTTAAAGAGATGACCACATATGATACACACATATGAAATACCATAAAGTTGTATACTATAATAAATAACTATAAATAATTTTTGATTCATAACTTCAGTCTGACTACATTGATCGTCTTGGTTCAGATAACTTTTTTGGATTTCGTTTGTGTGATTAAAATGTTTTCTTATATGTTCGACATATCAAATACTTACACACACACACTTATGTACTTCATTCTCGGCTAATTATAGGAGAATGTATTATAATTCATATTATCATATACAGTTCATCAATAAATAAGAGTATAATAAGGGTATAGACGTTACGTTATTTGTTCGTTTCTTGGTGAACACGAGCAAAGTGCGTGTTCGCTCGGGTGTGCCAAAACATGATTACTTATAATAAAAAAAAGAATAGGCTATTATGAAAGAAAAAAGAGGAAGAACAAAAACCGTAATGTTTTGAGGATGGTCAGGTCAGGTCAGGTGGCTTTATAGATAATTCCCAATTTAATTTTCAGCATCAGAAAAAGATATAGAGATCGTAGGGTCCTCGATCATTTGGCTTCTAACGAATAAAATTTAAAAAGGTCTTTTGTTTAGATTTATTTAGTCGTTGTCGTGCAGTATTTATTGTTATCTTCTTGATTTCACAACGGATCATGGCATCACTTGTACACATTTTTTCGTAATATTTGGATGTGCCCATTCATTTCTTAATGGTTCATAAGCAGGGCCGGCCTATGTTAAAAGTGGCCTAAAGCATTTTCAAAACCTAAAGAGAAAAAAAAAAAAAAAAAAAAAAAGTTCATGAAGTACAAAAATAAGATTCGAACATGAGATATTAGACAAAACAAAGGATTACTGAACTATCAGACCAAAGATATTATTTTGTAATTTTGGCCTTTCAATTATCTAATATTTTCGGTGGTCTAAAGCAAGTGCTTTGCTTGCCTTATGGACAGGCCGACCCTGCTCATAAAATTTTACAACTTTTGGATTCCATTTCTGTAGGAATTTAAGTTGCTTCCTAATTGTATGAGCTTATGAATAAAAGATGTATGAAGGGTATTGATAAGAACTGAGTTACAGTTCTCAATCACCTATCACACTGTAACAGAGTCGCAGCTCTGATCTAACTAACTCACACAAACTGATCACGCAGGATACTCCCTTACAGTAGACTCTACTCGCTATTTATACTACTATCTATTTCTTTAGCTCCTCACACGTGCCTCTTATGTGCTTATCAATACTCCCCCCTTTCAAAACAGCTTGCCCACAAGCTGTGTAGTAGCTCACGAACCACCAAGTGTGTCACCAACAGTTTCAATACTTGTTGCTGTCCCGCCGTATGAAGAACTGCCACTTCAACTAGAGCTTGAAAAGTTTGGTGTATGGGGAACATTCTGTTTCCATGCTCTCTTCCATGTTTCTTGTACATGAGCTGCATATACACGCTAAGAAGTTGTGGCATGCTTCTTGAGTCCCATCTCAACATCCTTGTGAACCGTAACCTTGGCTTATCTGACTTGTTCCTCCGTCCCATTTTCATATTTTGCTGCAGATTTCTTGTTTTGAACTTAAACATCCAGTTCTTGGGGAACAAATTTAGCTTCCTCTTATTTCGAACTCTGTTAGGCCTGAGAGCAAACATTTGGTGTGCACAAGAAGAATGCCATAGCTCAGTCGCAGTAGGAGATAACAGGATAGCTTCTCCAGCGCCAAACACAGAAATGGAAACTGATGGCGTCAAATTATACTGCGTAGAAAAAAGCAGGTGGGGACAGCATGAGAGTTTGTGTGCTTGGATAGCTTCATCTAGAGTAGCAAGCCTTGCTACTCCGCCAACTGCCATGATCATAGGCTGCAGATCACCAATGATAAACTGTTTCATCCTATTGTCACACAACACCCTTGACAAGTGAGCTTTCTTATGTAGTCTAAGGCTCTGAAATCTTCTCCTCCTCTGCACCAATCCAACTATATCATGAAAACAAAAACTGATGGACTTGCCATCTTCACTAGCAAAGAGCTGATGTTTGATCAATTCTCTTGACTTTGTCCTGTTTGTATATTTGAATTTGAACCTCCAAGCTTTCAAGCATTTCCTCTTCTTCATTGATTTCAGTCTTTCTTTCTGTGGAGTCATTTTGTCGAACACCTTGTATGCAGAAGCTTTTTTAGTGATACCAACCAAACTTTGAGACATCGCAGCAACACCTTCAAGATCCACCTTAGTTATCTGGCTGTTATTCTGAATCAATTCTTGCTTCAAAGTTTCGTTCATCATCACAAATCCTTGATTTTGCAACACTGAATTCACTGACCTAAGTTCAATATCAATAGTTGGCACACGCTCGAGATCAGAAACGCATACCGGTGGCGTTGGCAATGTTGCGTTTGCGTTTACGCCGCAATCCACGTCCAGCGATTGTGATTCAGCTTGTGGTTGCGATGTGAGACTCGACTCTGTTTCGGAACCAGTTGGTTCAAAACACGAATCTTGCTCCTTCTTCGATCCTTTCTTCTCAACAACGATTGCATCGACTTGATTCAATGATTCGTCAGAAATTTCCAGATGATCATGAGCTTGCTCCAGTGAAAACGGTTGGATTTTCTCAGAAGACCGTTGTGGAGACGATCGCTTCGCCATATACGATTGTTGGAGTTTCTCCCATCGTCGTTCTCGCTCCAAGACCAAGCTGATTCTCTCTGGATCATCCTCGGTACCAAAAGCACATAACAACGATTCCTTCATTTCGTTCCACGATTGAAAGAGAGATATCCTTTGTCGCATATAGAACCAAGATTCAACGTCACCTTCGAGAAGACTATGTGCAAGATTCAGCTTCTCATCTCCTATGAAAGCCTCCTGAATAAAGAAATCCTCTATCCATGAAAGCCATGGTCGCAATTCACCGGTACCATCGAAGATGGGAAACCCCTCAAGACACATTGTGATTAAAATCCCCAAATTGAATAATCCCTATATCGTCGAACCCTAATTCTACTCTCGCGTTGACCCTCCGATCACAGTTTCACCGCACCATTTGATAAGGACTGAGTTACAGTTCTCAATCACCTATCACACTGTAACAGAGTCGCAGCTCTGATCTAACTAACTCACACAAACTGATCACGCAGGATACTCCCTTACAATAGACTCTACTAGCTATTTATACTACTATCTATTTCTTTAGCTCCTCACACGTGCCTCTTATGTGCTTATCAGGTATGCAAGATTTTCTACATACGTATAATCAAAAAAAACATAATCCAAAATCTTGTCTACTCTGTAAAAATTTGTAAGCAAAACACACTTTTTTATCTTTGGTTTTTGATAACTTTTGGCTTTTCCGGATAAGAATGAAGCATTGGAGGACTATACTACTGCGCCTTCCATGCATGGAACTTCACTCTTACATCCTTCACTTCTGATCCACTCTAACACCGAAGCACAGTCCTCTCTTGTTACGAATTGCCTTGCATTAACAGATTTCACAAACCATTCATTTACCTAGAGAATATTATTAACAAACCAAAAGAAAGCCTAGTTGAGTGTGTTATGTTTGATTTTTTTTTGTACCTGTTTCTGGAGCGGTATATCTTTAGTTCAGAAGCTTCTCGAGAATCTAATACGTCTTTGCTCATCCTGAGCGACTCGGGTATCTCCAACGTCTCTGTTTCATTCTCATAAGCATCGTATATGCATTGAAGTATCATATCCTGTGGGAGAACAACAAATTATCATCAGATGCTTGATTGACAGTAAACAATTAGTTACATAAAGAGTTTGAATAGAAGAGAGCCCCTCTTAAAGTTCTTAAACATATACCAGAGGTTTGGAAGCATTAAGCCAGTGGTAGATAGGCTCACACCGGAACCATGTCATTTGCCTTTTTGCAAAGTTTCTTCATATCATGCAAAACCAAGTCTACCCATTTTAGTATTCTCAATCACTATTTCGTCCAAAAGCTTATACACTAGAGATATTTCAAGTCTTATGTAGAGGAATCACCTGGATGCTGTCTGAAATCTGTTCAAGAAACCATAAAAATCTCTAGGGGAACTTTCACCCCCGTATCGACTGCAATATAATAGATATTCCATGGCCTGACAAACAATCAATATTTCAATCGTTAATCCAAAATGGTATCAAAGTAGTAAAGTGCAGCAAATAAATTGATATGACGAGCTCGTAAAGTATAGCTTTTTTCAACTACACAAGTAATATGCTAATATTAACCAGAAAGTAACTGTTATATGTAATGTCATGCAATTTCTAGAACCAAAATCCATATTCTTCACTGAACTGGACATGCTGCAAAATTAACAGCTACAACCCGCTGCAGAGCCCTTGGCTAATAATAATGACTATGCACTAGATTAACACAAGTAATCTTTCTCTTCTCACTTCTCAGTTCGTTATGCACAACCCATTACAGAAGTAAGAGTTTACCTGTCTGTACCCAATGGCACGAGTTGCAGGATTTGTGTTTGGAAGAAGACCAATATCAAGAAGCCATCTAGCTTCTGACAAAACTCCATTGGGTCCTGGAGTTGAGAGACAAAGCATCAAGGAAAGATGAACTCAGAAGCAATGCCAGGCAAACATATGTAAAATTGCATACGGCACAGCAAAGAACATGCAAATTGTCTTCAAATAAAAAAAGACTTATTACTGTCAGGTGCCATGAGGCTTGCGATTGTATCCTTGCTAGTTATTACTAATTAAGTAGTTGCACTTATTTTTACCTGAGAGCATGTCTTCACATCTGAAATCAATAGATCTGTAGAGAGCAACCCGTGGGGATGACAGGAAAAAACAAAGGAAGTCATAATCCAAATCTGTCTCTATGTTTTGGATAGAAATATCAGGAGATGAACCGTCCTCAAGGAAGTCATCGGCATCAGGAGAAATTAAATTTTCTCGAAAAGAATCATATGGAATGCGAAAGGAAGACGGAGGTAATCCAGTTGACTGCCAGTAAAAAAAAACATTCAAAGCAAGATGAATAATGCATACAATCCAGAATGAAACAACATGATAGTTCATCAACCTATCAGGTAAGAAATCATTTATCTACAGGAGCAGGACAAACCTTGAGTATCTCGAGGCTACGCCGTAGCCTGTACCAATCATTACGAGGTAAAGAACAGGCTTTTGGATCACCAGCATTGACAACCATTTCCACAGCTGCTTCCCAGTCATGTTCGGTTTCAAAATTAACTAGCATATCATGGACCTCAGCAGTGACTTCTTGAGAAGGTTTAGGCACATCCGGCTTCCCATAGATAAACCTAACATTAACAAGAGCATGAATAATGGTGAAATCAAGATTTTGCAGTACATTTTGATTGCGTTCAACATTATATACGATAGTGGACTAAACAAGTATACAATTAACTACCATACCATCGCAGGTACAATCCAGTGCCACCCGTAACTATGGGAACACGCCCTCTTTTAAGAATATCTTTGGTAGCTTGCCTTGCATCATTACAAAACTGCCCCACAGAGTATTCTAATAAAGCATATAAAAAAAAAATGTAAAACGTTCTGGATTTTTCATACACAAGTATTAGACATATTTACATTTGTAGCATTTGCAACATAAAAACAAACCTTCAGAGGGGTGCAAAATGTCGATAAGATGATGAGGCACCTCCTGAATCATTTGTAAAACATAGGAAGTGAAGCTCAAAGGTATACACTTTCATATGGATTCAAGGCACCAAAACATGAGATAAAAAAATGAATAAATCTTACCAAATATTCAGAAGGATACCTTTCTATCTCTATCTGATGGCTTGGCTGATCCAATATCAAGGCCTCTGTACACCTGTGATTTGGGTCAAAACAAAAGCAAGAACCTTTTCAATAACACCAAAATATAGATGCAAAGTTCTGTAAATTGATCAAACTAAAAACAAGTTAAAAGACTTCAACTTTAGCATTTCGGATACAATTAGCCTCAAGGGTTCAACTCGAAAAGTGAGATAAGACCGAAGAACAGACCTGAACGGAGTCAGCACTGATGATTTCGCCATTGAGACGTTTGGCGAGCTCCATGGCAAGTCTGCTTTTTCCTGCGCCGGTAGGTCCAGAAATCACAATAACCTTCTCCTTTTCAGACTTTCTCTTATTGGTCCCGTTCATATGAACAGAGCAAGCCGTGGCTCCGCAGAAGCTCCTGCGCAATACAAGGCTCGGCGGCTGTAGTCTCAAGTAACACGCACGGCTCAAAAACACGCCACTGCTAATCACCATTATAAACGGATGAAGAAGCTTTAAACACTACAGTACGGAAGCTAGAAGAGATTAGCTAAGTTTGATGGAAGGGATGACCCGCGCAAAAGCTCATCTCGAAGAGAAGAGAGACGAAGACACTGAAGCGAGAGGGATTAGATTAGAGAGAAACTACGGTTCGGTTAGGTTTACAAATTAACCGAACTCAAATTACGAACCGAAATTGAAACGGTTTAGTTAAACCGAAACATTATAAAAACATTGTTGTTTTTTGTGTTAAAATCATTACAATACGTTACCATAAATTTGGAACAATTACGTACATGTCTCATCCTAGAAATGACTTGAAGAGTTTTAGAATCAGCCAGAGATGGACGTAGGGGTTAAATAAAGCCGTGAAATTAAGTTTCACAAATAACAAATATATAATCCAACTAGAGGTAAAAATTGTAATTAAAATTTATATATAGATATCATTATATCAAGTGAAGTGATGATTACAAATGAACAAAGTTCATAACTTTGATTAGTAAATTATACGGTTGCAGTTGAAAAAACCCAAAGAATGAAAGCACATAGAAAAAGAACAAGAGGGATTATATGAATAGCTCTCTCTCCATTAGTAGACTTGTTGTGGATAGATAGTTCCTTCTTGGGGACGTCGTAGACTACGAGACCGTCAGGGGTTGGAAAATCCGGCGAGAGGTTAATCAGAAACTCTTCGGATGGCCGAGAACTTATCTGTAATCTCTGCATTGTGTGGGTGTGGCGTCTTAATTTGGACTTGGAACTATATGGTCTTTGACAACTTTGCAGTCTTATATGTTTACGGTTTTTCTATTCATCACAATCTCATTATTTATATAGTTATAAGAATTCAAAAGTCAAAGCTTAGAGTATGCTCTGAGACATTTAATGTTGCATGCAAACTCCTGAATTTATGGCTTAAGTCATGATGGATATATGTAATCTCATGAGCTTTGCTTTCGAAAATTTAAAGTTGTTAAAGTAACTTTTGATGGTAAGACTAAGATTCGGTTAGTCTCCCAAGAAGAGTTGAAAATTGTAAAATGATAGAAATCAAAAGCTCGTTGCATGTATCCTTTCGGTCTAATTAACAATTATAAGATCTTATGCCAATACGTAATTTGGATAGATTGAGCAATGAGCATCAAAGTGTAGAAATACGGAGTTTAATTATACCTTTGAAATGTAAACCTTATTTTTAAAACTCAGATTCATAAACCAAAACTTTCCTTCTAACTGATAAGTGATAACATATAAAAGCATTGACAAATATGGCATTAGGTCCTACTTTAATCTTTTTGCAACATAATTAGGTTTAACTCCTTCATAGTAGTATAGGTGCATTAGAAATCGAGACATCGAGCGTTGACATAAAAGCATTAGGGATATATAAACTTTTAAGATTTGTGTTTGATTGCAGCGAACTTGAAGGTGCACATGTGAATCTTTTCCTTAAGTCAAAATGCGCGTTCATATGACATTGGACTTGTTAATTCTTAATATATCAACCGGTTGTAACAAGTGCATAAACTAATATATAGCCTGGAATATATGTGTTATGCGTGCCAAACATTTTTTTTTTAATTATTAATCAAGAAATTCCAAGCCTAAATTCACCAAAAATAAGATTACGCAATCCATTCCCCATCAGGCCATCACCGGTGAGGCCATGACGGTGACCAAACCAATGTTTCTTCTGTTAATAACTTAATAGTATCAAAGTTATCGATATATATCAACATTATACTAGAACGAGTACTTGGAAAAAGCAGTACATGTGGAGTAACTTCTTTTGAATAATCGTGCTCTACTAAATCTGGATCTAGCTACTCCTTTCATATGATTAAAACTTTTATGTGGCTAATTTAAACTTGAAGAAGTCAAATGTTTAGGAATAGAGTCGGCCAACCAATGGTAAGGGCTATCGTAGTGCCTGATCATATCCGTTGACCAATCAATGAAGGAAGAAGCCAAAAAGGTTTTTCAACTAACCACAACAAAAGCGGACGTTGTTGACCAATACAAAAACTAGCCACAATCAGACAAATTAAACACAGTAAATGGTTACAGGTTACTTACGATGTTTTTACATAATCATGGTGAATAAAAATACACACTCTTTTAACTCGAAATTGTGTTATGCAGTTCCATAAAATTTTCTTATTGATAAAAAAAAAAAAGGTCATTATGAATCCGTTTAACGGACGTGCACACAACCCAACGTGGCAATTTTCCCCAAATATTCGATCTTTTGTTTTTTCAACATCCACACCCGATCGGTTGAATAAGACGACAACTTGGCACAGACACAACTTGCCGATGCTAGTTAATGAATGGTCCTTTTTCAAATAATTTATGACAAACCTGACCTATAAAACATTGTCCATGACTCTCTATAACTATCATTTATTAATTGTAAGTTATGACTGTTTTTACTAGATTTGACCACTTGAATTCATCCAAAACTCTTTCAAATTTCAGATCATAAATCAGATGTTATTCAAAATACGAAATACTATATCGATATCAATATTCAAAAACTATGACTTTTAATATAATTCAAAATATATAATTCAACGAATTTGTGATAAAATATACAACTCCCATGTGTTGTTTTGTTTTGGTCTAGTTTGACATATTCTGTGATCTTTGTTCTGGCCACGAGAGTGTTCATCTGAAGAAAAGAAAAATGAAGTCAGAGAAGCTCTAAAGCCCCTCTAATGGAGGACAAGAAAGCAAACATAATCGCTGCTATATCAATATTAGCCCTTCTCGTGGTGATAATCGCCGCCAGAGTTTCTCTAAAACTCTCTAAACCGTTCTATCTCATCGCCGGCGTCGACATTTCGTTGATCCTCGCCGTGTTCTGTTTCCTCATCATCCGAATCCGTTACAACAGAGAAAGGAAACTCTTGGTATCAAGATTCGTCTCCGAAGGCAGAGAGCTCCGAACCGAGTACAGTTTCTTGAGAAAAGTCGCCGGGGTCCCGACCAAGTTCAAACTCGAAGATCTTGAAGAAGCCACCGATGGTTTCAGATCTTTGATCGGAAAAGGCGGTTCTGGTTCGGTGTTTAAAGGAGTTCTGAAAGACGGAAGTCAAGTTGCGGTAAAGAGAATCGAAGGAGAAGAGAAAGGAGAAAGAGAGTTCAGATCCGAAGTAGCTGCCATAGCTTCTGTGCAGCACAAGAACCTTGTTCGTCTTTATGGTTACTCCTCTGCGGTTATAGCGAACCGTCCGAGGTTTCTTGTCTACGAGTACATCGTAAACTCGTCTCTTGATATTTGGATTTTCCCGGAGAAAGGAATCAGAAGAAGATCAGGAGGAGGATGCTTGTCTTGGAACCAAAGGTATCAAGTTGCTATAGATGTAGCTAAAGCTCTTGCTTATCTTCACCATGATTGTAGATCAAAGATCTTGCATCTTGATGTCAAACCCGAAAACATTCTTCTTGATGGGAGTTACCGAGCGGTTGTAACCGATTTCGGACTCTCTAAGCTGATCGCTAGAGATGAGAGCAAAGTGCTAACGGATATACGCGGGACTCGAGGGTATTTAGCCCCCGAGTGGCTTCTTGAACACGGTATCTCGGAGAAGTCCGATGTTTATAGCTACGGAATCGTGTTGTTAGAGATGATTGGAGGACGGAGAAGTATCTCAAGGGTAGAAGTGAAAGAAACTGGGAAGAAGAAGTTGGAGTATTTCCCAAGGATTGTGAACCAAAAGATGAGAGAAAGGAAAGTAATGGAGATTGTAGATCAACGGCTTATAGAAACCAATGAGGTAGACGAAGAGGAAGTGATGAAACTGGTTTGTGTAGCTATGTGGTGTATACAAGAGAAGTCTAAGAATAGACCTGATATGGTTATGGTGATTGAGATGCTTGAAGGGAGAGTTATGGTTAACGAGCCGCCTGATTCAGATGTTGTTGTGGTCGATCTTTTGGCAGCTGATGATGATGATGATGATGCTAGTAGTGGTGGTGTTCGACGGGTTATAAATGTCCCGAGGTTGCAAATTCAGAGGGAGAGGAACTTTCGTTTGCCTTCCATTTGTTCTAGTATCATATCTCCCATCTCTCCACGCTAGTTATATCATTTTTGGTTTGTTTCAATCTAATTTACCTATAGAAGGACTTGATGTAATAAGCACAATATATATAACCAAGATTGATCAAAGTTGTATATGGTTTCAAGTTTCAACTGTTTGGGGGTTCTTACATTTGAATCAAACTCATTGCTAATTGATTTTCAGATTTAAATTCCATAAACCCAAATTGGGTTTATCAAAAGTAAACCGAATCCCCCATCTTCTGTTTATTGAGGCAAAGACTGACCAAAAAAAAAGTTTGGGGTGAAAAGTGAAAATAATCAATAATTATAGACACTATAAGGCAAAACATAAAAGTGTAATCCACATTAGAGTTTATGGATTGCTGCTAAAAAGCTCTGTTTCCGTCTCTCCTCCCTTAGACTTCTCCGTCGATTAACCCTTGCCGAGGTATACTATGCGCTTAACCAATCTCTTATCATCTGCTCCGTAATGTATCATTCTGGTTCTCGATTTGCAATTATATTTGTGGTTTCTGTGAATCCTTGGAACTTTTTGTCGATCGATCGAGCACTTTTGTGCCTTTTCCTGCACAATGTTTGAAACGAGCTTTAAGATTTTGATGATTTCTATTCTAGAGTTTTCGGATTTCTTCGTCTGTGAAATTTTTTGAGGTTATCCGTCTGATGATTAGAATAGAGTAGTTGGAATTAGGAAGTAGGGATGTTGTCTTTTACTTGTTAAGTGTTTTTTTTTTCTCTTCGATTTTAGGTTTGAAATTTGAACAATGTGGTATTTGTTCAGTGTGGTGTGAATTAGATTGATGTATTCGTTTTCCTTGCAGGGTCCTTTATCAGGAAGTGCTTGTTTACGGCATTGCTTGTCCTCCAGTATGAGTATCTCCGGTGCTGCAGTTGGTTCAGGTTAGTATATTCTTTCTTCTTTTTTTTCTTCTACATATTGTTTTTGTTTTTGAGCGAGTTTCAATGGAAAAAAATATATGAAAAAGAACTCTTAATTGCAACATCATCTCAGGAAGAAATATTAGAAGAGCAGTTGAGTTTGGGAAAACTCATGTTGTTAAGCCCAAAGGGAAACATCAAGCAACCATTGTCTGGCTACATGGGCTTGGGGACGTTGGCTCAAGGTAATGAATGTAACTTATTTTAGTGTTCAAATTTGACATTTTTCACCGTCTTAATTGATACAAACTTAACTTGATACACAGCTAGTTTAAAAAAATTGTTAGTCATAATCTTAAGTCTTTTTCTTTTTCTGGCTGCAGCTGGTCCCAGATGTTTGAGACCCTTCCCCTTCCAAATGTGAGTTATATAAGCTTTAAGTGATCTCCAGCAGTTGCCTTGATTATTTTAAACGTGCTCAGTTAATTTATCTTTATTAATACTTAACCCATCTATTTATGTATTTGTTATGTAAGATCAAATGGATATGCCCGACTGCTCCTTCTCAGCCAGTAAGTTTGTTTGGTGGTATGCCCGCCACAGCTTGTAAGTATATTTGCGATCATAACATTCGTCTTTCATTCTGTTTAGTGGAATCTAGTCCTAATGGAAATAGACATGGAGGTTGAAAGAATATGATTAAATTTAATCATGTTCTTGCAAAAAAATGTGCCATGGGCATCGTATGATTCTTAATATTGGGAATCTCTATACAAAAATTATCTTCTGCTATGCTACATAAGCGACGAGTTTTTACAGGATCTTACATTTTCTATCAACATATAATTTACTATTAACCAAAAAAGAAACTTGACTTCCCTCCTTGGAGGCTATACATATTTGGTATAACAGATAGAGCATTCTTTACCTTTCTTTATAGACACTATCATCAGACTTGTGCTCGAATGTCAATGACTATGAATAGTGAAATATTTTGTGTGACAAATGATTTGATGAGTTGCTACTGTAATTTATGTAGGGTTTGATGTTGTGGGCATCAGTGAAAATGGACCTGATGACATGGAAGGATTGGATGTGGCTGCTGCACATGTTGCAAATCTGTTGGTGAATGAGCCTGCTGACAGTAAGTTTTCCTTCCAAACTTGCCTTTTCGCCCCCCCCCCCCCCCATCCAATATCTGAAAATAGTAAGAAGAATGAGTAAAGATAATTGCATCTTAGAGTTATATCCTACTCGATTTATTTCTTTGTTGATATTGAATAAGTTAAAATTCTTTTGGTTGGATTTTAGACCGTGGTTTTGGTTTCAGAACCCTCTACTTGTAACGTGTGCCTAGTTTTCTCACAAGCTGTGGCTGTAAACCCAAGATTTTGGGATTCCATTTCTAAAACTGTGTTATCTTTCATTGCTTGAAGTTAAATTAGGTGTTGGTGGGTTCAGCATGGGTGCGGCGACATCTCTATATTCTGCAACTTGTTTTGCTCTTGGCAAATATGGAAATGGCAATCCATACCCTATCAATTTAAGCGCAGTCATAGGCTTAAGCGGCTGGCTTCCTTGTGCAAAGTATGTTTTCCTCTTCACCTGACATTCTCCTAGTCTAATTGGGATATTGAAGTCTTTGTACGTTTATATCCTCACAGGACATTCGTTGGCAAACTAGAAGAGGAGCAGATCAAGGAACGAGCTGCATCGTTGCCCATTGTAGTTTGTCATGGAAAAAGTAAGTTAAGCAAATTTTATAATACCCTTCAAAAAATTGAAAATGTTTAACTTGTCAGCATTTTCAATATGCCAAACCAATTGGACATATTGTTAGTTTTGAACCTTGCTGCAAATGCAATTCCATTCTCTACGAGAAATATTCTCATGAGCCTTAAGTTACTTATGGTTAATCAAATATTCCATAACACCAGTTCAAGTAAAAAAAAAATGATTTCGTTACGTTTTTAAGATTTCCTTATCTTCCTACTCTCGTGTTGTTGATTCATCTACCTATAATTTGGTTTCCAGGTGATGATGTGGTACCGTTCAAGTTTGGAGAGAAATCTTCACAGGCCTTGCTCTCAAATGGGTTTAAGAAGGTGACCTTTAAACCTTACAGTGCACTTGGTCACTACACAATCCCACAAGAGATGGATGAGTTGTGCGCGTGGTTGACATCCACCCTCGGCCTCGAAGGTTGAGGCTTTTGGACCATTTGGGCTCTCTGATGAAAAACCCTTTTTAACTCTTGAGCGTTTGATTGATTTGAACGAAATGTTTCGGAATTTTACGATGTTTCATTGAAAAATATTTGTGGAAGACAGTCTATTAGTCAATCTTCTCGCTTGGCTTGTCCGAACGCATCGTCAACCTACCATCAATGCAATTAGAGGATTTATCAGATAAACTTTGATTTAATTAATGAAATTGATTAATTTTTTAAAAAATGAAGAGTAGGCGCCGACAGTTGCGCATCACGTGACCAATTGCAAAGTTTACACGTGTGTGTATCATAATTTAACACGTGTAAGGACCATACTGCTCTGAATCATCGTTGCTCACTTCTCACTCCGTGTGGGGGAGCCTAACATCATCAATTCCACCATCAAGTGCGCAACAATGAGGAGAAGAACACAGAGATGCTTGCTCTCTTCCTCTCTTCGTCTACATATTCAGCTCTCTCTTCCCTCTCCAGATCCGTAACTCTAAACTTAGTCAAAAGAACAACACTCTCTGCTCTCACAATGTCGATGAACCTTAGAACCCACGCGTTCGCAGGCAATCCATTAAAGTCCAAAACTCCGAAATCAACCGATCCTTTCTCACCCACCTCCGCTTTCGAATCCCTCAAAACCCTAATTCCAGTAATCCCTAATCAACCCACTGTTTCCCCTGATTTTAAAGTCCTTCCCTTTAGCAAAGGTCGTCCACTGGTGTTCTCGAGCGGTGGAGACGCTACTACCACTCCTATATGGCATCTGGGCTGGATCAGCTTAGCTGATTGTAAAGTTTTGTTGGCGAGTTGTGGGGCTGATCTGAGCGAGGACTCGCTTGTGTATTTAGGACCCAAAGTGGAAGAAGATTTGGTGTATTGGGCGGTTGATTTGGCTGAAGACGGTGTTGTTTCTGAATTAGGGGGTAGGAAGCTCTGTTTTGTCGAGCTTCGAACCCTAATGGTTGCTGCTGATTGGGCTGATCAACGCGCTATGGATGAATTGGCTATTGCCGGCCATGTATGTGAGCTTTTGATCATGCTTGAACTTGTTGTTGTTGGTTAAGGTTACTTTAAGAAGTATCATTATTGCTAAGTTTGCTGCATTTTAGAATTTAGGGGTAGTTTCTTGCTTTTAGCCTACTAGATTGACCTCAACCTACGTACCATCGTATTGGTGCTGATGCCTGTAAACTAATATCATGATAGGCCAGGGCATTGCTTGAATGGCACAATGTATCACGATTTTGTGGATCTTGTGGAGGTGCAACTATTCCAAGGGAAGCAGGGAGGAGAAAACAATGCTCAAAAGAGACATGCAAGAAGCGGGTTTATCCCCGTGTTGACCCGGTATGTTGGTGGCTCCTCCATTTGTAGATTTCCCTTAGAGTTATGACATTGTGGGACCTCTGTCTGATTGGTGCTCTGTCTATTACAGGTGGTTATAATGTTAGTTATTGATCGAGAAAATGATCGCGCGCTTTTAAGCAGACAATCTAGATTTGTACCGAGAATGTGGAGTTGTTTAGCTGGATTTATTGAGGTATGAAGCTTTCACTACTAAGCCACCTCAATTCATTTTTGAACAATTATAATATTCTTACTGTCCTACGCTGCTTCTGCTAGCCAGGGGAAAGCTTAGAAGAGGCTGTGAGGCGAGAAACATGGGAAGAGACTGGCATTGAAGTAGGGGAAGTTGTCTATCATAGCTCGCAGCCCTGGCCTGGTAATTGAATAGTTAAGAAAATAAGTATAGTTGTTAGTTTAGGGTTTGTCTGTCTTGCATAGTTGCATTCATATGTTCTATCTATGTTTATTAGCTTATGGCTTCTAACGTTTATCTTACCTAATGTAGAAGACATGCATCCATGAGTGTGATAGGTCATTTACGGCATACATTTCACAAAATAGTGCTGCTATTGGTGGACAAGTTAATTGTAGAGCAGATTAAAAAGGAGGGTTTCTTTATGAGCAAACTTTGCATCTCGTAGCATAGTACTTCTTCCATGTATAGATTTGAAACTTCAAATTCACATTTTTTTCTACAGTCACAAAGGACCTAGTACACTATATATATTTATTACAGCCTTGTTCGCAGTATGTCTACGGAAAGATTTCTCATGCTTTCCTACGTGTAGACAGTAGTCCTTAGATGCCTCTTTGATTGTTGCTACTGCTGTAACTTTAAGTAGCTAGGAACCTTGATTTTAATGCCAAAACGGTTTTAGAACCTTTTTGGAATGCAAGTTTAACATAAGCGAGAATATGTTGATCTTAAATTGCAGTGGGACCAAGTAGCATGCCATGCCAATTGATGGTCGGGTTCTTTGCTTACGCCAAGACGGTCGACATAAATGTAGACAAAGAAGAGTTGGAAGGTATATATATACTTCCAAGTCTTTGGAGTGCCAGATTTTTGTTAACATTCTTAACATGTTTTCTTGTGATTGTTTTTGTTGCGCAGATGCTCAATGGCACAGTAGAGAAGATGTGAAGAAAGCACTGGATGTTGCAGAATACAGAAAGGCGCAAAGAACAGCGGCTGCAAAGATAGAGCAGATGTGCAAAGGTGTGGAGAGAAGCCAGAGTCTATCAACAGATTTCAATCTCGAAAGCGGTGAGCTCGCTCCTATGTTTATCCCGGGGCCATTTGCAATCGCGCACCACCTGATCTCAGCATGGGTAGATCAGGCTCCTGGCAATGTTCAACCCAAACAACAAGCCGGTGTCTCTCTCTCAAGTTTGTAGCTAGAAAAAGATGACTTTGATGCTTAGAAACCAAACGTTTGCTATGGTGATGCTTATTTTGAATTGATGCGTCCTTTATTGTATGGACTTGCTCCAAGTTATTTCTTGCAACAACAATTTACATATCAAAAGATTTTACCTCAATAATAAATATAAAAGCTGTTTTCTAAATTAGGTTCCTAATTTTGTTGTTGTCAAAAATAATTAAATTTACGATAAAGAAAAAAACAAAAACAAATGAGGATTCCACCGTTGTTAAATACACATCTCCGTAGAGTAGCATAAGCGTTCACTCTCTTCCTTCCTTCTCCCAGATTCTAAAACCCTCTCTTCCTCCAAAGTCCAAACCATTTTGTTATTTTTTTCCGAGATCTAACAACACTATGGCAACCACCTTCTTCCGGCGACTCGCTAGGTCAGCTCCAATCGCATTCCCCGTTGCACTTGGATCCCAAAGCAAAGCTGGTTCTGGCGCTTTCCGATTCTCTGCCGGTGCGATCGCGGCACTCTCCGGCGGATTCTCTTACTATTACTTAGCATCCGGCAACAATCTGGTGAACTTTTTTTTTTTTTTGTTTTCTCTCGAATGTTTCTTATATCTGTCGTCTCTGATCAATTCGAATTCCTTTTTTTTTTTTTTGCCGAGCGAGTTTGATTACTTCCTCTTGCATTTTGTTCAGTGTATGTTTTGTTGTATTTCACATTCAATCAGACGAGTTTAGACGAACTTTACGAAAAATATAGATCTTTATAACAGTGTATTAGGCTTTTCTTCTCAGTTGATATGGCTTGTGTTTATTAATCGTTTGTGGTTTATGATCTCAGGTTTATCTAGATCAAGCTAAGGAAGAGACTGGACCAAAAACAGGTGCGCTGTTTGGATATATTTAATAGCGTGTATTTCTCACTCTTTACTCGAAACTTATTTGTATTCTGCTGTGTTGTTTCAGCTCTAAACCCTGATAAATGGCTCGAGTTCAAGCTTCAAGACACTGCTAGAGTTAGCCACAACACCCAGTTGTTCAGGTATTCGCTTGACTCACTAATACTTTCATCACAAAACGGCATATTAGCTTTGAATTTGTGACACTTTTCAAGTTTTTCATAATCTGGTAATCTGGTGATCACTATATGTGTTACTTTGCATTTTATATTGTAACTGGGATGACAGAAGTGCTCTTTTTTTTGTTAACCACCCGCCTTTTATGTGCATAATATGAAGAATAGGCAAGGAAAATATATACTGTCATAATAGCGAATAGTTACTGAGCAAGGGGACTTTTATATGGTTGTGGGATGGTATGAATTAACTGTCTGAATGCTTGTTTGTTTCTCGTCCTTCTTGTGTAATTTCCAATACATGCTAAGTAGTTTGTATCCCTTTACTGCACAGAGGGTATGCATTATGAACCATTTGCATGATTGAGTGTCATTTGGTATAATTTCAAGTGATTTAGTTTGTTAACCCTCTAAGCATATATATATCCATATCTCAGTAATGGGAATTGCTGCTATTAATATGGCTGGAATCCGCAGTTTAGGCGTCCAAAGTTGTTTCTTACTATCTCTAAGAGCTTTTTAAGCTCGTATTGCATTACTCATGTATTTAAGTCCATTTCTTAAAATGATAAGCTTTGGTTTTCTTGTTTTGGCTTTGCTTTAAAATTTAGGTTCTCATTTGAGCCCTCGGCTGAATTAGGTCTACATGTTGCTTCTTGTCTCCTGACAAGGTATGCTGTGGCCACACTTGTTCCTCTTTACAGTAAAACTGTTTTATTTTGCACGACTTGTGAAAATTTCTCAATTAAAGTTGCCTGGCTTATCTTTCCGTTTTCTTTATACAGGGCTCCTTTAGGCTATAATGCTGAAGGGAAAACAAAATATGTCATTAGACCGTAAGTTCAGCTATATTTTTTTAACCAGCTTTGCATTGTTTTTTATGTCCGGACAATCATTGCTCTGCTATAGCCTATCTGTTGCATATTTTCACTTTTGTTGAATGGCTTTCAAGGAGGCCATTATTTTCACACCGAATCTTCATTTAATTAGTCGTTTTTACCTTCTGTGAATTGATCTCAGTTACACTCCTATCTCTGACCCTGAGGCTAAGGGCTATTTTGATTTACTGATTAAGGTATGAATATCCTGTTAATATACTTGTGCATAACTCTACCTTTTCTACTATTTTCTAGAACAGAAGTAGATGTGTTATGATTGCACGCATTTCCTAGAGTTTTATTTTGTTGATGTAGTTCACTGTTTCTTTTGCAGGTATATCCAGACGGAAAAATGAGTCAACATTTTGCCAGCTTAAAACCCGGGGATGTGTTGGAAGTAAAAGGGTATAGTTAAATATAGGGTAGCCTTCTTTAATTACGGTTGGTTATAGTTATTTATTTTATATGTGGTATGTAACTATTTCTTTTCTTGTAGACCCGTTGAAAAGTTCAAATATTCGCCGAATATGAAGAAACATATTGGCATGGTATACTCTTAGTCCCTTGTTACAACTAACTTTACTGAAGGTTTCTTGCACACAATTTGTTTTGTTTATATGGAAGTAAAACTTTGAAGATATGGACTGCATTATTAGGTTTTTTCTTATCTCAGTGGATAGAATTATTCGCCTCTCGTTTGTTGATATGCAAGTCCTTAGAAATTCAACTGTTTCATGAAGTTCCTGTTTAGTAGCATGATTCACTGACTTATGATCAGTTTTTGTAATAAAAGATAAATTCTAACCTGTGATTTTGTGTTGGAAAAAAAACTTGAAGATCGCTGGTGGAAGTGGGATTACTCCAATGCTCCAGGTGATTGATGCCATTGTGAAGAATCCCGAGGACAACACGCAGGTGACCATTCCATTATTATCTTTAGTTTTTATTTTTCCCCATAAAGAATATTTTACACCCAATATTGAATTATGTGATCTGTGCATACGAATATATAACTACTTCCTATACTAGTGCTGGTTTGTTTACCAAGATCTTGAAAGTGTTATCCTCTACAATTCATTTCAAAATCAGCTGAGCTTTTTCATTAAAAGAAAAGTGTGTTAACATGGAAATTAATGAATTTCTTTGTGTGCACAGATATCATTGCTTTATGCCAATGTTTCACCAGATGATATACTTCTGAAGCAGAAGCTTGATGTACTTCAGGCTAACCACCCAAATTTGAAGGTAGAGTTCTCTTGGATTTATCATTTGATTAGTTTGCTAGCTAGTTACTATTAGCATACACACGTTTCTAAAAAATATTCTGATGTTAAAAATCGACAGATATTCTACACTGTTGACAATCCTACTAAAAACTGGAAAGGAGGAGTAGGTTACGTTTCAAAGGATATGGCTCTAAAAGGCTTACCTCTTCCTGCAGACGACACTCTTATCCTTGTAAGTTACCTTATTATCTTCAGAACCTAATAAGTCACTGTTTCCTGAGAGAATGACAATGACGATGTCAAAACATTTAGCATTATAGATTTGGATCTAGTGACAAATAAGTTATGGTTTAGAATCAAAATATACATTGTTATTAAATTCATAATTTGTGGTGGGCTTCACCCTTATTCAGGTATGTGGTCCTCCTGGGATGATGGAGCATATATCTGGAGGCAAAGCTCCAGACTGGTCACAAGGAGAGGTTTGTACCAATTCATCAACATCTTTTTTTCTTGGCCATCTTGCTTAAATGTTAGTTAAACCTTTGCGCTGAGAGTGCATTGGTTTACATGCAATTAGCAACACAGAAACGATGTTGAGCTTAAAGAGGCTTTCGGACCTTTAGGGAATGTGTGTCAATGAATTATGAGATGGCTCTTGAAAAAGCATAGTCTTTGTTATTAGGACACGTTTGATAATTTGATAGCAGAAGAAGTTGAAACAAGTCATGGAATCTGTATATATTAGTTGCAGAAAATCAATCAAATCAGCAAAATGCAGAGCAGTTCATGTCTAATGTCTTGTTGGTTTGTTTTTACCGCAGGTCAAAGGGGTACTCAAGGAACTCGGATACACAGAGCAAATGGTTTTCAAATTCTGAGAGGACGAGAGAATCAGAATCCCATAGTTTATGACATTTCATGTAATAAAGTGTCCCCAAAGCAAACATTAATTGATGCAGAGTGAACATTTGAGAATTGTCCATTTAGATTTCATGTCTGTGTTTTGACTTAGCCAAACTCAAGCAGTATAATTTCTCAACTTGGCTTAGACCTTTGTGCATTTCCCACTTAATTTCTTTTAATTATTGAAATCGTAATGTCCCACTTAATCCGTGATACAAACATTAATATCAGTCAAACAAAATTAATTATTTAAAGGGAAAAATGTCAAAAAAAATCATCACATTAATATCAGTCAAACAAAATTAATTATTTAAAGGGAAAAATGTCAAAAAAAATCATCAGCTTATCATAAGTGTTGAAAAAAATCTTCAAAATAAATTATTTTTTTTTTCAAATAAATCACAAATTCTTTTTTGATCTTATCAAATAATGTATGATATTAACGAAATTTGTCAACGGAGACTAAACATAAAATTGACTTTCTAAAATAAATTAGAAATTTTACAATTTAAAAAAAATTTACAATTGATTTTCTTGAAAATAGACTCGATGATACTGGTTTTTCTTTTTCTCCTAATATAAGCATTCATTAACCAACACCTCATTGATGAAGCAAAAATGATATTTAATAAAGCCCCAATTCTTCTTTGTACTCCACAACATGTCACAAAACAGCCAAGGATTCATGTCTCCAAAGTTCAAGATGATAATCCGTGATAAAAACAAATATTAATATCAATCAAACAAAATTAATTATTTAAGGGAGAAAATGTCAAAAAAAATCATCAGCTTATCAAAAATAGTGAAAAAAAAATTTCAAAAAGAAATCTTAAACTTTGCTTATGGTGAATTAAATATTTGATTTTTATTGATTTTTCAAATAAATCACAAATTTTTTTTGATCTTATCAAATAAAATATGATATTAACGAAATTTGTTAACAGAGACTAAACATAAATTTGACTTTCTAAATTTTTTACAATTTAAAGAATTTGTTAATAGATAATCAAACCGTTAAATTGTTGCGTCTAAAAATTCAAATTCATGTTTTGAAAAAATCAACTGGAGTTAAAATCATGACTTATTTGGAAATCGATAAAAGTTAAATATTTAATCCACCAAGTGTAAAGTTCGTATTTCGTTTCTTCAATTTGAGTAAATTAATGATATTTTGACATATTTCCATTATTTTTTATTTTATTTTTTGACACTATTTGTGTGTTAAAAATCAGAACTCTATAAATAGGTGTTAAGAGATTTTAATAAGAGAGTAAAAAAGAGAGGATTAGAAAAGGGAAAATTAAGAGGTTTGAGCTGCTACTACTGCGTAAGACCGAGTCTAGGCACGGGCCGATTTTGGGCCACCTAACCAGGCCTTGTTGCTTTTGTTTTTGGTTTTTTTCAATTAGCGAGCGTATCAGTAGAACAGTAAAATACACAATTTCACCGTTTTTTCTCTCTCTCTCTCTCAAATAAATTAAAATAAAAGAGAAGCCTTTCTGTGGGGACTTGGCGGATGTGTGGCAGTGCTATTTGCTCAATCATGGTCACAAAAACGGCCTCCTTGGCTTCATGCCGGCGAACAAACTTCGCAGGTACCTACTATTTATAATTAAAGGCGCATTCCATGCCTGAATCAGTTTATACCATGACTTATAGAAAGATAATCACACATGTTATACTAATTAGGTTTGTTTAGTGGCTCCTTCTCCTGTAGAAGATTGCAAACTGTTTTATTCAAGCCTACGTTATTACCTGTCATGAAGATTGGTTTTTTTAAGTGCTCTCATTTCGAGATACTCATCTCTGCAGATTCCAGTTCAGGGTGGCCTACCATTGCCAAAATAGCTCGTGGATCTGGTTATACATTCTGGAATGGTTGATGACACTGATTTGGCGTTATTTGAGCAAAGTGCACAAGGTGATTTTGAGACACTGATTCATTAACCATAGACACATTTTCTTGCTTCTTCTCATTCTTTTGTGGCATTTTTATATGCAGAGTATCTGTAGAGGTAAATGCGAGACAAAACCTTAATGTGTTGTTATCTACAATCATTTTTAGGTTTCGTTGAACAGTGGTTTGTGTGTGTTTTCATGTTTGATACTATGACCCGGAAGTTTCTGCCCTTTGTATTTTCTACGTCACAGGTTATTTCTTCTAGGATGGGAAAGGTGATCGGCGTAGCAATTCTCGAAACTTTGTAGTAAACAAGAGCGCGAGCCACCCTCAAAAGGATTCCATTCGTCTGAACTCAATGAATGGAAAACCTTACTTTTATATATATGATTTATATACATAATTACAATGGCATTCGGGTTTGGTTCAACTGGATACTTTATACAGACTCGGAAATGAATTTCATTTGACTGAATATATATATGAACGTGAGATAGTTTCAATAGATTCAGTTATTGTTAAGTGAACAAAACATCTTCTTTCATATCCATATGGTTTTCAAGCTGAAGCATAGAATCAAAGTGACTCTTGTCGGGATTCGTTCTCCTTAATATTACGTCAAAAACCTGATAGATTTCTCATAAAATCTTGGGGTGTGATTTATCTTCCACGGTAAATTAATGAACTTCTAAGTCTACTCCCAAGGTTCAACCTTGCCATCTCAACAGTTCGATGGAAACTACAAGCACCCAAAAGGGTTCTCAAATACAACAGCGTCTGGCTTCGTCAATATTGTTTCGATGGGATCATAGGGGTTCTTGCAGCTTGCCAACACGTCCCAAGATCAAGCATCAGTAGTGCTCTAGCTTTGGGGAAATCTTGTGAACTTCCTCCACGGACTTGAGCATTTCTTTGTCCCGTCACACAACCATTCAACCATGAACAGAATGGTTATCTCCCTCTGGCTGAAGTAACCAACGGTGTTAGGAACACCTTAAAACCAACCAAGGAAGGAATCAACATGCTTGAACTGATGAAGGAAGAAACAAAAATGCCTACTAGTGTTCTGCCAATCTCCAATTCAGTCATTCAGTCACAAATGTATAACAAGACTGATGCGAATTCTGAACAACTTAAAAAAATCAAAATTAAGTACAGAAACTTTTGGACATTCTGAAACCATGGACGGCCACTGCAGTTTGGTTAACAATTGTAGGAGCTGGACATATTTTTCAAGTTTTGAATTTTGTGTTGAACACGAAATGTGAACTGGTCCCAAGTTTTATTACAAGCGGGTTACTTATCAAACAAAAGAGAGAAAAATGTCAGTGAGCGATCCAACAAGTGAAGCAACCAAAGCTTGGGGACACAACACAAACACGTTTCATAGGAAAATATAAAATAACGACAGATTCAGTAATTCCCAAGAACAAATGCTGAATAAACCTTTCCTCATTTTTGTTTGAAGAAACCTTTCCTCATTTTTGTTTGAAGAAACCTTTCCTCATTTTGGTTTACTGAGACGGTTTCTCCTCTTCTTTCTTGGAGGATAAATACCTGTCATTAAAAAGCACATCTAGGGGATTATTTCCTATAAAGCCTTCTAATTTTAGAACAGTAATCCTAAAAGCGATATTGTTTTCGAGTTTCAAAAGGCTATAGTGTGTATCTGTTCACGTACATATATGGTTCTCCGTAGAATAGAACTTACCCCTGGGCTCTAGCCCAACGTGAGAGCTGATAGAGCTGTACAGTCTCGTTTGATGCATGGCACGCAAGTAGCAAGTAGTTGCGGGGTTGCACCATCCAGGCAAATCTCATGAACAATGCAGAGTAAACGCACATCGCTGTACAAAACCAAAAGATGTAATGAGAGGCTTACCTAATAATAATAATGTTTGCATATAAAGGAGGGGGGGGGGGATCTCATTATTATATGTTTACCTGAAGACATGTTTCCAGAAATCATTTCAGGAGGCTTCTGCATATCTACCAAACCCTGAAGCGAAATCAATACGAAACCATGGATCAACCAAAAGGATGGATTGGATTGAAATCAAAAAAGACATGGAAAGAGAGAAACATACGGCAGCAACAAAACCCCAGTTAGCAATAGGCCCCCAGAAATGGGTTGTTTTAGGGCCAATCGGACTGTTCAAGAACGCTTGGAACCTTGATGTAGCCATCTCTATCTACTGAAATTGTAGAAAAACAAAGTGAAAGATCCGCATTATTATTATTATTATCCAACATTTGAAATTCAGATTAGTGTGGTAACTGGTAAGTATTTACTTGAATAAGAGTCACATTTTTTTAAGATATGTTTCTCACGTAAACTTCAAAACTATATAGTCCATAGAGAGATGCAACAAAAACATATACAGAATTTGATTGAAGAGTCAAGATAACGGAAAGACAAAATCTTATCATATAACACAAGCAGCACATGAAGAAACTCAGAGCCGCCGGTTCTGGAGGCGATTGCACAGAGGCTTTAAAATTTAGGGTTTTTGTGTCCGAAAAAAAAAAACACTCAAAATTGAGTTACTTAAGAAAACATCACAATACAATTTTGATTCCCAATTTAAAAGCTTTTTAAGACTCAATTTAGGTTTAATCAATCGTCGTTATTCGATTGCTCTCCTAAGATTACGTAAAATTGAGATCGAGACAAACCTGATGGGATTCGAAAGCCCGACTGGTGGAAGAAGAAGAAGAAAAAATCGAAGAAGCTGATTGAGCCGAGTTGGTGAAGGGAATATAAAAGACAGACAGACGGAACAGAAAGAGAGAGACAGAGACAGAGGAAGAACAAGAGTACAAAAGTCAAAAGCCTTATTGGGTTTGGGCTTTTTTTCACTTCTTTTTTTTCCTTTGGTCAAATAAATTAAATATGGGAGAGGTTCGGTTAGCCAAACCGGAAGCTTTTCAATTTTGAAAAAAACATGTGAGATAAATAAACAAAATTTGAAAAAGATCTTGAAATGCAAAAACGTTTCCAAGGCATGGAAAAACATTGTTTAATTTGCGATGTCATTTCCACTAGCTAGCTAGCTAGCTAGCTCCGAACAACATCTATGGGTTGGAAGGCTACCAAGTACCGGCCAGCTTCATGCTCATGCATGATCGATGCTCCATGATCATATCTTACATGTCATACAGTCATACTCCATAGTAGTGATTTTAGTTCCCCATTGAAGAAAGAAAGAAAGATTTGGTCTCTAAACTTTTAGTTCTTTTACTAGCTAGGATAGGAAGTTACTAAGTTAGGAACATCAATGGTTCATATTCCTGATGATAAATCTAAACCTAATGCTAGACTATATTACAACTTGCCACTTTGCGGAACAGCGTAAGTTTTTAGTTTTAGTGGATACTTGAATAACGTACTATGCCGAAGTTTTACTCCTTTTGTGCTACATATAATAAAATCGGAAGGTTCTCGATTTAATCTCTTAGAAAACATTTTGGCATGGATGGAAAAACACTGATAATATCCAAAGTTTATATGTCCTTGGTAGACCTGGGTTTCTTTTTTTTTTCTTTTTTCTTCTTTGTCTATTTCGATCGAGAGGTGATTTAGAAAGTCAACCGACTGCAGTTGTTTGTCTCTTCTCGATCGAGACATTAGGACATATCAAAGATTTCTGCACAAACAGTAATTTTAGTTAGGTCTCTCTTTGTTAAAATTGTTTAATATCCTATTTTTGGTAAACAGTCTCATTTTACTAAAATATTGTTTATTTAACTACAAATGTGAAACCATAATAAGAAAATAATTTTGAATAAGAAAAAGTAAAACAAAACAAAAAAAGAAAACTTCCAACTTATAATATTAAAAAGGAAAAACCAAAATTATAAAGAAAACTTCCAAAAAAAAAAAACATTAGTTTCCCATAATTATTCTCTTTGTTTTCCGTTTCTTCGAATATATATTAGTTTCCGGGAGGCAAAAAAAAAAAAAAATCACACAATTCAATTGAAAGAAGACAAGAGAAAAGAAAAAGAAGATGGCGTTGCAGAGATCAACAGCGTCGTTTAGGAGACAAGGATCGTCGGGACTCATCTGGAATGACAGGTTCATGAGTGGAGAGATTCGTCCCGACGTGGAAAGACAAGAAGAATTGAGCAACGATCATCGTGACGGATCAATGGCGGCTAGTACGCCTCCAACGGTGCAACGTAGCGCATCAGACGGAGGACGTGGCCATGGTGGCGCAAGAGGTTTTGGGGAGATATCTCCAGCTTTGGATCCACCTTCTCCTAAGATATCTTCCGTTGGTTGTGGCTTTTGTTCTTTGTTTTCGTCTAACGGCCGGAGAGGAAGAAGCAAATCGAGGTAGGACTTAGGAGAAGATCAAGCGCTGGAAGTTTATAATTAAAATATCAATAAGTTGTAATTAATTCACATTTATTAATCACAACAATTGATCTTGATGACATTAATTATATTCAGGATTTTTGGTTATGTTCTTCTCGTTAATTTGTGCAAAACTTCGAAATCTTGATGGACTAAAGCGAAGAATTTTTTTTTTCTTTTTTTGGTTTATGATATGACGTTTGGAGAGTTGGTTGACCCTCTCTTACGAATGTGTTTTGTTTGTCGGGTTATCATCAATTTCTCACTGCGAATTAGTTTTGGAATGAGTCATTGTGTGCTAAAGCCGGAAACCATATAGTTTGAATGGTCTTTCTGGATGTACATAAGAGGATATGATACGTAGCGAAAATATATCCGGTAATGTATAAAGACAATTGAAAAATCACAAAACAAAGACACAGAAAAGAGGAAAATATTTGTAAACCCGATCGAGCGTGGTGGTACGTAATAACGTAAGCTGACTATGACCAAGGAAATTTTTTGGCTACACCCCTCGGTTTTGATTCCACCGTACGTGTGTTACTATTGTGCAATGACACTTGGTTACGTAGGTTTCGGTCCGGATCCTTTATTTGTTGTGGATTAATAGAAGACTCTTTACCAAAAAAATATGCTTACTCTCCCGGAATTAGTTAGGCGTTTCGATGAAATTCATATTCCCAATGCTACGTTCGTTTTTATTAAAACAAAACTTATCTTCTACTACTCGTTGAACTAGAGATCCTCTTAGGAATAAAGCTTTGGTGTTGTACACAACGAGGAATAATAGAAGTGGAAAATCAAGTACCAAGGATTCTTTTTTGCTACATTAAACTCTCCTAAAAGGAACTCCCCCTACTATGTATGTTCACTTAATATATATAATGACCAACTTAATAGTTGATGTAATCGTAATTTGAGGAACAATATAATTACTTTAGTCTTCAAGGAATGCGCATATAAACTAACGTATAATCCAAACAAACTCAACACATAGGAAAGAATCGTTGTTTCTTTTTTTTTTCTTCTTGCTAAAAAGGTAATTAAGAATCGTTCTCAACTCATAATTATATATATAGTAAGAAAAAGAACAGAGTAATAGTGGATTTACAGTAAGCCTTTAGATTACGATTGGTATTAAGTTACAACCTAAAAAAGAAGAGATCGAGAGAAGGAAAAAAAAAACAATATGTAATAAAAACAAAAAGAATCAATGAGGAGAAGCAGGACGAACTTTGGTTTTGAAGAGGAGAATGTAGAGTTTGTCCATTGAGAAATAAATAAAACAACCTGTGGAGTGTGTCACGAACGACCCGAAACTTGACCCTACGATGCAATGCCATGCTGGTCCATACCCTTTGTCAAATTCCTGCATATTTTTTTACAATATCTCACTTACATCAATATAAATCCCTTACGCAAGTGAACAAAACTGAAATAAATAATTGAAAAATTTGGATCCTTTTTACAAGAAAATGGATCTGGTTAAAATTTCAACTATGTCATCAGAATGTCAGACTTGTTTTACCAAATGTCTCTCTACACAATAATTCTCGAAAAGATCTTTCTAGTAGTCAATCCTTAACGTGAAGATTGAGAGAGAGAGAGAGACAAAAGAGGGATCCAGAAAATAAGTTAGAAAAAGGGATAAGAGTTTGGAAGAGGACCACATGGCTCTGTTGGGTCATTCCCCTTGATGCCCTTTTCATACATTAGCTGGACCATTTCCCCATCACTCTGTTTTCTTATTTAATTCTCTTAATATATTCACTCTTCCATCCATTTTATTTGTGTAGATCCAAAAAACCAATAAATTCATTGTTTTCTAATAGTATTTGCAGCCCATTGAACACCCGGTCATTTGTTTGATATTGACATCGAATATCATGAAAAAGCAATTGGTATAAGGCTTAAGAGAGATGGATGATGTGTCATTTTCCTAGCATACTCTGTAGTCATTTTAATGGCTTAGCGACAAGAAGTAATTAGATGTTTTAGGTATTAAGAATGAGATGGTTGCCTACTTGTTCGTAGATATGTGGCTTGAACGAAAAAAGCCAATATAAGCTATCTCAGTCTCATCATCAATTTCTATGCCCATTCCAACAATTTAACATATTTTTCAAGGACAAACACAAACTTTAGAGACGTTCTAACACTGTAAAATGTTGAACCTAAAACACAAGACTATCAAATACCTCTTTACTTACTCATGATTCAAAAGTAAATGTTAGTATATATAGTATAGTTCTAAAACGGGATTAATCGTATAAACCAAACTCAAATCTAATCATAAAGTCTTTTAGTTAACATGAAAACACACAAAAGATGTAATTCCACTAATATTAAGAAAAATCATATTCTAGGGATATTATAAGCTAGTTTTGGTATTATCAATCTTTTTTGTCTTTTACTTGATGAAAATCAGACTCTTGGGATTTAGAAATATTCATGCATATGTAAATATATGATTAAATAAGAGAAAGAGACAAAAAGGAGAAGAGGAAAAAAAGGGTGTTACTAACCTTCTTGAGATTGAAAGCCATGTGCTTCGAACTAAACTTCTCCAAACTATCTAAAGTCATTCTCGCACACCTAAACGCATGTGCCTGCATAAACCCCGGCATGTCCGCAGCTAGTATCCTCACCGTCAACATCTCCGCTGCCGCAGCTATCCTCGCCGTTGTATCCTTCTCCACGTGAGACACCGATTTCCTCCCTTCCTCCGCCGCACCACCACCACCGCCTCTCTTTCTTTCGTTATTTCTACTACTACAAGTCTCTAACTCGAAGATGTCTCTCATCACATGGTTTTGTGTTTTGTGCGACTGGACGATTGGTTTTGCTTCTAGTACTTCTTCTTGAGATATCAATGGTGGGATCGGGATCTTTGGTTTGGATTTAGTGTTTATGAGTGAATGCTTCGAAGTTGTGATGGAGAATTTGTAGAAGTTCATGAGACTTTTCTTCTTCGACTTTTTGGTTCTCTCTTCATTCATTTTTTTTTCTTTTTCTCGTAACAAAATATTGTTGTGGAACTCTTTTAGTGGCTCATATGCGTTATTTATACGGAAGAGTCAAGAGACATACTTTTAGTCCTCTCTCTCTATTATTTCTTTTGATAATTGAATATATAGAACAAATTTAATAATTATTATTATAACAAAATGGAGTGCATCCTATGCGTACCATATATATATATATATATATAACATTTTCTAATGAGCTTTTGTTTTTAATATAGTTTGGTCTGCAAAAAGATAATAATTAAAATTGTAACTGGCTAGAGTGTACTAAATATTAACTAATCTAGCGTCACATGTAAATAATTTGCTTACCAGCATATTAATAAGGGGGGGGGGGATCATGATGGTTATTATGAGTTTTGGACAATGTTCATTTGTATGGACTTGCTTTGCTAAACACACAAATCTTAAACTATAAAAACAGAGCAAAAATCCTAAATTCAGAAACAATGAGGCAGTACCTCCCAGTTGGAGCTAGTTGAAGTGACAGTGTGGCGCTGACGGAAGATCACCAGCGATAAAAATGACACAGGAGAATCAGAACGTGAAACCTGACTAGCGATCTCTTTTTTCATGTGTATGTTTTCTATTTACATAAATTATTGTATTTTATTTTCTTTCTTTTTGGTGAAAATAGTGATTCTGTGATCTAAAGTTCAGTTAATAGTAAATTCAAAAATTGCATTTGGTTTTTCATTTCTTATTATAGTCATTTCCATGCCGTTCAATATGTAAGATAACACCATAGTATACTACATTTTGTTGGAATTCTCTAAATAGTTTTTTTTCCCTTTATATTTGTTTGTTTATGTAGTTTAGTATCATCGTTTTGTAGTTGTTTAAATCTATTAGATCAAATTATTGGTGACAGAACATCGACACTAATAATAAACGATGATATTGCAAGTCATAGTCAAATTTGTCGTAATTTAATCACCGGTATTAATAGCCCTTTAATCTCTCATATATATACACTTCAAATTAATCAAACCGGCTAGCTCGGCCGTATGAACACCAAGCTAAGACAATAATAAGAGCAGAGATAAATTAAGTAATGTGGTTTAGAAAGTGAATAGGGGTGATTTGTAGAATCAAACCATGTGGCTTTGTTCTAAGTCAAGTGAAATTAACCTCTTATTTTCTTGTCAACTAGTGAAATCAACATGAATATATTAGAGTATGATTAATTAATAAGTTAATTATGTATGTTGACAAGAACACTTATTGTTCTCAAACACTGTTTTCCGGGTCCCCGAATCTGATATTTTATGGTCGTTACCCTTATCGATTAATGCTCAGCAAATCAGGACCCTCCTGGCTCTTGTTCTTCCAACCAATTTGGTAGGGGTCTTGGCACAATTTTGTTTTTAATTAAGAATTTATATGCGTTTGTTTGTTTATAGTTTGTGTTTTAAAAAAATCTATAGCAATCGTAATAATATTTATGGTAGTACAACAAAACGTAATTGAATTCCAATATAAAATTATATATTAGCCACAGATTTTTAGTGGCAAGGAGTTATTAAATCTGTAGTGATATAAATCAAATATTAATCACGCATGTCCACAGATTAAGTATTTGGTTATAACATAGACTACATAGTGATATATAAAATGCAACGAAGTAACCACAGTGAATGTTAGTGCGTATGACCATAGATTTGGTTGTTATCATAAATGAACATATTCGTGTAGAATGCCACTATGGTATGCGGCCAATTGACAATATATGTTAGTGTGGATATATATACACATGGTTAGCTAACAAATATTTAGAGTTGGTTAATTGCTACCTAGTTACTAATCTATATGTAGTGTTAAAACCATACTAATATTTATTTTTTTGTTTTTTTTTTATTAAGAGGTTTTGGGTATAGGCCCGTACATCCCTTAAGGCCAGAGACCAGAGTAATTTATATGGTCCCCTCCCAAGCGTCGTCCCTCGAACCAGCGACCTCTAGACTTTGCCAGAAAGTCTTTACCAGATTACTGAGAAAAGATTCTGTCAAAGTTTCAATAAGAATGCAATCTCTGAATTAGAAAAGATAAAAAAAGAAAGATGTTGTCTGCTTTGTCAAAAAGTACTTGATAGCATCGAGTCACAGCTGTAGACTTGTGGTATGTATTTGGGGGTGCAACACTTCCTTCCCCCCCCTTTGATATCTTCTGTATGAAGTGTTTGCTTGAAGTATTCTCAGCCGTGGAATCCAAGGGAAAGTGAAGGTCGTGACCAGCTGTCGTCAATCGAGAAGATATAGAATTAATTAAGTGGTTAAATGAGAACTCTTTCTTAAGTCTTGTGAACTTTTTCAAAGTCTTGTGAACTCTTTCCTACATTTTGTGAACTTTATGAACTCTAGTGAACTCTTTGAAGTCTTTAATTAAAAGTCTTTATCTTCTCTTTTGTCATTAGTTTATATATCAATTTGAAGGAAAATCCGGTACATGTAATTTTATGAGAATTTTTCCCAAAAAAAGTAAAAAAATATAAATAAATTTTAAACAATAGCAAAGGAAAAAAAACCAAACAAAATATAAGGATGCCGGGGATGTGTTGGTGTTTACAAGGTGGAAATGATAAAAATTAAGTTTATTTTCAAAGTAATAAACATCATCATTTTACTAGAATATATCTACAGCAATTGTTTTAAAAACATCATTTTCATACGTAATTGAATATGGAGTACATGAATCAAGGGGCACTATCATTGAGTAATATAGCCAATATTTGTCTCAAGTTTGTACTAAATTAGAATAATTGAATTAGTATATCTAATTTTCATTAATCATGGATAACTTGGACACATACAACCTGATGAATATTGATAACACATAAACACCAAGGAAATATGATAATCAAAGAGATAGTTTGGTAGATATGAAAGTAGGTGATATGAATATATTGCTAGCCTTAAAAGCAGCGTCGCAAAAATGTTTCTCACATGTTCGAGGTAGGTTTGCTTGAGTACAAACTAGTCTCAGATTTGACTATCTTAACAAATACATCCTCAAGCTGGTTAATGTAATTGAGATTCTTAATTATTCTCCAATGCGGTGGATTAGGTCAAAGATATTTTAACTAAAAATATAAATCTTAACCCTTTTAAATTTAAATTTTTTATTTTAACCATGATAAATTTTGCATTTAATTTGACCATATTAAAAAATATTCATTTAACCTTTTTCATTGTATATTTTATTCTACAAAAAAAAATTATTAACCCCCTAAATTTTACATTTTTATCTCATCAAAAAAATTATTTTAATTTCTCTAAATTTTGGTTCTGGCTCTACCATTGCTAAAATCTTTAGGGGGGTGTATTGAAACAATGATTTTGGAGAATTCTATGGGATTTAAGAAATTTGGAATTTTGATAGATTTTAGGGAAGGTGATATGATTTATGGTAAAATTCTTTCAAATCTCACCTAAAACCATGAGATTTGGATTTCTGTATTTTTAACTAAACAAATCTTCTCAAATTCTCCAGAATCCCTAAAACTTATTAAAATCCAAATCCACAAACTGTTTTGAATAACAATGGATTTTAAAGTAGATTTTTAAATCATCAGTTCAATAACAGTGGATTTCAGGAGACTTTTTAAAATCCATGATTGAATAACATAGGATTTGTAACTTTTATACAATTCACCTAAAATGTCAAGTTGAATACACCCCCCTTAGTGTTGACGGTTGAACTTGATGTTTTTTTACCTTAACCATACTATATAACTGCAAAATGGAACGTAGCAATTTAATGGGACAAGTGATTGTATATAAACAGTGTTACCAAAAAAAAAAAATGATCGTATAACAGACAGATCAGCCAAAATAGCGGCTACGACGTCGTTTCGTAATATTAGCTAAGAGCGTACTACGTCGTTTTGGTAAGATTAGCAAAAAAAGAGGGTGCAGACGGCGTCGTTTCGTAAAATATATTTGCCCAACCCTTTGAAAACGGTTCAGTTTACCAAACTGTTTTTTCTCAACGCTTCAGTCTCTCTCTATTAAGTAACTAAAAAAGCTTTCTTTCTTTTTTTTTGTTGAAATTTCTAAAGTGAGGATTGGGATCGATTCTTAGGGTTTTCATCAAGCAAAGCGTTTCGAAGACGAGCTCTCAATTTTTTGAGGTTATTGATTTCCTTCTTCTTTTCGAATTCTCCGTATCTGCTATAGTTTTTTTGTGATTTCTTTCCTCAGCTGGGAGGGATTTCTGAATTCTCCTTGTTTCCGATCTCTTGATACGACTGATGATCTCCAATTGAATCTTTCGTTGCAGTAGTCTCGTTGGTGGCGCAAGCATCGATATAGACTTTGTGGGTTCGCTTGTAATGATACGAATTTTTTAAAAGTTTTGTACTTTAAACTTTCTTGAATCGAAAGTAGAGGGTTGGTTTAGGGTTCTGTGTTGATTAGTTGTACACTTGCGAGAGAGAGAGAGAGAGAGAGAGAGAGAGAGAGAGAGAGAGAGAGAGAGAGTGATTTATTTTTTTTCTTAGCTTATTGGGACTATGTCTGGTGGAACTCCGGTTGGTGGTGGTGGCTACATTAGGCAAAGGCATAGTCAAGGTTATGCATCTGGTGGTGATGATCTTGAGGATGATGCTTGCTCTAGACCACAGCCTTTTGCGTTGGAGAGTCCTAGAAGTAAAACTTGGGTTGAGATTTTGGAGAATGTGCTTTGGATTGCTTCTGCTGTCTTCATTATCTATTTTGGAGACAGGCACTCTAATATGATACACATTCTCCTACACGATGCTCGGATCAAAAGGTAACCGAGTTCTTCAACACGGCCTTTTCTTCTTTTTACTTTTTTGCTTGTGTGTTAATATGTTGAGGATGCCATAGAGTTTGAACTTTAATGTTCTTGATTTTAGTGGTTTAATGTAAGTCAGTCAAAATAGGATAAACCTTGAATTAATTTACAGAAAGCAAGTGTGAATAAGGAATCAGGAATCATAGAAACTTAGTCAAATATGGATAGTGAAGCAGGAAATTTTAAATGTTAGAGAATCTGTATTCTTATAATATCAGATTTGTTGAAAAAGTTCTTTGAAGGTCCATGTCTCCGTGATACAAGGACATGTGCATAGGTAAGATGGATTAATAAGGACATGTGCACAGGTAAGGTAGATACTGTTTGAAGGCATATTGTGAAAAATTGTTTGGGAATTGCAGTTTCTCTTGTCGTGACTTGGTGTAGGTTTCTGCAATTTTAACACTGTGTGGGATGATGGATCTTGCTGAAAACTAGTTAAACATAATGCAATCATTGCCTTATTTCCAGGATGCCTTTGTATTTCGGGATGTTGGGAATAGCTGTGAACATTGTAATCATAATCTACGAAAGCATGTTATCGTGGAGCATGAGAAGGTTTGATGAGAAATGGGAACTGTGGAGTATATCTGCTCTGCCTTTCATCACCCTACTCGGCCTCATTTCATTTGGCCTGTAAGTAAATAACATGCTTTAGTCAATCAGGAACCACCGGGGTTATCATTATTTGTTGTGTTTGACAGATTTGCAAAAATGCAGGCTCTCCTTTGCTCTGTGGCCTATATGGAGCTTCTTGACTCTTCCTCTTCTGGTACGATCTCAGTCCACTATACAACAAAACTATCCTTGTAGACAAATCTTAGATGGTTTTTGTTTTTTTGATGATTTTGCAGTTCACATTGTTCATGGCATGCCTAGTTGTATTCCCACATCTCATGATCATCAAATTCAGGCCTCAATACGACGAACTTCGGATAGATTGATATGTAGAAGAGGATGGAGATAGGTGTAACTGGGAAAGTGATGCCCTGAATTTTTCTTCAGAAGTGAATAAATCTGAAAACTGAAGGGGATGCGTTTGTTTTGTGTGGTGTATATAAGATAGAGATAGGTGAACTACTCATTGATGATCTATAGGGATCTTTTTTGTTTTTCCTTTATTGTTTTGGTCATTGAGATTCGTTCATGTCTTGTTTCATTTCTGAGTTTTAGTGAAGTGAAAATGTTCTCTTTCGTCTCCCTTCAAATTCAATTTACAAGTTAGTGATGAATAGTGGAATAAAATCATTAGTAGTAGAGAAGACTCATAAACTCATCATAAGCTACAAACAAGCCAACAAGCCCCCCACAATTGGGTAACTAAGAGTAAATATTATTGGATCCTAACCTGCAAATAACCAAATTAACCCTTCATTGAAATTAGTTACTCCAAAAATTGATATACTGACCCAAAAAAAAAAATAAGTAAAAAACAAAGGAAGGAAGCAAAATTAATATCTCTCGCAAGACAAAACTACAAAATTGGTGTGTTTGGGTGCTGGTGGGATAAGAGGGAGAGAGATGGGACACGTAATGAGGCTGTTGATAAACTCTCCTTCTTCGCCTCTTCTCCAACTCCGATATCACCGGACTCTTGACCCAAACGGTGTCTTCTCTCTGCGAACCTCGATTACCAAAAGCAGCAAGGGACGATTCTCTTGTCTTTTCTCCGGCGGCAGCCAGAAAGAGGTTTGTGACCACTTTACTCTTTTACTTCCCTTTACTTGTTCAAAGGACACTTGTGTTTGAACAATCAGAGCCGTACTTATCGAATCGTCTCGCTTCTTAATCGATGACGTTAGAATTTCAATTCTTCAGGATTAGTGGGTTCTCCTGAAAGTTGTTGTTTATGGAGCCGATTGAAGTAAAGCTCACGACTTTATTGAAAAGAGTTAGTTAGGATGCATTCTTTAACTTGAATTACTCACATAGGGAAGCATATTGATCAGTTTTTTTTTATTGTTTGGGGGAACAAGTTTAGCGGCACAGTTCTTATCTCTACTGTCGCTAAGATTGAATGTTGCTGATTTTGAGCTGTTGTGATTTGGTTGAAAGAGCGGTTAGTAAAGGGCTTGACTTATATACGGATGTCCTGGTAGATTATTTCTAGCTCTAGCTGTTGGTTGCCCATTTGGGTAAGAGTTTAGAGTCTCTCTCAGTCTCTCTTGTTTTGGTGAATTGGTATGAATGAGAGTAGCAATTCATAGCTTTGTTCTTATCACATATACTGTGCCTCCTTCATTTCTGCAGCTTCTCTGTATATATACAGGAAGTAGTTTGTTTACCAATAACTTTATTTAGGAACTACACACAATTAACACTTTCTATCTCTGTGAACGAAAGTTTTATTACACATCAAGGAAAACAAACTTAAGAGAATTGATATGCTTTAGAGACTGAGAAGTGTAGCATCGTGATTTAATACTGTGCTGTTCAATTTCCTTGATTGTGCAGGACCAAGCTCGTAAAGCATTGGAAAGCGCTCTTGGTGGGAAGAAAAATGAGTTCGAGATGTGGGACAAAGAGATCAAGAAAAGAGAAGAATCTGGCGGCATAAATGGTGGCAATGGAGGAGGAGGAGGTTGGTTTGGAGGTGGTGGTTGGTTCGGTGGAGATAATTTCTGGAATGAAGCTCAGCAGATCTCCATTACCCTCTTAGCAATACTTGTCGTGGTATGATTTTGCTTACAAATTTAAATATTGGAAAATCATAAAGAGAAAGACTTCTTTCTTGTTGTTGTTGAAGATGGTTTTAAGGTGTGTTAAATGGTTGCAGTATATGTTGGTTGCAAAAGGTGAAGTAATGGCTGCATTTGTGTTAAACCCGTTGTTGTATGCGTTGCGAGGAACACGGGAAGGTTTGACTTCTCTAAGCTCCAAACTCATGGGAAGAGAAGCTTCGAGAGTGAACAGTGATAACTCAGAGGAGATGTGGAAGAAGGAAGGTTTCACTGCTAAAGAGAGCGTTGTTCGGAAATGGGGAAGTGACTGAAACAAAACGGAAGGAGAGGAGCCAAAGACGACCTGTGTGACAAGCAAGCTATTCTTAGAGCTGACTCAAGAAGAATGACTTGAGTGCGTTTTGTAAAATGAAGATGATACCAAATGCAATCGACCATTTCAGTTTTGTAATGAAATTTAGGTATTCTTCTGTGAACAAGAAAGAGTGACTCTGTTTGTAACTTCATCATCCTTTTCTTTTAACATAAAAGATGAGGTAAATGTGTCTCATAGATCAATGCTTTTCCACAAATAATGAGCAAGCTTATCGCTGTAGCCTGTTCGGTTTTTGTCTATACAACTTTTCTGTCGTCCGAATGTGGTGATCTTACAACTAATAAGAAGATGGAACCTCTACACACTGTCTTATGGTAATATTTTGGCCAAGCAGAGAGTTTAATCCAGACTAAAATCTTCAAGCCATATGATAACTTCGTTCCTCTGCAATGCAAAACAATTACAAAGAACAGATGAGCACACAAAATCAGAAGGAAATGCAATAACCATCATTTGGTGTGTCATGATGATAATAATGACAAAGATGAGATAATAGTAACTTCTTAATTTCTAACTGTAGATATCAAACATTGGTAGAGCTCGGAATCATACCATTATGAAGTTCCATGTTCGTCCTGGATCATTGTAACGAGCAAGCATACAACCCTTCTTAGCTCTAAGACCATCTTTACTCAGACTGTTCCTCAGCTCAATCTCTTTTTCGCGGACAACATCCTCTGTCGGTTTCCCACTGAATTTCACTGATGCAGCAAAACCGCCTTCCATCTGCTTCAACTTGATATTTTCTTCATTAGGCATCGGTAAGCTAGGGTGACAAAGTCTACTTGGTCAGTCTCATAAACCATATTTGTAGGTGGTAATGGTGACTAAACTATCCATGATAAGCTTTACCTGCTGAGATCTTTTCCTGATGGAATGACAATTTGTACTGACACATCAGCAGAGAGTTGAGCATCTGTTGTTTGGGTGAACACTGGTGTTGTCATTGATATTTTCTCTGTCGTTGAGTTTTTTCCGAAAATGTAGCTTCATAGGTAGCAGCATAAGTTACATTTATCCCAAAAAATGCTAGAAGAGTTAATGGATATACACACATAGAAACTTAAGACAACCCTCACCCAGCGACATTGTTGAAACCTGAAGAGCCAGAAAGCTTGTCACCGTTTGTCTCCACCACAATGAAAGGTTCATACTTTCTTACCTGCCAAACCATTAAATCCAGTTTAAAGCAGATCATGACAGGAACAATTTGCATATATGGTGCACTAAGCCAACACAGGAAGACATGTGACCTCATAGTTTGCTCTTCTTTTCAGTATTTGATACTTTGGAGTTTCCAAGTCAGGCGTTTTATATATTCGTAACTGTATACAAGAAAAGTTAAAACTATAATAACTCACTTGTAAAAGAGATGATTAAACCATTTTTAAAGAAAGCTAATGAGAGACCAGCCCTACCTGCTTAAACACATCAACAAGACCTTCTAGAGAAAAGTAGTCATTGTTATTGATAGAATCCCACAAGTCCTGCACAATCCAGTTGTGTTGATAAGTAAACCGTACTAAAAGAGGAGCTTACACAAGAACATGTTCAACCATATTATTATACCAGATGGCTGCAAAATTTCTTAGTTTGTGGATTAACTTCCATGATAGATGTTCCAGTGAAGACAAGCTCTGGTTTCCATGGCAAAAGCATGAACTTCATAACCATTGTCCATCTTGTGGTTATCTCATATGGACCTGTCTATAGCAGCAGCTTGCATCAGTTTCATAGTTTACAAACCAACTGGTAAAAAAAAAAAAAAGATTAAAACTTTGTCAAGACCTGTTTAGCCCAGTGAAGTTGAAAAAGAGGAGTGAAGAGGTTCTTGAGGAGAGAAATGTTGAAGATGTAACCGGAGATGGTGTCGTGCTTTGTGATGGGGTCTCTGAACTTGACACGTTCGTCGTACGCCGTCGGATCGATTCCTTGGTCGTCGAATAGGTGAGGAAGATCCTTGTACAAGAACCCGACGAGCTCTTCCATGTCAACCTTCGACGATGATGTCGATGCCACTTCCTTTCCGACCTCAAGACTCAGTGCTGGCCACCGCAGCCTGGGGGTTACGTTGCGGTTCGAAAGCGGGAGGAAACGGGTGGGAACATGCCGCCGGGAATCAATTCCGACGGCGGTGGGAATTGGCCGGTAGAGGTGAGCACTGGTAGCCATAGAACGTTGATAAAATAAAAGTTTCTGGTGGTTTATTAATGACTTTTATAATTCTTACTATCAAACTTAAATTTATTGTAGTAAATAAATTAGTTATTTTACTGTATAATAATAAGGAGACTAGTTTAGGCGTGTGGACTATATATGTTGAGGAGACGTGTTTAGAAACGAACCAATCAAGCATGCTTTATGGTGTAGTACCGAACACTTGTCATGTCTACTGGATGATAACTAGTATTCTACTTCATGTGAAAGACCAACAATGCACACAGAGATAATTAATTCTATAGTTCTACAAATTTCTTTTCACTTGTGGGCTTCACTCTAGTAAGCTTTCATTATAGGCCCATATAATTTGGGATAATGGAGGAAGGCTCCAATACATTGCCGTGCTTGCATCTAACAAAGACATTAATGTCAATGACGTATGTATTCATTCATCCAAACAATGACACACAAGTTTTGATGGATATGGGTTTAGATTCATACAAGGATTTTAGACTTTCGTTTCTTGACTAATAATAAACTGATAGAGTCTTTAACATAGAGTGACAATTTGTGTAAAAATAGTCTGCTGAATTGCACAAAAGTCAAATGGAGAGGATATATATTTCTTTTTTTAAAAAACGTGTGAAAGTGTGAATTGATGAATGAATTAAGACGGGAATCAAGAAAATTCGATAAAAATGTCCCTTTGGATGGGTTTATATGGATTGCTTTAAAAGTAAGAAAGATGCCGAGGTTTATACTTTTATACCCTTTTTTTCTTTCAAACAATATTCCAGGGACCCCATTGATACTTTTGACCATTTGCCTTTTTGTTTTTGTTTAATTCTTTTCTTCTTTATTTACTTACTGAAATCGAAATCGAAACTAAGAGTAGATCAACAAAAGTGGCAATTGTCAAACTAATAGTAGTACGATCATGGAAATATAAGATCATGAAGACCAAACGTCCCCACGTGTTATTGTCGTTGACAATCTTGACCCGAACGGATTGATGATATAATCTGTGTAACTGTAAGAGTTCAAATATCCAATCTTCATTTTATTCAACAATATTCGTTTCGATTCATATACAGAACAAATAAAGAAACATTAGATACCATCTCTAGTAACCATAACTGGATAAATAAATAAAAAAGCATGTGAATTGATAATGGCAAGTGTTACAATCTCACCCACAGATTTAAACGAAATAGTAATAAAAATGAAAGAGAAGAAGAAGAAAGAATATAACCAAGAGATATTCCCCCCACGAAAGAAAGACAACACACTCATAAAAAAAAAAAAGGATATTCTAAAAAGAAACCTTCAGAATATTCTCTTTTATTTCTTATGCTTTAATCCTTCTCTTCTCTTCTTCTCTTTTTTTGTTTTATATAATCTTCCCTTCTCTTTCTTCTTCTCATCTTCTCACTCAATTTGTTCCCCCAGAAAACAAAGAACAATGAAGTTTGGTAAGAGTCTAAGCAACCAGATCGAGCAAACACTTCCTGAATGGCAAGACAAATTCTTGTCTTACAAAGACCTCAAGAAACGTCTCAAACTCATCCCTTCCAAATCCTCCCTTGATCGTCCTGTCAAACGTCTCCGTCTCGATCCTTCTTCCTCCTCCTCCACCGGTGATGATGATTTCTCCCTCGGAATGTCTAAAGAAGAGATCAGTTTCATCCAGCTCTTGGAAGACGAGCTTGAGAAATTCAACAATTTCTTCGTTGAGAAAGAGGAAGAATACATCATCAGATTAAAGGTAATAACATAACCAATAACAATTTATTCGATTAGTCTCTATCTCTCTCTAGGTGGTGTAGTCTAATTTGTGTGTGTTTACATAAAAAAAAAACAAAACAGGAGTTTAGAGATAGGATTGCCAAAGCTAAAGATTCAATGGAGAAGATGATTAAAATCAGGAAAGAGATTGTTGATTTCCATGGCGAAATGGTTCTTCTTGAGAATTACAGTGCTCTTAATTACACTGGTACGTTACATTCACTGCCTTACTTGAACATCAAGATTCATCATAAAGTGTTGAGATGTGTGTTTTTGGTTTTTGTTGGGGAAAACTACAGGATTGGTTAAGATACTAAAGAAGTATGACAAACGAACTGGTGATCTCATGCGCTTGCCTTATATCCAAAAAGTTCTTCAGCAACCTTTTTACACTACGGACTTATTGTACAAGCTTGTTAAAGAATCCGAGGCAATGCTTGATCGGTTCTTCCCTGTTAACGAAACAGAGTCTGAGAATATCATCCAAGCTGAGCTCTCTGAGCACAAGTTCATGGAGAGTCTCCATATGAAGAGTACGATCGCTGCTTTGAGGGTATTGAAAGAGATCAGGAGTGGTAGCTCTACGGTGAGCGTGTTTTCGTTGCCGCCGCTTCAGTTAAACGGGTTAGATGAGACTTGGAAGAAGATTCCGTTGATGGAGCAAGAAGCTAAATAGAGTTGAGTGTGAGGAGGAGGCACTACACTCTTCTTTGCCACTTTTTCTTTTTTTTTTACACGATAGAAAAGCTAACAAGATTAAATCAGATGTTGTTGTTATCATCAATGTACACAAAAAGGCAGAAGAAACGATGGGATCTGTTTCTGTGGTTACACAAATGTAACTTTGTGTCTGTGTTTGGTTGTAGTATTTGATGTAATATATATCATCACTGCAGATTAATTATTGATTTCTTCCTTTCCAATTCCGTTGTGTTAGATACTATACAATCACAAGATCAGAAACTACAAATGATGACTGCAATGATTATATGATATTCTGAGTTTAACCTTCTATATGCTACAAAGTGTAGCCAAAGAAATGTCGATGTCTGAAGTTATTACAACCTAAATAAATCATCAGGTCAAGCTCCTTCAATTGTAATTTGAGGTATAATCTTATTTTAGTTTTTCTTTTTGATAGTTTAGTGTGGCTGAAAGATAAGAGAGCTTTTTACTGGCAAAATAGATTAATTAAAGCATGTTCTCATAAATGATACACAATGATTCGATACAACACCAAAACCAAAATACCAACACAAACTCTTAAGAAACTGAAATGCAGAAAAAGTGAGTAAAAACGAGTGAAGAAGATAGTAGAATTCATGAACGGTTTTTGATTTGGTAGTTGCCTACACAAAACTTCAGTCAAAGCCTTCCTTTTGCACGGAGGAGGACCCATCATACCGAGCAATCAATCAGAGAGGTTGCCTTAGATCAGAAGCTTCTCAATAGCATCCTGCAGGATTTACACAAAGTAAAAGTGATTAACCAAATCATACAGACATGTGAGATCAATGATGGTTATAAAAAGAGGACAAGAATAAGGGATAAAGGTTACCTTGAGCTGCTGGATCTGTGTTTTCAATTGACTAGCTTCGTTAGATGTGACTGAACAAGCGATAACTGGTCTTGTAACACCACAGGCTCTTCCCAAGGCTTGCTTTGAAGGCACAAACACATACGGAACATTCTGCATAATCAATCATTCACAAAGGGAAAATTAAACCAAAAGAACATCAAACAATTTCTGATTCAAACAAATAAGCTAAACACAAGCATAAAAGTTGCGTCCAGAAACAAAAAGTCAAAGGAAACATCAAGAAGTTGGCATTGATAGACTTCCTAGTGGGATATGAGAGTTTAGTTAACAAAATGATAAAAAACTTGACTAAGTATAAACACAAACTAATCAAACTAGCAATCATAGACTATTTCAATGTAAGTAGTAAAAAAAAGACCTCATAAGTATACCAAAAGCTAATGACGAAAAAATATAGTTTTAACAATTCTCAAAAGAGAAGTCAGCTCTTTTATAGAGAATAAAGAACAAACCTTATCCTCAGCAAGTAAGGGTAGATGAAGAAGAATCTCTAGAGGCTCTGCATCTGCAGCCATAACCACAAACTCGGAGATTCCACGGTTAAGTGTCTTCGTAGCTGTAAAAAAGAAAACAAAAAGTCAAATTAAAATCATTAGGAACAACTTCATAAATACCCCAAAAAAGAAACCCAAAATATTAACAGAGATGAGCATATAATATAAAAGATACCTTCGTTAGCACCCTTCTTGAGTTGCTTGTAGTTAGTAGCTTGTTGAACAAGATCAAGAATCGTTATCGATAACTGAGCATCTGCAAGCGGGTACGCTTTAGGGTTTACGGCCTCTCCTGTCTGCAAGAATTAAAGAAAAAGAAAAAAACAAAGTCAAGACCCAAATCAAACAATTTACAAGAAAGATTCCTTCTTCGATAAAAGTAGCACATGGAATCGAAAAAGAAGAGCAAGAAGAGAGAAGAAGAAGAAGAAAGTACCATCTTCGCTGAGTCTAGGGTTTGAGAGAGGATTAGGGTTTTAGAGGGGACGAGTTTCTCGGCTTAAAGATTCTGAATGGAAATGTAGGCTTAAGCTTTGTTACTTATATGCGTGTTTACATATATACTCAATTCTAATGGGCCTGCGGTGATATACTTCGGCCCATGTAGTTCATTAAAACCGACGGAAACTCAACTATATTAATGTGTTTTTTTAGTTTGGAATAATAAACCAAACCAAAGCTGTATTTGCTTTAGGGTCGATTGTACTTACATCCACTTTGGATCAAAATTCTTACACTTACACTTACTTTACACTTACTTTAGATAAAAAGTGTACTTTTGGATGTGTTTTGCATATGTGACTTATTCTCTTGGACAATTTTGACCTTAAATTTGATTGAGAGTAAAAACAAAAATTGGTGGTGGATAATTTTTTTTTTTATCGATTATTTCACTTTCTCTCTCACTCTCTTATTTCTCTTTTACTCTTACTTTTTTTGTTGTAAAGTAGTTATTATAAAAAAATTATCTATTTATATTTTCTATATTTTAAGATCCATATTACAATAGAATTTGTGGGGTCTAGATATTTAGGGTTTATGAATACAACGACAACATCAAATCCATATATTCATGGTCATATGGATACTAATAAAATTTGTGGGTGCTAGAGATTTAGGGTTAAATATACAACAACAACATCAAATTCATATGTTCATGGTCATGTGGATACCAAAAAAATTTGTGGATTTTAAAGATTTAAGGTTTAAGATACAACGACAACATCAAATTCATATGTTCATAGTCATGTAGATACCAATAGAATTTGGAAATTCTAGAGATTTAGGATTTATAATACAACGACAGCATCAAATCCATGTGGATACCAATAAAATTTGTGGGTTCTAGAGATTTAAGATTTATAATACAATGACAACATCAAACCCATATGTTCGTGGTCATGTGGATACCAATAGAATTTGTGAATTTTAGAGATTTAGGATTTATAATACAACGACAACATCAAATCCATATATTCATGGTCATGTGGATACCAATAAAATTTGTGGGTTCTAGAGATTTATGATTTATGATACAACGACAACATCAATTCCATATGTTCGTGGTCATGTGGATACCAATAGAATTTGTGGGTTCTAGAGATTTAGGGTTTAAGATACAACAACATCAAATCCATATATTCATAGTTATGTGGATACCAATCGAATTTGCGGATTCTAGAGATTTAGGATTTAAGATAAAACAACAACATCAAATCTATATTTTTGTGGTCATGTGGACACCAATAGAATTTGTGGGTATTAATGACAGATCAAAGTTTCTTAAAACTTATCCAAATGGATAACAATTTATGAATAACAATTGAATTTGTGGGTTCTAGATATTTAGGGTTTATGAATACAACAACACATCAAATCCATATTTTCGTGGTCATGTGGACACCAATAGAATTTGTGGGTAATGATAACAGCTCAAAATTTCTTAAAACTTATCCAAATAGATAACTACTTGTGAATGCTAGATTTTGTTAATCCATTATGCATCTAATTTAAGCTTAAAGTATGTGGACAAACAAGTCTATTTCATATTAAAAATTTAGTTAAATTTTTTTATTAATTTCTAAAATATTTAGTTAATTTAGTTTGGACTTAGAAATTATAGATTTGACTATGAACACTAATTCAATTGTATTTGATTTAGATTAGATGCAAAAAATGTTTGTCCAAAAATATTGAAAGATGCAAAAAATGTTTATGTACAAGTTAAACTTAAAACATAGTAATTAAAATGAAAAACAAATGTTGAAGAAAAAGAATATTAAAATAAAAGAAAAAAATAGAGAAAGAAATAAGAAGGAAAAATGAAAAGCAAAAATAAATATAAAATGATTAATTGGAAAAAGAAAAAGAAAAATATGAAAGAAAGATAAAAAGTAAAGTTAAAAAAAGTTAGAGTTTAGTTAATTTTACAAGTAGAAAGTATAGGTGAAACAAGAAGTGGGTGTGAACGTGAATAAAGTTGGGAAAATGGGGTATGAGTGCTATTTTCTCTTTCCTTTGCTTTATCGACCGAAGTGGTAATAATTTATTTGGTCTAGACATACTACATAGAATGATGCAACTTGCAAGGCTTATTATAAGCACCCATGTTCTTCTCATAATCTGATTGATTGGATAAAATTCAATAGGGCCTGAATTTATTGACTGCTGCTCTCATAATTAGCTCTATCAATTTGACAAACTTGAAGCTATGTATGTGATTACTCACTTCTTTTGCAAAACAGAAAAACATGTGCTGTCAGGGCTGGCTCCAATTTCGTATGTTTCATATCAAAAGCAACACACGATCGTAACAAATACAAGACCATACCCATAATCCAAAGAGAATAATATTTTATACTCTTTCAGTTTCATCAACCCCTTGGAATCTTTTGCATACAGGAAAATGAGCATCTCAAAGAAGTAAAAATCTACATGAACCGGTTCTGTGAGAAGCTGACACTCAAAAGAAAATGATCGACACGCCCATCATGAAGCATCCCGCGGAGACCCAAGGGCTCAAACGCTCGCCTGTAACAAATGATATGACAAAGAAAATTTTTAATCAACAGAATGTTTGGCTATCATAAACTAACCACAGTAAGTTTACTATGTGCCATCATGCATGTGCTTCCATAGGAGGTTTTAAGGATTAGAAGCCGGTATTTACAGGTTGAATTAAAGTTCTACTAGTAGCTGCAGGGAATTCTTTCTCCTAGAAAGTCTATCATTAGCCTCTATTTGAATATATGCAAAGAGGGATTGTTCAACGCAATGTAATCTACAAAGGAATTGGATAAAAACACAAATAAAAAATTGAGCATACCTATTCTAGCAGCTTTCCAAAAGAATCCTCGGAACCTGCAAATAAGGAAGCATAATAATGTTCAAGTTGTTTTCATCATTAATATCTATAAAACAAAGAGATGAATGAGGGGTATTTAAAGGCATGAGATAAAGACATATAAAACACTATGATAAAGAACCAGCTGCAATGCAATGTAAAGTATACAGAGAAATATGAGAAAGCATCTAAAACTTGGTCAAAGACTAGCATATGTGTTCTCGGTTTTGGGATTCAATACAAAGTGGATCAAATTCAGGAATAAAAAGGGGGAATAAAGAAGGTACAAACCCAGTTTTCTGCTCCAAAATAGCAGGGAACTGCATCTTCAGATAAGTGCAAGTGCAGATCACAAGCAGCACCACCGTCAGGAATGAATGGAAATTGAACAAAGCTGACTGTGATTATCCAAAAGATAAAAAAAAAAACTCTTAGCTCCCTCAAATCTCTGAAATTAACAAAATTTCACAATGGACCTGAGAATGCAAATATATATATTACCATTGTATCTGATCACTGACGCACTTCAGAAGCTACAAAATTGCCTCCTCGAATCTGAAATAACCAGATGAAACAATGATATGGATCATATGAGAATCAATTCAAAGACAGACAAGAAGAATCATAACCTAACAAATTCAATTCCATCACCACCGAAAAATCAAGCGAAACACTTCTAAATCAGATTGAATATATAGAAGCATCATCGGAGTATAAATTATCAGATCTTATATAGCGAATCGAACTTCATAACCTTCATATTCTTTGTACTAAATCAGGTGACGCAAGAGAGAGAGCAAATCAGAAAAATTGATATCTTTAGAAAGAAAGGGAAAAAAGCAAACCTGAATTTGAGCTGAAATCGATGCTAATGGCGAAACAAATTAGGGTTTCAAAGCTTGAATCTAGCAAAAAGATCAGCGAGACCGAGACGTCAAGGGTTTTGGATCCGAGGAGAGACCGACGAGAGAAACGTTCGCGTGAGAGTTTTTTTCTGATTTTTCCTATTCTACCCCTCTCTTCCTTTATGAATGAAAGAACAAAAAAATTGATATTATGGTGTTTTATAATTTTATTTTATAAATTGGGCCAAACTTAAAAAATCCAAGAACAAGTATTATTTTGTTTGGGAGCTTCACTTAACCATTGAGATTCTTATATAAAAAAATCTTGAAACAAAACATGTTCTCTCCTTGTATGTCTTTCACTTACAATCTTTCTAAAGCATTGCGACCAGTACCACATAAGTTGATCAAATCCATGAGAACAGAGTACAAGACATCAAGAGACAAATGACCCAACAGCTTCCGACTTTCTGATACTCCTTCCCTCTCCTCTGTACAGCCATTCTCCATCACTAGCCACCACGAGATGCATCCCTTTGCGTCTTCCGGGTTTACTTGCGCTACGAGGCTCACTCTCTCTCCTTCCACAATCTCTAATGATAGAGATAGAAAATCCCGGCTCGCTTTTGTCCCAACCGTCCTTGCTTCTTCCAGTAGCCAACACACTATCTGGCTCGCCACCTTCTCAAATTGTTATCAAACACACAACAATCAAGAAATGTTGCTATAGACATGACCAACTTTAGGGCAGAAATAGATTTGCTTAAACATACCTGCTGAAGGATCATTACTGGAAGGTCGGCCACGTCGCACTCGTATTTGTTCATAGAGAATAAATTGCAGGAACTGCTTTTCAGTAAGCCAACCACATTGGGCGTGCATTCTGCTTCAACACTAATACAATCATCTTTCACCACCACTTTTGTCCGGAATTGCGTCTTAAGATTCCTCTTACCATCTGGAGTCTGGGTTTCAGAATTTCCTTGGGGGATGATTGACGGAGGAACAGTCATGAAGACAGTCCATGACGATGTCCGAGAATTCCATGTAGGATGCGATATTAGATGAAGATACGGGACCTTGCAGACCTGTTTGACATGAAAGCAACAATTGTTAGAAAAGCATGATCTAAGATGACAAGAAGTTTCACGATAGAAAATGATCATCGCAGCAGGAAAAATACCACGCTTTCAAGATGCACAAGAACTCTATTTGAGAAGATTCTATGAGTCAAAGATAAGCAGAAATGATCAAGAAGTCCGGAGTTGCTGTCCTTTTCTGTTTGATTGGATGCTCGGATACTTTTTGACTTGGGGAGATCTTTAGCTTTTCCAAAGGCATTCTCATGGAAAATTTGTTGCAAGTATATTTCATAGCTGGCACGACTAGGGAAGCCTAGCTTCTTCAAGCGAGAGTCTCCTTCTGCTGGTTCTATTCTGCCAGAAGATTCAGTGAGCAAGGTTGCAGAGTCCGACTTCTTGATGCTCGCATATTTGCCTGATGGGTGGAGAGATACAAACAAAGAAGCTCCTTGGCCTATGCTCATTTCCATAAAATTCTCTCGTATTCCACTAATGTTGAATCCCACACCTTCATTGAATGCTTCGCGATTTAGCATGTCAAACAACTGGTAAGAAGACCAATGAAGTGAGAAATTGCCATGAAGAGATATACCAACCGTAGTACAAGATATATGACAAAAATATCACCTGCTCAGCAAAAATCGATTTATGCACCTCCCTCAGTAGCGAATGAGTTTCTTTAACATATTTGTCGTCACTTGCAGACTGCAATTCTGATGTTCCAGGGATATCCTGACCAGTAGTGGAGTCTATGTGCTCATCAGACTTGTTTGGGTTGTCAATAGGATTTAAGCCAACAAACCCAAACCGAAGAGAGTACCATGAATCTTGGGGTACATTAATGGCCAGCATACCAGCTGAATCATGATCAACACGAATAGTGGACAGTGTAGACGGGCGAAAACCAGAAGTCGGGTCATATAATGAACTGTCAGAAAGATCAATGGTGAAGCCCTCATTGCTGGCATTTGAAGCAAGCATGCGCTGTCGCTTGACTTTCCAGTTCCGCTGCAACCTATAAGCTTGTCAGCATAGCAAAAATAAGCCTTTGCATGAATCAATCAATCTATATTCTGGAAGCTGAAGTCTCTTATCATTTTCTGCAAATTCTCTAAATTGTGTTGGCATAGTCCTAAGAAGTCACTACACAACAAAATCGATGTTCCTGAAGTACTGTAATATACAGCAATAGAGATGGTGTAGAAGTCCACATTTACATTTTTTCACATTAACAACAAGAATACTAAAATGCTTCCACGCTTATCACAGTCATAAGTCATAACATATAACAACACCTATGAGCCAATCATCACAAAACAACACACATATAGCTATGTCATTGTAAGCTAACTAAAACTAGCATCAACTAAGCAAACGGCAGATTCTTAAAGCTGCAAAATGGCATTAAGAAATATAAAGGTTGGCCTAAAGTTTCTAGTTCACAAAATAAGGATGGAAAGTTTATTAGCAAAAAATCGAACCTGATAAGAGCACCATAAAACCTTGCTTCGCGACTGATCTTCTGCTCTAAAGCTTTTGCTGATTGCTTAAAGTATTTTCCTAAATTCTGCAGAGGAAACAGGTATTCAAAAGTGACATAAGCATACTTGTATAGTTAAAAAGCTCTTTAGGTAAGCAAGTGTCTAACTGATACAATTACCAGAATCCTTCTATCTTAAAGCAAAGTTAATTTGAACATTAAAAAGTAAGCAACTGGTTACCCGGTAGCCTTGTAACTTGGTAGCAGTAGACACAGCAAGATCCGAGAGAATCTCATTTGGCATAGGCTTAGGTCTGGTCATCCCAGCAACTGTTACTGCATCATTTGCTTGGACCTACAAAGGATAAAACCAAAACAATGAATTGTTAAGTTGAACTCTCTATTCATTAAATATCACCCCAAAATCACTTCAGCCTTATGTGTATGATTGCAACCCTTTTTGAACACAGTAAGAAATTGTTGTTCCAAATTCTTTGATTAAAGAGCTCTACTCATACAAAGAACTGTTGCATCCATGTCAGAGTATACCGAATATGAATATCCCAAGATTCTCATCTAATATCAACAAAACCACCAGAGTTTACTCACAGTATCGATAAGGTCTATGATGACAGAGAGCTCCTGATGAGCCAATTGCAAATTCTCAACCATACCCTTCCACTTCCATTGCTCCGTGGTATCCTTAGAGCTCTTCTTCTGCTTCTTCTTCTTCAGCTCATCTTCCTCTTCCAACGCCCACGCGAAGTCTATTCTCCGAATCAACGACACTCTCTTATCATCATAATCAACATCACTACACGTAAAAAAAAAACAAAAACGAATCATTCAGAAGCAAGATCAATCTGTGAAGATCATGGTCTCGTCTCTCAAAACCATAAAGACAAAAATCTTACGAAGGAAAATGCTCGGCGCCATTCTCCTCGATAGACTCCAATCGTTTAATCGGAAGCCTGTCCAAAGAGATCTCCATGTCGCTGTCCATTTTTTTTCCGGTGAAACCTCAATTTTTCTTCTAGGTCGACGGTGACACAGTCCCGGCCAAAACGCTAACTCTCACCGCTACATATTGGTTTATTTAGATTTTTAGATCTAATTAATTTCGGGTCGGAACTTTTTCGGATCTTTGTTTCGGGTAAAGCCCATAAAAAGCCCATTTAGTAATGATACGTTGTCGGAATGTGCAGAGACGACTCCTCTGTAAAAACTAAAACCCTTTCATTTGCGTTTTTGGGTTATCGATCGCTTCCTTTTCGTAGTCGCCTTCGAATTCGCAGGTATCTTCCCGTTGTTCATTTTTATTCGATCTCGCTTTATGGATCTATGTTCATTTGGGTTTTGCTCTCAGTTCTTTCTCTTATGGGAGTCGAATTAGTTCGTTAAAGATCGATGCTTTACATTCGTTTTACTCTCGCTTCCACCATCGGATTAACCAAGAATTGCAATTTTGGTAGATTAGTAGAAATGAGATGTTTTAGAGGTTTAAATCTTTAGTTTTGAATCTCAAAGATGAATACTTTTAAGAGTTCTCTTTTCATTTTCATCTAATGGGCTTTGTGTTGCACTTGGTTGTGAATTGCAGAGTGAGGAACAATGAAGGTGAGATCATCTGTGAAGAAGATGTGTGAGTTTTGTAAAACAGTGAAACGCCGTGGACGTGTCTATATTATCTGTTCTTCCAATCCTAAGCACAAGCAACGACAGGGGTTCAGTTCCTTTGCTTTTGAAGGAATCACACCGCCCCCATTGTAAGTGAATCTTGTATGATCTGTCTTTCGATTTCGAGTAATTGGGTGTCGTTTTCGGATTCTTGAGGGGTTTAATACAGTGTATATGAGAAATTGGTACAAAAGAGCAAAGCTTTCCTTTCATTTTGACCATTGTAAATAACTTAATGCCTGAAATTGTTTCTTACTCAATGGAAACTGAGTAGCTAGCTAGTATGAGAAATTATATGTTTGCTATTTGCTTAAGACTTTAATCTTTTTCTGTCTACTTTCGTTGATTCAGAGTGTGTTGAACAGTTACTAAAATGCAATTTTGGTTCGAAAATGTATTCGGGTTTCACTATAATGAAACATCTCATAGAAGCATGAGTCATATGCATTTGTTTTGCTTTACCGAGTTGAAAGTAACAAGAAAGTTACTAAAATAAATTATTGTGTGATTATAAAAACAGGTTTTCTGAGACGATTGCTAATCAGGAGGTGGTGAGGCTTCCTGGTCAGGGCGTATCAGCCGGTCTGGCAGCACTTTTACACAAAAGGCCTATGCCAACTGCGGTTTTCGGATGGAGGGCAGGTCTTTCATCCATTCTCTTCAAACAAGGGAATTAGAAAAGTTAACCAGCATTTCCTTTCTTTGTTGTAATCCCAGTTTCTTCCGATTTCTGGTATGGTGAAACATTATTGTATATCTCAACACTTTTAGTTTGGTCAGTCATAGGCTCGTTCTAGACCCACTTGATTGTACCTGAACAAAGAGATATATTATGACAACACTGCACTGTTTGATTTTTCGATGGAGCATATGTTGCTCCAACTTCTATTGAACGAAAGGGATCAAAATAAGTGTTTTTCGAATGAACAACTCTTAAGGTTTAGGATCTTTCCTAGATGTCATCAACTTGAGTAGTTAATTTAATGGATATGTATGGATAGAGGTATTCTTGATTCTTGATGGTACAATCTTTGTTGTTTCAATGACAACAAATCACAGGTCAACTCCTTCCGAAACAATTGTGGCAGTTAGATAGTGTAATTTGTTTTCAGTATTCAGTACGAACCGAACCAACTATAGTGTGAAATATGTTGGGTCAATTTGCACATAAAGTAAAGTAAGGTTTCTTCCAAACCATGTTCTAAGAAGCTGACAAGTGGCGTTGTATTTTTTCTACATGAGTCATTTACTTTACAAATTTCAATACACTATTTTTTATATTTACTAATTTTATACTAACAAAATACTTATTATTTTTCAATATCTTTTTAGTAATTATATAATTAGCATATAAATTAATTTTTCAAGAACTAAAGAATACAATTTCAACTGTAAGCTAGAATCAAATGAATTTAAGATTTTGATTGTGTAATTAAAAGAAAATGAAATAATTCATTTAAGAAACATAATAGGGAGAAAATAGCTTTTAAGTGGGAAAAAATAAGAAATCAAATTTACACAATAAAGAGAAGATAGTTTTTAAGAGAGGATAAAAAGGAATAAATTTTCTTTTAATATAAAATTTGGTTCCATATAAATAGAAAACTAGGCTTATCATGTGAATGTAAAACAAACAGAACACATGCAATAACAAAAGAATATGAAAAATTCATCAAAAAATATTTGTCTTTTTCTCAATAATTTTTTGCTATTTCATCAGTCCTTATCATGGAATCAACCTCTTTCCTAAAACCGTTGTCACAGTCACAAACAATATCATCCCGCAAACAGTCTTGACAATAAGTTGTAGATCTAAAGACGATGATCTAGGTGAGCATGTGTTGCGGTCAGGAGATAGTTTTCGATGGAAGTTTAAACCAAATTGGTTTAGAAATTGTTCACTTGCAAGTTTGCTTGGAACAATAATGTTACATCGTTTGATGCATATAGAGCTGATAGAGATCATTGTTATGAATGTAACTTGGTTTTCATGGCTGACTGGCTATGTATATTAGAAAACAATAACAAAAAATCTAAGAAGTGTTTTCATCGGAAATTATAAAAATAAAACTATTTGTAACAATCTCTTGTAATCATATTCAGATTTAAATAAAATTAATATGATTTGGTCTTTCAAAATCATTACTAAATAAACTAGAAGATACCAAGGATCAACATTTTTCCAAAAATTATAATATAATCAGAAAAATTATTGTTATATTTGTTTTAAAATGTTATTTTGTTTGAGACAGTATTTACTTTTAATATTGCAATTGCTTGGTAAATCTATATATCTTTTTAAATAATAATTAATTTAGAAATTATAGTATCTTAATTTGTTTGATGTATATTATCATTTTATATTATTTTTATGGTGTATTTACATCATTATTTTGTGAAATATTTTTAAGTAGTAATTACTATATTTTTATTATGAGTAAATAAAATTTATTAATTTATTAACTACATAAATTTTAGATTTACCCAATCAACGATGTGAAAAATTAAAACATACTTTTTTCATAGATTGAGTAATATATCTTTGTTTTAAAAAATTCAAATCAATATATATGTAGAAAAATATACATATTGATTTATCATATGTATTATATGATAATTCAAAACATTTTGTATATGAAATAAAGATTATAGGAGAATCATAATTTAAAATCTAAACAAAATCTTCCAAATATAGTTATTAAAATAATAATTTGGGTACTTAGATATAAAATTTTACTTTTTAAATCTGATTGGTTTACAATTTCTAAAATTAATTATTAATTTTCATCTATAATTGATTATGAGATAATTTTTTGTTTGGAAATTAATAATTATCTAAAAAATTTTATTAGTAATATTAAAATTATATTTTTACCCTTACTAAAAAAAAATATATTTTTCTTAAGACCAATGACATGATAATGTAATTTTTTACACTTTATAAGATTAGTTCTATATTTGTACTTTCCAATTAATATAGTAGGTGTTATAAAGAAGTGATTATTCATCACTAATCATGACACATGTTTTAACACTTGTCATGTTCTCTCTTTTGATTAAGTGACTCATCCTTAATTTTGTACCTATAAATATGTGATGAGAGTGAGATATAGACAAGATAAGATATCAAATATGTGTCAGTGTTGTTCTTCCTCACCCTCTCCCTCACCTCACGTATGTTTGCTATTTTCTTTGTGCAATTACATAGTTGCATAACCATAAACATATACATACATATATATATATATAATAATCTTCTATATTTGCGTTATTATCTATAACATTAGGATAATATTTTAGAGAATCTATATTATATAACTATGAAATTTCAAAATTATAATGCCCGCAAACCGGAAGTGTCCGGCTTGTGCATCGATGAGCCAAAGTGCATCGGTCGGCGCAACTACCTGGATTGTGTTCGGGTTGGTTTTATTTCTCTGGTTTGTTGCGGTTTACTCGATGGAAAATCTAAGGGGGTCGAGTATTTAAGTCAAACTCGAAGCCACCTTCTCCTTTTTTAGTCACTTTGCCGTTTTTTTCGAGTGTGAGAAAAGGAGAGAAAGGTTCCCTTTAATTTTTATGAAATTTGGTGCTGTTCTTTGAGAAATATGTTAGTGAGATTGGAGATATGGGTTTGAGGATGTGTTGGGGTTGCTGTGATGTTGATTTTCGTGTTTCTAGAGTCAGAATCTTCTTGTTAATGGTGAGTGCATGACCATGATTTATTTGAGCATGAAATCTTTGAGTTTTATGTGTTCTATATGATTTGGTGGATTGATTCCTTTTTTTGTTGTGTTTTCATGGTGTTTTTGTCTTGATTTGGTTACAGTAATGTTCTTGGGAAATTCACGGCATTTGGAGGTGGATGTTGGGTTGGTGACGGCTTTGAGAATCGACGCTAGGGCAAATGCATCGATTGATGCAATGAGTGCATCGGTCGACGGATTCGTGAGGATTCACGAACAATCAAGGCACTGCATCGGTCAATGCAATTACGGATTTCGAGGATTGCATCGGTTGTTGCAATGAGTGTATCAGCCGACTCAAGGTACGATGCATCGATCGATGCAAGGTGTGTATCGGTCGATGCAGGGACGTTGCATCGGTTGACACGGAACTTGTGTTGGTCGACACCATATCATAGCCGACAACTGTTATGTTTGCTTTGTGGTTTGGTTAATTGTGGCTTGTTTGTGATTGTCGTTTGTACTTAGAGATCTTATTGCTAGTGTGTATAGCCCAGTAGATGCGAAATTGTCTCACTAAGTATTTCTGGTAATACTTACGCCTTTTTTTGTGTTGTAGCGCAGGTAAAGGCAACATGTAATCGTGGAATCAGGGTAATGAAGAGGAGGATGTTCTAGTGGCTTGATTGTTTGTGTTCTAGTTTCTGTTAGGTTTCTAGAGTTAAATCATAGAACATGGTTAGGTTGCTGGATGTTGTTTCTTGACATTGTTGGTTCTGGAATTTGTTAGACCTTGGTTGTTTTAATTATATATTGGAATTATTTATTTGGATTATTTGGTGCTGTTTATGTTATATGTTGTTAGGTTGTTAGTGAATATGAGATCACTAGTATAGGATATAGCAAGCAAGGCATGGAAACAAAAGGAAGGAAGTTTTGATTAGAGAGCGTTAAAGTGTTTATATATAATTATGGATGGAAAAGGTAACATACTTTAAAGATTTGTTTATGTAACGTTTGGTAGTTTATTTTAATTTACGAATTATGTCGTTAAGTAAAAAAAAGAAGCTGCATGCATTGGTCTCACTAAAAAAAGAGGTATGTAAAATTATGTCACGTGGACCGGTTATGTAAATTGGCTTCGCGAAGGTCTCCTGACTATTCACAATTTTGGTACCATAATTTTTTGTTTTTTTGTCATCTAAATTTATATTTAACCAACCGGTGAGATCAAAGAGTTACCAAACACATAAAGATCAAACACCCTATACACCCAAGTTAGCCTACACTATCACCACCTCCACAATACAAAAAGGGGTCTATTCGAAAAACCAATGCTCCCACAGGACAGCAGAAAAGCTCAAAAGAACCTTCACTTCCAATAGACAAAAAAAAAACACACACAAAAGGTTGCACTTCAAACAGGGGAAACCTCGTTCTTCCACAAAGACTGAGCTCAGACAGTCTGGATGCCTCGAAGCAATGATATGCTCAAATTTTCCCTAGAGCTACTCTCTCAAATTAAGAGATCACTGCAGTACTTAGGGGTAGAATTCCACAAGGACTCAAGACTACACAATAAATTATAGAGTTTTTCAATTATGCTAAACAGGTTAAATTAAATTAAAATAAAAGCAATGCAAAATATTAAATAAAACTTGTTGTAAATTCAGAAGATCAAAAAGCTAGGCCTAGGGAATTTTTCAGGAAATTATGAAATATTAAATCAATCAATAAATTAGGATTCAAACAATTAAGAATAGATCTAGAACTCTAAACACTTTTGTAAATTAAGTCAGTTCTCACTGCAAATAATATCTAAATTTAAAACCAGAAAATCCAAATCTCTTTGTAAAATTCTAGGTAAAAAATCAGCTATAAAATCAGGTTTAGATTGTTCACAAAATTATTATATCAAATCTCTTTGCAAGAAATAATTTTGCTCATCAAAAGGTTTTATCAGGAAAATTAATTATATTCTCATATCAATTTATTTTCCTAGGGTATTAATTCTAGATGGCCAATCAATGATTAATATGAAGAACAACCTAAGATGAAGATCTAGATAGATAAAGAATCCTAAATAAACAGATCTAATAATTCATAAAATCCACGTGAAAAACCCTAAACCTAACAAGCAAACTACTCAGACATGATCAATGAAGAACAAAACATCTTTCTGAATAATAAGCAAATAAAGATTAAAAGAGTAAGAAGGAGTTTAGAAATTCTTCTCTACAAAGCAGATCTCTCTCTCTCCAAAGCTCTCAAAATCTCACAGGGTTGCAGGAAAAATAAAACTTGATAGAATACAACTTTTGGGTTTGGAAAACCTAAAAACACTATTTATATGTCCTAAAACACGTCAGGGACTTATGTTGCAATTTTGGAAGACTTTGGGCAACTTTTGTAAATTTTCCAAAACTTGGGTCTTGAGTCGGCAGAGAGGGGTGTCGATCGATGCCCTCTTATGTGGTGTCGGTCGATGCTCCTCATAGGATCAGACTCCAAATTGGTCTCCTCCGAATTGATGCTCCAAAATGATCCAAATTGCTCTATTCTGCTCATTTCATGCCAAAATCCTAGAAAACATGTAAAGACTCAAAAACAATCTAGAAAAAATGAAAAGACACTAAAAGACTCCTTATATCATGGTTAAAAACCACAAAAATCATGATATATCAAGCAACATAAGACTGAATCCTCAGATCGCATGAGACGCTCTGAGCAATGAGGTTTGCTCCTCTGTTTGATGCAGCTACTTCCACCTCCATTTTACAATCCACAAAAGGCCTTAAAAAGCGTTGTAAAGCCACCACCTGAGGTTTAAAAGACGACCAAGCTATCGGTCTACAGACCGCTCCAACAAGCGCCTGGTCCTGAAAGGAGAAGATGATTCTATCCAACTTATGACTTGCCATACTTTCCAAAGCCCAAAACACATACTTCAACATATCATCTCCTTTATCAGAAATGTTTGAGAAAGCTCATTTACTATGTAGCACAACCACACCATTCTCATCTCATAACACCCAAGCCCCACCTATCAACTGGTTTCTTTTTGACCAGTCACACCCGATATTGCACTTTAGCCAGTTTACCAGGGGTTTCACCCACCCCTTATCTGATTAACTCATCTCAACCTGTACTCCCAGATTGGCAACTGACTCGTTCAGGTCCTCTTCTCTCTCTACTACTTGAGCCTTAAACCACTCATCAACATCTCCTCTGATTTTTTCAACTGACTCCATGGCAGAGAACAACTTACCCTCGAAGAGACAAGAGTTTATGTTGGTCCAGATTCTCCATAGTATCCAAGGGAAGCTTTTCTGTAGAGAGGAAGGCCAATCTCTGTTATCTTTATGTTCCAAAAGGTGGAAAATAAATGAAAAAACTGAGTCATTTTGAAAACTATTTCTATGAAAAGGAAACTCATATGAGGCCCAAATTTGACGAGCCATAGTACAAGTAAATAAGGTGTGGTTTGTCGACTCTCCAGAAACACCACAAACCTGACAAACTTCATCGACATTCATACCTCTGCCATTAAGGTTCTCCACAATTGGTAGAGCTCCGCTTAATACTTTTGATAGGAATATCTTAAATTTGGGATCAGTTTGGTGTCTCCAGACTAACTTTTTTAGAACCAATATGGACGGTTGAACATTTGCTTTCTCCCCTTAGAGCCTTATTTGTTTCTTGGGAAATTAATCAGTAAACTGATTTGACGGTAAAGTCCCCACTTTTATTGAAATGCCAAACATAATAATCCTCTTGATCTATGATCGGTGTAATCCTCTTGATTCAAATAATGTCCTGAGGTAAGAAAAGATCTTCCAAATATCTTTATCCTAGAACCCTGTCCTTTCATTTAACAAATCACTGACCTTCAACCCCATGCAAAGATTAAAGGTCTCGGCCATGCAAAATGCTTCTCCACGCAAAGGAAGGTCTTTGTCCCATTACTGCCGAGGGAAACACTGAATAATCATAGTACTCACTTTTCATGAGTCTAGGAAGAAGACAATATTGGTTTTGCACCAACATCCATGCTTGTTTTGCCAACAAAGCTTGACTAAATGATTGAATCCCTCTGAATCCCAAACCCCCCCATCCTCTTTTTGGCTCCCAGCTTTGCCAATGAATCTTTCTAGAGTGTTCACAAGAATTCGACCAGAAGAAAGCCATGGCACTTTCTAAATTAGCGCAAGTAGTTACAGGCAACTTGAAATTGGACATGGCAAACACCGACATGGCTAAGTGAAAATCCTACAACTCTTGCTAAAGGTTTATGATCATATTTGATGGATTTGTATAAATAGATGTATCCTTAATTGTCGTTTCAATGGCAACGAATCACAAGTGCTTTCTTTTTTTAGGAAATATGTAGACTCGTTCCGAACCACCGAACTAGAGTTTTAAGTTTAAGTGAAAATGAATGGTGAATGTTGAATGGTGGCAGTTGAATATGTAATTATGTGGCTGAATTGTATTCACCACGAACCGAACCTAGTAGTTTGAACTATGTTGTCATTTGCGCATATGTTTATAATGACATTCAATAAAATGAGGCTGCATAAAGCGCACCCACTAGATGCGAATCAAATACAAAGAGGTACATAGATGAAGAAGGGAGACGAAGACTTCTCAACGACAAGGACCCCTTCTCTTTCTTCTCCACCGTTGAGCACTCGGCTCGTAGGTCCTACACATTTCCAATATTTTTGGACAGTTCTACTTTTGGACATAAAAACTTCTTTTATTACTTTTTGTTTTAGTTCCCTCCTCAGTCATATCGTTAACAGCTTGACTCCAAGAAAAATAAAAATAAAACTCACCTCACCAATAATTGAAATGCCCTTTCGTGATTTCTAGTATTATTGAGCTGCAATTTTAACCAATTGATATCGAGAGAGAAGGATCGTAGTTGTGTTTCTTTCACAGGAAACAAAAAAAATACGAAAGGGATAAGTAAACAGGATAATTTTTCAAAGGTTTAGGATCACGTACCAATTAAAATTAACATGATCTCTCATCTGTTAGTTGGACCATGTGACGTAAAGCTCACGGTTGGTCTTCTTTCATAATGGACTTATTTGAATTCTAGTTTAAATGTTAAGATTACAGCTCTTCTTACAACCCTACTTTCATAATCTTAACTACTTCTTTTTTTCTTCTTCTGAAATTGATAGTTTCGGATTTATAATTATATGTAGTTAAATTGATTAGTGACACTTCTTTACATTTTAAAAATATATATTTAACTAGGGTTTTCCAGTATACAAAAAGATTAAAACAATAAAGATATATAGTATGTTCTTCAGATTAGTAAGGCGCTGTATATTTTCTTTTGTATCAATGTTAAATCCTACTATATTAATTGGGAAGTACAAATATAAAAGTAACCTTAAAATGTGTAATAAATTACATTCAATTGCCATTAGACTAATTTAATTAAGATTAATTAAATAATATAATTAATTAAAATTAAAAAAATGCTGAGAGAACAAAAATAAAAAAATCTAGAAAAGTTAGAAAATATATTCAAATCAAAACTACTTTGTACTTGAAAAAAATAAAAAAATAAAAATTAACAGCCAAGTTTTTTTAAAAAATACAGATAATTATTAGTTAAATTTTTTTTTTCATTCTCTAATAAAATTATGGACGAAAATTACTATATATTTTTTAAAAAATATAAACCAATCTGAATTTCCAAAACTAGGATTTTATATCCAAGTAGAAAATAAAATTATTTTTAATAACTAAATTTCAAAGATTTTATTAAGATTTTATTAAGATTTCAAATTATGAATCTCCTATCATATTTCTTTTATTTTATTTATAAATTGTTTGAAATTTTCATATAATACTTATGATTAATAAATATGCAGAATTTTTCTACATATATTGTGATTTGAATTTTTAAATCGAAGATATATTGCTCTCTTTTTTAATGTAAAAGATATATATCTATATTACTCAATCTATGAAAAAATGTTTGTTTTAGTTTACACATTGGCGGGTTGGTAAAACTAAATTTATATAGTTCATTAATTAATAAAATTTATTTTCTCATAATTATAATATTAAAATTACTATTTCATATTTCACAACATATTGATGCAAATATAACAAACAAACAATATAAAACTGTAATATACATCAAAAATAAAATACTATAATCTTTTAAAATAATTAATATTAAAAAGACAGATATAGATTTATAGAAAAATTAAAAATAAATATTATATCAAACAAAATAATTTTTCTAAAGAAATATAACAATAACTTTTATTATTATATTTTAATTTTCTTTTAAAATATTGACCCGTGCTTGGGATATCTTCTAGTATTTATATTATTTTGTCAGAAATTACAAAGAAATATATAAGTAACGGAGTAAACCAAAAGTTAAAGAGAAAAACAAAAACTACAACATAGTTACATAATACAACAATCAAATATCAGAAATGCAAAACCAACCAACGAGCAGAGTACATAAATTATGTTTACAAATAGTTATATTTATTTCTTAAAACCAACACTTTTGGTAACTTAAATTAGTTGTACTATTTACTAATTTTACTTAACATCAAAGTGAGAAATCAGTATCACAGACAAAAAAAAAACAAAAATTGTTATCAACTTAAATTGGGACCCCAAAAGAATCAAAGATAGAAATGGTTATGGGCAAAAATCATCATCAATTAGCTTTTGTGAGAGCCACATGGAATCGTATAAATAAACTGACCTATCAAAAAGGTGACCCACACCCACCCCAATTGATTCTCATATATTCATATAATTCCAATTCATTTTATTTATAAAACAATTAGTATATTTCCTTTTCAAAAAAAGAATAAAACAATAATTTGTATCTTTTGCAATAAATAATACATAACGTTGTGAAAAATAAACGAATCCACCGTACATCTGTAGATGCACATTTCAATAATTTTGTCACGTGTCATTTGTTTAAAGATATTGGCCGTGAACCAATTTATTTAGGTCACTGCCGTCCACTTGCATGCAGTTCCGCAGGACCTTCCCGAACCCAAAAATATCATAAACAGTCTTTGAGTTGTATGCCGCGTTTGCACGAGAGTTTAGCTCTCAAATCGTCCTCTACTACTACCTAACAGAGCCGGAATACACGCAGACCAATCAGACACAAGCAAAGTCAAATTAAAAATCGTTTTAGTTGCACAACTTGTGGAGAATAATAAGGTTACGAGAAAAAAAAAAAAAAAATCTATTTTAGTTAGCCAATATTATAATTTTTTAAATTAAACATCCACCACGTGATCAAAAACTAATCGACGGCTGAGATTGAGTTTCGCTTCATCAGCTCTCTCTCTGTATATAAAAAGCATCGTCTTCACTTCTTCTCATCCCCAGCTCACACACACCCATAAACCTGGAAAACAACAAATCTTGATCTCTTCTTCTTCTTCTTCAGTTCAACAAGAATCTCAAAAAAACTCAGATCAAGAAAAGATGCTGCTACGAAGCGCGTCAACCCCACTTTTGAACTCCTTGGTTCATGTCTCGAGTCCAAGGGAATCACCGATCGAAGCTGCTGAATCTGTTCATCAGATTCAACGTCACAGATCCGTAACACTCTCTGTGTCTTCTCCCTCTTCTTGTTGTTACAGCCCGATGTCTGCACATTCTAATGACGAATCCGCGAGGAGGATGAAAAGAACGGCGTCAGAGAGCGATCTACGACATTTGACATCGATGAAACCGCCGGTGAGTAGTAAGTTTTTGAGCGGTGGTGGTGGTGCTTTGATGGAGGATACGGAAGAAGGTATCGGATTTGGTCTTGGTCTTGGTCTTGGCCTTATACGTACGTCGTCTTACGATGATGATTTGGGGATGAGTTGGGCTTTGGAGGAAGATACTGAGGTTGCCGGTGGTGGTGGTGGTGGGATGTTTCACGGCGGAGGTAAAGGGAGAAGTGGTGGTAGATCTGAAGGTGGTGGTGATGGAGGAGATGATAATACAGATGTTCATTATCGTAAGATGATTGAAGCGAATCCTGGAAATGGGATCTTTCTTAGCAATTACGCCAAATTCTTGAAGGAGGTACAGTTTTATGAAAAAAAGTTTCACTCTTTTGTCTTTCTTAGATCTGAATTGAATTGGATCTTTGATTTTGGGGATTGTCAAATTGAGATGTGTGTCATTGTATGATTGAAACAGGTTCGAAAAGATTACTTGAAAGCAGAGGAGTATTGTGGGAGAGCTATTCTGGTGAGTCCTAATGATGGTAATGTTCTAGCTATGTACGCTGAGTTGGTTTGGAAGATTCATAAGGATTCATCTCGTGCTGAGACTTACTTCAATCAAGCTGTAGCTGCTGCTCCTGAGGACTGGTAAAGAAAGATTTAAACTTTATCAAGGACTTCAGTAGTACTTGTGTGGCGTTTGTGCTTGAGGGTTCTGACTAACGTTACTTGTTGTTTTCTTGCAGTTATGTACAAGCTTCGTATGCGCGGTTTCTTTGGGATTCTGAAGAGGAAGAAGAAGAGAGACATGATGAAGAACTTGAGCATCAAACTTCTCGAATGAGTTTCTTCACCGGATCTTCTCCAATCACGGCCATGTCTTAAATAAACTCTCGTGGTCGGCATTATCAATCCAGTCTTTTTTATAGATTTAGAGAAACGTCTACGATCTTACCTAACCCTTTTGTTTAATGTGAATTCTTTAATCAAGTCTCTATGGGGGGTGTCTCGATGCTTGGTTGTAGTAATACCGCTGGAAGTGAAATAAGCTATGGAATAAAAAGTTTTGCTTTTTCTGATGGATGTAAATTGTGAGTTCTATTCTTCAATAACTTGCCTATGGAGGAGACACATAAAGAAGTTAGCCTATATATCTATTTTTTAGATGGGACTGACCGGTCTAGAACTAAGCCTGCACACATCAAACCTATTACAATGGAGATTGGAGAACAACACATGAAGACGACTTGCTGCTAGTTTTGTTCTTCTGCTGATGCAGGTGCCATTAGTGAGGCTGAGAGTGGTCGTCAGGAGAACGACTGGCACCTCTTGTTAAAACCTATTTGGGTCAGTCCAGTAAATGTCGAGCAAAGACAATCGAAGATAAGTCTCGTAACATTAAGTCCATTAAGAGTATGCTCAGCCAGAGATACAAGGGCAGTGAGTGAGCAACCCATGAGACATTGAGACCTGAAGTTCCGTAGACTGTGATCAGCAGAATAGGGTACCTAACTCTAGAGAAGCAAAATCCCTTAAAGTAGTCCAGTCCGCTTGATCATGCTGCCAACCATGGTGTTTACTGATTCCCAAACCGCCTCGATCTTGAGACTAAATCGTTTCCCACTAGCAAAGTATACGATCAACTACAGTAAAATTAATGTATGCTAGTAAGCAAAATACAGTAATTTTTTAAGAAGTTAGTGTTACAAAAAAGAAACACACTCTAAAGTAACATATTATTTAACCACCAAAATCCTAAATCCTAAAAACTAAACCCTATGGAGGTCGAAAAAAAAAAAAAAAAAAAAAAACTAAACCCTATACCCAACTCATTTCTCAAACCTAGATTCTAAACAAATAATAATATTATTTTTATACCTTAGGGCAAACCCATCGGTGATCCTGTAAAAGTGGGATCTCAAATTTATTTTAAAAATATTTTAATACAATAGTATTATTTAATTTTATTAGTTATTTGTGTTTTTAAATCGAATCAATCAGAACATGACACCTAAGCTAGAGAGGGTCTAAAGAGTGTCTGGCTGGGTCTGCTCCGAGACCTCGTGTCTATCTCTTTGCTCAACCTTTTAATTTTTTTTTATTTTTTATTAAAAGACACTCGTATTGAGATGTGCATTGGCCTTGGTCTTAGAGATTGTAATCTATTATTATTATCTTTTGTTATAGATATCTTATTAACATTTTCCCAATTATCTCCATTAAAAAATGAATTCATGGTTATTTTTTTTCAATTTTTCCTTTAACAATTTTATTTTATTCTATTTTCTGGATTATTAGGAAAACATTTTTTAACAAAAATAGTTTTCCAAAGATAAAAATGTCAAAAAAAACACACACATGAACAACAACAACTCTTTGACTTAAAAATAGCGCAACTACGAATATATATTTTCTCGGGATAACAACAGAGAGAGAACTCAAAATATATATTTTTCTATAAGAGAGTGGTAAAATCATTTGAGAAAAAGGAACACTGAGAAACAAAAGAGCGAGTTCATGGTCATTGAAGGAGAAGCGTCGTTCTCCGCGGCGGCGGCGGCGACGTCGAGCTATCCGACGGGAGGTGCTGGTGGCAAATTGACGCGGCAACCCGCGAGGAGGCACGCGGCGACGCCGTATTCTCGACCACCACAGAACCAAATACAACGGAGGCCGTGGATCTCGAGAATCGTCGATCCTGCTTATCGGATTATCTCCGGCGGCGCTACGAGGATACTTCCCTACTTCTTCTCGAAAGCCACCTCCGCTCCTGCTCTTACCGCTCCAGACGATCAAGATCAACATCAAGGTTTTTTCCGTCTATCCTCGCTCTTAATAGCCAGGCTTCTACTCCGGGAAAATTTTCTGCAGTTTTGGGAGTTGGTTAATTTGATTTACCTCCATGGTTGTATCTGTATTTATTAGAATCCCTTTGGTTACGAGTATCTAGGGTTTGTTTAAATTGTTTTGATCCTGTAAATTAGAAGAGGCTTCTATTGGTTTTGATTGAAGTGGAATTTTATAGAAGTAAGGCTTTTCTGATTGCGGTGTGTTAGTATTAGCCTCTGTTTATCTTTTCTGATTGCGGTGTGTTAGTATTAGCCTCTGTTAGTATGTTTTAGTGTTACTAAATTGCTCCTAGTGTCAAGTGAGTGATAGATATAGTTCTTGGGCAACTCTTATTTCATCGTTTCGTTTGAGGATGTATTTACAATATAGTTTAGAGAGATGAGTTATGTCGTCTTATATTGGCTAATGGATTTTATTCCATCTGTCATGGTTTAACATTTGGCCTCTCTTTCTACTAGATAAGTTGCAGAATGATGATACACAGGAGAACGTTCCGAGCACAACCACAAGTTTAAATGTAAGCGTCTTTCATCTCCTCCTCCTCTCTTTTCTTAAACTTCAATTGGGAACTTACTGCTTTAACTAAGCTGATTTCTTTTGACCTTGTTAATGTGTTTTCGTTTGGTCCTTTTTCATGTGCTATTTTATCAATCACTTTTGCAATAAGGGCCACCATATAAAAGCATTTTTTTTTTATCATACTGAAAGTTTTATTCAAATGAGTTTTTGGTATCTTTGACATTTTACGGTTAGGCGACTTCTAGAATTCGTTTTCGTTTCTCAATTTATTCTACGTTGAGATCTCAAGTTGAGCAAGGTGTTGTACGGTATGAAATTATTTTTGTCTTACCGGGATGTTTTATATTGCATCTGATTTACTAGAATAAAGAATGTGTCACAAATTTTTTCTTCTTTGTGAGATTGTGGTAATATAATAAAAGTATAAAACAGATTCTTGTATAACATTAGAAAGATTTGATCTTACTGTTTTGTGCTCTACTTCATTTGAGACCTGCTTTTGTGATTTACAAAAGCTAAAATACATCATTTTCTCGCTTTAAATGATTCGGGAAACTGTGCAGAAACTAGAGTCAGCATCATTTGAAGAGGGAGGACCTAGCGGTACAGCAAACGTGAACGAAGGCAATGTCAGTATCAGTGCACAGATAAGAGGGGAAACAGCTTTAAATGATGCCGTTGCAATCTCGGAGCTTGAAAGGCTAATGGAAGGGAAATCGTTTTCACAGTATGTTATTATGTGTATTCATTCATTGCATAATTGCATTCAAATGATGTTTGATGGAAATTTCTTTCCTTTTGATTGTTATTTTGTTAATGCTTCTTAGTCATTAGTATCTTATTTGCTGGCTGCTTTAATTTCATGGCCTTTGTGTTATCTTATTTGCTGGCTGCTTTAATTTCATGTCCTTTGTGTTATCTTTTCTTTACAGTTCTAATTGTTTTTTTTTTTTTTTTTTTACGTAGACCACTTTTACACTGACATCTTTTAATTTTCATCCAGGGCTGAAACTGATCGTCTCATAGAGATAATAACTTCAAGGGCTATTGATCTACCTGATGTTAAGAGAGACGAGAGAACTTTGGAGATTTCTCTGAAAGAGGGAGCCAAGAAAAATATGAGTTTCTTAGATAAGAGAAAAGAGCCAATTGGGGGCAAGGATGCTAATAGTGAACTATGGACTACATCAACCCCACTTCCCAAGTCAATAGTGAGTTGCTTGCTATCCAGCCTTTTTTTGTTAGGATGTTCTGGTGACACTAGCATAGTAGCATTTATACATGAGTTGCCGGAAACTTCTAGAAGTTCAGTTTGCAGATTTTATGAGTAGTTTGAGGTTGGACTGTTTGTGAAAAGTTATTAACAAATAGGTAAACAGAAAGGCTATGTAGTTTCATATATTTGATCCATCAAAGAGTTGGTGTCTCTTTCTTCTCTGGTCGTTATTTCTTAAATTAATGTTTTAGTTTACTCACCTTTTTCGCATTTACTTTTTCTTATAGATTTTTGACAAAGACAAACAGATACAAGATGAAGCTGGTCTTTCACCTGCAGAACTTGCTAAGGCATACATGGGAGGCCAGACATCATTAAGTAGCTCCCAAGGTTTTGTAGCAAGAAATGAAAAGGATTGTTTTGATACGGGTATGCTTGTCGGAAAATCATCGCTTGCATCACCATCAAGCAAGCCTTCTGCTTGTTGGCCTGGTATTAAGTCAACTGAGCAATCTGGTTTCGCAACTCCTCAAAGCCAACGAGAAAGCTTTGGGCTTCAAAATTTTCCAAGGACCCCATATTCTAGAACCATCCTTTCAAATTCGAAGTCAAAGGTGTGTGGAGGTTTTTCTTTATACTTTTTTGGTCAAAAATCTTTGGTATATTTGAGGTGTTTCGTTCTTTTTTTTGGCGCCCAGTTGATGCAATTGCAGAACGATAGTAGCAAGCGCCTAAGCAACCTCCAGTCTCCCTCTCAAAGTGTGCAGACAAGATATGGCCAGGTATCGATCTCTTTATGCTCTATAATTCTGATTACCTATAAGCGTTATAACATAGTGTGCGTTTACTATTCACATTTGTGAACTTGAAGACAAGCTTAAAGAAACTATAGTACTTTTCCTGGTCATTTTCAGTTCCAAACTCCTTAAATAGATGTTTTGGGTGGCTTCTTTCTAACATGTCGTTCTTAACTTCGATGCCTGATGATTTTCAATTGTCCTGGAGCTTATTTTATGGGACTTCAGAAGGGATAAGTCTACAGTACTAAACATTCCTACTTTCTAGAGTAAATATCTAGCTATGTCTAATGTTATCTATTTTGACCCAAAAACAAATCCAATGTTATCTATAACTTGCAAGTGCCAACCCCTCTTGACTTTGATCAGAGATATGCAGTCAATTTATCGAATAGAAGAATCATATAATTCTTGCTTCATTTAGGTCCTAATGACGTATTCTCTATGAAAAATTAGTTCCACCTTTACCTCTTGAGCTGGTGTTAGGAAATCTACCTAAGATGGAATGTTATGCAAAGGGACTGTAGTGGTTACTTGATTGGTTCAAAGTACCGTTTCTGTCACTAGATTGATGAAATTGATTTATTTTGACCTAAATAGTGTTTGACTGGTTATTTAATGCATACTTAGAGAATGTGAAATGAAAGGGTGGTTGATCATAGTGTCGATCCTCTAGGTCTTTTTACCTTTTGCAAAACTTGGTTTTAAATTAGAGGTCATCATTATGCCACTTTTTGAATCTTACCTGGGTTTCTTCTATTTGCTGAATCCTATTTCCTTCGTTGAACCTGATAAACCACTTTCTAATGTGCACAGCTTAGCAAGGGAAGAGATGGTGGACTTTTTGGACCCAGTAGAAGATCTCGCCAGAGCACCATGCCATCCATGGTGTCTCCTTATTCACGACCTTCCCGTGGTTCATCTCGTTTTGAAAATTCTGATATCATAAAAAGCTCTGAAACAGGGGAATCAGATTACCTATCGAGGTCCCAGACAACAACTTATGGTAAGCATAAGGAGTCAGAAGTTGGTACCCCGACTGTGCCTCCACATTCTAGTCAGATTTCTAGGAAAATATTGGGTCTCCTTGACCGGGTCCAGTCCACCCCGAGAGGTAAATCTGCTGAGCTAAAGCTTGCCACTTCCTGGAGATATCCACAGTCTTCGATAACCGTTGAACAAAACAGCTCAAACGTCAACAATGTGAAAAAGGATGGCTCAGCTAAATTGAATGAAGATGTGCACAACAATATCTCTCACAATCAGTCGTCCTTTGTGCTTAAACCTCCTGCAACTAGCACCGCTGACACTCAAAATGGAATGACCAAGAACGCTCCAGCGTCAAATGGAATGTTCCCTGGAAGTCAGGCGGCAGGTAGCAGTGGTACCGCAGTCCAATATGAGTTAGGGAAGCCTAAGGGTTCTCTTTCCAGAAGCACACATGGAGAGGTATTTTGAGCACTTGATTTTTTTTTTCTTTTTCTTAACGCATATTGCATCAAGGTTTTTTAGCGCATATTGCATATTGTAGCACCAGAAATCGAAATCAGAAATCACTACAATATGCAATATGATGTTTTTTTCTTTTTCTTAACGCAAATTGCATCAAGGTTTAGGGTGTTAAGGTTTTGGTTTCTTTGTTGCTTTTATCTTTTGAGTGTGAGTAACCTCAATATATACCGTAACATAGGAAGTTACAAGCTTCATGAGTTATTAATACATCTTTTGTGACTTTCAAAACAACTAAGATCTCTGCGGAAAGTGAATAAACTTCTTCTTAACAGTTTGAATTTTTTCGTTCTTGTAGAAAATTGATGTCTCTTCTTCTCAGGAGGCAGCAAAAGCTGTTCCCTATTCTTTTGGAGGCGAACCTGCAAATCTCCCCAAACCACTATCTCATTCACTGGGAAATAATAATAAACCTGTACTTCCATCGATCTCAATAGCCAAGCCATTCCAAAAATGGGCAGTCCCTTCGGGTACAAACGCTGGCTTCACATTTCCGGTCTCTTCATCAGATGGAGCAACATCATCAGAGCCCACAACTCCATCCATCATGCCATTCACAACAAGCCCAGTTCCAAGTGGTGGTATTGCCATTACAAGTCATCATGGAGCAACAAAGGATGATGAGATTCCTCAATATAGTTTCAACAGTAAGAGAAGGGATAATAAGTCGCCGCTGGTCTTTGACTTTCCTTCTGTGAGCGAAGAGGTGATAAATGAGGAGGATGATGCAAGTTTAGGTATCGAGTTCACATTTGGGTCTGAAAAGTCGAAGAGAATACCGTTCGGCTTAGCAGGAAGTGATGGTGTTTGCTGTTAAAAAAACAAGGACGATGGTCTCTTGTTTCTTGTATCTTTTCCAATCTCTTAGTTACTTTTTTTTTCTTACCTTACTTTGAGAGTAGAATTTTGTTGCCTAGAATCATCATGTGTTTTGATTTTCTTATTCATTTTGAGATGATTGATTTCTTTTGTATCTGATATTTAATAATCAATCAGGATTCTTTATCCATACGATCAAAATTAAAGAAAAAAGTTCGATTAAACTATCAACTGTGTATGTATCTTGTAACTCCGGTTCAAGTAGAGAGAGTGGAAATAACATGTGCCACGTTAGTATCGTCCCCGCGTATTAGCCACAATCTCGAAGACACAGCAAGTTAAAAAAAGCTTCTCTTTCCCAGACGAACACTCGTGTATGTGTGTGTGTGGTGGGTGTTCCTGTTCCTGATCTTCCTTGATAAGTATTTTATAACCCCAGGGGGTTTGTTCTCTCCTCATGTGCTCGATTCATGCTAGATTTCAGGTTTCTCAGCCACAATGGAACAGAAAGAAGAACACCCGATCTCTATTTCATCTCAATCCCAACTCAAAATTCGCCTTCTTTCCTCGCGCGGTTTCTTCTTCTTCTTCGGACAACAAAGATGGTTCAGTTTCATCTTCCAGACAAAACAATGTATCTCTTACAAATCGTATACCATTTCTCCACTCTTTGTACTCACATAGCATTGATGGGATTTTTCCTTTTTTTTGCCCTGCTTTGAACAGCGACAGATGGGTTATGATCCTTCAGAGGAACTATTTGGTGTTGATTTCAAGCCCAGGTAAGAGTTTCTAACACTTGTTTAAAGCTGAATTCACTGTAAGGTCTTGTAAAATACGATCAATTTCATGAAAGAGCTCCTGAACTCAAAAGAACAATGAGGCTTCTTTTCAGTTTCAAGCTAAAGTATTGTTCAATGAATTCTTTGATCAACGATTTCTAATGAGAACATATCAGAAATCAGTGTGCTGGTTACTTACTTGGCCAACTTGGTATGTCCTCAATTTGGCTGAGATTCAAAATGTGCATTTTGGTGATGGTTTATTTAGGATCATATCTGGTGATTCGCGTGAACCAAGGTCATGGTTTGGTCCAAACGGTCAGTACATTCGAGAGCTTCCATGTCCAACTTGTAGAGGAAGAGGCTATACTTCATGCTCAAATTGCGGAATCGAGAGGTCCAGATTGGACTGCCCTCAATGCAAAGGAAAGGTACTTCAAAACAAAAGTGTTAGTGACTTTAAACTCATTCGGTAACAAAAGTCTTTCCTTGTTATTTAAACTTTGCTCTAAATTTTGTGTAGGGCATAATGACTTGTCTCAGATGTTTGGGAGATTGTGTCATATGGGAAGAATCAATCGATGAACGACCTTGGGAGAAAGCTAGATCCAGGTAGTGTTATTCAAGACTTGATGTCTCATTTTTGTTCATTCTTTGACTAATAAATCTCTTCTTCTTTTTTCTGCCACAGTTCTCCATTTAGAGTAAAGGAGGATGATGAAGTTGATAATCTAGAGATTAAATTCAGTAAAAGAAGAAAATCGAAGCGGATTTATCAGTCACCGACTCCTGAAGTTGGACAAAAGATCAGCCGATCTCTGAAAGTTAGTCTTATTCATGTATTCCTCTTCATGATATCATACTCTATTCATGGTGTATTGTTATAGTCAGTCTAAATATGGTTTTATTATAGAGTCTCAATGCCAAGACTGGACTTTTTAGTAAGCGAATGAAGATTATACATCGTGATCCTGTCCTTCATGCTCAAAGGGTAGCTGCAATTAAGGTTTGTAATCAATTCCATTTTTGTTTTAAAACCTGAATTTACATGGAACAACTTTTGGTTTTGTTTACTTGAATCTGCTTAGTGTTATTGTGCTCTAGAAAGCTAAAGGAACACCAGCTGCTAGAAAGCATGCATCGGAATCTATGATATCTTTCTTCAGTAACCCCGAAAACCGAGAACAGAGAAGCTTATCCATGAAAGGTACATATCAGTTTTCGTTAGAAATTCAGAGTTTAGCTTAGTTTAGTACTCTTTTTCGTTCTGCAACTTTCTCTGCTTACATTCTCTAATTAATGTGGTACGAATTAGGTTGAGACTTTGTTACTTAAGGTAGCAATAGTATATATGTTTGGAGTTTGTATAATATTGGCGCTAACACTGTTAATGTGAGATACCATGTTGTTTCAGAGAGAATCTGTAGATTATGGTTTTGATTTTCCTTTCCTGGTGACAGTTTCTTGTGCAAGCCAGGACATGGTAAAGAATGATTCTTATTTTGTTTCAGGAATTAAATTTTACTGCAAGAACTGCGGACAGGAAGGCCACAGAAGCCATTACTGTCCAGAACTGGGCACTGATGCGGACAAAAGAATTAGATGTCGGCTTTGCGGCGGTAAAGGTCATAACCGCAGAACCTGTCCTAAGTCGAAACCAAAGGTCACTAAAGGCATTTCCACAAGGTATCACAAATGTGGAATATGCGGCGAGAGCGGTCACAACAGCAGAACCTGCCGGAAACTGACCACAGTGAAACTTAGTGACCGTGTTGGCGATTCTGATGAAGATGGTGTTAGTAAAGTCAGAGGAGGGTATGCTTGTGGGTTCTGCAAGAAAAAGGGACATAATGTAAGAACCTGTCCGAGCAAACAAGTTTCGTGATTCTTGTATAGAGCAAGAAGGTTCTTGACCATGTGTCTTCGGATTGGTTAGGCTTTGTTTTACTCTTGAAACAGAAATAACCAACCTCACACTGCTTATAGGCCCTTCTTAGAATCGGATTAATCAATCACTTTGTCCTTTATCGGTTTTTGGCCAATTTTTCAAAACTCAACAAGTCTGAAGCGACTTTGACCGCTTTTGGTTTCGGTTTATGACCGCATTCGTAATTATTTTGGGTTGATTTTTATTGAGCACGACCAGAGTTGGTGCCAACGGACCCACGCAAAGAAAGACGGATCGTTCGTTGACAATATCGACCTTAGAAATTTCAAAATGTTATCCATGTATAACAAATTGCCTAGATGGCTAGATGTCGACGTGAACATTAACACGTACCTAATAGTTCAGCCATATCCATTGACATTTAACTCTTTTGTTTCTTTCTAACATTTAGTATCCTTCACTATTCAACGATGCCTTTTTACAATCGTGTTATTATTAGAAAGTTATATTTTAGTGTGAACAATAAAAATATCAAAAGCCAAAAGTAGATAGTTTTTTTAACTTCATCAGAAATTAATTAACGCACTATTTTTACACGCGCTAAAAATAACAATTGTGGACAGAAAAAAAGCCTTAGCAGGCAAAAATTGACCAAAAGTGATAATATCTAAAGTTGAATAATTCAAAGACACACCACGTAACGCGTCTTCGCGTATATTTCGTAATTGACCCCTTGTGAACAACCTCTCCTTTATTGTCCTATAAATAGTTTGCAAGACTTTTTGAAACCATTACAAACACACACGCAAAATCAAAAGGGTCATATAAAATCTTATAAAGAGACGACATACAGATATTGTTTAAATCGACCAAGAAAAGAGATTAAGGGGTGACCTGAGTCCTTTCAACACAATAAACAAAATGGCCGGAGTTTTCAAAACGGTTACGTTTTTGGTTTTGGCTTTTGCTGCCGTTGCTGTATTCGCTGAGACGGAGGACCACGATGTTGGTGATGATACCCAGTGGACGAGACCTATGGACCTCGAGTTCTATACTACCTGGGCGGCCGGTAAAACTTTCAAAGTAGGCGACGAGCTCGGTGAGTTTTCTATTTCTTTGTGTCTATAACAATCGATTTTGTCCGATCGTCCATAGATGATCATGTCGGTGATGTTACATCTTTGGTTCTATATATATTATTTTGAGCATATTTGAACTTTATATAAAAAAAATTAATTAAGTTTCCACCGACTGATGTTAATAGTTCACATATAAGTATATTTAATCATTGGTTACGCGCGAGAGATCTAGTTTGTTAAAAAACTAATGATTATTCTAACTTTTTGATATTCTTATTACAGAATTTGATTTCGCTCCTGAAAGGCACGATGTGGCAGTTGTAACAAAAGATGCATATGAAAACTGCGACAAAGAGAAACCCATCAGCGTCATGACCGTTCCTCCGGTCAAAATCAGGCTAAACACAACTGGGCCACAATACTTTATCTGCACCGTCAGTGACCATTGCCGCTTTGGTCAAAAACTCGCCATCAATGTAGTTGCTGCTGGTGCTACAGGAGGAGGTGCTACTCCAGCTCCAGGTGCTCGTGGCGGTGCTTCTCCTGCACCGGGGGCAACCCCAGGTGCCGGAGGAGCCACCACTCCCCCCACTGCTGGCGGGACCACAACACCTGCCGGCTCTAGCGGAACCACCACTACTCCAGCTGCTGGAAATGCTGCCGCCGCTTCTTCTTTAGGAGGTGCTACTTTCTTGGTCGCTTTTGTTTCCGCTGTTGTTGCTTTCTTTTGAGTTCACACACTTGAAACTCTTTAGTTAATCAACATGTGTTTGTTATATACCTTATACTTTCCTTAATTCTATTACAGTCATGTATGTATTTTTATTCTTTTTGAGAGAATAAAGACTTGTTTTCAAGTCATTTTATAAACGTCTTATACTTGTGATTAGTGGTTTTCTACATCATTGAGATGACTTCTATATATTAATTATTACCACATTTTATAAAACCTTTCCATCTTCTTGATCCAGTTTGTCTAGTTTTCGTGTATGATCTCAGACAAAATTTGCCTTCTCAATACTTTAATGACTCACGAATCCGAAACATGAACCGAAGTTCGAAAAATATTGAAAAAGACACATATGTTAATCTAATTCAGTAACCAATATGGTATTTTTGTTTCGGTGGAGCTAGGGAGACGTTTCTCACCTATATTCACAATTTTAATATAGTATGCCCGTACGTAGTAAGTAGTAAGTGCGACATACGACCACAAACTTCCACAATAACTCGACACGTGTCTGATTGACGTGAAATTAGAAAAGCCATACACTTGTTTTGTAGTCTTTGTTTTGGTCAAAACACTTAGCTTGGTTGGTTTTCAGCAACATGATGCATGACATTTTCCCCTTAATATAATGTGTAAGCATGATAAGTTCCAGTGGTTATACCAAAGTCTTCGGTAATTACACTGTTCCTTTTTTTATCTTTCAATAATTTAATATGTTTGATTTTTATAGTGTAGCTACGATATTCGATAAGACCTATATATGACATAGAGTTCCTGAAATAGCAAGTCTTGGCTTTACCAAAGTAAGACCCTGTAGAAAAATAAAGGTGGTTCTAAAATCTACAGAGAGATCTTGTTGGTTTAAGACTATAAAAAGTTTCAAAACTCCGGTGCTAATTTAATTTAATCTTGTTGGTTTACGGGTTCATTCATTTTCTAGATAGACGAAATGAGAAGTTTATGTGCAGAATGATTTTATAGTAGCTTAATTATTAATTATATGATGTCACACAATTGTACTTGATTTTGTCACTGAATACCCATCAGAACTCTTAAATCTCAAATCTAATTATATATATAAGAGTAAAGTAAAGTTTGATCACATTTCATATGTAATTAGTATTTGATATTTTTAGACATAGAATAATAGTTTTTTTTCTCAAATCAATCTCAATCAACAGTTCATTGAAGAAAACATTGTATGGAAGAGACCATAGGTTAATCAAGCGACACTTTAATCTATCAAGAGAAAGACAGAGATAATCAAATCAAATGAAAGCAAATAAACATCAATCACATGCAAAGAGTGTTCATTAAGCAAAATAACTTCATTTATTTTATTATGTTACTTCATTTTAAAAAACTATATTTTTTTTGGTAGTGTAAAAAAGAAGAGAGAATAGAGTTGGCTATGACTATGTGTAATAAGAGAAACAAAAACAAGCCTTCCATGACTGTGCCATTAAGAAAGTAGCTTTGTTTTCAATCCCAAACTGTCAAAGTCTCTCTTCACCTCTCAAGATTAATCAAGCATTTATCTCTCTCTCTCTCATCAATGTTGCTTTAAAGCCAATGCTCCTCTTCTTGTTCTTCATATAAACCACATATCCTCTCCTCCACATCTTAACCAATTTCGTACCAAAACCCTAAAATTGAGAAAGAGTACTTAGAGAGAGAGAGAAAGATGGGTAGAGGGAAGATAGAGATAAAGAGGATAGAGAACGCAAACAACAGGGTGGTGACGTTCTCAAAGAGGAGGAATGGGTTGGTCAAGAAGGCTAAAGAGATCACAGTTCTTTGCGATGCAAAAGTTGCTCTCATAATCTTTGCGAGTAATGGTAAGATGACTGACTACTGTTGTCCTTCCATGGATCTTGGTGCTATGTTGGACCAATACCAGAAGTTATCTGGCAAGAAACTATGGGATGCTAAGCATGAGGTACTCTCTCTCTCTCTCTTTTTATATAATCTATAGTTTATTTGTCTCAAATAATATTCCATGGCCAAAATCATGAAATGGGTTTTCAATTTCTTTGCCAAAAACATGTCAAAAGACCCTTGAATCTTTAACCCTAGATGCAGATCTACTATTAGTGTTTTGTCTCAAAAACAAATATTCTGAGCTAGATATATATCATGAAATGGGTTATTTAATTTTATTTTTCCTAAAACTATGTCAAAGGTGAAAAACCTCGAACCCTAGATGCAGATCTACAAAGGTTTCTTTGTGTTTGTAGCCTTCCAAGCGTCTTTATTGATTTTCTTGTACTCAACAAGACATGGAGCCACAAAACATGGAAGTTATTCTTTTTTTTCGTTCGTGCATAATTTGTATAGGGTCTTCACTGTATTATAGAGTATATCTAAACATTTATTCACCAACTGTGTTTTGAAACCACACCAATACAAAATCTTAAACGAGTTAGATTCAAGTTTTAGGTTATTGAGAGAAAATCTGGGATGTGATATAATTTAGAATATCTGAACAGTTTACTGATTTTACATTTGTGGCTTTCAAAACTAATTGAAAACTGGGAAATCATACTTTTGATTTATCCTAATTAAAAAATAATTTTATTTCAAATATTATTATTTATTATTAATTTATTTCTGACAAATGAGATATATCTCTATACAGTAATAAGCATAGGTTTAGTTCTAACAAATGAGATATATCTCTATACAGTAATAAGCATACAGAGGTTTGCATACCATTTAAGTCCCTATCTTCTTATCTAGTAGCTAGTATTTATGTCTATGCATATCTGTGTAAACTTTAGCATATAAGGATGTCAATTTATCTGTGTTACTGTTATATATGTTCTGCATGAAAACATGAACAGAGAGAGAGATGAGACTTTTCATTGATACTCAGACCTGTTTCTTAAATTTGTTTAGTACTCAGTCAAGTGATTTTGTTTTTCTGTGATGTAAACTCTTTAAAACTATTAAATACTCATCTAATACATATGCTGAATAATATTGGTCTCTAGAACCTGAGCAATGAGATTGATAGGATCAAAAAAGAGAATGATAGCTTACAACTGGAGCTCAGGTCAGTCGATCACCCTTCAGTACAGTGCCATATCTTTACACAAAGGTATCTCTTGATAGAAATAATCTTGCTAAGTACTGTATATAAATTGCGAATACAGGCATTTGAAGGGGGAAGATATACAGTCTCTCAACTTAAAAAACCTGATGGCCGTAGAGCACGCCATTGAACACGGTCTCGACAAAGTCCGAGACCACCAGGCATGTGCACATCTCTACGTTTTCGTTCATACACATGTATATAAAAAACAATACATTCACCATTTAACTCTTATTTGGTCTGCTTAATTGTCACAGTCGGAGATCGTCATGACAAAGAGAAGAGCTGTGAGCATATATAACAATTCATATTGTTTACTACTTAGCTTTCGGACTGAAATATGTAATAATGTTCATCATTTTTTTGTGTGCAGGAGAAGATGATTTTAGAGGAGAATCGGCAACTCCATTTCCAGCTGGTACGTATGTTATAAATAATATCCATAACATATTGAATAAAAATGTATATTAATATAAGGCTTTTGCGTATGATATTTGGTTTGAAACTATTAGTAAGTATGTTTGTGTTTTGAGAAATATGGATATGGCTTTGCAGCAACAACAGGAGATGGCTATAGCTAGCAACGCAAGAGGAATGATGATGAGAGATCATGATGGGCAATTTGGATATAGAGTGCAGCCGATCCAGCCAAATCTTCAGGAAAAGATTATGTCTTTGGTCATCGATTGATCATCGAGACTTATAATCTCATCATCAACATCTATCTATATATCTATTTCGTGGTCCTTTTAGTGTGTCATTATGTATCTGTGTGTTGTATTAATCTCGAGCCACATCTATACTCTACCGGAGTCGGACTTGTTGTACTTAATTAAGCTATATGCGTGTTGTTTGCTTAATTACGACCTATATGTATTGGTTTGTATGGTGTGCTTAAACGTTTGGAACTAACTTCATGTGTGTGTGTTAACTAATTAATTATTCCTTACTAAGCTATTTATGAATCGATTTGAATGAAGAAAATAAAAATTTTAAAGTTATAATTGGCTTCTTAATATTTGTTACACATGTATTACGTACTATAATGTGTTAAAACCATTATTTTTAATTAATCTAAGTTGGAATACAATTAAAAAAAAGGTAAAGGTGAAAGGGTTATACAATAGTAAATTAGTAATGTCGTCTCTACCGGTTGGAGGATTGACAAAAAGGTGGAGACATAGAAGTCGCCAAACAGCGATGGTCGATGAGTACTTCTTAGCTTAAGTTCTTAATATCCCAATTACGACTAATTGGAGATGAAATATTTGTTCGTTATCGCGATAATATATGTTGTTGTTGTTTTTTTCTTTTCTGGTCTTTAATTTTACAAAATCCAAAATCATAAACGCTAAGATATTATTATGTGATGTTACAGTAAAATAATATCTGACAAAACCTTATCCGCCAACTAATGTATGATGTACAACATGGATGGATAAACAAACCCATTGGGTCCATTTGGAGACAACTCTCTAAACTTTTTGTTCGCTCGTAAGAAAAAAATACCAACAAGTTGAGTTGCTTTCTCCCAATCACTTTCTGATCCAATTCACCAGTTGCGAGCGAATCATGCATCTACGAATATTTCGTTTTCTGTAAACTATTATACTAGTATAATAAATAAATAAAAATGACAAAAAAAAAACATCAAATTATTCAGTTTCGTGAAGTACTCTCTATCTCTCTCTCTCTTTTTTATAGTACGTTTTAATTTTATAAAATGAGAGGTTATCTAGAGAAAAAAAAAAAAATTAGGGGACTTGGTGGTTGAAGCAAGTTGAGAGCAGCGAAGATAATTTAGCCACTTGTATGAAGTTTCCTGTCTATTTGCTGCAACATTTTAATTTTACAATTTTTCATATTAAGTTGATGTCAGTCTCTGTTTCATTACGTAAGATATTTCAAAATATATATATATATATATATATATATATATATATATATATATAGATAATGCATATATATTCTATAAACTAATAACTAAGAGGACATTAACATAATAAGATTTATAACATATACTAGTCATTCACATTGAATAGTACTATGAGAGAATAGGAAATATTGGAAGTTGAGAAAAATACCATGCAACAGGAAAGTTTACAAAGTATTGGGATAAAAAAAACAATAAAAACCATTATAGAAGACTATTTGTCAATAGTTATATTTTTGGTTACAAGATTACAAGAAAAAGTAAATGCTTCCTGAGTGGGTTCTTTTTGGACGGCTATATTGATTGCCTCTGCTCCTTTTTGGTTATGTTTTTTGTGTTATGTCAAGGTTTCAGTATTGTAAATCCTTGAAACTCCTTTTTATAATACAAATCAATTCAGTGAAAAAAAAAAAAAAAAAAAAGATTACAAGAAATTTCTAATTTTAGATTTTAGGTAGGGGTTGAAGAAGAGATAAGAGCTTATAATTATTTTATCCGGTGACACGATGACACGTAATAAAGTCGTGGAAATATATCTTTTTTGAATCCTTAAAAAAGAATAAAATATCTTTAAAAATATCAAAACAACACGCCGCGCGTGCCAATAGAAACCTTCTTTTTATCCTACGTGGCAAACTCATCCTTCCTTTTTTTTTTTTTTTTTACTTGTCAACGGTCAACTACTTATTATTATCATTCTATCTTGGTATTATTATTTGTCACCAACAAAACAAGAAAAATATTTGGGTTTCTCGATTTCGTTTTGACCCAACCTTACGCTACAATTTGACGTTTTCATCAAGCTTTTAAAATAAAAGCTTTCTGTAAAAAGAAATCACCTTAATCCTACAACATCTTCTTGCACCATATTTGAAAATTGAATAGTATTATCATGTTGTAAGATTTATGTAAAAAAAAAAAATTACTTGCAGTACTTCTTGCACAATATATAAGAAAGAAACAATCACAAGAAACGCAAGACGTGTCAAAAACAAACGTACTTCTAAAATGTAAAATCCAAAAAGAAATATTTATACTAATAAATTTATAAATGTACTACTTTAAAAAGACCTTTGGAATCGGATAAAAGAGTTAAAAAGACCTTCCCTGAAACTCGTAAAAAAAATATTCATTCACACGATTTCCCAAAACAAGGAAGAAACAGAGCACCAACACCAAAATAAAAATGGCGTCACAGAGTTGCTACAATGGAATCCACCGTATAAAAAGGGTTCATCCTCTTCTGATCCATTACTCTCTCACATCTCCAACTCCATTCTCCTCTTCTTCTCTTTCATTCAATTCCAAACCTCACACTCCTCTCCCATCACACTTTCGTATTCGTTCATCATCTTCTTCTTCTGGTATCTCATCTCATCTCTCCCCCTATATCATAAAAGAACCAAATCCCCATATTTTGCGTCTAACAAACTTTTTCTTTTTCTTTTCTCCATATTTTGGATATCGCAGGCATTGTTCATCATCTACTCGTGGGTTTCAGTTTTGTTCATATAAGGTACTACTACTCTTTCTCTTCTTCAGATCTCTTTAACCATTGAGATTACATAACTCTCGATCTTTTCTTATTATTACAGAGAAACGAGGCAGCATCGTCGTTCAAAACAAGGTACAGAGGAGAAGAAGAAGAAGATATGACGATTAAACCGGCGGTTCGTATCTCCAATGGGAATCTAATTATCAGAAACCGAACGGTTTTAACCAGTTTACCAAATAATGTCATCACGACGTCAGCATCGGAGGCTGGACCAGTCGAAGGTGTCTTCCTCGGAGCGGTGTTCGACAAAGAACAGAGCAAACACATCGTACCGATCGGTACGTTACGCGATTCCCGGTTTATGTCTTGTTTCCGGTTTAAGCTCTGGTGGATGGCCCAGAGAATGGGCGAAATGGGCCGAGACATCCCTTACGAGACGCAGTTCTTACTGGTCGAGAGCAACGGTGGATCTCACCTCGAGCCTGACGGAGCTGACGGCGTCGAGAGTAACCAGAAGGTTTACACCGTTTTCTTGCCGTTAATCGATGGATCTTTCCGTTCTTGTCTTCAAGGAAATGTTAACGACGAGGTTGAGCTCTGTTTGGAGAGCGGTGACGATGACACGAAACGGTCTTCGTTTACTCACTCTCTGTATATTCACGCCGGCACGGATCCGTTTCAGACGATCACGGACGCTATTCGCACCGTTAAGTCGCATTTGAGTAGTTTCCGTCAGCGTCACGAGAAGAAGCTTCCAGGGATCGTTGACTACTTCGGGTGGTGTACTTGGGACGCGTTTTATCAAGAAGTGACTCAAGAAGGTGTTGAAGCTGGTCTTGAATCTCTCTCCGCCGGTGGAACGCCGCCGAAGTTTGTTATCATCGACGACGGTTGGCAATCCGTTGCGAGTGATGACACCGTTGAAGAGAAGACAGAGTCGCCGGTGTTTCGGTTGACCGGGATCAAGGAGAATGCTAAGTTTCAGAAGAAGGATGATCCCAAAGTTGGGATTGAGAACATTGTCAAGATAGCTAAGGAGAAACATGGTTTGAAATATGTTTACGTGTGGCACGCGATAACGGGTTACTGGGGCGGGGTTAGACCCGGGGGAGAGTACGGATCTGTGATGAAGTATCCGAATGCGACAGAAGGTGTAGTGGAGAATGACCCGACGTGGAAGACTGATGTAATGACGCTTCAAGGGTTGGGTTTGGTTAACCCTAAGAAGGTGTATAAGTTCTACAGCGAGCTTCATAGTTACTTGGCTGATGCTGGTGTGGACGGTGTGAAGGTTGATGTGCAGTGTATATTGGAGACTTTGGGTGGTGGGTTAGGTGGTAGGGTTGAGTTAACGCGTCAGTTTCATCAAGCTCTTGACGCTTCTGTTGCAAAGAACTTCCCTGATAATGGCTGTATTGCTTGTATGAGTCACAATACGGATGCTCTATACTGCTCGAAGCAAGCTGCGGTGATTAGAGCATCGGATGATTTCTACCCGCGAGATCCGGTGTCTCACACTATTCACATAGCCTCTGTTGCATATAACAGTGTGTTTTTGGGAGAGTTTATGCAGCCTGATTGGGACATGTTCCATTCCGTGCACCCTGCTGCAGAGTACCATGCCTCTGCTAGGGCCATCAGTGGTGGACCTATCTATGTCAGGTATGGATCATGGAACCTTACTGTATCTCTACTTGCTCTTGTCTATTGATTGTAAACTTACATCGTTTACATGTTTCTTTTCTTGATGTGTAGTGATGCTCCTGGAAAGCACAACTTTGAGCTTCTAAGAAAGCTTGTGTTGCCTGATGGATCAATTCTTCGTTGTCGATTACCTGGTAGACCAACCCGCGATTGTTTGTTCGCAGATCCTACTCGTGATGGTGTCAGGTAAAGCAAATTTGGCCTATAAAGAGAATTTCGTAACATGTTTGATTGCTCATTTTCTTATTGAGCGTTGTTTTGGTTTCAGCTTGCTAAAGATATGGAACATGAACAAGTACACTGGAGTTCTTGGCGTGTATAACTGCCAAGGAGCAGCTTGGAGCAGCACAGAGAGGAAAAACATCTTCCACCAGACAAAAACTGACTGCATCACTGGCTCCTTTCGTGGTCGTGATGTACATTTAATATCTGAGGCCTCCACTGATCCAACAAGCTGGAATGGAGACTGTGCTGTTTACTCCCAGAGCAGAGGTGAACTCTGTGTTATGCCATACAATGTGTCTCTCCCAATCTCTCTCAAAATCCGCGAGCATGAGATCTTCACGGTGAGCCCCATTTGTCATCTGGTTGATGACGTATCTTTTGCCCCAATCGGTCTAGTAAACATGTACAACTCTGGAGGAGCTATCGAAGGACTAAGATATGAAGTTGAGAAGATGAAAGTGGTAATTGAAGTTAAAGGATGTGGTAAATTCGGAGCTTACTCATCGGTGAAGCCTAAGAGATGCGTTGTTGAGTCAAATGAGATCGCGTTCGAGTATGATTCCTCCTCTGGTTTGGTTACCTTTGAGTTGGACAAGATGCCTATAGAGACCAAACGATTACATGTGATCGAACTAGAGTTATGAAGAGTGATTTTAAACAATTCATTATACAGAAACAGTCTTCAATACTGTTTTAAGTAATTTAATTATATGTAAACTTTTGGTTATTGTTGTAGCTGCTTACAATGTTGTACTGTTCATGTTCTTGTTCTATACCAATATTCAATTCCCAAAAAACAGAGTATGTAGTAGAATCACAAAGGCAACCTCACGTTAAGTCTTCTCAACCAAACAGAGTGAAGAAGCATTTGAAGCATGTCAAACGGTTGCGACGGCCTGTTTAGTACGAAATGTCTCTGGACCTGCAAAACCCTTCTCTGCAAGACTCTGTAGCGTCTCCAAGACACGTTCTTTAGTATGGTTTTGATCTCAGGGATCTTCTCAGAGGGAACATGAATGGTGAACTTAGTCCAATCAAGGACGTCGGAGAAGGGCAAGGCGTAGTGATCGGAGATGATGACAGGGACGCAACCTAAGTTAATAGCTGCAACAACTCGAGGGCTAGCTACTTCGTATCCACTAGGACAGAGACAAAACCTTGCCGTGGCCATGAGCTTGAAGTAATCTTTGTTTTTGGCCAAGTACTCGTGGACTTGGACCTCCTCGTCTTTGTCTTTCCAATGCTGCAGTAGAATCTTGCGGATATAGCCGTGTGAGCCGCCTGCGAAGAAAGCAAGGATGGGTCGTTCATGGCCGGAAGAGTTGGATAACTGAGGTGGTCCCAGCTTTCCTCTGGGGATGTTGATCTCCGGGATTGAGACGTCTCGTTGGGGTTTAAAACCTTCTGATATATTGGCGTTGCAGAGAACTCTTATCATGTTTTTCAACCGCTCCGGGTTCGATTCTGAGACGTCTGGTGCCTGCAAGACGTCTTAAACATGTTAATGTTTTTAGTATCAAAATCACAAAAATAAGTCCTGGTTCCAGAAACAAGACAAACCCAATCATGGCAAGAAACGAAGAAATGGTCGGCTCCAAGGCTTCTATTCCAATAAGGATACTTGTGAGCCACAACATTGACATAGTCAAGAAAAACTTTGTGAAGTTGTTCCCTCGAGTAGGTAACAAGTGGGCGGTATAAGTAATGAACAACGTTGGCGATGCTGACAGGGAGGAGGAAAGCGTGAGCCTCCTCGGGGTGGCTAGCCGCGAACGGGCTCATGCCTCTCTCGATCTCGTCGACGAATTGGCCTTCAATGCTGTATATGTTGTTCATTGGACCCATATGTACTAAAGGTGCCTCACCTTCTCTGTACACCCACACTTTGAATTTCTTCTCCATCTCTATATGGCTTCTGCTCAATTTCATAAGAAAAAGTGTTGTTGGCTTAGATTGGATTTTTATATGAAAAATATATTGTATTGTCATGTAACAATATGGTCACATGTATATTTGAAATTAGTGTTCAATCATAATTCATAAACACAGTAAAATACACAGTAAAACACAATAAAACTTAACCAAAACTAATTGTCAATACTAGCAATTTTATTTGTAAAACATGCAAAAAGTTATGATTTAAAAAAGTCAATAAAAAGTAGGAACAAAGGTTGTAAATCGAAGATAAGAGAGAGCCGTGACTACAATTACCAAAGCAGGGCTTTAAGTAGGTGCTACGTTTCTCCTCTACCCGCATACCATTGTGCATAGTATTTCATAGACACGTTGACTATTTTTAACAATTAAATAAACTTTACATCTTTTAAAATATCATACAGTTTACGCAATTCTTTTTAAAAGGTACAATTTGCATTACGATTTTGGAGAAATATTCATTTTTGTATTCACTATACGCACGTTAGTTTGTGTGTAATATACGAAAAGCAATGTGTTGAAGCTAAAAAACAAAAAGGAAAAGAAAGGAAGTATGAATACTAAATTAGTCGAGTTTAACGAGACGATGAGAACTTATGGACGAGGAAGAATTAGAATTATACGTCGCTTACTTTCCCAAAGCAAACGAGTAAATGATTCAAGAGAAAAACGAATTTGTACGTACTTTTTGAATATTCAATTATGAAAGGATTTTGTTTTGAAAAAATAGTTTATAGTATTTAAACAAGAAATGTATTTTGATTGAAAATTATTGTGTAAATTTTAAATTTTATCTTTGGCAACCCAAATGATAGATTGAAGGAGAATGTTATAGCTTACTATAGCACATACATAGTTGGATCTTTCAGTCTATAGCTCAAGTTAATTGTCATAGCATGTAAAGTGGAGAAAACGGATGAAAAAGGCAAGAGAAACTTACTGATGAAATGCATAAGCGTTTCTGTAAACGGCTCCACGAGGAATAAAAGCTTCTTCCTTGTCCGATGAAAACTTCTTCAACCTCACGGCTTCACGTATGGCCGCTCTTGATTTCGCTAAACCTTCCTCGATTCTGTTCCTCTTCTTTCCTTTCTTATCATATAACAAATTATATACATTAATTCCAAAAAAAGTCCACCGCTTGATTAAGTGAATATATCCGATCACTTAGAGATTAGTGGAAACATACATTTTTAGGTTGAGGACTCGAAATTAAGGTGAAGTTTGATGAGGCGATACTAAAATCCATGGAGATGGACGGTGAAGGAGACGGGGCGACGATGGATGTAGCATCGACGAATGAAGAGAGAACGTTTGCGTTTAGGTTTGGAGATGATGAGTGCTGATGTTGATAAAAGAGGAGAAGGACAAGAAGAACAAGAGTTGGAGCTAGAGAGAACTTCATATTAACAAGCTTTGATTGTTTCATATTTTGTTTTCTATAGTTTCTTGGGCAGGGTGACACATTTGGGGATTGTGTTTATGTATTAGAGGAAGAAGATATGAGCTGTTATAAAAACGTGTATTTTTTTTTTTTTTTTTTACCTCTACAGAAAATAAATTATTAAAGTAGAGAATCCAAGTCAATTAAATAAAACCATTAAAGGTAAAGTATTAGAGGAGAATTGGAAGCAAATAATACTAGGGAAGGAAACCGACGACTAGTAGAGTAATTGAGAAGCTAATAAAATTAATTTTGTATTTATTGCTTTGTAAAATGCTCTCTTACCAAATCGGAAGTTAATTTTTCATAGCCTCCGTGTTTGGGTTTGGCACCGTCGCTCGTTGAATAGATATCATGGCATGCTTAATATTAAGGTCAATTTGGATCCGGTTGGACGAAGAAAAACGATAAACTTTTGTCTCCGTTATCAAACCTCCCGGACCGGTTCTCCCCATACTGGTTAAGCTTAAACCGACATAAAATTTAGTTGACATGTTTGGTCAATTTGTCAATGTTGAAATGATTTAACAATAAGAAGAGTTGTTTCGTGCTTAGTACAGTACATTATAAAAGTGAAGCTTGGTCTTTTGTTTGCAGTCTAATCCGCCTTTGTCTAACTATTTTCATAAAAGTTTTTTGAAGCAATCGGAGAGAATTCGGCTTTGAAGGGGAAACTCTAATGGAAATGGAGGCTTTGACGAACATTTTGTTATGCATAATTCATTCCGGCCCCTATGATTAGTGAATCCTGCCAAAATGTTGTGCATAACATAATTCGTTCAGGCTTTTGACGAACATATACATGAGAAAAATGAAAGTCCATCTTTTGCAATTTGCATCATTGTTTTTTGTTTTTTTAGCAAAACAAATTATAGATTGTTTCAACTGTCAAATTTGTAATTTTTTTTTTGTTTTTTCGGGTCAAAATTGCTTTTGTGTTTACATATCACAAAACTTTCAAAAAGGTTCGGTTTTCTTTATTGTTGTGTTTGCTTTTACAGTTAACAAATTGATTTTGCTTAAGGTGCTAAAAGTGGTGAGTTCATTTGGACAACATATACTTAAGGTGCTAAAACATAATTTAAAGCAAAAACCATTGAAGTCAAAGATTTGTTTTAACCATTAACTTCTCATATAGAAATGCACTTGTGAAATTTATGCATATTCAACAGACATAGCACAAGTAGAATTACAATTCAATAAATATAAAACAAATGGGTTATTACAATTTTGTTCACTTGCACGTACGAAACAAACAAATTAATCATAATATATAAAAGAATTCCACATATGGTTCTAACAACCAACGTGGTCACGCCAGTCCAAAAACATGAGAGCAGCTGCATAGTGAGACAAAGCTCCCAACAATACGAACACATGGAAGATCTGATGACTATGTCCCACACGATCAAACCATCCTGGTTTAAACCTTTCGGGCACTCTCCCTACATAGAACCCTGTCCCAACAAGATAGAACACTGCCATAAGCAACTCGTATAGTAGCGTCACGTTCCTTTGCGGGTTTCCCCAGTTGACCACTAGCGCGTGAGAAGCTGGGACAATCCCAAAGAGCCCCATGGAGGCGAAGAGAAAAGCGCGAAAAGCTCGGTACTTGGGAGCGGAAAGTGATGGGGTGAAGAGTGTGATGATTGTGAAGATTCCCATGGAAGTGATGCCTGCGAGGTAGATGAAGTACCAACGAGGAGTACACTGGAAGATGTAGTAAATTGGTGGGAAGAAGGAAGTGATGATCATTGCAGTGATACCGGCATAGTCTATGCGTAGGAGCAAGACGTTAAGGTCTTCGGAATGGCAACAGAAGATGTGACAAATGCTGCTTGCGAGTAGGCAAAATATTGAGCCTCCTAAGAAGACGAAGAATGGCCACCTTGTAACATTCCCTGGACTCTTTGCATCCTACAATCATCAACATGAATATATACCAATACCATCATTATTAAGCCTATATAATCATTGACTTGTTTAAATATATTACAAACTTGATATATGATAAAATAATATGAAATGCATTTTATTGAGTTGTTTAGAATACTAAAGAAGAACTAGACACATAGAAAAGTTATAAATTTTTACCTGTGATAATTTCTAAGAAATATTGTATAGAATTTCATATTTTATCTTTTTGTCTATATTTTATACCTCGATTGATATCTAATATACCAATAATTTATATTCATAATCATCATAACAACCCAGTACTTAATAATTAATTAGAAAAATATCATAATCAGCCAGTACTAAATAATTAATTAGAAAAAATATCTTAATCAGAATCAGTTAGGTATCTATTTCTACTTGACACATCCACTTGACTAATCTGAAACTAGCATAGTGGTTGGATCTCAAGGGATTAAATTGAGACTCAGTATGAACATCAGGTTATTAAAAACGAAATAGACATGATTGGTGATTAAATGACAACTTACCACCGGGAAGAATCCATCATGATGAATAATGTTGGCGACGGTTAGTGCCACAAATAAAATGAAACCTATCAAATGTCTGTCCAAAACAAAAACAAATGATTAGAAAAAACCAAACAAAAACCAAAGGAAAGATAAAATGAAATTAAAAGTGAATATTTTGTTACTGACGTCCAAATGTTGAGGGACTCATTGTGGAAACTAAAGACGCTGAAGAAAGCATCTCTAATGGACCAATCAGCTCTGTAATAATTCAATATGTATTCGTTGTCTTGCATGTAGTCCGGTAGCTCACAGTAAGACATTAATCCACGTTGTTTCATTGTCTTTTTTTGCGATTTTCTCCTCTTCCTTCTCTTTGTACCGCTGCTCTCATCTCCACCGTGATCTTCTCCAAGCACGATCTTGCTCTTGCTGTTGTTGTTGCAGCAAGAAACTGTTTCCGTTTCGTCTTTCTGACTATCTTGGTCCATATGAGCTCTTGAGACAAGAAGACTCAATTCTTGATCTCAAGAGAAGATGGTACCAAGACAAGATCTGAGATGAGAGGATAATATATAATGGGAAAAGAAAAAAAAGATTATTGTGGAAGTTACAATTAAAATGTGAATTTAAGTTTGGGGGAAGGGAGAGAGAGAAATAAGAGGAAGATGGGAAAATGTAAGGAAACAGCTACAACATTTAAAGACGAAACTTTAGTATGCAGGTAGAAGTTGGTGTCGTGTTTTCATCTTTTAGTTGTTAGTTAGGTTATCAATAAATTCTTCTTTTTTTTTCTTAAGAAAATAAATTGTTTTTCTTATTTTTTTTTTAGTTTTTTTATTTTACAAGAAAAGTGTCTTTGTTTTACACTACTGTTCGAGATATGCAAAATCTTTAGAATACAAAATAGAGTAAATTTAGACGATTTTAAGACCGACCAACTCAGAATTCATTACCGGCTTGTACCTCTTATACAAGAATGATACCATTTTACCCACCGGATCGTTTGTACTTTGTAGTAATACTTTTATTGTAAAAAACAGGTACTCTTTTACTATGCGTCAATCAACATTAAATTCTGTGTGAACTAAAATTTGATGTAAAGGTTTACTTAACTTTAAATAGACGAGTTAGAAAATTTGCATTTTAATTTTTAGTTCTTACGAAATACTAACATCATGACTATCAAATTTAATTTTTTTTTTTTTTTTAAGTCATACCTTTCATTTAACAAACCCCAAAAGGGAACCGTTACAAACCTCCTGGCAAAAAAACCTACAAAAGCAAAGGAGACTAATTACAACAAAGGAACCTGGTTACAAAAAAACACCAAACCAAGTTATCAAGAGGGTAGGAGCTGGAGGGATAATCCGCTGAGCCATGGTGAGAGGGATAATCCGCTGAGCCATGCTGAACCATATAGAAATTCATATTTTTTCACAACATAAGTTATGAAATAATTGGGGTAAAAGAGTTCTCAAAGCTTTTTCCATCAAGTGAATGACAACGAAAATAATAATACTAAAAACAGACATGCAACAATTTCAAGTCCTCCTTTTTAAAAAAGAGTTAGATGGAAATGTAAGACCACAAAAGACAAAGATCATGAAAAGATTATAATTTTTTTCTAATGAAATGTTGCAGAAAAAAAATCAGTGTCATTTTCAAGGAGTTAACAATAGAAAAGGACTTGACCTTTTCAAAGCCTCTAGTAATAATGAACTTCGTGTTAATTAACTAAAGTGATGTTAAAACTTATATAGACGAAAAGTATCTCCACAAGGAATCATAAACGTTTGTAACATGTATACATTGGTATGCTGTTTATGTAGCTACTAACAACATCTCAGAATCCCACAACTTTTGTTATGACGTGTATGAATTTTTGTTGTCTAAAATTAAAGTTGATAATGGCCATAATTTGTAGCTATTATGGTGCTTTTAAAATATGTGTTGGCTTAGCCTTTTTGGGAAAACATCAACAAGGAACGACTAATCGTTTTTTTTTTAACTTTCTAAAAACAGGACACCCCCAAGAATAACGCAATCGGATACGCATTCTCTATTTACATTTCTTGGATAAATAGATAATAAAATACTAAATAAGAACTCATGATATATATATATAACTTGAGTCTTTGTTAATTATGGTTGAGAAGAAAATGACATTAGCTCAACATCTTTTGCAATCTTTAATTTAGGGTAAGTGCCATGTGTTCCCCATCTGTCTGGTTCTAATGATATACATTTGTCGCCTAGTCCTAATTATAATCAAAAGGGTTGGTTTTATAATTTATTTACATTATTTAATTTTGTTCTGTTAATTAAATACCGGGAATATCCTCTTTTTCTTTTTATTATTATCACTTATTACAATACTTTGCATAAATTTAGTAAAATCCGGTGGGTGTCAAAAAAGACAACCATACGGAGAAGAGTTTGGTATTTCCGGCAGCTTATGTACGACGAAGTAGTAAACAAACCAAACCATGTGGTCAATTGAAAAAGATAGTTCGCATTTGGTACCAACCATTGATGATTGGAGTTTTGTTCCTCTTATTTAAGGCTCTCACTCCTTGATAAGCTCTAGTTTCTTTAGGGCATCACGAACATCCGAATCTGCCGGTGCGTGAACCACGTTGCTGCTCTCTAAGGAGATTACATCAGTGAGAGGATAGCTCCGGTTAGCGTGCAAGGCATTGCTTGCGCTGCAAGACACCCCCGTTAGAACAACGCTCTTGTGAAGCCCTCCGAGCAGTCCTTCGTAATCAGTGTCGCCTGATTCCCCCACAAACACAGCCATTTTCGCCATGTCAATGCCCCACCGAACGAACAAATACCTGGTTCACCATAACAGTCGTTAAGGGCAATGCTCAGAAATGAAAAAGAATAGTTGCTTGTATTGTACCACAACTATTGTAATGAATACGTTACCTTAGAGCTTGTATACGAGAAGCCAGCACTGGTATCACGTTAATTCGGGTGCCATTCTGACTGTAAACAACATGACAACGCAAAGCCTGGATTCTCAGCAGCTTCCGGAGCTCTCTTACTGGAGGTACCTGGGAATTAAAAAAACGAAACAAATGACTTATAACTAAAAGCTAAAATGATATGTGAAGACGTTATTAATAATGTTGCGCCTGGTTAAACCTACCGCTGCAGGCTTTTTGACAGTAAATGTGTAGCAGTAGTCAGTTGATAGATGTTCAGCAAGAGTGACTATCTGCTCGTCTTTTTCAGCCTTTTTATCGTTAAGTGAAGATGCCCAACGGATCAAAGTCTTCCTCAGCCCTTCACCACCCCACCGATATTCTATATGGGAGTGGTAGTAAAAGTCAACAACAAAAGGACCATCCTCGTTGTTGAGTGATGTGTAGTGGAGATCGCTGCCACTGTTGCATATGAAAGCGTCGAAATCATTAGGGTTTAAGCCCCCTGACACCAAGAAAGATTGTATCTCCGAGATCGTTAGAGATGTGGACAGTATGAATCCAACTGATCCATCAGCTCTTTCCTTTTCAACCGCATCAAGAATCCTTCTTGTAGCCTCTAGCGTGTCTTGTTCTCCATCAAAATCAAGAGCAATAACCACAATGAACTTTCTTCTCCGCACCGCCGGGAATTTTCCAGAGTTAACCTCTGACCTCTCCAGTGATCCCATTTTGCGGCTATCTTTGCCTTTAGACCAGTTTTGGACAGCAGCTTCGATCTTGCTCTTCCTGTCCATGGAGCTTCCTTCTTGGTTCATGTAATTATCGTTCCCACTTCCGTCAAATGAAAACTTTAAGTTCAAGGATATATCTTGTATATCTCTCAAAGAATCACTAGGTGACTCGGGTTCTGAATTATCACCGCCATCATCACTTTGCCATTGCGGATGTCTTGGTTTGAAGCTGGTTATGCGAGATAGATAAGTTTTGCAGTGCTCTGGCCAAGAGAATTGGTGAATGTTCTTCAACCCGTTTTGGCGACACTTTGCCCATAGGTGCTTATCAGCAACAAGCTTAAGAAGAGCTGCAGAAATAGACTGCTGATCATGAGGATCCACGAGAAGGCCATTGTCCAGGACCTGGAAAAACAAATCTCCAAGGTACATTTTAGAACACATGAGCAGATATGTAATAGTCTTTGGGACCTCAATGCTTCACTGTAAAAAAAAATACCCGGTGTATATCTACAGGACCACCATTTTGTGTAGCAACCATAGGCAAACCATGAGCTGCAGCCTATAAGGTAAAAAACGAAACACATTTTACCATGACAAGAACGAAGTCATGAAATACGAATTTGTCAACAAGAGAATACAATACCTCAATTAGAGTAAGTCCAAATGGTTCAATGATAGCTGGATTGATAAAAACACCCTGCATATAATCCATTAACAATGATTAATCTACTAAAGAGAAGAATCGACACCAGTATCTTGAATAGTGTCTAACCATTGAAGAAAATATATGATTGCATCAAGATATGCAGCACATGATATATAAATATGATGGACTTTACTTAATTACATCACAAACAAGCCGAAGAAAGTCACCTAAGTTTATAAATCCTAAATTTTCTGAACCATGAGACAAAGTCTGCCAAGAGTACCTTCGACTTTGCAGCAAGGCGATATATGTCTGGAACATCTGACTGTTTGTGATGTTTAGGGTAAGCAACTTGACCGTAGAGATCATACTTGTCAATTAGCTTTAGAACAGAAAGGAGAACCGAAGAACTGGTGCTCGACATTTCATCAATCCCATCTCGGTTACCCATAATAAGTGCCTGCACAAAATGGTGATCAAAACAGAAACATAAAATGAACAACCAAGGTTTCATACAAATGTCTTTACAAAAGTCCCTTATACATATATGACATTTACATACCAGGTTAGCAAGCTCTCTCAGCGGACGGCATTCTCCAAATGCCTTCACTAACGTTGTGATGTTCTTTTTGGGATCGGGCCTCGCAAGGGCAAGTATCATAGGCTTTCGGGAATTTGAAAAGAAACGCATTATCTGCATCACATAGAGAATTTAAAGGTCGAGTGAACTGCTTAACGGAAAGATAATACATGAATTGATTTCAACTAATAATAGTTATGTAGATGTTAATTTTTATGCAAGAACCTCAGCCCATATTGGTGGATCTGGAGAAGTTGGATGTTCCTCATTCCCATCTGTGTCTTCAATATCACCACCATGTGGGACAATATGATTGAACTCCATCCCAGGTGGAATTTTCTGAACAAGAAAATAAAAAGAGAACATTTTTATGACATCTACCAGTAGTTAGTTTGTCACCAACTAACATCTCAAATTAGTTAGCAATATAATCTCAATGTGCAAAAAAGCATATATTTCAGTCCGTGTTAACCATGTCACTAGTCAAGGATCAAGGAAATAGCGAGAGTTTAAGTTACTTACAACCATGCGAGGCATGAACCGTCCATAGCAGCTAACGTTCCGCTTCATCCGTGCTCGCAATTTGCGCTCCAATATGGGGTCAAAACCATCATACAATCTCCATTGCTCATCGATTTCCTGTCGTGTGCTAGTTATTACCATTTCAGAAACATCAAGAGATAGTTCCTCACCCTCTATTCGACGCATAATCTTGTAAGTTGAATTGATTTCTTCTTTTGAAAGGCGGCCTTGTCTCAAAAGCTGCTCTAACTTATCCCGACCAAGTGAGTGGCCAGTAAGGAGCATAGGCACATTTAGTGCACCGGAGAGCAAAGCAGCGGCGTCACCAGCATCAGCATAGTGTCCATGGATGGCAGCAGGCCAAATAGGCTTCCCAACACCAACTTGCTCGCCGAGAACATTTGACATTTGCATGATGTGGTTCATAGCGCCATCAACAAATTCAGCAATGTGAGGCCATAGAAGTTCTTTTGGAATATACTTGTCCTTTGGACCAAATGGTATCCTCACAATATAAGCACCGCTACTCTCCCCCATCTCGTCCGAGTAGTCTTCAGAATCTCTAGGAGTCAGCATCTCCGTGGGTTCGCCATAGCTATAGTCAACATCTGGTGAAGACACTTGCCTAGTAAGCAAGTCAACCCTATAAACTCCTGGCATTGAACCCAAGGCGCGTGCAAGTTCCACAACATATTTAACCTGTAACGTAAAAAGCAGCGTGAGCAGAACTAGCTTACCTTTGTACCATGTTACAATCAGTCAAATTGTCCATATCATTAATCCAGTATCAATACCTGGCCACCGGTATCAGAATCGCGGCCGAGCTCCATGTTTTCACCACGTATGAGACCATGAAGACTGCATGCATACACTGATTGTCAAACAACTATAACGCAAGAACATTCTTAATACTTTCCATCACTATCCTTAACGAAGTAAATTACATGGGAAAAGCAGAGCACACATATGTAAAAAGAAAAAAAGAAAAAAACTTGCTAGACTAGAATTCGAGCAGATACCTGATCAAAACAAGATACAGCTTATTTCCCTTCTGTTGGCTTGCCCAGATCTCCATGGACTCAGCAGAATTAATCCGGGGCAACCTTGGTTTGGTGCTTTCACTAAGAGTAGAAATATCAGTGATGGCATCACCTTTCTCTCCTTCTGAAAACTCCTCAGACATATCAGCTGTAGCCTCCCTGCGACCTCTCTCACGCTCAAGCCGGCGCTTAGCCAGCCTCTGTGCTTCCTTTTCCTCATGCTGTACAGCACAGAAACATGAGTTGTCAATATTTTTAAGATCCAAAAGCAGAACAGGAAAGCTACTACTAAAAGTTAAATTCTATGACATTACCGTAACTTTTTTTCTTATTGTTCTTCTCAAGTTATGTACTTTTTAATCCCCTTTATTAAAAAAGCGATTGCAAAATGCGAACTTTGAAAAAGTTCAAACTTTGAAGAGACCAGAATAAATAAAAAAGCCTGACTTGATGATAGTCAAACAACTTGAATCAAAGTCAAGCATACGTCTTGATGAATTCACCAAAAACTCGCTTTTAAAAGTTTAAAGAGCAAAAAAGGGTTAAAAAATAGACAAGTGAATAAAACAGTTCTTTCTTTGCATCCAAAATTTGCAAAAAAAAAAAAACAAAAAGAAAGAAAAGGACCTGCTTCTTTTGACGAGCGAGATTCCAGATCCTCCAACACATATTCTCTAACCTTGTGTTTCTCTCCTGTGGACTCCTCGTAGCAACAGCCTAACCAAATTACACAAACTCATCAGTCATCACATCATCGATCTCGATCACACACATACTCTGTTTTTTTTTGAATGATATGATGTTACCTTAACCCAGGATCTATGAAGATCAGTCTCATCGAAGCCAGTAATAACTTCTTCAACAAAGTAACGGCTAGGAGTGAATCGACCTCTCTCCCTAAGAAGAAGCGAGGAGCGAGCATCTTCAAGACCCTGACCAACGTCGAGAATCGCCTCCAAGTAACTGTTCACCCAATCGTTCCCGGCCATCTATCTGGTCTGGTGGGAGAGGGATGATCAGAGAGAGAGAGATCCTCCTCGTAAATTTTGTGGATGGAAGTGAAAACTGTGGGATTGGAGATGATTGAATCTCGTACCTTTTTTTTTTTTTGAGTATTGATAGACGACAAAAAGAAGGACTCAGCTGGAGTGTGGGGTTAGTGACGAACACCACAGCTCTCTCTCTGGACATCAGACACGCATCCGTTTCGAACGGCTCATATCTTTTCTTTTCTTTTTCTTTTTTTTTCTCAGTCTTTTTTTTTTTTCTCTTAAATGGAAAAAATATCTTTCTTAAAATAAAATAAAATTAAAAAGAATATTCTCTGCGGTGGATTTTTTTTTTTTTTTAAGATCCTACTTTTATTTTCGATTTTTTATTACGACCACTAATGAGATATTTCTTTTGCCTTCTAGTGAGATAAATAATTCACAACCCACAAAATCGACAACATATGTTATAGGTACTGTTTCCACCAAACTATTGTTACAAACTGATTTTTGCTACCAAATTTACTTCTTTTTCTTTTTGAGTTCATCCAAATTACGTTATGCACTAACCACATTTCACTATTGTTTCGGAGTGCATACACAGTGTTCGAGTACATTGCCCGGACTTGGATCTTTGGGCTTAAATTGGATTTTTATATTGTTCCAGCCCAATTCTTTAGATCCATCCTCCCTGTGTTTATAGCCCTCGTCGAACAGCGATAAACTAAGATATTCAAATAAAATGTATACTGCTAATAACAAGATTTTGTTACAAACTTATATTTAATATATTGTTTATTCTGAAGAACTAACGATTCTCATTGCTAATCAGTTTCAAAAAAAACGAACTGTAATTATAATTGTAAGAAGAGCTGATTCATCAGTCATAATATAAATAAAAAAAGATCAGAGTCAAAACCACTGTAATTGTACCATAATAACTGATGGGGAGTTTAAGGAAAATACCACGACAAGCTAATCCAAAAACATAGTTTCTCAGACAATTGAAACTGAAAACTTTAAAACATGTTGCAAGACAAAAGCATAGAACAGAATCTAAGCAGCACCCTTGCCCTTCTTCTTCTGGATCTTCTTCATGTAGAACTCCAACTCTTTACCTTCCAAGATGTATCTGCATATTATTTGCAAAAACAAGGAGACCATCAGCAAAACATTCATTAAGAAGGAGCAAAGACAACGAGTTTAAGGCACGAGATGAATTACCCATCAGCACGTCCACACTGGCCGGGCCTTGATGAGATACAAGCCAACAAACGTCCACTTGCGAATTGGTCCTCAATGTGTGAATCAAGGGTGCGAGTCTCTTGACGGCTCTCAATCTTTCTCTGGACGTGGTTGCTCTTCTTGGTTTCCTCAGCAACAGCTGGTGCTGCCTCATCACCTTCCTATATATTTCAAACAATGTATAGTAAGTATCATAAGTTCTTGTATTAATTCCACAAAAACATGATAAAAATGAAACATTTAACACACTCAAACATCAAAAGCAAATGAATAAAAAATGTTAAAATGGTCAAACCTCTCCATCCTTCTTGGTGGTAGTGACAGCAGTCTTCTTCTTGCGGCCAACCTCAACACCGTAGTGCTGGAGATACCATTGCTTGAATGGAGCAGCATCAACCTGAACGATAGCACTCTTGACAAGTGTTTTAGTACGGACAAGCTCATTGTTGGAGGCATTGTAGACGACGTCAAGAACCCTGGTCTTGCGGGTGACAGCTTCACTTCCCCAAGCGTAGTTACCAGTATCGAGTCTCAACGCACGCCACTTGACATTTCCACCACGAACTCGGATTCTTCTGACCGTCTTGTTGCTTGAGAGCTTGGTGTTGGCTGGCTGCCTTCCCATCTCGTACCTTCACAAACCCCAAAACATAAACCATTACAAACCAGTTACATAACACCAATAAAAATCAACAGTAATCATGACACTAGAAATGTGAGAAACAAAACAGACCAGGTTAAACAAAACCAAGATCATATTGAAGAACCACAAACAATATGATCTTGCTATATAATTCCAGTAAACTACAGTTTCCGAATATACTAAAGGCAAACACTCTGAACTAACAGATCACTACATCGGACAGACTCTAAACCGTTTAAGAAATGGAGATTCACAAACTCTAACATAAGACGAGCGTAGCAGAAAAAAATGAATCGAGAGAGAGAGATCTGAAAAACGAGAAAAATGTAAAAAGACTCACTTTCGCTTCTTCCTCCATTGCTTCTGCTTGCCTCCAGTGGCACGCCTCTTGTGGATTGAGTCACGAGAAATACCTAAGATAAATCAGGTTACAGACATCAGATTCTAACATCAAAATACATTCAATAGCATACACAGAAACGAGATCGAAGTAGTGGAGAAATCGGAATCGAGAGAGAGAGAGAGAGAGGAGAGATCGTTCGTACCCATTGTCGCCGATTAGGGTTTCTCCAACAAAGTTTAGCTGCGCGGTGTTGAGTAGTGAGGCGAGCTCTTAAATATATAGTGTGTATAAACCCTAGTGTCCCTTTGAGGCCTATTATCATTAGGCCCATCTAATTACTTGGGCCCGTCATAGTTTGAATAACCCAATTATTATTATTATTATTTGTCTCGTAGAAGTTTTATGGACAAAGTTGAAAATCAAGCACTACATAAACGGCGAACAAAGTTAACAAAACATAAGACTTCATAAAAATGTAAATTAAATCTATACTTAATCCATTCATGGAGAGAGATCTTTAGGGTTTATTATTATTTCCAATTATTACATACCTTAATTTTTGGCGGCTGCTTTGAACTCTTCCCGGAAAATAAACGACCGTCGCTGTTTTCATATTCATCCATCCATGGCCAGTTCTAATTTATTTGGTAAGCGAAACCTTGAAGAAGATTTGGAGAACAAACCGATTCTGAAGAGACATAAGGATGAGACAACGGCTGAGGCTAATTTAATCTCAGTTAAGGAGACAGTGGAGGGACTTGATGATGGCATTCCCATTCCCGAGGAAGTTGCCGTAACAAACAAGACGTTATTTGTTTGCCGCCTCCCTCGCAGAGCAAAAGTATCAGATATCATCTCTTTCTTCAGTGATGTTGGAGACGTTGTTCATGTTCGACTTATGGTAGGCCACCGGGGCAAGCATTGTTGTGGCTATGCCTTTGTTGAGCTTGCTTCTGCTAACGAAGTAAAGATGGCGCTGGAAAAGAAGTATGGTGAATATTTGCATGGTCATAAGATTTTACTTTCAAGTCGGATTCATACCTTGTGCCCAAGTATTGCAAAGAATACGATGCTAGGTTTGAAACCTACATTCGACGAGAAAGCCACGTAGGATTTCATTACAATGAGAAAGTAGTCGCTGTCGCCAATCTCTCTCCCCACACTAAAATATCAGATATCAAACGTTTATTCAAAGGTATGAGAGTTGTTAGTGTTCGACTTATTGTGAACAACCAGGGCAAGCATTTGGGCTATGCCTTTGTTGAGTTTGCTTCTGCACACCTTGCAAAGAAGGCTCTGAGAAAGAAGAATGATGATGAATATTTGCATGGTCATAAGATTTTTTTGCATAGTTTACAAAACAACAGCCTTCATTAAATACTGATACTAAAAGCTGTCTGTTATAAGGTTCAACTTTTCCCCCTATTAACCAGCAAGTGGTACAGTACTTGCTAAAAAAACTGCATTACAAATGTGCAAGCTACATAACCACAATCTTGAAGAAATAACTAGCACTGTTCAAAGGAAAAATTCAAACTTAATTAATATTAAATAAAGATTAATATTTATTAATAATGCTATTTTGACTGCTAATCTTTGTTTTCCTTTTCCTTAGAACATGTTTCATTATAAGAATCATTATCTTTACCCTCTACCTCTTGTGATAAACATTCATTATAAAAATCATTATCTTTACGCTCTAACTCTTGTGATAAACGAATGACTATCATCTTGCGTCATACTAGAGAGCCATACGACCACATAAACATCACACTAGACTAACGAGACTCTTGCACACCAGTTATCATCAACAAGACAAGAGTATAACATTTGACATTTGAAGGAGATGTGCATGTTCTATGTCTTCCAAAACATCTTTTACAACAGTTATCTATTTATAAATGTCCAAATATATATTTTCTCTACCTAATTTTTTGAGAGAAACCAGGAAACGAAGAAACTCACAACTCTTCTTCTTCATTTTCCTTTGTCGTTTCACTCTTCCTCCGCCGTACTAAAGCCTTGAACATCGTTAAAGCAGATATCAAAGCGATCTCCCAGTGCTCACAGCTATTGAGTTTCACGTTTATCTTCCCCATTTTCCTATTGTTCATGTTTATATTGACGTCTATGTTCGTGCCCCTGGCTGGTCTAAGCTGAGTCTGTAAACCCCAGTTCAAGACCAGCTCTCGGTTGAAAGACAGAGCGGTCACTGTCAAACCGATTTGCTCATTTCTGACCGGGTAATCTCTCCCTCTGATACAAGCTTCAAAGCTTCCCCCGTGTGCTGTTTGCCCTGAACCCCTCATCTGACCTGCATTCACAGTTAACTTCACCCTCTTCCCAACCAATAAGGTATCCTCAAGCTTTCCGCTCACATAGTATTTCCCACCAAAAGATGTCAAACCGACTCCAAGGTCAGTTGTGTTGTACTTGAATGTTTGAAGCTTTGTGCCGCCCTGAAACGAGTACACCAGATCTTCTCCTGAAGATTGAAGGTCAAGAGCTACAGAGAACGTCTGGTCTTTAGAGTTTCTAGTATAACCTGCATTAGTCTCCGATTGGATAGTGAAATGATGCTTGTCTCTGCTCACCTGTCCTGTAGCTGAAGCAAACATATTCCTTTTTATTTTTGCAGCTGTCTCAATACTTATTCCATCAAATCCCACATCGCGATCCCAACCTTGTGGATCATATACAGGTCTCACGAGCCACTGGTCACCTGCCACAACGCATCGATATCTATGAGCCGGAAAATCCGAATCAAAACTGTCTGGACCTGCCATGTCAGGCAGTGGAACAGCTGCTTGGTCGCTCTGTTCAGTGTCATTGACATTTTCCTCTTCATTTAGCTTTTCATCCCGTCGTCTACGGAATTCCTCCTTCAGTTGTTTCTTCAGATAAAGGGTTTCCCTGTAGTCAAGCTCGTCGAGATACTCTTTCTTCTGAGACTTTGACAGCTTTTCAAACCGGGATTTCCCAAGGATACGGATTGTAGGCAACTGGTCATACTCATCTTCCTCCTCTAAGTCTGAATTCAGAAGCTTGTCAATCTCTTTCTCTGATTCATCTTCACCTGATGATAAGCGACGGCGCAGAAAAACTGAAAGAAGATGAGGAAGAGAAGCTGTTCGGGTACTACTTGGCTGTCCCAGGCCACTGCTGTCATGAAACCTTAGTAGAGATTGGACATCGCCAAGAACTTTTGTACAAACGCACAAAAACATGAACTGAGGCTTCCATACCAGTCCATTTGGAAGAACATAATCACCCGCAAGATTCTTTTTACAGCTCGAATGATTCTCAACTAACAGCACAGGGTTTTCTAGTTTTGTATCAGATACAGCCTGATGTATATAATGCTGAACTACATCCAAGCGCTGGCCCACATATGACTCGTAGTTCAAAGATTGTCCATTACGTCCTTCTGTAGCAGTTGAACAATGTGTCATTACAAGTATCGTGTTTAACCATATAGCTGGACCCAAGATTTCAGTTATAAGCTGCAGGAGGGAGAAATCACTGTATCGCATGTCAATCATATCAAGGCGATCCAAGTAAAGAACTACATCAGGTGGACGCTTCTTAACGTATCTCTTGACAGAGAGCAGAATCTTTCGGTTTTTTCTTGTGCTAGAAGATGACAGTGGGTGAAAACCAGGGGTATCAATAAAGGTTACTTTAACTCCATTAACAGTTCCCACAACCTCTTCTATGCGATCCGTGGCCGGTCTGAAAGCATCAGTTTCACTTTTAGACTGACCAAAAATAGAGTTTATGGTTGCACTCTTGCCAACACCTGTTTTCCCGAGGACTAGGATTCGAAGTGAGAAATTAAATTCCGGTATGCCAGACGATTCTTGCTCCCTCGCTAGAGCTTTTGCCCTATCTTGCCTGAGCTTTACTGTTTTCAGTTCTGATTCCTCGGCTCGTATCAGCATCGCAAGGTGTACCCGATATAAAACCTTGGAGACTAGAATATTATTCTGTGACTGGCCAAACCTTTGAACAAGGCGTAAGAATTGCACTTGGAGGTCACCAATCTTTGCTAGTGGATTATGTTTCTTTCCGTTAAGATCAATACTTGACTGGTACAAGCTTTCAAGTGGAATTTGTTGCTGAGAGAGAGGAGGCTGAATTTCTACATCACCACTGGTTGAACATGGTGCTTCCGAGCGTGTCACTGGTTCTGGTGCAGCAGGTGCGTGAGCTAAAAATAAAAGTGAAAGCTATTAGTCAAAGAAAACATGAAAAAACCAGCAAGAAGAGATCATTTTGAGAAGGTTCAAATAATAATAAACCTAAATAGTTCAGCAACTAGATCAAGTACAAAAGCAGTAGACATAGCAATCGAAATCTACTGAAGCAATTCATATCAAGTAAAGTAAACCACAGGAAGTGCCTTATTGATAATAGAAGACAAAAACAGTGACTGACATAACGAGTATATATGGTCATAAAGCACAAGAAGAGGTAAAGCAGATCAGTTTAAGAGGTAATAGATCCACCACACCCATCTCATAATGTTGTTCTCATTGTAATGAGCCGCAAAAAGAAGATATATGAGGAAACAAGAGAGAAGGATCATACACTGGTTATCCTCTTGTTCATGAGGGTCACGGAAAAAAGGGTCACTTCCCAAGAGAGGTCTAGATGATGCCATTGAGTTGGATATAGCAAAGACCCAGTCTTTGAAGCCTTTCATTACTACCTATTCCAAGAAGACACAACAAGAAATACAAAAGGGTTAACACAGCTGCAAAATTTTAAAGTTGCATAGGAAAATATAACGCCATCTGCCTTCAATGCATCTCTACGAATGAGCTAACAACGGAATCCAATATCCCTAAACTTCATGTTCTATATAAGTGAGCTCATTGGAACCCAATAAACCTAAGATTCGAAATAAGTAAAAGTATTTGAGTAATTTTGACCCCAAAAGAGCTTCAAAGAAGCAAACTTGGCTCAATTAAAAAAAAGTAGAATCAGAGAAAAGCTCAACGGATAAGATGAAGAAGAAAGTGAGAACCTCTCCACCGCACAATTACACCGACTAAAGAAAACACATAAAATTGTAAATAAATAAAAAAAAATCCCAGAAAAAAAAAGTTCAATTGAATGAGAGATAGAGAAATCGAAGGAGACCTTTTGTGTTGTGTTGGTATGGAGAAGACGAGGGAGGGGAGGGAGAGAGAGAGAGAGGATCGAGGTAAGACAAAGGGTAGGTTGAAGATAACGAAGAAGAAGATGCCGAGAGATGTTGTTTTTCGTGTTTGTTTCTTTCGTACGGGCTAATGTGCGCACCCACCTAGACCAGTCGCTGTCCTCAAACCGAAATTAATTTTGGAACTTTTAACTAAACTAACCAAACCAAACCGAAATATTTAATCTCGGTTTAGTGTCTGTTAACCAAAACTCTCTTCCTGCGTAAGAGGCTCCGGTGTAGTCGATTGGATTAAGAGAAATGGGAATGAGTTTGTTTCTTCATCTTCGTAACAACCTTTTCTTGAATTCTCTCAAGTCATGAGCTTCTACAAAAGATCCTTTGAACTATATGACTAGTCTCCCTCTATTCTCTGCTTCGAACATATTTATTTGGACACTAGAGTATAAATTCTTGAAAGCGGAATGTTTAACATGCACTTGGATTATTAATAAAGGTTGAAATACAAAGGCCCTGTTACGAGACCAACCAAAGGTTCATAATAAAACAGAAAATGAAACTTGAGAACATCTATAGGGATATAAGTTTTCCCCGCATACGGAAAGAGAAACCAGGTGAAAAAGATCACCTCCCAAGTGCATGAGACTCCAACAACGACACTTTTGATCAGATCAGAAAAGCTCAGAAGCTACCGCCACGAAGACGAAGAACCAAGTGAAGAGTCGACTCCTTCTGGATGTTGTAATCTGCAAGAGTCCGACCATCCTCAAGCTGTTTCCCAGCGAAGATGAGTCTCTGTTGGTCTGGTGGGATCCCTTCCTTGTCCTGAATCTTAGCTTTAACGTTATCAATAGTGTCTGAGCTTTCAACTTCCAAAGTGATGGTCTTGCCGGTAAGTGTCTTCACAAAAATCTGCATACCACCACGGAGACGAAGCACAAGATGGAGGGTAGACTCCTTTTGGATGTTGTAGTCAGCGAGGGTGCGTCCATCTTCAAGCTGTTTCCCAGCAAAGATGAGTCTCTGCTGATCTGGTGGGATCCCTTCCTTGTCTTGAATCTTTGCCTTGACGTTATCAATAGTGTCTGAGCTCTCAACCTCCAAAGTGATAGTCTTGCCAGTTAGGGTCTTCACAAAAATCTGCATACCACCTCTCAGACGAAGCACCAAATGGAGGGTGGACTCTTTCTGGATATTGTAATCGGCCAAGGTGCGACCATCCTCTAGCTGCTTACCGGCAAAGATAAGCCTCTGCTGATCCGGTGGGATTCCCTCTTTATCTTGGATCTTAGCTTTGACATTGTCAATAGTATCTGAGCTCTCAACCTCCAAAGTGATGGTTTTACCGGTGAGAGTCTTAACAAAGATTTGCATACCACCTCTCAGACGAAGCACCAAATGGAGGGTCGACTCTTTTTGGATATTGTAGTCAGCAAGAGTCCTTCCGTCCTCAAGCTGCTTACCAGCGAATATAAGCCTCTGCTGGTCCGGTGGGATTCCCTCTTTGTCTTGAATCTTAGCTTTGACATTGTCAATAGTGTCGGAGCTCTCAACCTCGAGGGTGATGGTTTTGCCTGTCAACGTCTTGACAAAGATCTGCATACCACCTCTTAAACGGAGAACCAAGTGGAGGGTTGATTCTTTCTGGATGTTGTAATCAGCCAAGGTGCGGCCATCTTCAAGCTGTTTACCGGCAAAGATCAATCTTTGCTGATCCGGAGGGATGCCTTCCTTGTCCTGGATCTTTGCCTTAACATTGTCGATAGTGTCGGAGCTTTCCACCTCAAGGGTGATGGTCTTACCAGTGAGTGTTTTCACGAAAATTTGCATCTGGCAAGGAAAGAGAAGCAAGCAAGTGTTAGTCAATAAACAAATCGTAAACCTAAAATTAGAAGAAATCAAAACAAAACCAGAGAACGGATCTACAACTTTAAATTGATAAAGTAACAAAGGAGAGAGGATCGATCAAAAAAAATATATATATATAACCTTTAAATTGAATAGATCGTGGTCGAAAACCCTAATTTACCTATAAGATTTGCACAATCAAGAAAGAAACTGAACAGATCGAACATGAAAAAAACAAAAACCTCAAAATTGAATAGATCGTGGTCGAAAATCCTAATTTACCTAGAAACTTAACAGATCCGAACGATATTACTATTTCTCAAGGCAAAGAAAGATCACAAAATTCTACAACACGCAAATCTAATCGAAAAGATCACCAAAACAAAAGAACCAGTCGAAGAAGATGACGTACCTTGAAAGAGAGAATTGAGAATTGTTCGGAAGAGATCTGAAGAGCGATCTTTTAGGTAAAGGTTTGGTTTGGAAGAGATGAAGAAGAATCAGAGGATCGCAAGAACAACGCGTTCTCTTCTTATATGTGTGCTGACCTATAGGCCCAAAATCAAAACCGACTTTTATTATTGGGCCCAAAACGGACTCTTACTTTTTAATGCGCAATTGATAAAAATAATACCATTTTAAATTTTTCTTCCACAATTGGCATATGTTTTCAAATGTTCCAAAACTAGCACAAAAATTCTAATACTAAAGCAATACAATTATAATTAAAATATCATCTTTATCTCTATAGATAAGCTCGAAACGTGACGAAGGAACGTTTCCACGAGCCAATTGAATCCTTACTCCCACAAGACCTTGAAGCATCCCAGATCTCTTGCCAATCGATTCTCATCGTCGATATATCTTTATCGTCGTGTTTGCCTAACCCTTTCTCGGTTTATCGATTCTTTTCTCTATTTTTCTCGCTGAGATATGAAAATCAACATTCCATAGTTGATGGTGATGTTGATGGTGATGACCGATCAAAGCTACCCGAGATCTCTCTTGTAACCAGAAGAATTCCATAGTTCAGTGGTTCAATCTACACTCGACTTGCCTCTGATGCTGATGTTGCGTCCTCTCTTCCTTCCCTTTGTAATTTTCTCGGTTCTGATGGTGATGACGATGGAGAGATTGAAAGTGAGATGATAGTTAAGGCACTTGAGATTAGGAGGAAAGTCACGAAGGAGATTATCAAAGAGTCTTTGGTGAAGAAAAGCATATTTGGGATAAGTATGCGACTAATGTGACTGATCGTTTGGGTAATTTCGTTGATAATGTGATGATTGAAGCTACGGTGTTGAAGTGGCTGCAAAAATTTCAGAGCCCAAGTTCTATCTTTGTGTTAGGACGGTTACAGAAGTCTCCACTTTCGTGTCCTTATTTAATTTTTTTGGTGCTACTTGTTAGTGTTATTAGTGCCCATAAGGTGTTCGATAGTTGGCCTCTAAGAAAAAACAAATTAGCGTTTTCTGTAATTTGAGCATAATGAAGATTAATTTCATGATTAACTGAAACTATGCGGAATTGTTATTGTTGGTTATTGATATGGTTTTGGAGCTGTATTAAACCTAGCATGCACCATCAAGCTTCTATCTTTGTGCTGTTAGATTTAGATGCTATCTAATGATAAATCTAAAGCATGATTGCCATAGAATTTGAACCTTGCCCAAATAATAGTGTCATATGTTTCTGTCTGCACTTTGTTTTAACAGTGACTGAGCTTCAGGAAGGAATATATGAAATTAAGGAAGAATTTAATCAAATTTGGGAAGGATTTTAGAAAATTCAGGAAGAACTTTTTCAACTTCAGGATGACTTTCATAAAAACAATTTGGATTTCCTAATATCACAAAAATGATAACATTAACCCTGGCTTATAGAGTAATCTACTAATATTTGACACATTGAAGCAAAAGACACAAAAATGTAGAGGTAGAAACACATTTATACGAATTTAGGGGGTTCAATACTATTGAGGATCAACACCTTGAAATTCAAGATGGTTTTCATAAACATAATGTTTTAAAGATTATATGAAACTTCTTATTCCAATCAATATCTACAACAAGAGAACCAAGCTGATACATAAGGCAAAACATAAATAAAAGATTCAAAAAACTCATTTCTTTAAATTTATGAAGAATTTCATAATGTTTAGGAGGTGTTTCATCATATTTAGGAAGATGTTCTTCAATTTTAGGAAGGTTTTCCTAAATATTCAGCAATCCAAAAAAAAGGTATGTTTGGTTTGCATTCTTCTCCTTGGACACAATCCGCCTCCCAAATTTAGCCCAATCACCTTCAGTCATAGGTTTAAACTGAGAACCATCTTCTTGATTCCTTCCCCACAAACCACCTTCCTCGTTCTCTTCATTTTCTCCTCCACCACCGCCGCCTAACTAGACTACACCACCGTTGTTTCCGTCAAGAACCATCGCCAAAGTCTCTTGTACCGTGTAGGAAGGTCTTCCTAATGTTTACAGATCCTTTCCTAAATTTCAACAATGCTTCATGAATTTTAGACAAAGCTTAATTCAATCAATTTTCCTAGTACAACATAATGTACTGTTTATTCATTCCCCACGAACCACCTTCCTCGTTCTCTTCCTTTTCTCCTCCACCACCGCCACCTAACCAGACCACACCACCGTTGTTTCCGTCAAGAACCATCGCCAAAGTCTCTTGTACCGTGTAGGAAGGTCTTCCTAATGTTTATGGATCCCTTCCTAAATTTTCAACAATGCTTCATGAATTTTAGACAAAGCTTAATTCAATCAATTTTTCTAGTACAATGTAATGTACTGTTTATATCTATGCATCATTGGTAAATCTCAACCACAACTGGTAAGGTAAAGCATTCTTCACTCAATCCAATCTTTTTATTAAGTAACAATAAAGAAATCTATCTACCTTTTTATGGATAACAAAAACCCACACAGCAAGATCCAATTTTGAACACAACAAACACTTAAAGCTCCCATTTTTATCTAGATTGAGTTTGTTCCACCAACAAGATTCATATCATTAATCGTAATTTCATAGATGAAGAAGATAAAACACACAGAAAGCTAACAATGGTGACAAAATTATCAACTTTTTGTTTACCATTGGGAGTGGTTTTCTTCTTGAAGATGTTCATGGCGTCTCTTCTTCTCTCTTCTCAAATCAAAATAATGTACAATCAAAGAAAAAAAACTCTTTGTTTCTTCCTGTTTATGAACAACCCTAAATAAGAAGACAAAGTGATCTGAGTGAGGATGATGAGAAGAGGCAAAAGTTGTGTGCTTGTTTTTTAGCTTCTCTCTCTCTCTCTCTCTCTCTCTCTCTCTCTCTCTCTCTCTCTCTCTCTCTCTCTCTCTCTCTCTCTCTCTCTCTCTCTAGCTTTGTGAGAGTGTGAATGTGTGTGTATATGGAATTAAATTGTTGGATCTTCCCGAGAACTTTAACCCATCAACAAATTGTGCCATTGATTCAAAAAATTCATAAACCAACATGATTCACAAACCATAAATGTTCGATTCAGTCTCAAGCCGATTGTAAAATGTTACTTGAATAAGCCGATTGTAAAATGTTACTTTTTGTAAAATATTCAACATTTTCACCTGAATAAGGTTTTGGCTGAGAACAGAGAAACGAGGACCGTAACGGCGTGGCTTCTTCTCGCGATCTTCGTTCTCTCGATCTTCGTTCTTTTTCTTTGTTCTCCCTATCTGAGATTGGAATTGATACACAAAGAAAAAGAATCATCACCGGAGCTTTGCCACAAACATCAACGGAGCTTTGCCGCAAGCATCTCCAGAAGCTTCAGTGAAACCACCAAAATTGCTTACAATATTATAATTAATTTTATTATTTAAAATAAAAAAAAATAATGCTAATTTTGTAATATTTGAGATTGTGTGCTAACTTTGGAATAAAAATTTAGGTTGGTGCTAGTTTAGGCTATCTTTCTTTTTTAATTAATAAAATTGTTAACTGTTGGGAGTTTGGTTTATTACTCCGGCGGAGTTGTCTCGTAGCTTCGAGACTGATTATTAATTCGTAACTCTGACTAGTCAGTTTGTCCGCAAATAAAATTAATTAAAAAAAAAAACTTAGACTAGTCCTAATCACTCAGATATTATATTTGGTTCGATTTCGGTTCATCATGGTGGTGCATTGCTGCTGAAGATGGGTTTGTTCTGTGTTTACATGAGAATACTTGGCCAGCTCTTTACTCCTCCGTTTAGAGTTATGGAGAATAGAGATAAAAGGTGCTTGACATAGTGATAAACGATATATTCTTTTGAAACTTATGACCAGATTTGAGTTTGCTTATGGCTGCCTTGAGAAATATCCAGAATCTTCTTGATCAAGAAAGAAGGAATAAGATCCTGTCTTGTTGAGTTTTGGTTTTATTAGTTTGGTTTTTTAAGGTAGAACTGTTGAAACACACATTGATAGATGAAAACTTGTTTCTGTTGTCCTAACTGATCCATTCTGGAATGGGTTGATCACGTCTCAGTTCTTGAAAGTGCAAAAAGAAATATATTTCACAATAATTGGTTGAGATAATTCACCTCCCAAACAAATTCGCATATATATATATAGTATATGATTTGATATCTTTATAACATCATCAGTTCCTAACAAGAACTGTTTTCAACACGGGCTGGGATATTTGACTTTTGTTTTCTTCTAGTTTAATTTACATGCATGTTGTTTGGAAACATACTCCTGGTAGTTTTATGTTTCAATAACAGTTTTTTTTTTTTTTTTTTTTTTTTTTGTTGGTGGCCTGGAGTTAGTTTTTCTCCCTGCGTTTTAACTCTTGTTTTGATAACAGTACTATTTTTAGCTAAGGTTCCGTTTCTCATCCGAAAGTGGTATGAATGGCTTTTTTTATTATTTATTAATTTCTTTCTCCACGCATTTCTTTTTAAGTCTTTTGTAAATCTCATATTGGCTCAACTCAGAATCCTCCTCTGAGTTCTTGTTGATTAACATGTTCATTGATAAAAGTTTAGGTGTCAAATGTGGTACCTTTTTTTAATTGGTGCAACATAATTTGCCAATATAACAGTTTCTCTTGAGAGAAAATATGGAGAGAAATGAAGCAAGGGAAGGGACTATAGCTATTGCAATTGACAACGATAAAACAAGCTGCCAAGCTCTTAAATGGGCTGTGGACAATTATATACCCCGAGACGGGACAGTAAAACTCGTTCATGTCGTCCAAAGATCTTCTCTGAATGCAAATGGATCTCACACAGACGATGAGTTATCTGAAAGACAACACAATGGTAAACGAAGTTCTCGGTTTCTTGCATTGCGCTGTCTTTGTATGCGAAGAAATGTAAGTATATATGAGCTCTGTTTTCTTTCTTTTTCTTACCTGTCTTGGTTTGTGCCTCTCTGATTAATAATGTCTATATTTAGATACAAAGCGAAGTAGTTTTGCTGGAAGATCAGGATGTTTCGAAAGCCTTGATCGCATATATTAGCCAGAATTGTATTTCCACATTCTTGCTAGGCGCCTCATTGAAGAATAGCATTACCAGGTCACAAACTAGTATATTGCTACCTCTCTCTTTCTCTATGTAATCACGATCCAAAGTCTTGTACTGAAATCCTCCAAAATGGTTTTGATTTTTGAAGGCTGTTCAAGGTTGATGACATTCCAAGTAATGTGATGAGATGGGCTCCAGACTTCTGCACTGTATATGTCATATCAAAGGGAAGACTATCTAGTGTACGGTCAGCCACTCGGCCTTTACCTCAGGCCTTGCCATCTCCTTCTTCAGGTACTGCACCATTATTGTCACCGGGCAGCAACACCGATGAGGCTCCTTCTGAGATGTAATCTACCTACCCTAAACTGTTACATCATATGTATTTGTTTATATATTTCCCGAGATTACAGTTCTTGAATTGATTTGGCTCTCAATGCACAGGTCATTGTCAAGAGAAGACGACGTTTTCTTTGAAGAGTTTTCATCATCCCTTGACCGAGATTCTAGTGTGAACATTAGTAGCAGGATCAGTACAGACAGTTCGGTTCTCTCTTTCTATGAGAAACTTGCATCTCCACACATGTTGGAGATTCCTCCTAGATTATCTTTATCTGCTCTGTATGATGAAAAATCCAAGTTTTCGATTCATAGTCCTTCTGTTGAAAATTATGGTACGTTAATGTCCCCATTATCGCCAGTCAATGACGCCGAGGTAGAGATGAGAAGGCTGAAGAAAGAGCTCAAGGAAACAATGAACATGTACCACGCCGCTTGCAAAGAAGCTCTTGTGGAAAAAGAGAGAGCAGCAGAGCTTGAGATGTGGAAAAAGAAAGCAGAGCTAAGGCTTCAGCTGGCTGAAGAAACAGCAACAATGGCTATCATGGAGATGGAGAAGACGAAACTGGAAGTAAAGGATGCAGAGACGAAGGCGGTGAGAGGGAGAGTGGTTGATGACAGAGATATGGTTTCTGATGCTCTTAGTGAGTCTCATATATTGGTTAAACATGAGAGCTTGCTCCATATTTTAGTAGTACTTTTCTTATTCTACCTCTATTTCACACTCAAAAGATTCTCTTTCTTGTGATTAAAGTTTCTCATCTTGTCCCAAGAGAAGTTGCTCATTCATTCTCTAGTCTCTTGTATAGATTATTCTTCTTCACAATGTTACTCATGCTAACAAAATATTGCCTAAAAAAATTAAAAATATCGCTATTTCTTCATACTAAAGTTAAGTTTTCACACCATCGCAACATTCACATTTGCTTTTTATAGTCCCAAATGCTTGTTCTTTTTAACTATGTAAGACCACTAACCATTTCGATCACATAGGATCCTATTTGATGCATGAGAGATAAGAGTAAACAACTTCTTTTGGCACCTATCATATTATGATGTCAAGCATCACATAAACATATACTTTAGATTTAGAGGAGTGATCCTCGAAGCTCTTTGCTCCAAGATGTATGGTATAAGGTTAGTCTTGGTTAAGAACCTGTGAGCTCTTTCAGACAGCTTTTCTCTCTTTCGAGAAAATTGTATGTGTCTATCATATATGCTAATATTTAGTTCTAAGACAATTCTATGCTGAATTGTCGACGATAGCCGCTCTTCCTAATCAAAGTAGAGCCACTCGAGATCATCAGCAAAGGAATCCAGAATGCTTGAGGCACCATATAGCAGCTTGGGCAGCGTGCTCTGCTGCACCTTTCTTTGTTGGTTTAGCATCACCATAACACTCCAATGTCATATTTGGGGCATCTTCAACTTCCACGATTACCTTATATGTGAATCTGTAACACACACCCACAATTAATGACATATAATCCAATAACTGACATTTTTTTTTTTTTTTTCAAATTACTAGCTTGCTCAAGTTTAGAGAATTAGCCGTAGTTGATGGATCTACTCACGATTTCAGGTGGCCTGGTCCTTCCTCCTCACAACATTCAAAGTTTGGTGGCTTCCAACAGTTAGCAACACATGTTTCATGCAAGAGGGATTTTGCGGTTTTGCTGCTTGGTCCACCTGTCGAGTTTAGGAATAGAATCGGTAATTCAGGATATATACTGCACCAAATTTACAGTCTCCGGATAAATACACAAGAATCCATCCGCATACCTGCTTCCTTAATGGTCTTTTGAGGAAGCCTGCCTTCTGTTTTAGATGGTGCCTGTGGGAGACCTCGCCTGATGAGGTATGAGCTGCTTATTTTACTATTCTCGCTAAAATTTTCTTGGAGATTAAGGTTTTCAACGTCCAGCCCATCAAGATCCACAACATCTATAGGCTCTTCATTGTAGCCAATTAATTTAGCTTCCTTTTTGATGCTATTCTTCACAACATCTTCTAATGGATTGGCTGCTGTTATGTGCTCACGTGCCTGCAGATGAATTACACAATGAAGTTCTTCAAATTACGAGTTGCATAAATGAACACTAGGTAGCTCAAGATATCTGTACATCACATCAATCGAAGAAATTTGTTACACTCCAGTTTATTTTGACTATGAGAAAAACTACCTTCAGATATGTAATCATCAGCTGTGCAGCCTTTTTTGTGCTCTCTCTTTTGTTCCGACCAGTTGCAGAAGCTGTAAGGCAAACACCATTTTTGGTCACTTTTAATTCAACAGAAAAAGCACCATCCTTCTTCGTCGCTGATATTTCCCGATCCCACTTGTAAGACTGGCAAAGTTCAATCAGTTCCTTTACATGACTAATCTGCAGGTTAGACAAGTTTTTGACTGGATCTAGACATGATAGCATCATACTCCAGACATGATTCAAGTTGAACCCACAATCAATGAAGAGAGCCCCCAAAAAGGATTCTACCAAGTCACCAAGAACCTGCATGGAAATATAATAACTATATTAGTTCTTCCACGAATATATCATGTATGTCTTATGTAATTAGATATTAATTGACAGCAAAACTAAACTAATGAGATGGGCATAGTCTCTTCAATTCAACACCTTGTGTAGGTAAAAAGAAAGAAATTAAAGAAGAAAGCTAACGGAGATAGTTTGAGATTCTCAAATGTAGGTCAGCTTTCATCAGGGGTAAATCTCATCATAGTTTCCTTACCTGGCTCAAAGATTGGTATATATGGTCATGAAGGTAAGTAAGTAAAATGCACATATCTTCATATACTATGACGCAATTCTTTAAGCATAATCACAAAACGAGCTCTGAAAATATAACGGATTAATAAAAAGTCCCACCAAGGCAAAAACACACTAAAGTACCAAACAGAAGCAGCAAAATATCGTCTGCAAGTGAAAGGAAGATCGAAACAAACCTTTGGGCATCTTGGACCTTCAGATTGTCCACTTGCCAATGGTGATGCTGCCAGGAAATTGGTGTAATCATCTATTGCTTCATGGAGATAAATGGACTCGCAAAATAGAAATCTCTTTAGCGAAAAATTGACAGCAACATTTGCCAGCGCCTTATTATTTACTGAGAGCGATCTTAGATCTGTCAGTTGACCAGGTTTCAGTGTCGGGAAGACTGTGAAAAAATAGGATGTCATCAAGTAGTCCAGAACAGCATCCCCAAGAAACTCCAATCTCTGCAGACCCCCAATTAAAGACTTTTGATTACCATAGATGGAATATTATAGAGACTTGGAGAAATATGAAAAATAAGAGGGAAACAAAAAATTACCTGGTAGCAGCCTCCTCCATGCCTGTTGTAAGATGGATGGATAAAGGCTTGTACAAGTAGACCTTTGTGGAGGAACGTATATTCAAGCTGGTTTTCAAGGGCCTCCAAATTATTGCGAGTAGTGAGTGGCATGTAGCGCCTGCTTGCAATACAAGCATCTCGTACTTGCAAGGATTCAAAATCAACATTTACACCAATCCACCTAAGAAATTTCACGGCACCTTTGAAGCCACTGTCAACTAAGAAAGCTCCCACAAGAGCCTCAACCACATCAGCAATTGTTTTCTTGTACAACCAATGATGGCCTTTGCTACATCTGATTTCACCAGTATCTGAATCCGAAAGCCCAGGACCCCTATTCAAGGAATGAACCTCTTTTATCATTCCATCGTCACAGGATACTCTGCATGGATGGCCAAATGCAAAGAACTGATTAGGATCGAATGCTTGATCCCGGATGTAGACCTGGAAAAACGTACAAGGTTAGTAATATTCAAAAAGACTCAATAATTAAATTAATACGTTTTACTCTTCCTCTGTCTAAAATATTTACTTTTGAAATATGTAACTGTGAATATGTTAAATGTATGGAGGCAAGGGTTCTAACGGCGCTTTATGAACATGATAAGTATTTGCGTTGTGTGCAGCAATCAAAGCTCAAAGAAGATTTAAAATGTACCAGCAATCAAAGCATTTATAAGAATTCTGAGAACCTGCAAATTTCTCTTGATTGCAAGCCTACACAAATTGGAATTGTTAACAACGTTAGAGCGTCTTCGAGTCAACTCTCCTTCATCAAGCCTATCATGGAGTAGAAAAAGGTGTCGACTAACAGCAAACTTGAGGAATGCATCACCAAGCACCTCAAGCCTTTCAAGCGAAAAGTGCTCATGACATTTCTCTGTTGTGAGAGCTTCGAGTACCTAAACCAATTCACTCGGTCAGTGAAGTATCAAACATTAACAAATTTCAGGAAAACCAAGCAAATGGGTTATCTAGTGAAATGAGGTTATACTCTGTGACCAGAAACTTCAGCTATCTCAGGGATCGAAGCAGACAGCACATGTTTCAGTTCAATAGCCACAAGTAAATTCTCCATACGATGCATGATTGACGGTAGCAAGGATAACGAGCTTCCGATGTCTTTAGAAAATCCTTTTATCTTTAACTGAGAAAGCTCGGGAGGAATCTCTATGAAGTATTCCGTAAGTTCTTGTGGTTCTGTCCAGGCCAATATGAGAATGTTATGTGTGTGTACAGGCACAAGAAAATGGTGATATACAAAAAAACAGTTAAGAAAATCTACCCAAATTGTTCTGCATTCGGTTGTGAAGTAAGTTCCGAACATGAAAAAGTGGTTTCACCTGCAAGAGTGGCTGTCCAGGATGCTTGAGTTCCACGCCATACCTAATTTTGCGCATAACAATGAGAAGGTTCTTAAACTCAGAAAATCATATAATCCTAAGTCTAGAGTCTCAACCAATTTTTTATTGATTGTTGTAATACTGCTCTGTAGAAAAGGAAAAAGAACACTAAAACACTAGAGAGAAACCAGAATACATGTCCCTGCGAAAAATCGCAATCGAACAATCTGGATAGTCGAAGTTAAGTGCTTACAAATCATATGTGTTCTTCATATGGCTTTTGGTGCTTGATTTCTTAACAGGACTGAAACCATTTCTTCCATGGCAGATATCAGCAACAAAGTAAAATTGTTTATTGTGGGTAGTAAAAACCAAGCTGTTCTTCACATCATCAATATTCCAGCAGCCATTTGCGAGCTTTAGATGAGAGCCTGTAGGAGGAACTATATCTTCTACTAAAACAGATGGAGTCTTAAAGATTGGTGATGCCAAGCAGCTTCTGATAGTCACCCAATCTACAGATATAACACTTTCTGCATCATGCAGACTGATTGGAAGAAGAAGGTAGAAGGTAGATTTGCTTGTTCTAGGAGAGTATTGCAGTTCTAAGGGAACAAATTCCGGAATGAGCTCCTGCCGCTCAAAAAGAACCTTCAGGGCAACCTCCTGAAAAAGCTCTGCTAGCCTTATCTGCATAGAATAATCAAATAAGATAAGTTCATTCTTTTCATTGTAATCTAATTAAAATCTCAATACCTCATTGTTGTCGAATGTGGTGACTCCTGACGGAACAATCTTTACACTTACAGATCTTTGATGAGCAAGGTGAAGATTTAAATCCATAGTCTCAGCCTCAACGGGAAGAGGTGACTTCATGAAAAAACCAAACTTTCTGTAGAGCCTATCCGCGGGATGAGGCACAAACCTTATGTAGTAAGAATGAAGATTGACACAACTTGTTGCAGGATCCCACTTTTGTTTAAACAAGCCAGGAACAAACATCTCATACAGTTCACCTCGTGAACAGCCATCACCTAGCAGGAAATAAATTAGATGCGTTATACAACGAGTGAATAGTATAAAAAACTTAGATTGATAACTGAACCACTCATGCACCTTCGACGTTATCAAAATTAAATTCATCATCCGAAAATTCATCCTCAATTTCATCCTTTGAATCTGGCAACAGAAAATCGTTAAGTACACCCAAGTTGTGCAACTCGTACACAGCCTTTAGACAAGCATCCTTTTTGGCAGCTTCAGTTGAAGGTTGTACCGAACTGACAACTTCACTTATAGGAGCATTAGCAGGTAAAATTATGCGACAGATAGTTCCACCAAATTCGTCACCAGGTTTGAAATGAAACTCTGGCTTTGGCTGAAAAAACCTGAAGGAATAAATATGCGGCAAATGGAGAATCAATTATGTCAGGAACAAGCTCCCATTTACTGTGCAAGGTGAATCTCTTAAAAAAGCACCAACGAAAAATTTGAAGTCTTACTCATCATGTGGAAGCCTAGAACAATATTTATAGAGAAGGGAGATGCTACTTCCACCACTGATACAAGCTCCTGTCTCATGAACTTTGTATAACTCCTCATCATGTCTAGGACAAGTTTCCTCGGACGTTCTGGAAGTAATTTCCAGATTCATTCTCTCTTCATTTACTCTAAAATGTTCAATTAGATCCATCTCTTTCTCGTTTCCGCTGAATTAGGAAAGGAAAAACATTGTCAAATGCGTAGGGAGGAAAAGTGGACTCTTACTTATGGCCTTACTATTTTATCATTCCTACATACCTGTCCACTAAAAAGGCATATTCGGACTGAGGCATTCGAGCACGGCCCCTTGACTGTATGAAGCTGGTAACAGTCTCTGGTAAATCATAACGGATCACAAGACAACATGTCTGAATATCAAGCCCTTCTTCACCAACTTTAGTGGCAACCAGTAAATTGAGCTAGAACAGGAAAAGGAACCTCTAGAAGTTAGTTGGAAATGGCTTGACGACTGATCCTAAATATCTCCCAATAAGTTGCTAACTATAGGTTCAAAATTGAGTATCACCTCTTTAGATTGGAATCGTTTAAGTATTGTTTCCATACTCCTCCTTGACATGCTCTTTAGTCCAGAACTAAGTCCAACAAGGAAATCAGACTTCCAAGACCGTAGCAGTTCCAAGTTATTTAGTATGCATGACAACGTTCTTGCAGTTACAATCCGATTGACAAATATTATACACTTCATGTGTGGCTCTAGCCTGAAAAAAAAAAGGAAGTTAAATACATGTGGCTTCTCTTCCATAATGCACTCATGAGCATAAAAATCAAGAACGATATAGTGAAACGCAATCAAGATTTCACAGGACCAGTGGACAATATCAACTACCATGTTCATATAGAAATATCCAATGTCTTTTTCATGGTGAATTAAGTGCTGGAAGGAGATACTAGGAACCATGAGCTGGAAGTTGTTTGCTCAGAAAAAGGCCATACTCTCTCTTTTGAACAGACAGGTAAGTAGGACTAGACTTTCTTACATAAGTAATTTGTCATCTTTCACGCAAATGAGAACAATGAGAAAACGCATATTCAGTATTGGCTTTTGGGTTTTGGATTTTGGGTACGTGGCCGCTCTATAAAGCTAACGATAGTTCAGTCATTTCTTTACTTCATAAATGCTTTATGGAATATTCAGTACAAAAGCATTCTAAGACTCTGTCACCTCTCTCAAGTACTAACCTGAATACCGAAAGGAGTTCAATCAATTGAACTAGCTTTCTAGAGAATAATGGTTCCTTCAACGCCTCTAAGCTGAGGAGTTCAGATGCATTCTCATCTACACCCACAGTAAATATGAGAACAAATAAAGCGGCAACCAATGGATTGTGTAATAGGATATTCACATGGAAATAACAAACACAGTGCAGAATATAGTTAATATTTTAGTAAGTTGCAACTCTGGAAAAATATACGCAATGAAAAACGTTTCAAATTCTACCATGGCCATATTGGAAGAAAATTTAAGGTTCAGAGAAAAAAACACTCACTATGGTACTATGTTATCTTACCTTTAGCAACACCAGAGGAGAGGACCTCAGCAGCCAGAGAAAGATATGTATCACATATCTTTAACTTATGATTCTCTCCCACAGGCTCTTCTTGTACATCATGGTCACTAGTCAATTGTATTTTAGCAGCCTCCAATAAACGAAGAGAATAAACATTAGCACGCTATACATTGCATTAAGACATGTATGACACAAACAAGAAACAACATAGAGAGAGATTCAATTTGGCAAGAGAGGTTCTCGAGGTTAGATGGTCGTCAGAGATTCTAGAATTTGCACGGAACCTTACTGACAAATTTTCTCTAGGAATTTTCACACAGCTATTTAGCAAGCATCTAACAGGAACCCTTATTTTTTTCTCAATTTTTCCGTATTGTACTCTTAGTGAATTTTATGCCAATCGTTGTAGTCTTTGACTTCGATCTAGTACACTACTAAGCAAAAGTTGAATATAGTTGGCAATTATGATTATTACTGTACCCTAAAACGTGTCATCAGCTGCTTTTTAAAACATTGAAGAACCGGGAAAGACAAGTAATCAATACATCTGAAATCAAAAACAAAAAACCTAGTTTGCCCAAAAAAATAAAGAAGAAACCTGAAAATCTAATATGAAATTTATAAATTGCTTCAGTAAGAAATGTCTACCTGTATTGCTCCCCAGATGCCAAGATTCACCAGAGTATATATGAGATTATCATGAGTTCTTTTGAGAAGCCTTTTCATATTTAGGAGGCTTTGTGTTTGATGGGTATCAATCTGCAGCTTAAGTGATGCCAAGCACTGTTCATAGAGGAAGAAAAATCAATTCATATATATATCCAGGAACAGCGGGTTCAGATCTTTTCTTTTTAACCAAAAGAGTTATGAGACACATTAGACAACCCGCTGTTTGATGTCCTCCAACATGGTCTCATATCTGATGGTCGATTGAGATACATCAGTCATAGCTGACCGATAATAATATACTTTGACTAAAGGAGATGAAACAAAACCATCCAGCTGGGCATTGCTTTCTACTGAATAAACCTTTTAGATCACGGGAGACAAAAAGTGAAATATTAGAACATTTTTGGAAAGACCAACTGAATGTAAGAACATTAGTATGAGTTTAACTATGAGTAAGATAATTCTGCTTTAGACTTCCAATAAATGAATAGTTTGGTACCATAAGCTTAGGACGAAAATACCCACATAAAAAAAAGATTGAAGCATTAGAAGAGTATTATTTCTACTTTGGTATCCTCAATTAAACACAGCGTGATAGGGCTCAACATAAATAAGCTGGCATCAATCATTTCTAGGAAAGATATCTTACATACTTCATAATCAATTACCAAAAATGCAAATTAGAATTTCCACTCCAAAGGTAGAGAATTGTGCTTTAAGTTCATCTGCAACAGCATACCTTGGCGTTGAGCAAATCTTCAAGGCTATTAATGCTTTTCGATAAATTCTCAGATTGAAAAGACCCTGAAAAACAGGTAGAGCTGTCAAAAGGTGGACCGTGTATAGAACGAGATGATCATAAGTAGCAGGTATTATTAAGATCACGAAAAACCTCACAATCAAAAGAGAAAGAACAAAAGGAATCCAATGCAGAAGCTAATTTTGTCGACTATATTATTTCTATGGGAATGACTTAAGACCCTCTCGTAATAAAATCTTTGTTAAGTAACGGGCTCGTAATCCGGAGTCAACATTACAGTCGAAATGGAGCCTACCTTTGCCAACAACTGGAGATGCAGTCATTCCAAATATTCGAGGCTGTTGTAAACTTTCTGATTTATAGAAAACCTGCATTTGCAACAAAGTGAAGCAACCAAAAGATGATTCTATGTTAAAAATGTTTCAGAAACCATATACCAAGAATGTGAAGGAAGATACCTTCATGATTTCCGCATAAGGATGGTTGCTTAGTTGTTGAGCATGGTGACACTCATCAAATATTAGAAGGGAGATAGACTCCATCCTGATGAAACAGTGCTGTAAGTTATGCAGAAGTATTTGTGGAGTCATAACAAGAACCTGCAGAAAACATTCAGGCACAATAACAGAACAATTGAAAGATGATCGCATATGTCAACCCACAAAAAAATGTAAAATGGAAATAACGATCAACTTAATGAGACTTATAGGACAAAAATAGGACGAGAAAACAGGAAATCACCTCATTCTCTGAAATCTCTTTATCCCATTCAGAGTGGCTCTTCACAGTCCTCTTGCCTCCACAATGTACTGCAACTTTGAAGTTGATAGAATCTGATACGACCTTGGCTTGCTGTAAACAACAACAAACTCAAGACAGTTAGAACTTGAAGAGAGAAACTAATCAATCAATCCCCAATAACGAGTCTCCAGTAAACACCAATGTATAATCAAAATAAATAACCTCTCACCTGTTCGACCAAAGCCACGGTGGGAGCAAGAAAAATACAAACACTTTTGTTAGGACGAAGAACCAAGTGACCGAGCTCATATATAAGCATCACCGCAATGTGAGTCTTCCCACAACCTGTTCCCAAGTAAACAATAATGTTCTCATCCATTGCTTTCTTACACAGCTCCATCTGATACCTTCATACATCAAATAAAATCATTAAGCGCCTCTACAGAAAAAAAAAAATCGTCTGTCATATAAACAACGTCTCCTCCGATCAATCCCTAAAACACCATTTTCTTCAGTAACCAAGACAATAAAGCAAAATCCAGGTTAATTAACAATCCGATAAACTTATAACTCAGCTACAAACTTGCAGCTGCAACAGATACAACAAACAGAATCGATGAAAAAAAAAAACACAGGACGAACACCATCCGTACAGAGAATCGTGTAAGCTAGCAAGCGAGAAAACAAACAAACGCAAGCACCGAAAGGTATTCGCAAAAGAGAAGAAAATCGAAGGAAAAAAAAAAAAAATCAAACCTCCTGGCGATTTTCCTAGGGTCTTTCTCCATCTTCGCCGAGAGGTCATCCGTACAAGCACCAGATGCCGAGAACATAGACGAAGAAGAAGACGAGGAAGAAAACGAAGAAAAAGAGGAAGATGAAGAAGAAGAGAGGTGAATGTCGGAAGAGGCATCGGCGTCACAGTCAAGCGAGCCAAGATCGTCGCCGATTTCACGGTACGGCATGGTTAAAGGAGAAGGATGAAGAAACCTGGGGTGAGTGACAGTAATAGTGGTGGTGAGAGGAGGAGGAATTGGGTGTATTTGCTTTTTTGGCTTTGCCTCCTCAGCTAAGAAATTACAATTTCCAGTCTGCTTTTTCGCTTTTTTGTTTTTGTCTGTTTCTCCACACTTAAATTTCTCTCGTAAGTCTCGCTTCCCCAAAATTTTCGAGGGGGTGGTCGTCAAGCTCAAGTCAACAGCTTCACGCATAATTCACGACGTTAAACACGTTGCTCTCTCTCTCCCCTTAAGCTCGCTGATTTGATAATTTTGATTTTTATCAGAAAACAAATATTCCTTTTTAAACTCGGACTGGAAGAATAACTTAATTATATATTTTATCTAATCATTTAAAATTTTAATTTTAGAGAAATACCCTTCAATAATATTAATCTAAATTTTTCTTCTAAATGTCACACACATTCTCAAGTTTTCCAAAACTAACATTTATGAATAAATATAATAATTAGAAAAAAATTGACATAATTTCTTTGTTTCACATTGTCTCTTTATCTAACCTCTCACAAAATATCTAAAATGGAGATGGCCCATATTCTTGCGTTTTCGACGGAGATTACCCTATTCTCATTGCTGATTCTCACGAGCTCCTCCTTATCCCCATTAAAACAAAGCGAATCGTCATGAGATTGTGTTCTTCTCCATTGCATTTTTGGTTAGATCTAATTTTGATTTTTATCAGAAAACAAAAAATTGTTTTTAAACCGGGACCGCAAAAATCACTTAATTATTTTATTTAATCATTTAAAATTTTAATATTAGTTGTTTAGTACTTAATTCTTTTTTCAGCAAAAATTAATTATATTAATGATTTATAATAATCATTATACAAATGTTTTGATAACCAAGGAGGGGGTGAAAAACACTCTGAATAAAAAATACTAGTATTACAACCAAATTTTGCCAAATAGTGAACAACATAGTTACAAGTTCTTGGTGAAAAAACAAATAGACATGATTGAAAGCACTTAAACCAGTATTTGATATCATGAATGATATCCATTATAGATATATCCGAAACTTTTCTACGAATGATCTTATAGAGAGTTTCATTTTCACCTTCGAAGACAACATTGGCCAAGCCCCAAATCCAAGTTTGTTGAAGCCCTATCAATAGGACTTTTGCTTCTGCTTCTAGTGGGGATGCTACATGACCTAAGGTCGAGGCTCCCCAACCTTGAGAACCGCCTTCATGATTTCGGAGTATCCAACCCCTTTTACCTTGGTTTGTTAACTGATCAAAAGCCGCATCATAATTGCATTTTATATACGGATGCAAAGGTCTTTTCCATGTATGTGTTTGTTCTGTTCCTGTTGAATTGTTTAGTGAAGTGGTTTTGTGGTGAACACGATTCCAATCGCGGACATCTGATTATGCACGGATGTAACATCCGCGAACCAATTTCTGGTTTTCTAGGATGGGTGTCGATTGACACCAATATTCTCTGGTTTGACCGGTTCGATTTAATTATCGATTCGGACCGGTTTGGTTTAGGAGAAACCATTAAACCGAGTTATTTAAGTGTTTAGGTCGACCAGAAGGGTTTTGGAAAGATTGTTTGGTCGCCGTTCTCATCGTTTTGAGAAAACAAAGAGAAAGTGTGTTCTTGAGCTTTTGAGAGAGACTGGTGAGATTCCTTGGTGTTCATGGGATATTTGGAGCTAGGAAGGAGATAGAAGCTTGCTAGGAAGGCTGGATTCGTTCTTATTGGTCAGAATCTTCCTACAAAGAGGTAAGTGCATGACCATGGCTGATCTAAGCCTGTGATTCCTTGTTCTTGCTTGTTTGTTGCTGTGTTTGTGTGTTTTTCTTGCTGGTATTGATTGCTACAGGTTCCTATGGATGTATATGGCTTGGGTTTTGAGTATTAGACGGATTGGAGGCGTTAGGAAGCGAGATTTCGACTCTCAGCTTCGAGCAGAACGCGATTGCAGAGGCAGTGTTGATCGACACCAGGTGGGTGTCGGTCGACACCAGCAAGTGAGCATCGGTCGACACTGTGTGGTAGTGTCGGTCGACACCAAGAGCCAGTGTCGGTCGACACTTGGCTGGTGTCGGTCGACAGCTCCCTTCCAGCGAGACTATGTTTTGCTTCCTGGTTTCTTTGCTTTGTTTGTTGATTGTTTGGAACATTGGAATTACTGTTGCTTGTGTGTATAGCCCAATATATGGGAGGATTGCTTTACTGAGTGTTTATAAAATACTCATGCATCTCAATTTGTGTTTTGTGATGCAGGTAAAGGCAAAGTGTGATCGTGGAATCCAGGCAATGAAGAGGAGGATGTTGTAGGGACTCGATTGGTTGTTGTTTGGCATTGCTAGGTTGCTAGAGTTGAGTCATTAGAAACATTGCTAGGTTGTTGGATCTATGCATGTTGGTTGAATTTTGGAGATTGTCTATGTTATAATTATTGGATATTTATTGGTTTATTATTGGATATTGTTATTGGTTATTTCCGTTGTTGATTGTGATTGTGGTTAGGTGGCTAGTGGGTATTAGACCACTAGTTGTAGTTTATTTATTATTCTTATTATTATTTATTATTAAAAAAAATGTTGGGTCGTTTCAACGGAGGACAATGTGTGTTGGTACTTCTTGTATTCCTTCAAAAATAAAAACATTTATGCCATTTTCCAGGTGTGCCAGAGTAACCATAAGGTGAGATAGACCTGACTACGCGGAGTATTATGATCCCGTGAAAACTCAAGCAGGGCCTCAATGAAATCCTCCGAAGTTGTACAGCGAGTATAACAGAGAGAGGTAGGTAAGGTCGATGAGAGCCTTTTTGATTGAGCAAAAGGGCATAAAAAAAAAGTATGTATTCAATAGTTTCATCCGCCTGGAAGCATCTAGGACACACTGGATCTATGTTTATTCATGGGGTACCAAGGCGAGTGAGAGTAGGCAAAGATTTTGAGACAATACGCCAGAGAAAGTGTTTTATTTTTGGTACTTAATTATGTATGTTTTATTTATATTTATTTATAAAAATATTTATATTATGTTCTTAAAATGTAACAAAACAGTAAACTAATTGACATGTGGGTCAACCGATTTGACCGGTTGATCCATTGATCCGAAAGACTTTCGGACCAGTTTTAAAAACATTGCAAAAAAATTAAAGGGTTTTTATTTAGCTTTGAGTACTATTTATAAAACATGGGGAGAATCTTTTGTTTATCCAATTTTGATTTTTGAATTTTGTTTGTCTAAATGTTGTGTTATCCAGATTTATGTTGAGCTTCAGTGTTTAAAATTTAAAATAAATAATGCGCCAAATTTTGAAAAAGTATTTATGTAAATAACGCGCGAACTACTCTTAGCAAAAAAAACAAAGTTTGAAATTTTATAATTGACTATATGCACATTTAAATTAAACAAATAACCTTTAAAAGTATATAGATAAGAAAAATGTGTGAGATAGGCTAATCTTTTAAAATGTCTTTCATTCCAAATACATTCAATAGTTATGCTCATGATACTAGAAATCATGGTTCATTGTTATCTTTGAAATAAAACACAACTCATAAATAGTTTGATACATATTCATTACATATGATCACACAAAGCATGGAGATTTCTTTTCTTTTTCTCCTTCTCGTTCATGTTATTAGTATTCACCATGTCTCTTCATCTTCTTTTGGATTTCATAATTCAAATATCATGTGATGAATGTAAACAATGATTTTGTTTTCTTTTTGTAGATAAATTTCCTTTTAAAAATAAAAAATAATTTTTGCTATAATTGGTGACATTTCTATTTTAGCCTAAAATTTTTTCCTCTGACCATGATTATTTCATATTTGAGTAAATCGATCAAAGCCTTGATCATTACACAAGTTTCTTCCATTATATAACTATCACAAATAAGTACATACTACTATTATTTCATACATTTATACTATGAAATATGATATTGAATGTGATAAAGATGCCATGTATTTAAAACCAATATTTGATATCATAGAATTCATCTTTCAAAAAAAATCTAGATAAACAGTGTGAAATTTTAAACACAATTTCTTGTCATCAAAGCACAATTATGATCAAATACTTGAAAACATTTTATATAATGAAACAAAAAAAATCTCATGTAAAACATCCCTTATATATTAATAGAGAAACATTCTCTTGAAAAAGCTGATGTGTCGTCGCCAGAGAGCTCGAGACACATTTTGGAAAAAATCTTAAATTTTTTACTTAATTACATTAACATGCCACTATATTTATTAAAAAACAATTAACTGAATAATAATAAGATATGTCATCAATTATCACACAAATTTAAATATCACATATTAAAAATAATTAAATAATTACATACTATTTTAAGTTCCCAATATATTAATAGAGAAACATTCTCTTGAAAAAGCTGATGTGTCGTCGCCAGAGAGCTCGAGACACATTTAGCAAAAAACTCTTAAATTTTCTACTTAATTACATTAACATGCCACTATATTTATTAAAAAACAATTAACTGAATAATAATTAGATATGTCATCAATTATCACACAAATTTAAATATCACATATTAAAAACAATTAAATAATTACATACTATTTTAAGTTCCCTATATATTAATAGATAAACATTCTCTTGAAAAAGCTGATGTGTCGTCGCCAGAGAGCTCGAGACACATTTAGCAAAAAACCCTTAAATTTTCTACTTAATTACATTAACATGCCACTATATTTATTAAAAAAATAATTAACTGAATAATAATTAGATATGTCATCAATTATCACACAAATTTAAATATCACATATTAAAAATAATTAAATAATTACATACTATTTTAAGTTAAAATTTCACTAAAATTTACTTACAAATATACAAGTCAAAGTTATATTATTTTTAAGAAATAAATATAAAATATTGATCTTTTAAAATCAGTATAAAATATTGATTTCTTAAAATCAAAAGTAAAATATTCTAAAAAGGCTATAAAAACAGATAAAGTTAATTAAAAAAAAAAAGAACATATAACTTATTAACAAAATCACATAAAAATGTTATTTTTATGTTAGTATTATTACAATAATAATTTAAATAACAAGCTTTCAATAGTTATTATAATTGATTATAAAAAGAAATATATTACCCCTGAATTATCTCCAACTCATTAAAGGAAATTTAATTCCCAATAAATATAGATTAATATATATTCATAAATAAATATAAAAATGACAACAAATTAGGGGATATCATGATGTGTGATTATTTATAAATATCTAAGTATGTAAACTAATTAATCTCAACATTTAGTGTGATTATATATACATTAAAAATGGAAATATTGATAACCAAATAGGAATATACGTTATAATTGTACATTAATCTATGTGCTATTAAAAAAGAATGAGACAATAACCCTTATCATTATAAATAAACTTAGTACCCAAGAAAATCATAATATATTTTAAATGAGTGATTATTAGATTATGAAAAATTGTTATAGTTACTCGATTAACCATAAATATACAAATTTGATTTTTAAAACACACAAAAATATATATTTCCATAAATTGTAACATTTTATAAATATTTTTTTTTACCATGTTCACATAATTCAAGGGTGAAATGTATTCCTACACGAATACATTGATTTTGAAATTTTATTAATTTTTCATAATGATTTTTTGGTAATAGTGTAATCCGTTATTTTTAGAAATATTAACAAACCGACGAACTCAAAATATTTAAATAGCCTAATCACAAATATTAAATCAATAAATTAGATTATCTTCAAAAAATTTAGTTTAGAATCCGATTGTTACTAATATACAATAAAATTAATTAATTAAACTACCACGTAATTTAGTATATGTCCCTTATATATTAAAAGAGAAGCATTTTCACACAAAATGCTGATGTGTCGCACTCACAGAGCTCCATACATTATTTCCTTTATTTGTCATTAGTTTTTAATAATATATACATCAGTTTTCTAAAAATATAATTAACACCCAAAATTAAATTTTTATATTCTCTTTTAACTTAATTATATCCTTTACATTTTCACAAAATCTTTAAAATGAATTTTAAGAATTCTTTGTTCATATGATATGATAATATAAGATTGATATTACAATAATTCTCACGGGTTAAATTTTAATTATTATACAAAAAATTTATATACTTTTTTAATATATATATATATATATATATACTACAATAGAATTTTAAATTCCAATTACTGGTAAATATTATAGATTTTGTTAATAAAAATTGCAATAAAAAATATTTTGTACCGCACATAGTGCGGGTTATTACCTAGTTCTATTTTATGAAAGAAACGGACAAAGTACATGTCTAAATACATCTCAAAAGTTTGTTACATATGTCATATCGAATACTCTAGTATGGAAGCAACGTTATATGTCAACACCTCAACTTTAAACATTCTAAAAAAGCCATGTTTTTAAAATCGTTAGGCACTAGTCGGACGGTCGGAGTGGACCTAGCGCCTAACGAGAAAATCGGAGATTAAATGAGAATTAATCGGAGATTAGTTTTAGCGTTATTTTATTAAATTAATATTAAAAATAAAAATATATAATACTAAATATATGTATAATTATATTTATGTTAAGAGAAAACATCAAATAAAATATAAAACTATAGGATTTTCTTTAAGATTACAGATAAATACATAAAAATGTAATTTTAAAATAAATTTTTATAATTTTCATTATAAGTTTGTACATTAGTTATTGTAAAATATCACAAACCTTTAATTCAAATGTCTAAATAACAAAAATAATAATTCATTGGCTAAAAATAACTGTTATACAAAAACCTAAGCGGAAAGTAATCGGATTGAACGGTTATGATGAAATTAGACAGATATAATTAGATAATCGATGATATGTGGAGATTAGTCATTAATTGAGATAGAAGTGGTGGACCTAGCGATTTTACAAGGTATAATTGATGCTAGGCCGAGATTTTTAAAGCAGGGAAAAGAAAGTATTAATTGATTGTTAGTAATTGTTTGCACACATATTAAGACTGATATATTAATTTGATAATTTAAGTTGAGTCTGTTAATTATACAAAGACATCGATTATACATGAATTTATTAATTGCCTACTCAAATTCATGTACTTCTGGATACATTTCTTCTAGACAAAAATAATAATTCAACTGGATTGTTTTTCAGGTTCAAAGATTCAGTTAAACAAAAAAATGGATAAAATAAAATTAGTTAAAAAGACTTCACCAGATCGACGGTTAAGATTACACCAAAAATCATAATAAAAATAATTTTACTTTTTTTTTAATACCAATAAGACATTTTTTTTTGGTAATGGAAAAGGAGGCAAAGCTTCTTGCAATTTATTCAGACTAAAAACAGAGTTACAATGTCTTAATACCAATAAGACATTAAGATTGAAAATATATCTCATAGCAAATCTTTAAAGGGTATATTCAATATAATATTCCAAGTAATTTGGGTTTCATGAAATTGATATGATTTATTGTAAAAAAATTTAAATCATACTTAAAACTATGAAATTTGATTTATGTATTATTTATTAAGAAATCCGGCAGAATTCCTAAAATTTGGAAAAAAAAAAGTCAAATCCATAAACTGTTTTGAATAACAGTAGATTTTAATGTAAATTTTAAAATTATTAGTTTAATAACAGTAGATTTTATTATACTTTTAAAAAATCGTGATTTTTGTAAATTTTACTCAAATCACAAAATGTCAAGTTTCACCTCCTCTTAGTTTTCTCTACTATATATACATGTAACACAAACAACGAAACACAATAACAATTTAACAAAAACACGCTTGCTTCCTTTTCTTCTTTTTTCTAAGGACGCGATCTTAAGATTTCTCTAAAAACCCACACATATTTTGTAGATAGAAGTTTCATCATGCTCTATTCGCCTACGAAGCTGTTCTTGTTCTTCCTCATTGTGCTGCTGTTTGTCAACTACAACACTAAAGGCTTCGTTACCGCAGCAAATAGCATCGGCTTGAACTACGGCCTCCTCGGAGACAACCTCCCATCTCCGTCCAATGTTATCAACCTTTACAAGTCCATAGGCATTACTAAAATCAGAATCTTCGACCCGAACACGGAGGTCCTTAATGCTTTACGCGGCAACCGCGATATTGCAGTCACTGTTGGCGTTAGGGACCAGGACTTGGCTGCTCTTGCAGCTAGCGAAGAAGCTGTTAAGGACTGGTTCGCGACCAACATCGAGCCTTACTTAGCCGACGTCAACATTGCCGCCATTACTATCGGTAATGAAGTCATCCCTGGACCAATCGGTTTTCAAGTGCTTCCAGTCGTGCAGTCTCTCACCAACCTAGTTAAGTCAAGGAATCTTCCGATCTTGATAAGCACCGTGGTGGCTATGTCGAACCTTGGGCAATCGTATCCACCTTCTTCAGGAATGTTCACATCCCAAGCTCGTGAACAACTTGTTCCCGTGCTGAAACTACTGTCCCAAACAAGTTCGCCTATACTTGTAAACATTTACCCATACGTCCCTTACGCGTCCGACACAGCAAACATCCGTCTCGACTATGCAACCTTCGCCACTGAAGATATCGTTGTCCAAGATGGACCATTGGGATATTCAAACATGTTTGATGCAATGTTCGACGCATTTGTGTGGGCAATGGAGAAAGAAGGCGTTCAAGATCTACCCATGGTGGTGTCTGAAACCGGATGGCCATCCGCTGGGAACGGGGATTTAACTACGCCAGAAATCGCGAGTACCTATAATGGAAATTTTGTAAAGCATATAGCAAGTGGGAAAGGGACGCCTAAGAGACCTAACGAGGGCATCGAGGGGTTTTTGTTTGCAACGTTTAACGAAAATCAGAAACAGGTCGGGACTGAACAAAATTTCGGGTTGTACAATCCTACTGATATGAAACCCATCTACAAGCTTTTTTGAAGTGTGAAGGTCTTTTAGACTTTCCCCACTCACTAATAATACAGTAGCGATGAGATTTTTAAGATCTCGTAGCGGAACTTAATTGGCTTTTTAGTAATAAATCTGATTTTTTTTTAAAGAAAACAATTGCTCTGGTTTTTGTAATTGTACTTTGTTTCTTCATCCATTAAACAAACACAAGACAATACTACAAGATTGTATATGTTTCCAAAACAACTTTTGTTTTAATGCGTTTGGATTTTTGAGAAAAATCAAGGGTTTATCGTATCAAAAAATTCAAAGAAACTGCATTTGTGTAGAGAAAAAAAATTATAACCATCTTGATTGCACAATAATATTTTTTTTATGATCACGAATAAATTCTTCCCTTTGTAGAAAAAATTTCTGAAGAAATTTAGTAACCTTTTATGATAGTAGATATGCTATATACTATATATAAATTTAAAAATTTATCTTACGATGATTCGTTCACATCACTTTTATTAAACCCACTTAAAAATTTTGTAAAAAAAATGTTCATGAAGAAAATGAAATCTATAAAATGTTAAGTTGTTATTTAACAATAATAAGTTTGTGAAATGATTAAAAAAAGAAAAATACAAAGCTGAACGATAAGATTTGAAGGTATTTTGTCTGAGTCTGACCCGTCTTAATCCGATTCGTCCCCTTTTCTTTCATCTCCGAGTCAATTTTTGAATTCGTCAATCCTTCTTCTTCTTGATTTCCCAGAAAAACCCTAGCTCCCTCATTCATTTTCCCCCTCCAAATCTCACCATTAATTTTATGCTAGGGGGAGCATAGAATCGAATCCTCGCATACCCAACAATCGTGATCGAATCGATCTGCGGAGGCTGAGAAACAAACTAAAAATGTCATCGGAGATCGAGGTGGTTGAAGAAATCGAATCGAATCAGCAGGAGAATGGGGAATCGAGTTCTAAAGCGGTTGACGAGGAGAGTTTGAAGAACGATGTGTATACCGCTGCGGCTTATGGTGATTTGGAGAAGCTTCATAGATTGGTTGAGTGTGAAGGTTGTTCTGTTTCTGAGCCTGATGGTCTTGGCTACTATGCTCTTCAGTGGTCCGCCTTGAACAACCGCGTCGCCGTTGCTCAGTACATTATCGAGGTTACACAACAAACCCCCCCCCCCCCCCCCCCAATCTTTTTTTTTTGGCAAACTGGGTTTTGTTTGTTGATGTTCTGGAGTCTCTGTTGACTACTCTTATGTAGTTGATTTTGTTGCCATTGTGTATCTTCTCTTCTGTTTGTGAATGGTAGTTAAGAAGCATGAGCTAAAAATTAGGTTTGAACTGTTGTGGTTCTGAAGTTTCTATTACTGATCCGTTTCGGTTCTGGTTTTCCAGCATGGTGGAGATGTAAATGCCACGGATCATACTGGACAGACTGCATTACATTGGAGTGCTGTTCGTGGTGCGATACAAGTTGCAGAACTTTTACTACAAGAGGGAGCAAGGGTCGATGCAACGGATATGTATGGCTATCAGGTAGTTCTCTTATTTAACTACTTCTTATATTAAGGGAGGTTGTATAACTGGCACTCAGGTTCCATAGATATTGCTTGTCATTTTTTGGTTGCATTTTTCTAGTAAGATGAATGTGTTCCGAGGTAAATCAACACTGCGTACTTTGCCACTTGTTTCAATGGGAAGAAGAGCATATGTTCAATCAACATTATGCATTAAAAAATGGCTTGATCTAAGTACCTCGTCCTACTTGTCTTTGGAACGATATTGAGCTGTCTCGTGACCCATTATTCAAAGTTTATCTAAAACATAGAGAACTTTCGTTTAGTCGGGATATTAATCAGCTTTTAGAATGTTCATAGTGATTTCAAATTCATTTATAAATCTCAAAAGACCTTGTTTCTGCCATCTCCATACTCCATTTAAAGGTTGAAAAACTAAGGTCTTCTTTATTCTCAGAGTTTCTTAGTAAAGCTCGGATTATTCGTCAATGTTCTCCTCTGGATCCTATTAGATTTTCCTTTTTGTCTTGTTTAGTTCTCAAAGGATGTATTTTAATAGCCAATTTAAACTGCTTGTAGCCAACACATGTCGCAGCACAGTATGGCCAGACTGCTTTTCTTTGTCACGTTGTCTCCAAGTGGAATGCTGATGCTGATGTGCCAGATAATGATGGAAGAAGCCCCTTGCATTGGTATGGTTGCCGTTAAGTGGAACACAAGCTCGCCTTCTTTGAATTGTTACTTATTAATTGATTTTTGGCTCCTTTTATTTTTACTTCTAAGTGTTTAGGCTTGAATGCTTATTTGGAGACTCGATAGTTGGTTTATTTGTTTCCTTACAATTTTGTCCTAGTTGCAAAATATGCTGGGTGGATTAAATTACTTTTTGTGATGAGATGATAGTTCTCGAGTTTTTTTGTTATGAAGATTTGTGAAGTTTGTTTTACCGTTTTCCATTTAGATTCCAAGGGTACATAGGTTATTTTCTTTCCCTTATTTCTTACTGAGGGTTCGTTACTGTTACATGGATTATTCTGCAGCAAGATTTTTAGCTTGCTTATGTGGACCTTTGAATTTATATCCTTTGTTTTCAGAAGACAGTTCTAATTCGTCTTTATTTTCTTCTCATAATTTGAGAAATTCAGGGCTGCATATAAAGGTTTCGCAGATTCTATTCGCCTACTTTTATTTCTGGATGCATATAGAGGACGGCAGGACAAAGAAGGTGGTTACAAACATAATTTTTCTTTGAAATCTCCTTTGTATATTTTTTTTAGATTAACCAAAAATTTCTTACATCTTCTCCTTTGTATATCAGGTTGCACTCCTCTGCACTGGGCTGCCATCCGAGGTAATTTGGAGGCTTGCACTGTCTTGGTGCAGGCTGGAAAGAAAGAGGATTTGATGATTACTGACAAGACTGGGCTAACCCCTGCACAACTTGCTTCTGAAAAGAATCACAGACAAGTTTCTTTTTTCCTTGTAGGTATCTGTTTTACTTGTTTGTTCTGTAGCAATTTAGTCATACTGTTTATTTGATGCTTTCGTTGTGGCTGTACTGCTAGCAATAAATGGTAGTTGGATCATTCTATTGGCCTGGATTTTTTTGGGCAGTTATGTGCATCTCATTTGACCTTTGCATACCTGGTGTAGTTAACACTTCTTGTAGCTGTACTGTATGAGTTTCTCCAAGCCTGTAGAATATTTTACCCATTCAATATGAGCAGCATTATGCTTAAACTATTGAGAAAATTAGTTCTATACTGTGTCTGAATATCTTATAAACACTACTGTGCAGGGTAATGCTAGAAACCTGCTTGAAAAGCGTTGCGACGGAAGCACTCCCCTTGGAAAGTTGTCAAAGTTGGGACTCGCTCCAGTTCTTTGGATCATGATCCTGCTGCTTCTGCTCGTATATACAAATTCTGTTGTTTTGGGTAGTTATCTTGGTCCTCGAATCTCGCATCATATCAAGCAACTGTTCTGTGCATGATTATAATTTTATGAACTCTTTGGCCATTGCAGCATCCAATCTGCCAAAGTTAACAACTGGGATTGGTTCGCTTGCATGGCTGGGTTTCCTTCTTGCAACTGCAGGACTATTTTTATTTTACCGCTGTAGCAGGTATAGGCTCACCATGTCCTTCCTCAATTTCCTTTTTGTATAAAGTCTGAAAGTACCAAGTCTGCTTTTTGTTATTGTCTGATTATTAGTATAGTGTATCTATGCAATACGTAAGTTGCTGATCCAGCTGGCGGTTGCAGATTAGGATTTTACATTATAGTATTCTAAAGCCAATTCTCTTGATGGTTTCTTTCATTTCACCTAGCCATTGCAGATTGGGATTTTAATTTTCTGTTTTGAACTCCGATTTTCTTCATAGTGGTATAATAATACCTTTGTATCACAAGTAGCGGGTTTCCTTATTGTTTAATAATGTAATCTTATATATTCTGCAGGAAGGATCCAGGTTACATCAGAATGAACATCCATGATCCGCAAACTATGAAAGATGATGTTAGTACTATTAGCTTCTTTATTCTCAAGTTTAAGTGACATATAGGTATGATTTCTAGTACGATTTTATGTTCAAGTGTCATTACTGGTTTTCTTACCCCTTTACAGGAACCACTGTTAAAAATAGAACTAAACAACCCTGCTTTGCTTGCTGGGAATTGGACGCAACTCTGTGCAACATGCAAGGTACCTGCTCAAATTCTCTTTTATGTCTTTCTTAAATCGTTATAACAAATACTTAATCATGGATCTTACATCTTAAAATTTACTTCTTTTGGTCCGCTTTGTTTCATTTTATTCAGATTATCAGACCTCTTCGAGCTAAGCACTGTTCCACCTGTGATCGTTGTGTAGAGCAATTTGATCACCATTGTCCTTGGGTATCAAATTGTGTTGGAAAAGTAAGTACAGCTCCTGTCTTCCTATAATAGTTTTTGACATAAGTTGGCAAAATTGGGGTAGACGGATCAGGCTTTTGATAGTAACATTTTATATTACTAAATCTTTCTTATTCTTCCTTGTCTCTTTTGATGTGACATTACTTAATGTTCTTTTCGAAAACGCTTAGACGATCTTAATTATTAGAGTGGTATACTTGTGTTGCATATTTGGGTATAGAGATTGCCGGAGATGTTTCTTGCTGTCATAGTACCTCTTCTATTCATTTTGGTTGCTAGTGGTTTGATTTCTTACACTTGCAGCTCGAGTTTGATACTATTCTGTGATACTTATCTGTGGATTGTGCTTGTTTTCCATTAACCTATTTTGCAGAAAAACAAGTGGGAATTTTTCCTTTTTCTTCTACTTGAAGTTCTAGCGATGCTGATAACTGGTGGTGTTACTCTTGCAAGTACGTTTATAGTGGAGGATGCCCTTTATTTGTGATATATAGATCTAGAGAAAACTTTCGGATGAAAAATGTAAATCATATATACATGCAGGAGTCTTGAGTGATCCTTCAGCTCCATCGTCTTTTGGAGCATGGATGAGCCATGTCGCTAGTAATCATGTGGGTGCTTTATCCTTTCTGCTGGTGGAATTCTGCCTCTTCTTTTCTGTTGCTGTCTTAACAGTCATACAAGCGTCACAAGTGAGTCCTCATTCCTTTTTCCGTATTTGCATGTCTTTGTTCCTCTTGTGACCTAGATGGTTTAAAGACTCTGTTCGCTTCCCCAGATAATTCATCTGTAGAACTCCACAGCTAAAACTCACTAAGTAGACTAGATTAATTCTATTTCATGGGGGAATGTTTTTCCTCATCCTGAAGATTGATCCTTTTCCCTTAACCTTTACAGATATCAAGGAACATAACTACAAACGAAATGGCTAATGCCCTGCGGTACAGCTACCTAAGAGGTCCAGGTGGTCGCTTCAGGAATCCGTATGATCTAGGGTGCAGACGAAACTGCTCGGACTTTTTAGTAAAAGGTTATAACGAAGATATTGAGTGTCATGAAGAAGACGCAACACAGAGACAAGAGGGTATTACCATGATGCAAATGCAGCGGAATCCAGAACTTCAAAATGGCAATGGCCACGTCGCTATCAATGTTAACCCGGTACATAATTCACAGTCAACACATGGCCATTCTTCCAACTGCAGCCATAGCCATAATAGTAAGTCAAAGAGTGATAAAGTTCCTTTGGGGTTGGGACTTGGTCTTGCTCGCAACCCAACCCGACCTGTTGTACCTCCATGATAGGGGCTTGTCCCAAATGTTTTAAATGTGCATTTGTGTTGTAAGAAACACGTGTGTGCTGATACATTATCATTAACACAAGTAACTCAAGGTTCTAAACCATGGATTTCTTTTTTCAGAATTAGATTGTTTCCATTTAGTTATTTCCTCTCTCTAGATTACCTATGTCTTTTATTATATGTAGGGATGTTCTCTTATTGTAAGCGGCATCCAAAAACGGGAGAGCTTTTGGAGGTTTATCAGATTATTCCGTGGGGAAAGAACTTGTTCTCTTTGTTTTTTTTTGTTTCTTCTTGTTCTGTTTCAAGTTTTATAAAGAGAGTTTCTTTGAAGTTACATCCCTGGTTTGTGGTTTTATTCTATCATGTGCTCTCTCGTCGAGTCATTGATGAGGTCAGTCTCTGAATGTTTAACTGAACTGAGGTGTGGCTATTTCAAATCATATCCAAATTGCAAATTGATCGCAACAAACACATCATTACATTTTATATGTAACAACGAATTACAAGAGAATGACTGACTCCACACCAAAATCTTGTGGAGGTCATAAGAAAAGGAAAAAGAAGGTAAAACTCAAGTAGGTGTGTTGTGTATGAATGTCTCACGCCAAAGGGAATACGAGTCAAAAGACTCAAAACCAATGAATATAGTCACAAGTGACAAGACCAACCAACAACTCACCCTAAGACAGAAGAAGAAGAAGAATCTGCATGATATCTTTGCTTCACTCCTCGCCAAATCAACCGTATGAATGTTACACAAACAAAATAAAACATATATGTCGTTTATATATGTTTCTTTCTCTCTACAAAAATCTGAGTTTGAAATCCTATACCACAAGACAAAACCTGCAAAGATAAATATGTGGTTAGGATGAATTAAAACTCAAGTACCATCCAGAATGTGAACATTCGTTTCAGGTCAAACAAAAAAAAACACTGCCTATAACAGTTGCAATTGGTAATATAATACTTAGAGAATACGAAGACAATGCAAGTTTGGTCAAAGTTATTTCATTGATCTTAAACCAATGCACATAAGGGTCAGACCTAACACTGGCCAACAACACTCTTTGTATCTTAGACCTAACAATTCCGTGATTGTGTTATATATGTACCTTTAAAATGAAGCTTGTTCAAGATAATGACCAAAGTCATTGTGTGCCACTTTAACCACGTTGGATTCCTGTATTTGACATATGAAAAATATTTGCAGTCCTCCTGTTTAATATATCTTCCAACTGGTCTGAAGAGATCCCATTTCTCCATTGTTTTGCTTCATCTATCTCATTATATATATGTAATATCTCTTCCATGTGAAACCTTAGATCTGCAGCAATGATATAGGATCATATTGAACATCATGGGTTATGTTTTTCAAAATCAATATTGAGCTAGAGCACGTAGTACCTCGTAATGTATTGCCTGCCACATAGTCTTCAGTTATTATCGCAACAACATCGTCCCTACAAGTTCCAGCTAACTCAAATTTCTCCATTGCAGCTTCTAAACTCTCTCGCCAGGATGGTTGGTCAAGTTTGTACTCCATGATAGATCTCTCGTAAAGTACAGCACACAATAAAACATCTACCATTGACTTTAACTTTAGCCTTCCTGCTATGTTTTCTGGGTTATCTTGAGTTGAGTTACCCGGCTTGGTTTCCAGATTTTTTAACACTTCCATAGAGATTTTGATATTGCTTTCGGCGCATTTATAAAACTGTACTACATCTGAATATGGCCATGTTTTCAAATCAAGTTGACTGACAAGCACATAGTACCATGAAAGTCTTGCTTCCTCAAACTGCTGCAGACCTACTGCCAGGAAGACTTCAAACAAATCCGACTTTATTTTCATCGCCTCTTTGTACTTTTCTTTTGCTTTTGTGTGCTCCCTTTGAACGCATTCATAAGCAGTTTTGAGTTGTTCAGAGCCAGATTCTCCAGAAACACCTCGTAGGAGGCTCAACCTTTTCCGTGCCCCTGACAAGTGCACATTTCCTAACTTTAACAATGATCGTGCTGCCACTTCTTGGAATTGCTGAGCTGCTTTGTCAAAAGGCCCTTGAGCTGCATCAGACGTTACCACCTCCTCCATAGCTTCTGCATTGAGTTTCATCCCTAGTTCTTGAAGATTCAGGCATGTATTAGAATCAACGCCGGCCTGGATCTTAAAGAGCCGAGCAAATTCGATCATCCAATCCTCAACTTTACACGCACCTTTTCCATTTACCTTGGTCTTAAAAGAATCAGCGGATATTTTGAGCTTCTTCATCTCAACTAATCTTCCAAAAAAGGGATCCTGCTCAGGACTAACTTCCACTACATAAAATCTCATAGTGTTCAGTGACCTTGCAGACACCTCACTCATTCTTAGCTCTTCATCTGTTGTGATTGTCACTAAATCTCCTTCTTGGTCCTTGTACTTAATATGAACTGCCCTTAAGCCAGGGAAACGCTCATGAACAACTTCCCTAAGTTGAAAAAGAGTGCAGTTTATAGGCACTTTAGCCAATCTTATGTCATCAGAGTATACGAATTTCACAGCCTTGTTTACTTCTTCACCATTTATCTCCAAAATTTTCTCCTCAATTATCACTGTTTCCTGTTCCTTGCTCGTATCACTCCTCTTCTCCGACTGCGGTTTCCCTTTTACTTTCTTTTTATTCTGCTTATCGATAATCTTTTCCTTGCCCTTATCAGCTGCAAGATTGTTGTTATTCTTCTGCTTTGTCTCTACGTTATCGCCCTCGCTCTTCTCTTGCACTTGATTGCTCTTTTTAGGTTTCTTCACTCGTGCCTTGCGAAGTTTAGCCCACAGTGCAGGGGAAGCCTCAACAGGTTCAACATAATCTGGAGGCAACTCTATCACGGAATCTTTGACCGTTAACCCTTTGCTTTCTAAAGTTTTCTTAAGCTTGTCAGAAATTTCAGATGCCATAGGATTCTTCGGATCCAGCTTCGAAACCATACAAACATCTTTCAACGCCAAATCCAACTTATTCAAGGCCTCATAACATCTAGCCCTCTTCAACAGTGCTTTGCTATAATCAGGAGTAACACTAAGTGCTAAATCACATTCATGAATGGCTTTGGCAAACTCGCCCGGTTCCAATTGCATATAACAAGAAGCCATATTAGCCCGAACATGAGAAACCTCTACATGATCCTGAGGAAGTATCTTGATTGCTTCACCATATTTAAACATTGCACCATAATAATCTCTCTTCTGAAACAGCTTGTTCCCTGCTTCCTTCAACCCTTGTGCTTTCAAAATAAAATCAAAAGTTTCAACCTTTGAACCATCATCCACTAACTGACTATGGCTAGTATCAGCAGCATCTGTAGATTTCTCCTCAATCTGCTTCTCTATGGCTTTCAAAACACAATCAAAAGTATCAACCTTTGAATTATCATCATCCACTGATTGACTTTGGCTAGTTTCAGCAGCATCTGCAGTTTTCTCCTCACTCTGCTTCTCCATGGCGTTCGAAACACAATCAAAAGTTTCAACCTTTAAAACATCATCATCCACTGATCGACTTTGGCTAGTTTCAGCAGCGTCTGCAGATTTCTCTTCATTCTGATTCTCCATGGCTTTAGAAACACAATCAAAAGTATCAACCTTTGAATCATTATCATCCACTGATTGACTTTGGCTAGTTCCAGCAGCATCTGCAGAATTCTCCTCATTCTGCTTCTCCATGGCTTTCGAAACACAATCAAAAGTTCCAATCTTTGAATCGTCATCCACTGATTGACTTGGGCTAGTTTCAGCAGCATCTGCAGTTTTCTCCTCATTCTGATTCTCTATGGCTTCCGAAACAGAATCAAAAGTTTCAACCTTTGAAACATCATCCACTGATTGACTTTGGCTGGTTTCAGCAGCATCTGTAGATTTCTCCTCATTCTGCTTCTCTATGGATTTCAAAACACAATCAAAAGTACCAACCTTTGAATCATCATCCTCCATTGATTGACTTTGGCTAGTTTCAGCAGCATCTGCAGGTTTCTCCTCATTTTGATTCTCCATGGCCTTTGAAACACAATCAAAAGTTTCAACCTTTAAATCATCATCCACCGACTGACTTTGGCTAGTTTCAGCAACATCTGTAGATAGCTCCTCACTCTGCTTCTCCATGGCTTTCAAAGCACAATCAAAAGTCTCAACCAGTGAATCATTATTATCAACTAATGGACTTTGGCTGGTTTCAGTAGCATCTGTAGATAGCTCCTCATTCTGCTTCTCTATGGATTTCAAAGCACAATCAAAAGTACCAACCTTTGAATCATCATCCACTGATTGACTTTGGCTAGTTTCAGCAGCATCTGCAGTTTTCTCTTCATCCTGCTTCTCCATGGCTTTCGAAACACAATCATTAGTTTCAACATTTGAATCATCATCATCTACTGATTGACTTTGGCTAGTTGCAGCAGCGTCTGTAAATTTCTCCTCATCCTGCTTCTCCATGGCTTTCGAAACAGAATCAAAAGTATCAATCTTTGAATCATCATCATCATCCACTAATTGACTTTGGCTAGTTTCAGCAGATTTCTCCTCATTATGCTTGTCCATGGCTTTCAAAACAGAATCAAAAACTTCAACCTTTGAATCATCATCATCCACTAATTGACTTTGGCTAGTTTCATCAGCATCTATAGATTTCTCCCCATTCTGCTTCTCCATTTCAAATCCCCCAGAAGCAAAACAACGAGAGAAAGATTCCAAATTTTTTTGTTTTACCAAGGAGATTGCTACTACATGAGAAGACGATTCTATGCCTGGGGACTAACCAAACAGCTAACAGATACCCCAAAGGTCTGGTAATAAAACAGTGCACACGATATTAGAGTATATAATTTAACAAAAGCCCTAAAGGATTACAAGATAGATAGAACACGAAACGTGTGTCTACCTCTTATGAATCGAGATCCCTAAACGGCAATTTCCCCTGGAGCTTTGTGTGGATAGATTAAACGGGTTTTCTCAAGAAAGAGATTTGAAAATTTTCCGGAAAAAAAGATGAGAGGGGAGGATGAAGAAGGAAGACGATGTTAAAAAAGAAAATGAAAGAGGAAGAAGGAAAAGAAGAAGAAGATTGGACCATGTGGCTCAGCACATCTGTAACGAGATAGCTTTGTCGTAAAGCCACGACGACTCGTTTCAGCCTATACAACCCCCCATTTTATTATAAAATCATGAGTATTTTTACATAACAGTATTGTTGTATCTTATTAAATTTAATAAATTGTGAAAAGGTATGACGAAGAAGGAGAAGAATCGAATCACATTCCACTTTGTTGACACGTGTCGAATCTTTTTTTTTTTTTTTAACAGCGAATGTCCCTTTTATTAATTGTGTTGTTGTTATATAAATTATGATGATGAATTGATGTTAAAAAACGCTTCAAACCAAGAATTCATGAGCTTTATTTTTTTGTCACTGCTGTACGATCCTCTATAAAATAAAATGGAAGTACACGACTTAATACAATAAGTATTATAAAATTAATTATTTGACTATTTGATAGGTTATAGGTTATATGCAATGGTTAATCTCGACTTCGATTTAAGATTTTCTTAAAAAGAAAATTTCAAAAATAAAATATAATTTTGATAGAATATTTAATTAATTATATATAGACAAATAAATCTCAAAAGTTAATCATGATTCGGCGGATAAAAAGTGATTTTCGATTATACTACCAAATAAATTTAATCAATTTTATTGTTTTATAAAATAATTTAATTAATGGATTGATGGTCTTTATTTTTTTTATTTTTCTAATAGTTAGTGATTGTCGAAGAGTTACAAATTTAATTGAAATACAATGTGTAATAATATCCAACACTTCCATATATATATTTTTAAAAAATATTAGCTTAGGTTCTTGATCGGAATCTTATGTTTTGAATATATCAAAAATTTGTATTTAATTTATACTTTTCATATATTGTTTTTGTGGACATCATACTTTTTTCCCCTTGTTTGGAAGTAGTCATTTTTTTTTTCAATGTTTGAAATACTCATTTTCAATATAAAAAAATAAGTACTTATTGTTTGAAATATTTATTGAAAATGAAATATTTAATGAGTACTTATTTTTTAGTTAAAAAATGAAAAAAACTCATAAAAAGTATTTTTCAAAAAGTTTGTAAACGGAGGAACAAAGCAACATCAGCAAGTTTTCTGAATAAAAAAACGAAACAATTGCTTTGTAAGTATCCACTGTGATATAGGCCTAATTATTCGCCATACGAGACATCACCTTACTAAAGTAATTGTTTGAATTATTTTCATTTTTTGAAGTACTTATTTTCAATCAAAAATGAAAAATAAGTACTCATTGTTTGAAATTATTGTTGAAAATGAAGTATTAAATGAGTAATTAATTTTTAGTTTTTAAAAATGAGTATTTCAAACAATGAAAAATTAAAAAATAAGTAATTCAAACTATGAAAAATAAGTACTTCTTTAATAAATCATTTAATAAATCGGATATGTAATTATTGGAATAATTGTTGGAGACTCTCCATTTAGGATTAAGAGAAATCTGACATGCCTTTTACATTTTCAATAAGTATACTTTAAACAATTTGTCACAATTTTGTATATAAACTCGGACGCCATTACAAATTTGGCCACAAATTTATAAAAAACGCACAAGACATGCATAATATACATAATATACTTAATTGTATAATGAGGTAGAGCTCAATCACATATTTAATTAGATGACCTTAACAACATTTTTAGCTCGTTCCCAATATATTCTCAACTCATTTGTATATAAATTTTGTATCCCAAAATCCACTTGCAAGAAATAGTTATAATCTTTATCAAAATCTGCATCATCCTCAACAACGGAAAATCTTAATAAAATATAGTCGCACAAACCCAAAAAGTCGAGTTTGACTACAAGAAAACATGCTTATAGTAAAAAGCTAATAGATTCGGCTAATTTGCTTTAGATAGTAAGAAGATCATCCATACCTAAACTCTAATTAATTAGACCAATTGCATTAGGAAAAATTCCAAAAAAAAAATTAAGGAAGAATTCGAGCACACTGGCGACACTAAAATCAAGTCCTAATTATCTACACAAAAATAGTTCATCAATACACTGCGCCCAAAGAAAACCCTAAAAAAACATATTTCCTCCGTACGCAAGAAAATAATAGGAAAATTAAAGAAAACCTAGCTCTTGGTTAATCTTGATCTTTACGCAATTCGAAGAAACGGCTGCGACGTGGACGGAACTCAGGACGACGAACGTTATGAAGAGACGACGACGGTTTAACAAGATTCGCCGCTAAACATCTCCTAAATCTCTCCGCCTCAACACTACCAATCTTGGCAAGCGAATTAATCAACGCCAGCTTCCTCAGATTCAACCCAACACTAACCCTCACCGTTTTATTATTATCATCATCATCATCACCGCGGTTCGAAGAAGCTAGGGTTTTGGATCTCTCGTGTTCTAAGCGGCGGTGAAAAGCGCACCGGAACGAACCAGGGTGCGTCGTAGGAGAGCACAAACACTTTCTCTTCTGATGATGGTGGTTATTAGAAGAAAGAGCGACGACGGGGGAGGAGGGTTTGTTGGGGAACTTTAACCGGAGGTTGAGATTGTTGCAAGGAGAAGGAGATCGTTGACGATGATTCTGTAATCTCTGGGAAGAAGAGAGAGGACGAAGAACTGATCGGCTTGATCTTCCAGTAGCCGCCATTATTACTGTGTGCAGTGAAGAGATCGAAGAGAGAGAGAGAGAGAGCGAGAGCGAGAGAAGCGTTTTGGTTTTGGTTTGATTTGTTTTTGGAGTTAAATGTTAAGAAGGAGAAGATAGAGAGAGTCCCGTAGGATTCGCATCATATCTATTTATGGGGTCGGTCTATCTAATCCTATATACGTAGAGATCTCTGGCGGTTGCAAAATCGTGACCAGAGGGTGTCATCTTTTTACATTTTTTTTTTCCTAACTAGAATTAAAACGAGTCAATAAATAATATACTTTAATGGACCTTTTACATTTACAATTACTGTTACAGTTACCTTTTAATAAGTTTGAATATTCAATCATTCATGCATGGTGGAATCTTTTAATTAATGTGTGTATATAGACAAATGTTGAAGTTATTATTTATAATAAATGTATATATATATATATTAAATATATATATATATATATACATTTCTTATAGTTATGAACTTATGATAAATGTGTGTAGGTTCTGCAGAATTGGCTAATACAGTAGTTACAAAAATGTAATCGATCGTAAATTTATATATTTTTTTAACTAACCCCATAAACAAATTTATATTTTGAATATTTTGGTAGATGTTTTTTTATCTCTAATATTTTTAGATAAATTAAACTTTTATTTATCTAATGTTTAGATAAAAATGATTCATAACTTACAAACCAATACCACAAGATAAAGCTAATAATTATCCACAATTATACAATTTCGTTATTTGCTGATATTATCCGCAGTTATATCTGATACTGTAATCTGCTATCTGATACAAGATCCTCCTATATGATGTTACTTCATTGATTGATGATGTTAAAGATTAACCATTTTATCGTTAAATATATACTACGATAGTGACAACTGATTGAACCGGGACACAATTTACCAAAACTAAACCAAACCGAATTTAAACCGAAATGCCTCCTCAGTAGTCAGTATATATATTTACCGAAGCTAAAAAATAACCCACACAGAAGGAGGTATCAAAGAGCACACGCTTTACCATTAACAACAATTTGGGTTTCAATTCATTTGCAACTATGCAAAAACCAGGATAAGGCAGTGAACAAAATTACCACTGCTCTTTTCGTTTTTGCCAAAATTTACCATTCCTTTTACCTATACAATAATAGAAATCTACATGTCTTTCTTTTCTCAAAAAAAATGTAGAAAAACAAAACCTATGAGTCTTCCTTAGTGAACGTCTGAGGCTCACTGCTAGCAAATGCCAACCATACAACAGTCCCCGTCACGTAGAAGAATATTGATGGCACGAATAGAGACATCTACGCGATAATCAGTAACGCTGAGTTACTAATTAATCAAGATTACTGAACGTCAATCAAGGTAAAGTTAGCAACTTACAGTCCAAGAATGGGTCGAGTCCAGGAGAAAGCCAGTTAAGGCGACTCCTACAATTCCAGGTACTGCCCCCACTGTGTTGGTAAGACCCTAAAATAATAATAAATGATCACCTGACATGTTTAGAGTTGGCATCAAACAACGCTCATATGGTTTATGAATGAGTACTATATATACCAGAAGTATGCTTGCATATTCGGGTGAGATATCCTGATGAGTACAATAAAGTCCTGTCAAAAAAACCATGGTGCTTGTCATTCCGGTGTAATAAACCCTTTCAGGTGCATCTTCTTTACATAATGATACTTGAAGATTCTTGACGAGGATAGAAAAATAGATATCTTCAGTTACCTGATAAAGCAAAACTTGATAGAGCCAAGCCTGCTGTCAAGATTCCTACAATTTCCCATGGTGGCAATCCAATGTCCACAGATGAAAGTGTCATGCAGATCGCTGGTGACACAAACGCAATCGTTTGACAAATCTTGCGAACCTACATGGTAATTCCCAAAGAGTTTACATATCAAAGTGACGACAGGTTGATCTACATAGCTGGGTAACCATTGGTGCAAAATCAGAATGGAATAAAGTAAACACTTTCGATAATTGCGCATAAAATGATAGATCTGCAACAGCCTTCATGTTCAGACCCTTTTGGTTTGTTACAAGGTACATACAAAGAAAAGAGATGTGATTTTATACCGTGGTAGTCTCAACTCCATTTGTAATTAAGTAGTCAGCAAATTGTGAAGCAAGACTTGTCACGACAATCGAAGCAAGTGGAGGAAGGATGGACACCTGATCTTCATACCCACATATTAAATCTCATAATGTTATACCTTTGCAAAATGCAAGCTGAATTGATATTTCAATATTCCAGGGAAAACAGAATGTAAAATACAGTTTTATACTTACCCAAGCAGCTTCTGTCAAATTTAGATCCAGTGCCTCACTGCATACCGGAAGCATGATCAAAATTACTCTTTTCATCAACAAAGATACAGAACAAAGAGAAAGAATACTGCTAAAGCCATAACTGTTTGTTTTAGAGAACAATTTAAATGTAGTCTCATCTAAATCATAGGCCCGGAGAATTTATATCAGAAAATATGAGCCATGAGACCACAAAATACATCAATTAGGTCTTCAAAGAAGAACACATCTTGTACAAATTAAGTTAAAAATCTTAGAATTTCAGACAGCATATACATAGAATTTCAACAAATAGAGCAGCTACAGCGTTGCCCAGCAAAATCTAACATGGTGAACAGGAACACGCAGTTACCTGAAATAAGTAGGTAGCCACGATAAACAGGTGTAGTGACCCCAACTTCCACAAAAGTGAGTGTATATCATCGCCCAAACAGCTGAGCTTTGGAAAAACGACTTCCATGGAATCTCCTGAAGTAAGACACCCAAAAAAATGAACCATCGACTTAGAGCAAACTATAAGGTTTTGGGGTTTTAGAACCATTTTTTGTAGGCCATTTTGGCACCATATTAGGGGACATGATTTTGAACCAAGTGAATGCAACTGAAATACAATCCTACTCAACCTTCGCTAGAGCGTTATGCAATTCTCCTATTATATATGTTGCAACTACGTGTTTACAGTAGAAACAGTAGGCTTGAAAAAGTGAACTATCGCTAAATTCAACATCATTAATTAGAAATGAAATAAAGACAAAGCCAGTCATAGGCATAACATTAGAAGACTAACCTTCAATGAGTTCCCCATCTCTTCCTGTGTAGTGTTTTCTGATTTATGCGAAGTAGAGATCTCATTACCTATCAAACAAAGGGAAATCTTGGTTGTAATTGGTGTTTAAAAGTCTATGATCCAAACCATTAACTGAGAGAAGTATTAATAATAATTATATCAGCCGGACAATAAACAGACAACAAAAGATGATTTGGCCACGCCTACATTCATAGAATTGCTTCACATGATATGAACTAAATAGTGGGTTAGAGAAGGATTTACAAGTAATTCTCATCTGATACTCTTCTGTTTCACATATTGAAAAAAGAGAAACGACTTTGGGATGAATTTCACAATATAAATCTTGGACAAAACGATACAGTAAGTAAATGTGTAATAAATACAACTATGATACATCTAAGCTCCCTGTTTCAAGATGAAATTAAGTTTGAATAAGGAAAAAGGAAGGAGAAACCACCTTCATATGAAACTTCTTCTTTATTAAGAAACTGAAACCCGACGAACCTTCAACATATAGGGGAAAAAATGAGAACACAGATATATTAAAATGGCATGCCGCCATGCTGGCATCATGGTACGAAGAGGAAACAGATAAAGTCAGCCATCAATCTATTCTCATTTGATGTAGAAGAATAGTGAACTCAGAACACAGCAATGTTGTGAAAGTGTGTAGTCAGCCAATCGATTAGACTTACCAGCCAACACCAAGGAGACCAAACAAGTAAAAGACAGATTCCCAATTGAAGGTTTCGATAATGGGAGGAGCCAAGAGAAGCCTGCAGGGATAATAACGTTAGGTCCTTGCAAATAAAACACGTACTTATAAGTTATATAGTTTAAGACTTTAAGTGTCACATCAAGAAAACCATACCCCAAAACACTTCCCAGACTCAGTCCTCCAAAAACAAAGCCTACAGCCCTTGAGCGCTCCTTAACAGGTATCGTCCTGTACCCAGCAATTGTATGGCACAATCAGGATAAGAAAAAGGGGGCTAAAAGCTATAAAGCACCCAGCCATAATTTTAAGCATAAATGGACTAAATGCATGTATACGTAATTTCAGCGTCAGTGTAGAAAAGGTTTCCGTCAGAAAAAAGGTCCAGTTCTTGAATACTGTCATGCCCATGGGCGTGGAAAGAACAACCAGGAAAACATATTGATTTCAGTAGATTCTCATATCTAGATCCTGAACCTTTTTTTTTTTTCTTTTAGAAAAACAAAACTAGAACGCTGCATAAGCAGTTAAACAGACATCATCTATATTTAAGTAGCTATGAGCACTGTTCAAGTTTGCTCCAGATTAATACATGCCTGGCAATAAGGTCTGTCGCAGCTGATGGGGATACACCTTCTCCAATTCCCACCTGGAGTTACAAATCTCTGTGTTAAGACAAAGACATATTGTAAGGCTAGAGCAGGGTGTGGGGAAGGGGAAGGAAAGAGTTTAAGAGTGTAGTCAATTCATTACAAGTTTGAAGAACTAAGGAATTAGTAACAAAAGAATGCCTCTAAAATCAGAGTGATTGCCTTAATAAGTGATGCGATAAACATGTGAACAGGCTTACCAAAATTCGAGAAAAGATTAAACCAGGCATGAATCCAGCAAGCAGTGGAACAAGAGCTGTAGCAAAGGACCACGTAAATACACCAATCTCAAGCACTTTTCTGCATTCGGAAAAGAAAAAAATGAAGCACACATCAGACAAAATGATGTCCTTACAGCAAAACTTGGAAGAGCCTAATAAAAGGAAAACGAACCTGCCGCCAAAAATCTTGGAAAGCCAGCCTCCAGGCAACTGGCTCAAGGCATAACCCCAAAAGAAAGATGACTGGACCAGGCCGGCCACAGACGAGCTCCACCCAAACTGATGCGACATTGGTATTATAGCAATACTCAAGTTCACCTGCACAATTTTTCACCACACAATATAGTTTAGTCAAATGATATGGTCCTCACAGTCATCATCTATCATCTGTTCATATCATTACCATATAATCACCTAAAGAAAGAAGAAAAGGATCCTGAACAACTACAAGAAAAAGCTAACGCCTTTACTAAATTGAAGTCAAAAAATTCACAATACCCTGATGCTCATATCTCCTTTAAGCTAACCTAAAACCATACCAGAACTGCCCATAAGAGAAAGAGATGAAATTTGTTACAAATAAAAAAGGAGAAACCTTGTCCATATTGCAGATAACAAAAGCGAGGGAAGTAGCACCGATAAGCTTATATCTCTGAGGTACGTTTTTCCATGGAGGCCAATTCTGTTCCAAACCCGTTTCAGTTTCCGTACTCACAATTTCGGAATCGGAACTCGGAACCGTAAGCTGAGGTTTAGGGTCTTCGATAGGATTCTTAGGAGGAAGCTTCTTGCTCTCTCTGACGCGTTCAGTACCACTGGCGGAGCACTTAACCCTTGATTTGATAAGATTGTGGTGGTGGTGGTGATGGCGGGGGAAGATGGTGTAGAGGGAGAGGAAAGGTTGATTATGTGCGTGGATAGGAGAGGAGGAGGAGGAGAAGAGGTGATTGTGTGGTCTCAAGGTAAGTCTCGCCATTGTTGGTGTCAGAGAGAGAGAGAGAGAGAAGGAGAAGAAGCAAAATGGAGAGAATGAAGAAAAGATTCTGAAGAGAAGAAGAAGAAGAAGAAGAGGGAGAGAGGAGGACACGGTGGAGCAGAAGAAGAAGCTTGTGTGGCTCACTGCTTCTTTACTTTGCGTGATTCTCTTGTAATACTCTTTTTTTCCAAAACATACGGTGAGATTAAATTAGTGATTAAAAAAAAGGTTTATTTGGACCGGTTTGAATAGTATTATGATAAATACAAAAAAAAAAATGAATACATGTAAATTAGATAATTTTTTTTTTTTTTTTGATGGTGTTTAATTCATTGACAATTGACAATATTTTGTGGTGTGAGTTTAGTTTTCAGAATTCTGAATTTTCTTAACTTTTGTTTTGTTTGAATTTAAAACGTGGAAATTATAAAATTGTTTTGGTTTGATTTGAACTAAAAAAAAAACTCAATCACATCAAAACTTGTCCAAAATACTAATGGACACTTGTTTGATATAGGCAATTCTCTTTTATTACTTGTTTCAAGATTTCTTAATGCTACACTTGAATTTTTATCATTTTATATGTAGACTTATAGTTTTTAGAAAAACAATAGGAGCAAAAGAAATTTCTACTCATGAATAAGCTTCAAAACAAAAACGGTTTCTATATGTTATTTTTTTTTTTTTTTGTGGATTGATTTTTAAGTTTTTTTTTTTTCTTGTTTTACAATTCCTTGATTTTTAGTCTTTAATTGATTCATTTGTATGTTGTAAAAACAAGTCATCGAAGTTCTAAATATAACGTTATCATTGCTGGGCAACTTGCTTCTTCTCTATATTAAAATACTGTTATCTTTAAGCTTTTGGCTTTAGAAAATGCCAAACCAACGACAAAGTCAAGATCGTGTATGGTCTTATTAAATAAGCTCATTCGTCGTCCCAAAACACTCATCAAATTCAAGATCCTCTAAAAACTCAGTAGCAAGCAACAATGGAGAAGCCAAAGTTCAAGACTGTCCAAGAAGTGGTTGCAGCCGGCGAAGGAATACCGGATAGATATCTCCAGGCATCCACCGGCGACGACGAAAGTCAACCTCTTAACGGTCCGGTTCCGGAGATGGATATTCCAGCCATCGATCTCAGTCTTCTCCTCTCTGCTTCTGAAGACGGTCGGGCAGAGTTGACTAAGCTTCACTCGGCACTCTCTACATGGGGCGTTGTTCAGGTTTGACTCTTCTTGGTGATGATGATGATCAGAGTCATGAAATTTTATTGAAGTTCTTGTGAAATAATATGAAGTTTGAATTATTATGGATACAGGTGATGAATCATGGAATTACAGAAGCGTTTCTTGACAATATTTACAAGCTAACCAAGGAGTTCTTTGCGCTTCCGACAGAAGAGAAACAGAAGTGCGCCAGAGACATTGGTAGTATGCAAGGATATGGGAACGACATGATTCTGTGGGATGATCAAGTTTTTGATTGGATTGACCGTTTGTATCTCACTACTTACCCTGAAGATCAGAGAAAACTTAAGTTCTGGCCTGAACTCCCAATCGGATTCAGGTAAAGTCATGTAATACCTTACTGTTTTAACAGTTCGTCAATGTTTTGACAATCTTATCTTCAGGGAAACTTTAGATGAATACACAATGAAGCAACGGGTAGTGGTTGAGCAGTTCTTCAAGGCCATGGCTAGATCGTTGGAATTAGAAGAGAATAGCTTTCTAGACATGTATGGAGAAAGTGCTACAATGGATACAAGATTCAACTTGTATCCTCCATGTCCGAGGCCGGACAAGGTTATTGGGGTTAAACCGCATGCTGATGGCTCGGCATTTACTCTTCTCTTACCGGACAAAGATGTCGAAGGGCTTCAGTTCCTCAAAGATGGCAAGTGGTATAAAGCTCCTATAGTTAATGACACAATTCTTATCAATATTGGAGATCAAATGGAGGTAATCAATCATGCAAAGATATATGCATATGTTTTTTGAAACATTGATTGGTGTAATTTTGACATAATCTCTCTCTCTGACTCTCTCTTGTGTGTGTGTGTTCAGATAATGAGCAATGGGATCTACAAGAGCCCGGTTCATCGGGTGGTGACTAACAGAGAAAAGGAAAGGATATCTGTGGCAACGTTTTGTGTACCGGGTGAAGAAAAAGAGATTCAGCCTGTAGAAGGGCTTGTGTCTGAGGCAAGACCAAGATTGTATAAAACAGTTAAGAAGTACGTTGAGCTCTACTTCCAATACTATCAACAGGGTCGAAGACCAATGGAAGCTGCGTTGATCTGAAAATACTTTTCAAAATGGTCTCTTTCGTTTCATAATCGAATTTGTTGCTTTGTTTGTTACAAGATGTAAGGCTGCATTGTGTTTCTTGTAAGACTTTGAACTCTCAAAGTGTTTAGGATCGGACAACAACAGATTTTACTCTGTTTTTTGTCTCTCTCTCTGTTTTTGTTTTACACTCAAAGTATTTTACTCTTTTTGTAACACTCGATTATTGTAAACGAAAAACCACACACTTTTATTAGATATATAAACTGTATTTATAGGTTTACATGACACACTTTGACAAAAGGACACGTCTCTAGGAGACAACCCAATGTGGAGACACACACATACATGTGTAACTGTTTTGCAGTTATCGACTCTATTCGTATCTCTTCGGTGTGTGATACGAATAGTTTATACATAACACAAATCAATTACTTAACTATATAATATACGACTCTTCTAAAATAGTAACATGAAGACTTGATCACATTCAACACTCCTCCTTGATCATGGCTTCATCGTTACGCCTAGCTCTTTTCGTAGAACCTCGAACCTTGACTTGTTTAAAGGTTTCGTCAATATGTCTGCTATTTGTAACTCTCCTGGACAGTACTCAAGCTTGATCAACCCATTCTGTTCAGCCTCTCGTACAAAATGATATTTGATGTCGATATGCTTGGTCCTACGATGTTGAACAGGATTCTTCCCGATTGCAATTGCTGATTTGTTATCACAGAAGATCCTTACACTCTTCTCTGTCTTGAAACCAATCTCATTCACTAACCTCTGTAACCATATTGCTTGGTTTGTTGCTGAGCAAACAGCAATGTATTCCGCTTCGGCCGTTGATTGAGCCACCGTCTTCTGCTTGCTAGAATTCCAACAAAATGCACCTGATCCGATCGTAAATACATAGCCACTTGTGCTCTTCTTGTCCTCAACTGATCCTCCCCAATCACTATCAGAAAATCCAACCAACTCTGGTTCTTCTACTTGCTTGAATTGAATCTCGTACGTCAATGTACCCTTGACGTATCTAAGAACCCGTTTGGCTTCTTGAAGATGTTGCTTTAGTGGAGATGTCATGTAGCGAGACAAATAAGAACTCGCATACATGATGTCTGGTCTAGAAGCACAAAGATACAACATGCCCCCAATCATGCTTCTATACTTCGTAACGTCTTCAAGCTTTTCATTCAAGACCTCTTCTGTCTTGCCGTGAGGAGTCAATGGCGTTGACAAGCTTTTGCAATCTTGCATCCCAAATTTCTTCAAAAGCTTCTTTGCATACTTCTCTTGTGAGAGAAATATACCTTCTTCGTTTTGTATCACTTCCATACCAAGGAAGTAATTTAGTTCGCCCAAGTCCGTCATCTCGAACTCATTCTTCATCTCCTCTTTAAATTGTTCAATCTTCTTCTTGTTGCTTCCCGTGACTATGATGTCATCAACATATAAGCTAACCACCAGTATCTCCTCCCATGTCTTTTTTACATAGAGTGCTGCATCATTGATACTTCTCTCAAAACCATTCTTGAGAAAGTAACCATCAATGCGCCCATACCATGCTCTAGGTGCTTGCTTTAAGCCATAGAGTGCCTTGTAGAGTTTAAGAACTTTTCCTTCCTCCCCTTCTTCTACAAATCCTGGTGGTTGTTCTACATAAATCTCTTCTTCCAAGTTTCCATTTAGAAACGCTGACTTCACGTCCATTTGAAAGATTTTCCATTTGTGTTGAGCTGCAATCGCCATTACGGTTCTTATCGTATCGTATCTTGACACGGGTGCAAAGGTTTCAAGATAATCCACACCATATTCTTGTGTGAATCCTCTAGCCACCAATCTCGCCTTGTGTTTGATTGCTTCTCCACTTGCATTAGTCTTCAAACGAAAGATCCATTTGACACTAATCACATTTTTATCTCTTGGTCTCTCCACAACTTGCCACGTCTTGTTCTTTTCTATCATCCTCAACTCTTCTCTCATGGCTTCTATACACTTCACGTCATTCATTGCTTCCTCCAAAGCCTGAGGTTCTTCAGCCATCATAAGACACATTTCGTGTATATGAGCCATCTCTTCAACTTTGTCTATTTGTTCCATCAAATCGTTGATCGATTTGAATCCTCTTGGACCAACAGAGTTTTCTCCTTCTTCAACCGTGTTTTGGACTCCTCCTTTTGAGATTTGCAGCCGATTGAATGCATCACTTACTTGTTCTACTTGAGCGTTTATATCGTTGTTTGCTCCTTGATCTCCTTGTTCCCTTGAAGACTGGATTTTGAATTGTGACATAATTGATTTCTCTACTTCCTTCTTCTCCCAATTCCATGTCTTCTCTTCATCAAATGTCACGTCTCTTGACACTTCGATCTTCTCTTCACTTAATAAGAACACTCTGTATCCTTTTGATTCATTGCTATAACCAACAAATATCCCTTGCCTGGCTTTAGCGTCAAGTTTTCTTCTTTTCTCATTTGGCACATGTACGTAACATACACACCCAAATATCTTCAAGTGACTAACACTTGGTTTCTTCCCACTCCATACTTGTAATGGAGTCACACCTTTCTCCAATGGCTTCGATGGTAATCTATTTAGCAAATAAGTTGATGTTGCAATAGCTTCAGCCCAAAACTTATTTGATAAACTCCTCTCTGTTAGCATCGATCTAGCCATTTCCACAAGCGTACGGTTCCGTCTCTCCGCAACACCGTTTTGTTGTGGAGTGTAGGGTGTTGTTACTTCATGATGTATGCCACTCTCTTGACATAGCTTGATGAATTCTTTTGAAAAAACTCACCACCTCCATCTGTTCTAAGCCTCTTGATCCGGGTCTCCGATTGATTTTCCACATAAGGCTTGAATATCTTGAATTTTGAGAACACTTCACTTTTGCTCTTCAGAAAATACACCCATGTCATCCTCGAGTAATCATCAATAAATGTTAGAAAGTACTTACTTCCATTTATTGATTCGGTTTGCATTGGACCACAAACGTCCGAGTGTATGAGCTCTAATACGTTGCTTGTATTGTTTTTAGAACTTCTTGGAAAACTCCTCCTTGATTGTTTTCCCATCTCACAAGACTCACATACACCTTTTATTACTTCGAACTTTGGAAGATCTTCTACAGTCTTTAGCTTTTGCATTGTCTCCATCTTGTCAAAGTTGACATGACCAAAACGCTTATGCCAAAGATTTGTCTTTTCTTCTTTCTCTTCGAATGCAACATAAGCATCTTCACTTGAATTTTTCCAACGTACGGGAAAACTCTTATCTTCCATCTTGATATCCAAGATCTTTCTCCTCTTTGGATCTTGAATCATGCATTTATTATCTTCAAAGATAACCCGATATCCATTAGATATCATTTGCGAGACACTTAGCAAATTTCTTGCTAGTTCTGGTACAAGAAGTACATCTTTGATGACATGGACTCCCTTGTTCGTAGAGACTCGTATATCTCCTTTGCCTTCAGACTCAATTTTCTCACCATTTCCAATCCTTATGGTGACTCTCTTGTTACGATCCAAGGTACTAAAGTATCTTGCATCTTTAGACATGTGATTGGTACATCCACTATCCACCAACCATGTGTCTTCACAAATTGTTGAAGCTTCTTCTTCTTCAACGGCACTAAAGAGCATATGACATTCATCTCCAATGTCATCTTCTATCTCTTCAAGACTTAGGTCTGCTCTTTCACTTTGTCTAAGTCTGCAATCTTTCGCTATGTGCCCCGGTTTATCACACACATAGCATTTTCTTTCACTGGTCGCTCTCTTTTGCTGAACAGGTCTGTTCTTCTTTCTCCAACAGTCTACCTCACTGTGACTGTTTATTTTACACACGCCACACCACTTCTTGGTCTTCTCATGACGTTTGTTTTGCTTGTTTCCTTTTCTCGAACCAAGCTTTTCTCCATAAAACGCACCCTCATTGATACGCTCTTCTCGGAGACTTAAGCGCTTCTCATGCGCTTTCCAAGTACCTATCATCTCTGTAATAGAGAGAGTTGATAGATCCTTTGTTTGTTCAAGCACAGCAACAATGCTATCGAACTTTTGCGGCAAGGAGATAAGAACCTTTTGAACCAATTGGTAATCGGTCTTGTCTTCACCGTGAACTCTCAGTTGATTACTCATGTTAATCAACTTAGTTGTGAAATCATTAATGGTTTCACCTTCCTCCATCTTCAGATTCTCGTATTCTCTTCTCAAAGTCTGAAGATTGATCATTCGTTGTGAACTTCCTTGGAACTCCATTTCCAAAGCGTTCCAAGCTTCTCTTGCGTTTGATGCGGGAGCGATTCTTGGAAATATTGAATTTGAAACTGCACTTTGAAGGATCTGAAGAGCCATCATATCCTTCATCACTTGATCTTCTCTCTCTTTGATTAACGCCGGTGAGTTTTCAGGAGACGAACTCACAGTAACTCCATTTTCGATGACATCCCACAACTTCCGTGTCTTCAAGATGATGATCATCTTGATTTTCCAAAAGCCGTACGATTCACCATCGAATATTGGAATAACTTGTTGCATTGTTGTCTCCATAGCTCTGATACCATGTAAGACTTTGAACTCTCAAAGTGTTTAGGATCGGACAACAACAGATTTTACTCTGTTTTTTGTCTCTCTCTCTGTTTTTGTTTTACACTCAAAGTATTTTACTCTTTTTGTAACACTCGATTATTGTAAACGAAAAACCACACACTTTTATTAGATATATAAACTGTATTTATAGGTTTACATGACACACTTTGACAAAAGGACACGTCTCTAGGAGACAACCCAATGTGGAGACACACACATACATGTGTAACTGTTTTGCAGTTATCGACTCTATTCGTATCTCTTCGGTGTGTGATACGAATAGTTTATACATAACACATATCAATTACTTAACTATATAATATACGACTCTTCTAAAATAGTAACATGAAGACTTGATCACATTCAACATTTCTGTTGCAATTCTAAAACAATAAAGAGAGCGTCTAAAGTGGATTTTCCCATATCAACTGCTACTTGAAAACACATTAATTCTAAAACAGAGTTAACACTAAGAAACTAATTGGTCCAGTTACATCCCATGAGAACTCTGAGACTCAACTTCCTTCTGACTTGTCTATGAGATAAGCATGTGGCTATCAATATGATCGAAGCTGCATTAATCTGAAAATACTTTTCAAGATTCTTTTTGGTTCACATATAAAAACACTTAACTATCTGTGAGACTGCATTGTGTTGCGTTGCAACTCTGAGAATATCAATGTTCCCAAAGGTCCGAAGTTTATTTTTCCAAAACACATTAAGATCTCATTATCAAAAGAAAAACAAAATCCTATAGAATAGACTTATTATTGTCACACTCTATTACAACTAATAGAGCGTTAAAACTTAATGAAATTCTAAGAACCAAGAACTAAGAAAAAAATCAAAACATATTGTAGACAGGCTTCATATTAGTAGGATAGTACAACCCAAAGTTCTGTTCAGTCCCAGCTGGTTTCTGATTCTCGTTAAACGTCGCGAATAAATACCCTTCAATGCTTCTGTTTGGCCGCTTAGGCGTCCCTGCCCCACTTTCAATATGTTTGACAAAGTTTCTGTTGTATGTAGAAGCGATGTAACGCGTTGTCATGTCCCCGTTACCGTGGGAAGGCCATCCGGTCTCGGACACCACCATTGGTAAATCCATCACTCCTTCCTTCTCCATTGCCCACACGAGAAAGCGTCAAAAATCGCATCAAATAGGTTTGTATACTTCATTTGCCCGTCCTGGACAGCGACATGTTTATTGTTGAAGAGGGCGTAATCGAGACTGATGTGGATGGGATCGGACGCGTAAGCGAAGTAAGGGTAGATGTTGACGAAGATAGGCGTATTGGTTTGAGACAAGAACTTAAGCACAGGAACTAGTTGTTCACGAGCTTGGGGCGAGAACGATCCAGCGGAAGGTGGGTAAGATTGCTCGAGGTTAGACATAGCCACCACGGTGCTTATAGAGATCGGTAGGTTCCTCGACTTGACAAGGCTGGTGAGATACTGCACGACGGGAAGCACGTGAGGACCGATTGGTCCGGGGATGACTTCGTTACCGACGGTGATAACCGTGATGTTTACGTCAGCTAAGTATGGCTCGATGTTGGTCGAGAACCAGTTCTTAACAGCTTCTTCGCTCTGGGCAAGAGCAGCGAGATCTTGGTCCTTAACACCTACGATGACTTGAATATCACGGTGACCACGTAAGGCATTAAGAACCTCAGTGTTGGGGTCGAAGATTCGGATTTTGGTAATCCCTAATGACTTGTAAAAGCTTATAATTAACTTTGGGAGGAGATGGGAGGTTGTTTCCGAGGAGGCCGTAGTTTAAGCCGACGTTTTTTTCTACCACGATTACGGGGGAATTGTCTTCTTTCTTGTAGTAGTAGTTGTTGATCAGAACTGCCGCAATCGCGACCAGGAAGAAGACGAGTATTTGGTTACAGTTCATAATGAAACTCGTTGCCTGCAAAATTACAAGAGTTAGATATAGTTAATATTAGATCAGTTTTCGTATGGATTTTATGTATATAGAGATATCACAACACGATCTTACTTTGTATGAACGATGAAGACAAAGGAGGCTAATTTGATGAGATATTTCCAGTCAAGAAAGCGCTAAGCAGTATTTGGGCGGTGACCCAGGCCTAGCGCCTAGAACGCCTAATCGGGGACTAGACGTTTTTAGGCAGGTTAGGCGTTTACAACATAAAACATTATATATATAAAATTATGTATAAATATATGTTAGAAAAGTATTAAAAAGTTATAAATTATAAATAAAAATAAGAAAAATACATTTATTTAAGTTATATTAACAACATATAAGCATTTATAATTACATATACAAATATAAAAGCGCCTAGCGCCTAGACGGCGCCTAGCGCCTAGACGGCGTCTAGGCGGCTACCTATACCGCTTTCTTGAACACTGGATATTTCACAAAAGGCTCGTATGGTTTCTTTTTTACGTTGTATCAATTATTTATTTATATATATATATAAGAGTATTTAACATATTGATCAAATATAAATTTAACATATATCTTAGCCCAATAATTTTTTTTGTTTTTTTTTGATAAATTCCCTGTTTTATTAATATCACTAAAAATGTAAATTTGCATTATTTAGCAAAATATTGTAGTTTCTTCTCATGGCATTATTTCTTTTTATTATTTTAATTTTCTTTGAAGAATTTGGTGTTTTTTTTTTCCTTTTACAAAATACTGTAATGTCTAGATACTTTTCCATAAGTGCAATAAGTCAATTTATTTTATACTTTTGTCAAAAATTCTAATTCTAGGTTTATTTTAGGGATTTTTCAAGGAATTAAAAACATAAATATGAACGGCCAAAAAAAAAAGGAAAAGTGAAAAAATCGACGATTTCGAGGGATATTCGAATCTTTTGCAAATCGAACAATCCAAAAAAAGAAGGCGATTCTGACGGCTGTAATGTCATCAATCATTCAAACAAAACAACCACTCTTCTCTGTTTCTCTCCTCTTCCATGTTTCTCTCTTACAACATCTCTCCCCTTCCCTTCACCCCCTAAACCCTCTCTCTCTCTCTCTCTTTCCGGGAAAGTCTCTGTTTTGTGTGTCTCCTAAACAGCTCTCTCAGAAACTCATTTCTTCTCTTCCTCCTGCTCTGTTCAAATGGCCACGACCGTCATGTCCCTTGCAGAGAAAGTACTCGAACGACTCTACGGTACTTCCAAATCAGCCGTTTCCGTTGCAAGCGGTGAAACGACGACTCAACGTCATACCCATCATCACATCCACCGTAGCAAAAGCTACGACGAAAACGACAATGACCTTTGTTACAGCGACGAGGATGAATCAGCAATGGAGCTTGTCGAGATCGGTGCTCAGAGGACGAAGAACGTCTTGATCCTCATGAGCGACACTGGTGGTGGTCACCGTGCCTCCGCTGAAGCTATCCGTGACGCTTTCAAGATCGAGTTCGGAGATAAATACAGGGTAAAGAAGACAATGCTGACCATTATGTATAGTTTGTTCAACAAGAAAAGAAATGGTCTTTTTTGATTTTGGTGAGTGGTTTTGAATTATAGGTAATTGTGAAAGATGTGTGGAAGGAATACACAGGGTGGCCATTGAATGATATGGAGAGATCATATAAGTTTATGGTGAAGCATGTTCAGCTTTGGAAAGTTGCTTTTCACAGCACATCTCCCAAATGGATCCACTCTTGTTATCTAGCAGCCATTGCTGCCTATTACGCCAAGGAAGTAGAGGCTGGTTTGATGGAGTACAAGCCGGAGATTATCATTAGTGTTCATCCTCTCATGCAACATATCCCTTTGTGGGTTCTTAAATGGCAAGAACTACAGAAAAGAGTTCTCTTTGTCACCGTTATTACTGATCTCAACACTTGTCATCCTACTTGGTATATATTTATATTATTAGTTTGGTTGTAGTCTTTGAGAGAAGATGGTAGCTGCAAAGTTTTGATTTTTATCTTCGGTGTGGTTTAGGTTTCATCCAGGGGTGAATAGGTGCTATTGCCCGTCTCAAGAAGTGGCGAAAAGGGCCTTGTTTGATGGGCTTGATGAGTCTCAAGTCCGTGTTTTTGGTTTACCTGTGAGGCCATCTTTTGCACGAGCAGTTCTGGTGAAGGATGATCTAAGAAAGGAGCTTGAGATGGATCAAGATCTTCGTGCGGTTCTATTGATGGGAGGAGGGGAAGGTATGGGTCCTGTGAAAGAAACAGCCAAAGCTCTTGCGGAGTCATTGTATGATAAAGAGAACAAGAAGCCCATCGGGCAAATGGTTGTTATATGTGGACGTAACAAGAAATTGGCATCTTCGTTAGAAGCCATTGAATGGAACATTCCTGTTAAGGTATATATGATTAAACTAAACTTCTTAGCATCATTAGAGGTTCATAGGTTTCAAGACTCGGAGATATAATTGATATTGACATTATAGGTTCGAGGATTCGAGACTCAAATGGAAAAATGGATGGGAGCTTGTGACTGCATCATCACAAAAGTAAGAGGAACAGAACAATCTCACCCTTGTTTTAATCACCATTCACCAAAATGTTCATAAAGCTAAAATGTGTACGAATTCTGCAGGCTGGACCGGGAACAATAGCTGAATCGCTGATTCGATCACTTCCAATCATCCTCAACGATTACATTCCAGGACAGGTCGGTTGAGACTTGTATTTTTAATGTAACCAGCTCATACTGTATATGTATAAATTCTCAAATCAATTACCTTTGAAATCAAACAGGAAAAAGGGAATGTGCCATACGTAGTGGAGAATGGTGCAGGAGTGTTCACAAGAAGTCCTAAAGAGACAGCTAGAATCGTTGGGGAATGGTTTAGCACAAAGACAGATGAGCTGGAACATACTTCAAGCAACGCACGTAAACTAGCTCAGCCTGAGGCAGTCTTCGACATTGTCAAAGACATCAACGAGCTCTCGGAGCAACGAGGTCCTCTTGCTAATGTATCTTACACTCTTACCTCTTCCTTTGCCAGTTTAGTTTGATGTCTCACATGTCTTATATTAACATGTCTCCCTTATTAGCTCCTTCTCTGTTCTTTTATTCTTTCCAGTTTTTTTTGTATAATTTATTTGTTAATTATAGTTGTATGTAATAACAAAATTTAAGCAATAGGTTCACGATCTCTTTGCAACATTGTTAGCTTAACTAGAGATTAATGTGCCTATATACTTGTTCATATAGGATAACTGCTTATATCATTTCACATTATTATAAATTTTGTCACTATTTCACAATACTACAGGCTTCTACATTATTAGTATATGATACATTTTCACATAATCTACTTATACATCATTAGTATATATGACACACATGATTTCTAGGGACTTGGGATATTCAAAGCCATGGAAAAACAGAGAACTAACCTCTTTGTTTCTGTTTGCAGAAAATTGCAGGCTCTTTATTAGTTAGTATTCTTTTTTATACAAACCATCACCCTGTTGAAGCCTTCTCATTCTTCATGATCATATGGAATGATTTGACTCTATCTTCTCCAACGATCTCTCTAAGAACATCATCTTCAATCTTCTCAGCTTGCCATAGAGACGGATCCTCAACAAAATCTTCACTGAATATCATACTTGAGACCCACTCTTTCCATGTCGTTCTCCTGTACTTGTCTTCCTCTAGTGTTCCTCTGGACAAGAGTTGATAAACATAAACAACTTTCTGCTGTCCCGGTCTGAATGCACGAGCTATTGCTTGCTTTGTCTTTGAAGGGTTCCATTCCGAGTCAAGCATTATCACCCGTGAAGCAGCGGTTAGACTAATCCCTTCTGCGCAAGCTGTTATCGAAGCCAGTAGGACTCGAGATGGGTTTCCCAGTTCTTCAAATTTGTCTATCACTCTACCTCTCTCGAACAGCTCTAGATCACCGGTTAAGGTTAAGATCTCTCTGCCTCTTTGCCACCTGAAAACGTTCTCAAACAGTTCAATAAACAGACGTATTGGTGCTATGTTGTGGCAAAAGATCAAGATCTTCTCCCTCTTGACCACTCGGTAGACAAGGTTTAGCACAAACATGACTTTAGATCCTTTCTTTGCGTCGTGCTTGAGTTTTTCGACCTCAACAAGTTCTTGTGGGCTGAAGAATTTTGTGCAACAGTTTGAGGTCGTGACCAACCAAGGATGTATAGCTGCCAATGTGGTCTGAAGCTCGACCTCGAGTGGATACCCGTAATAACTATTTATTACATCCTGAAGTTTTGTGAGTATCTTATGCTGTACATCCGTTGAGTTCATCAACAAAGTATAGATCTGTAGACCGGGAAGAGCATCACCACTTCCACTTCCACTCCCTTCATAATTATCAATGAAACTATTAGTCATATTCTTCAACATGTTGAGACCTTGAAGACGTTCATCTCCCACGCTCGCATCAATCTTCTTGGCGATTATATCGATGAAGAGTTTACGTGCTCTGTTCTCCACTAAGTGAGGCGCCTTATTCACACCTTGTCTGGTCTTATATTTCTGATCTAACTCCATTAGAACCTCATGAATAAATTTTGGTCTAGCCAAACACAGGGTGTTGAAGTACTCACAGAAGTTGTTCTGAAACAAAGTACCTGAAAGAAGTATCCTTAAGTCAGTACCAACTTTCATCAAGCCCTTACGTAGTCTTGACTTGGTACTCCTTGGGTTATGTCCTTCATCAAGAACAAGAATCCCGGGGCTCTCTCTTAGAACTTTAGCCATGTATTTCCGATGAGCAAACTTTGAGTCTTCCCTCATTAGAGTCAGAAAGGAGGTGTAACCCATTACAAGAACGCTTGGATGCGCGTGCCATTTCTGTATTTTTTCTAAGCAATCAAGAACATGCATAACATCTTTGCTTGGTTTCGGAACTCCATTGAACTGAACTGTGCTGTTATGTTTGAAGGTAGAGTAGGTTTGTCGACCATGGATCAAATAAACCGGAACTGGGATCTCCCATTTGATGAACTCCTTGTACCAAGTGTAGAGAGTTGTTTTAGGAGCAAGAACCAAAGGTCTTTTCCCGGGGAATAGCTTTAAGTAGCTTGTGAGGAAAGCAATGATTAGGAAAGTTTTACCAGCTCCTGGTGTATGAGAGATCACACAACCACCTATGTTATCTGAAGTGGGATCCATAAGTGCGGGTTCCACAGATCCTGCTATATTTCTCCAGAGAAACTCAAAAGCTCGTTGCTGATGCATATGTAGTTTTATCTTAAGCTGAGGTATTAATGCCCAAACATTGTCACTTTCTTCAACCGCAATCAATTCCAAAGAATCACTTGACATAGTGAAATCTTTTCTTTCAGCTTCTTCGTGGCCTAATTTAGTCTTTAGGTCATGCTCTTCGATCTGCTTAGTCTCTATGGTCCATTTCTTATGTTCGGCCTATTCAAACCAAGCCATGGTATACAATCATTTACAAGCCAACTAACATCATACATTTGTAAGTTGTGAGTTTCACTTACAAATGGTGCAGAAACATGTTTTATCTCAATTCCTACATGACCACATAACCTACAACACAGCCCGATTTCTTCATCCAGCCTATATTCGTGCTCACAACCGCTTCTCGCCTTTTCAAAAGCCTTGTTGTCCACTCTTGCCTAGAGATTTTGATACACCACAACAATGGAATTAGCGGGCACATGCTTGCATATATAGTTTTAGAAGAGATGTTTCAAAGAGACTTATATATACCTCGTTGTCGTCAAGAATGTAAGAAGAAGCTAAGCAGAGTTCCATTTCTCTCCATAACATCTCGTTCTCTGAAGTCTCTCCTTCATCATCCTCATCAGAGGTCTGTTCCATATCCCTGGGCAATTTAGATACGAAATTTGTCTTCTTTAACTCCTCCCACTGTTCAACAACACTGGTGGGATCGTCCTTGGCTGCAATTGTTACCTCAATGTTGTTCATGTATGTATCTATCAGCTTATTATATGCACCTGCACTCAATGTTACTTTCTTAAAGACCCGTGGACGTTCCTCAGAATCCTCAGTTTTTGAAACAACTGACCGCGATGGTCGGGATATTCTTTTTTGAACAGACTTCATCACATGGTTAGGACCTTTCCAACACAGATCAGCTTCCATCATCTCTTCCATTTCCGTCATTTTCTTCCCATATTTCACAGCTTTACTTCGGTATATATCAATCTCATCAAAGTACTGACTTCTTGAGAAACTGCCACCCCCACCCAACAAGTTAGCATTAAGACCAAACTGTTCCAACGGTATAGGCTCAAATACCGGAGTGAAAGGAATAACACAAATCTCGGATTTACGCTCTTTTCGACCAAGTCCATTTCCTTTCCTCTTCTTCACCAAACCAGTCTCGTCTCTTCGAACTTTTTTTGGTATCTGTTCTTGAGAATTAGTTATTCTTTTCTTGAACAAACATGACAATGGTACATACAAATTATCATTAGTATAACCATCTTCATGATCACTATGTTCTTCTTCTTCTTCTTCCTCACTCTCCACATTAATAACAGCCAATTTATCATACCGGCGGTATGGCATCATACGCACCCAACCGTCATTTGTATCTGGCTGATAATCACATCCGGTATATATATCAGGTCTCACTTTCCTTCTCTTGGACCGACGCAGTTCGACTACCTCGTCGTCTTCAGAATAACAATCAGTTTCTTGCTTTATATCTTGAGAATCATCGACTATCATATCAGCTGGATTAAACTGAACCACTTTTGACAACGAAACACCGTCTTCAACAGTAATATTCATCGAACTCATAGAACTGCTAGAGCCTTCATCTGTTATAATCTGATATACCATCTTGGTTTGCACTGTTCTAATGTGAAACACAATGCTTTTCGTAATTGAAGTAACAGTCAACCAAGAAAGATCCGGCAAGAACTTTCCCAACGAAAGTCTTGTTCTTGTCAACGAAGTGCAGTCCTCAGAGAACTTCCACCTGTAGGAATGATCAGTACTTTGTTCCTTGTAAAACTTCTGAAGAATAGAGATTTGGTTTAGACTGATGACCACAGAATCTTTATTGATTCTTTGTTTATCAGAAGCAATGCAGCCTTGGTCTATGTAAATTCTAACATTGATCTTGCAAGAGCATTCAGACTGATCATGAGGCTTCCTCTCTATAGAAACTATCCTCGCATCAACCCAAACCTATGCAAGAAACAATTGCCGAGTATTTTTATGAGTTCGAAGATGCAGAGTATTTAAAGAAAAAAAGATATTCAAGATATACCGGTTCCAAGTCATCCTCATGGAGAGGATAGAGAACACAAACATCGATGTCAGGCCTAAGGAAACAGATACAGTCGGTCAATGTCGCCTTTCTTGATCTGAGACGAAGCCTTTGGAACGGACGGATATCTAACAACACATAACCATTCTCTAACAGACGTATTGCCATCTTTCCATCTTCGATTCTTATGTATTCCACAGCATTCCATGTACCCGAGCAGAAGAACTCGAAAGCTAAGAGTAAAAACCGATATATTAAGTCAAAAACATTGTTCTCCAATATTCACAGTAAGAAACTTTTATTAAGAGTGAAAATTAAACGACACTTACGGCATGGATCAAAGGGATGCTTCAAACCATAGAAACGTCTTTTCTTCATCTTTATAATCTTTTGGATCAGTCAACCAACCACACAAGTAAAATCAAAACCCAAAAGTCAGATGCATATTTTTCATAGCAATAGTAACTCAAAAGATCAGCAGAAAAGGACAGAACAGAGTGCTCTGCTCATTTGAGCTCATGCTTAGTTGATTAAGGGAAAGGCTAAGTGCAGCTGTGCATGTAATTAAAATTTGGTTATAATAAATTTATAATGATGCCTCTATCTTTCCAAATCAAATGCACACAAGCAACTCTGTAAATATGACAAATTTTAACGTTAAGAATCCAAAAAGTCCACAAATTTTAGCATTTGTTATTTTAGGTAAAGAACAAAACCCAAATATTTTCCTGGATCACAGAGCCGAAAGGGGAAAACATAAAACTTTAGTCACTAAAGGCTAAAGCATCGTTATCACTGCAATTAAAAAGGTAAAAATAAATAAATTAAAAAAAAAAAGTAACAATTCCCCTATGATCAACAAAACCCAGATATTTCAAGAAACAAAGACAGTGAAGGTGATGATTTTGGAAGCAAACGATCATGATCTAGACAGCAGAACCTTAAAGCCCAAGCAGCAACAAGAGACTCAGATTGAAGTCAAGAAAAGATGATCGGAGAAGAGAGTTAGTGAGTCGACCTTGGAAACAACACCAGATTGTGCAGTGAAAATGGAGAGACCAAGAGAGATAATTTACTGTTCCGAGATTCAAGGGTAAAAAATATGTAGAGGAAAAAAAGGACGGAGAGCTCAATACAACACACTACTAGTTATACTTATATCAAAATCTTGGCCACTGCGAAGATCTTAAATTTACATTATATATTGTGCCAAAATTTGCATATATTTGTGTTTTTTTTTTTTTTTTTTTTTTTTTTGGCAACAGTTTACAAGAATGGCTCAAACGAGCCAAAACGAAGAAACATTGTTTACATAGGTAACCAAATGCGGAACTGAACGAACTCGTCGAGCTAGATTATCCGCTTTACCATTCTGAGAGCGAGGTACATAGACCAATGCAAACGAATCAAACTCCTCTCTATCCGCCTGTATGTCCTCCAGATAAGGCGTAAAAGCTGGCCACTCAGCAGGTGAAGACACCATCTTCACTAAGTCAGAGCAGTCGGTGAGAAAAACAACAGATTGATTATCCGCCCCAATCATACAGCGCATAGCCCAAATAAGGGCCTCGATCTCAGCATGAAGAGGGGATAGACTCCGACGCAGGTTGGCAGCACCCATAGTGGTGGTATCTCCCCCGGGTGATATACAGTACCATCCGCGGCCCGCATAGCGATCTGTTGCTTTCCAAGAGCCATCAACAAAACACATATAACTCGATAAAGACCTAGCAACACTCAAAACCCCGTTTCTACCTGGTGGAACCACATCATGAGCATTCGATGTGAGATCCATATCGTCGACTTGGGCGAGAGCATATATTTGTTATTTGTATAAAAAAATATGACAGCGATAGGCATGTGTAATGAGTGCAACACTGTTAAATTAACACAAAAAATGTATTTTTAAGGCGGAAAAATAATTTTCAAATATTTGTTATATGTAATTAAGGTTCATTTTTCAAAAATTAAACAGCCGTTATAACTTTTTAAACTAACGCTAAGCTGTTCTGAAAAAGTGAATGAGTAAAAAAAAAAATGAGCAAAAAAGGATTAGGAAAAGAAAAAAAAAGAGATTTACTGAGATGTTATACATTTTTAGGTAGAATCGTACAAAATTTTTTTTTTATTACTATCATATTTCGGGTGTTTTTTTTATATTCAGCGTACTCTTGTTTTATGTTATAGGAAAAAACATAATTACAAAGAATGTCATTGTTATGTTAGACGCCACGTCAGCAACGTGTATTAAATAACTGAGACGTAAAGCGTTATAACGGTAATGACGGCTGAGTTACAGTATATTGCGGTTGATTTGTGGAAAATGGCTGAGTTATGAGAAATCGGCTAACTTACAAACATAAGTCAGCCTGAAGTTACAGCTGACTTTATAAAATATGGCTGAGTTATGAGAAAATGGCTGAGTTACGAGCATAATTCAGCCGTAATTACGGCTGAATTTTTACCCAATGGTTGAGTTGTCAAAAATTTGGCTGAGTTAATACTTCGTCACAGCTGAATTAACTTTCTCCGGCTGGCTGAGTTATGAACAACGGTTGATTTATGAGATATCATTACTGCTGAGCTATGGTTAAGTATTATAACTCAGCCGTCACAGACTGGCTTATCAGAAAACTCGGCTGAAAATCTGTATGTCAGCCATATTGTTTAATAAGTCGATCGTAACTAAATGATATTCTAGTAATTCAAAAGTGAAGGATTTACATGTTTTTTACATTGTTCTTCACTTCTTAATTTTCCTTATTCTTCTTCATTTTCATTCATGGATCCAGTTTCGGTAATTGTTGTTTCCTGTAATTGGATAAAGAAACACAAATATGTATTTAACACCAACGATAGAGGGTGTAGAGTTGTGCAGATAGATGCGGAAACAATGCACGACAAGCTTGTGAAGCTTGTTCTCGATGACTACGGATTGAACGCGTTAAGCCATCAGCTAAATTTGAGCTACATATTCTCGAACAAGACACTGAAACATATATCGCATGATACTCCATCAGTTTATGTCTCCAATGATCGAGAGTTGCAATGTTTTTTGGGAATATGGAAAATCGATTAGCTACGTCTCTGTGTGGAGTTTCTGGCAAAAAAGTCTACCAAAATTAGTGGTAAGGACGGATTGAGAGGAAAGATGAAACAGATAATAAGTCAGACAGAAAGCATTATAACTCAGCCGTCATATAAATCTACGAGAACTTTTGTTTTTTCTTAAATATTATAACTCAGCCTAAAAGTATATAAATCAGCTGTTTCCTTTAAGTTTACTTCTTGTTATAAGTCAGTCACCAAACATTATAACTCAAATGTCATATGAATCTAAGAGACATTTTGTTTTCGCTTAATTATTATAACTCAACCATCAAGTAATAAAATTTAGCTGTTTACTTTTATTTCATGTTATAAGTCAGCCACAAAGCATTATAACTCAGTCATCATATGAATCTACGAGACATTTTGATTTTCCCTTAAGTATTATAACTTAGCCGTGAAGTAATATAAATCAGACGTTCACTTTCAGTTTATTTTTTTGTTATAAGTCAGCCACCAAGCAATATAACTCAGCCGTCATATGAATCTACGAGATCTTTCGTTTTTCCCTTAAGTATTATAAATCAGCCATGAAGTAATAAAAATCAGACGTTCAACGTCAATAATGACGTGAAATCGTTTGCTGATGTGTATTTCTTTTAATATTTATGGAACTAAAAATGAAAATTTAACCCAGGATGTTAATTGTAATTACACGTAAAACACTAAATATATGAGTAATTTTTAGAAAATGTATAATATACAAGCAATATTCCTATTTTCTATAACTTCTGAGTAATTTGTTCAATAAAAGGTAGTAAATCTACAATTGGACTATCAGCAAACAAACCAAAGAAGCGGAGAGGGTTTAAGAGAGGGTAATCTGGTAATTTCACGTATTTACAACTTTTTAACTAACAGACGGTTGTGATTTATTATAATTTCATTTACTAAGTAGGATATCTTTTTCAAAACTAGAAAGGCAAGAGATCCACTTCAAAGATATGGTGGTAAATCTTTGACGAAGATTTGGTGGTAAGTCTTTGACAGCTGAGTCTGAGTGTTCCTTATAATAAGCTATGGGAACTAGACATACATGCCTACAATATATACAGCTTAACAAGAGAAGTAGTAATCTACAGTAAAAAAAATTGTGAAGGGCAAGAGAAACTAGATATAAGGAGTGCAGAGTTGTCATCTGTCAAGAAGAAATCGAGGTATTACAATCACCTTATTTACAAAACACAATGTTTTTGTTACAAATCAAAATTTTTGTTTTTTATAGTATAAGTTATTGGATTCTAAAAGTTTGATGAAAAATATCACAGATTCAAATATATATGAAACAATTTTATATTATATATATCGTCGTCGTGTTTTCTTTATGAATCTTTGTTTATTTTTTTTTATTTCAATCATTTCAAAGAGTTTAAATCCTATTTTTTGTATAAAATATTTGAGTGGTAAGTGCCACTCATTTCTCTTCTCACTCAGATCAGCGAGTCTACATTTGAGTTATTTCAGACTCAGTTGGTTTATCGTTTAAGTTAAAATCAGTGTTCAAGAAAGCGCTAGGCGGTATCTAGGCAGAAACCCAACGCCTAGCCTAACACCTAAAACGTCTAGTCGGAGACTAGACGGTTATTAGGCGTTTTAGGCGTTAACAACATAAAATATTATATATATAAAATTCTGTAAAAATATATGTTAGAAAAATAAAATAATAAAATAATTATAAACAAAAGTTAGAAAATACATTTATTTAAGTTACATTAACAACATATAAACGTTTATAATTACATATACAAATATAAAACTTAATAACTTAAATATATATAATTAAAAGTCAAAAATAAATATTCAAATAAAATATATGTAATTTTAAGCGGTTCAGGCGGTCATCTAAGCGTCTGCTGAGCACTTAGCGCCTAGACAGCGCCTAGGCGGTCGTGTAGTCCGTTTTCTTGAACATTGGTTAAAACAAAATAATAGAACTGACTTGAGATTTGTTGGATCAAAACTCTCCTACAGTACCCATAGACCACGTTTATTGGTGGTTTCTTAGAGGGTTTTTGAAAAATAAAAAATTAAAAAGTAAAGAAAATGTATGAAAGAGACAAAACAGAGTTTCTGGTTTGAGAAACGATGGTATGCAAATGAGAAGCTCTTGTTCTTACGTGGTATGTTACTTAGGTGTCTTGTTGTAAGTAGTCCAAATTGTTTTTTAAATTAAATAATATTCTTTCCGTTTCAAAATATAAGATGTTTTAACTAAAGCACGCATATTAAAATGTTTTTACTTTTAACATGCTCAACCAGTCAGAAATAATACTGCATAATATAAAATATTAAACTAATCTAAAATTTGCATAGAAAATTGAAAACATCCTATATTATGAAACAAAAAACTTCTCTTAAACATCTTATATTTTGAAACAGAAGGAGTAATATTCTACTTTTTAGAGATTCATTTTTAACTGATGCAGATGCTCTTAGCAATCCATAACACCCTGATATCTAAAACCCACAAAAATTTACCCTAAAAACTAAATTTAATTACAAATATTTTAAAAATAAATATTTTTCAATTATATAATTAATTCATGTTATTTTAATTTCTTTTAGAAAATAATATTTAATAGAAAATATTATATACATTTACCTTCTTTTTTGGTCAGCTATAATAACTAAAAGAAAATATTTAGATTACACAACTTATCAAACCAAAAGTCTTACCTTTTACAAAGATTTTGTTTTTTTTTTTTCTTTTGGGATAAATTCCCTTTAAAGTTACAAAATAATTTCTTTTACAATGCCTATAGTGATTTATATGTAAAATCTAGTCATTTGGGCTCTGAACATTTAGGTACTGATTAGTGTAGAAACAAAAGAAAATCCTCTTAGAACAGCTTATGCTAATTATATTAATTAGTTTTTTCCTATTAAATTAAGCATAAAATGGGAATGCGACCTTGTTTTTTTACTGAAGCAAATATAATAATTTTAAGGAAAAAGGTGAAAAAGTGGAACATTTTATTTTGTTTAGAACTACTTTCTTTCCAAAACCATTAATCTATGATAATAGTGATAAATTATTTTGTGAGTTTACATCAATCAAACTACATGAAAAAGTATATATATTTACTATTTGGATCCGTAGCACCGAAACAATTTAGAAAACTTTGTGGTATTTCTAACCGTTGCCTTACCCCTCAAGTATTTCTAACCGTTGCCTTGCTTACTTCCTTGCTTACATAATTTGCTAGTCCTTCAGTCTCTGTTTTCATTCAAGTCCTTGAATTGTATTATGATACACATTTATATAGTCTAGACGTTAAATTTTTAATTCTTTCTTATTATGAGTTTAATTGCTTCTTCGATTTTTAGGTTGAGCAAGCCTTGATTATTCAGCAAGTTTCATCCTCTGCCGCACTCGATCTCTCTCTGCAGACATGAGTTTATTGGTTTTACAAAGCAGGTATCTTGCAAAGTTTCAACACATTTCTTTATTATCCTCTCTGTTTTTGTATTACTAAAAACACTGTATGTTTTTAGTATTCTCAAGTTGTATTGCTTGTTGTTGTTGGGACAAAGTCAAAATCCTGATAATCCCCAGAACTTAAGTTTCTCCGGACTCTTGTGTTGTGTTTTACATTCAAACTACTAGAATTGTAGTGAATCATCCTGCTAGCTCCTCTAACATGATGGATGATCATATTTGCTGTCTTACAGTAACAATGTTCCGAAGACACCTCAACCAGTGAAGAGGACGAAAGAGAGCCAGCTGGTTAGTATGGCTTAAGCTATTGCTCTGTAATCACATTTTGAAAGGTGTAACATTCTAACAAAATTTATGGTTTTCAGATCCAGGACCGAGAACTCCTCACAGTGACTATTGGGTGTGACAATTTCAGAGAAGCCGTGAAACTACCTCTTGGTGTAGACATTAACGAGTGGTTGGCCTTGAACAGTTAAGACACAAATCATTATGATCTGTAATTACTCTTATCATCCAAAATTCATTATTTGATCTTAATTTGATTCCTTTTGTGTCTTTCCTCTTAGCTGTAGCTTTCTACAAACTAATAAAACGTTTATATGCTACTCTTGAAAAGTTGTGCACAACCACCAAATGCCCAGATATGAAGGCTGGAAGGTAAACTATCTTTTTCAGTCTTGATATTCTCATCCATCAAATCCCAAAGCTTCTAAACATGATGAATTGATCGTATAGCATTGTTACAATCTTTCTCGGTCTTATACTTTGCAGATATGAGTATGGATGGGTGGATGAACGTACTGGAAAAAGGCATAAAATGGGTTCATCCCCTAAATATATCGAGTCTGTCTTGAATTGGATTCGAATTCAAATAGATAACAAAACCATTTTTCCGAAGATATTTGGTATACTTATTTGTGAAGCTAATTCATATATAGTTTTAAACATCATTACGTTAGTTTTTAGTTTGTAACACTTGTTTTGTTTTTTTTTTTATCTATTCAGGAGAACCGTTCCCTTCAAACTTTGTGGATGTCGTGAAGTGCATTTCGAGAAAATTGTTTCGTGTATATGCACACATGTATTATTCTCACTTTCGAACGATTGTGAAACTCAAGGAAGAAGCTCATCTAAACACTTGCTTCAAGCATTTCGTTCTCTTCATATCTGTAAGTTGATGAATCTTCTCTGGATCATGTTGAGTTCTTAGGAATTAATGTTCTATTAGTTGATTGTAAAACTTTGTATAACGATGATACACGGTTTTTGGAAACATGCAGGAGTACCAGTTGGTGACTAATAAAAAAGAGTTGGCTCCTCTAGAAAAACTCATCAAAATTATTTTGGAAGCATAAAAATCTCTGATCATGTATGTTCATTGGCTTTTACAAAATGAGTTGATGTAATGCAAACATTAAATGATCTTGTGAGGTTTCAATCAATAAAAAAGGATCAATATATCTATAACGATGCTGGAATGCAAATGCGTTGGACCGCTTTTTAGCTTCATTGTGAGAACCAAAAACCAAGTCATGTGCTAATGATGTGGATAGACTCTCACAATTCGTTTCCAAAGCCCTAGGTGCTAACGTTTTAGCATCAGACACTAATCAAGCTGAAACTTGGTGGACTCATGCCTTCTTCACGAGAGTAGGAAGCTGAAACTTGGGTTCTCGTAAATTAATTGAGAAGGCGCAATGTCCTTCACATCCAGTTGTTGCATTGAATTTGTTATATCATCCACAGTGAAGGGAATGCTGCGTTTAGATTCATTGCCTAGCGTTTAGTTGAGGAAGCTTATATAAAGAGATTTTACCACAAATTTTTTTTAGCTAGGTTACCTCGAGGTATCGTCCAAAAGAAACAAGCTGCTTACGGCACGGTTCGGATCCACCATCACTCTAAGCTTTTCCATAACCTTATTGTTTCGAATACCACGCAGACAATTAATACCATATATATATAGACAGAATTTAAGATTAGTCATTTACAAGTAAAACATACATGATACGGAATGCTCGGACGGCAACTATCCCAGCACATTGTGCTTATTGCGTATAGCTGCTGCATACTTAGAACCTGCACAAGAAAAGCAATATCAATTTTCACCACATGGAAGAATAATGATCCAAGGGACACAGACTTAACCGAGTAGAATGAGAGACTACGTACCGAACAAAATTTTCTTGTTATTTCTTCAGAGGTCATTTTCCACTTTCCATCAACGACCTGAACAGAGAGCCAAAAGAATTTAAGTTTACATAAGCAAACAATGTAATGGAAAGATACAAAGATTAGCATATGTAGCATCAACTAAGAATTTTCACCAGAAAATCAACAGCCTCCCTGATATGCCTCAACTCATCCAAAGCTGAGCCAGCATACTGTAATTACAACCCAAAAGATGTGAGAATGTGTGTAACAAAATGATAAGCATGAAAAAATTTGCTTACTTCATCAGTAGCCTCTACACACCACTTCGCTAATTCAGCCAAACCTACATTAGCGTAATCCCCATAGTCTGGTGTGCAACACACATGACGTTGAAGAATACTGTACAAGTTTATTACAGAGAAATTTCTATCAACCCAGGAGAAAGAATTGGTTTGAGATAGAAAAAAAAAGAGGAGAGACATAAGTGAACATGCTTGTTGAAAAGCTGAATATTAATGAAGGAGAATATTTGCGTGAATACTTTGCTGACTAGGAAGGGTGGAACCTGCATTATGCATGTAATCAAGTGGATCAGTCGGAAGCCAAAAAAAAAAAAAAAGTTAAGTTTTACTATTTTGTTAACGGATCCTCAAACTCACATTGTTTGCTTTCATTAGATTCAGGTAACTTCTCAGGCTTCCCACAATACGTTGCCAATCACGGATCCAATCTTTTCGGTATAACAATGTACTTGGTGGCTGTACATATCATGTAAACATGTCTTATACACAATACTCTAAATTATAAAGTTATATATCGATAAATAGAAACGCATGCAATATAGACATTACCGGTTTACAAAAGTCAAGGTGACGACGGATCTCGTCCTTTAGTTTATCTCTGATCATTCCATATATCTTCTCGACGAAATCAGTAAGCTGCTTCTTGAAAAGCATTGCAGGTTGCTTTGGTACGACTTGGCTTTGTCCATCCAGAGAAGAGACTCGAACACCTCTCATGACTCCCTATTTGCATTGTAAAAATAAGACACAACAGACAGGAACTGAAGCAAATAAATGTAAGAAAGACACATTTTAAAAAGATTCGCAGCTTCTTACGCTGGACGATGGCACTGTCGAGCTTCTGAATGTGCGTTGCAGTAGGCAAACTAACATAGCTGAATTAGATAACCAATACGCCAAAACCTTGTTAGTATCTGTAATTAACTCTTTATTATCTGCATCCTGTAATAGAAGTGAACATTTTCAAAGTTTAGGCTTCTAGAACATGTAGATTAATTTAGTTGATAAATGTTTATGAACAATGAAGAAGCAAGAAAGAATCAGCTTTACTTCAATGGCAGAAGCTATTGTTTGAACGATACGGCTAAAGATGTTGGTACTTTCTAGTTCAAAAGATCTCCAGTGAAGGAGACATTTGTAAATGACAGATGCAACAACAGGCTTGTCTCCATTATATCCAAGGTTTTGTGAGATGCACTTCACTAGTATTGCCTGGTTTTCCTGAATGAAATGAAACCAAGACAAAATGACATGAATACATTATATTGACCCGGGTGGTGACATAGTGACCATACAAGCACAAACCAAAAGGCTACTTGAGTTACCGAATCACAAAGCTGATCTACTCTTATCGAAACCATTTCAAGTTTTGTGGCCAGGTCTATATTTCTAGCCTCTGCCTCGGAGAACGCTTTTCTCAACTCTTCTGCGTCCTGTCGTTCAGACTGAAGCGAAGCCTGTAATAAAATATGACATATACACTTCACCATATTATGGGCCACCTAATCAACATATATCTACTAACTTTGATAGCTAGTGAATACATGAAAGGATCATCTTATCAGTGAAAACACACATACCTTTAGAGCCTCCACCTCTGATGTTAATGAATTGATTTTTTCTTCAACTCTCAAGCACATAAAGTGCATAGCCTCCTGTATAAGGAATTTTTTGCACATTGACCATATAGTCTCTTGATTAGTTTCTCAGTGAGTTAAACAAGAGTGACGCTAATTAAGAGGGTTCTTAGCATATATAACCTGAATACTCGTAGCAATAGCCTCCGTAAAAGGATACGTATCCTGTGACATCATAAACTTGAAAATTCAATCAGAAAAATATCACATGAACAAATAATTTATATATGAGCCAACTAGAGTACCAAAAATTAAAAACATTGGCGGTTTGTAAATTATCTCAACATGTACCATCATTTTCAAATCAGAGCCCTCGGTTACGACACGGCCGAGTTGAAACAAGATCAAGTTCAACTGTGAAAGAAAATAGTAATCTTAAAACCAGAAAGAAAAAAAATGGAGGTTGGAGGGTGAATCGTCGATTTAGGTCTAGGGGTTTTGAAATATTGACTTGAATTGTGCTCGTACGTACGTGACTCGTGAATAAAATTTTTGATTGGGCTTAGGGCACTAAAGTTTTGGTCTATTTAAGGCTCAATATTGCTTTGCTTGTTAATGGGTTTCCAGATATCCGGAATTCTTGCGATTTTACAAAATGAGTTGATGTAACGTTACCAGTTAAATTATTTATTATCTTGTTTGTGATATCATATAGGCTATGTGAAGACTGAAGAGGCATAACACTTGTTGACTTAATTACTCAAAAACTACATGCTGTTTTATTCTCCGGTGACGAACTACTTGCTGTTTAATTATAATACTTGAAACTAATAGTATATAAACTTGACCTTGGTTGTGTACCTAATTTTAGGTCTAACTCAAGTAATTGATGATATATATGATGACAAATATTTCAAGAACAAAGCAGAGAGTTGATGATGAAGATGAGAAAATGGGCACTTGAGTGGAAGTTTGAGTTCGTCATTATGGAAGGTTTTTCTAAAATTCAAGAACACCTTCCTAAAAGCTATGTAATCCTTCCAAAAGCTATGGAATCCTTCCTAAATTTTTTAAAAATGTGTTTTTAAATCTATTTATATGTGTTTTGCTTTATTGTATCACATATTACTTCGTGATATATAATGATTTGATTATGTGCCCATATTGGTGTTTTACAATAAAGGTAGCAAATAGAAATATCCAACATTATGTTTTAGGAAGATCTTCCTAAACGTCAATGAACTCTTCCTAAATTTCAAGGAGTTCTTCCTAAACGTCAATGACTCCTTTCTAATGCTCTTTTTTTCTATTCATGACGGTCTTCCTGAAATTCAAGAAATCATTCATAAATATATGAGAATCCTTGAATGTTACATTCAAATCCTTCTTATATGTTTACTGGTGAAAACACAGCTATCTACCAAAATATCGAGATAATTAATACAAAACCTTCCTGAATATGTTTTAAAACAAGTTTTGTGGTGAAAACCATTCAAACTATCTTTCATAACCAAAATCCTAATGCTAAAACAAAGACCATGTGAATACAAAGACTCAAACTGTATATACTTCAATCTCATATGGCAACTGAAGCATTCAATCTTGTATGAGCACTGTTCGTCTTTGATTCTGAGTATTATTGCAGCTCCAATTATTTTTGACCATATTTGTGTCTCTACAAAGTTAATTACCACATGAACTACCAATGTTACCACAATAATAAGAGTCAAACACATCATGTATTGCATTAGATGCACTGATTATGAGAACAATTCCACAGCTACAGCAATACTGCTACTACCTTGTAATCAGAAGCTAACTGAAGCAAATTTTGAATTACATACTCTTATCTCCCCAATTGAGAGAAGTATATGATAAACTCCAACAAGCAATGATCAATCCCCATTTCCTGCAATAAAAAATGAAAACAGGGAATATGTTTCAGGAAAGTCTTTCTGAATTTGCAACAATGCTTTTGAAATTTTCAAATGTGACTAAGAAACACATCAACACACAAGCAACAAACAATATGGTGATTTAGGTTTTTTAGGGATTTGGAAAAGTCAAAATCACATACATACAAAAAGTTACAATGCTTACAATTTTTACAATAAAAGAAGAATAACAAGTGAAAATTGATATAAAGCTTATACTAGGAAGACCAGATGATGAATAGTGACACGAAGACGAAGAAGATGATCGGGGAAGAAGAAGAATCGTGAATCTGATGCGTGAACGTGATACCACCGTTGATTGACCGACGATGATACACCGATCGACGATGACTCATCTCCGATTCAGATCTGGTTGGGTTCGTCGGTGGTACACCGTTTGCATTTGGTTTTGGAATCGACGAAGAGGGAGAAGTGAGAGAGAACTCGGTGGTTACAATGTCACGATTTTGTTTCTGATGTGAGAGAAATTATTGTATTAATTTATTGATATTTTATTTTTAATGATATACAAATTTGTGCTAAATTTGGAATATTTAAATATGTATGCTAGTTTTGGAAGAAAAACTAAAATGTGTGCTATTTTTATCAATTGCTCTTAAATATTCAATGGAGAATTTGAGTATCCTGTCTAAAATTTTTACCGAATACATATTAATAAACATTGCCTAATGAGTAGTTATTTAAACTAAACGAACATAGGACAAAAAATGACGATGCATACAAGATAAGACAAGAGGGGACAAGTTGGGACGAGACAAGACAAGACGGAACATGATGGGACGGGAAATATTTCCTGTTACAAAGTAGATACATCTAGGTTATATATGCACAATAATTCAAACTAAAACCAAACTGAAATCTAATATTTACATTTTGTATCAATATTGTAAAAAAATTTATTTTATATATTTAAAATAATATGATTCAAACTCATTTTCAAATTTAAAATTTATATGAGAAATAAAGTTAATATTTGAAGTAAGAAGAAAAAAAATTCGATAATTTGATTAAAAAAAATAAAAAAAAAAAAAAGAAGAAAAAATTCGATAATTTGAAATGATGATACATAAACATTAAATAAAGCCCGATCTGAGAAATCAGTATGGACCGAAATGAGAAGCCCAAATAATAAAGGTCCACTGGAACAAGAGCCGCCGCCTAGGGGCGGAGCGGAGGAGTCTCATCGTTTCCCTGAAGTCGTTCCTTCTCCGCTTATTTGGCAACGGTCATTCCCGGATGAGGTACGACGGTGTCTCTTATTTTTTTTTTAGGTCAATGATTTAGTTTGAAAAAACCTGATTTGAGTGTTCCGTATGAAATTTCCGAATTCATCTCCCTAGAAATTCTAGTAGTAGATTTGATAGTTTGTTGGCGTGTTTTTTTTTTTTGTCTCTTTTTACCAATGATTTAGGTTGATTCTTATAATTTGACATTCTATGAAATTTCCGAATTTGATTTGGATATTTTTTCTGGCCGTAGAGAAAGTATGTCCAGTCCGCAGCCAAACCAAGCTCCGGAGGAGGATGTAGCAACCTGTTATCCCCCTCAAGAAACCAGAATTCTTCTCGAGAGGACGGCCCGTTTGGTTTCCAAAAAGGGGATGAAGATGGAGAGGAGGATCATGTACTGTAATGAGATGAATCAAAGTTTCAACTTCTTGAAGGCATCAGACCCTTTTCACTCGTTTTACCAGCTCCCGCTCGTGTTTATATGTTTCCCAAATTGTGGGCTCTGCGTCACCCTCTACCACCTCACGGATTTTCTTTGAAACCTCCCGAAGGGATCACCCTCTTGCAACTTGGTATCATTAAGCTCACAGCTCAGTTTGTGGCTCGGTATGGGATGTTTTTTCTGGCGGATTTGGTGAAGAGAGTGAGTATGATCCCTCAGTTTGAGTTTGTGAAGGAAACTGATGGCAGTCGTGAATATTTCACACACCTTGTCGTTGCTTATAAGAGAGTGTTATTTCCTTCCGAAATGCTGAGCCAGGTGGGTGCTGCTCTGCTTGTATGGAGACGGTTCTTGAGTCTTTTTTCCATCAACTTCAGTTGGATTTGCATGCTTTCGTGAGTGGTGTTGACTATTTTACTCGCATGGAGGATGGAGATTCTTCTGCTTACGTGCTACCACCACCAACACTTGACCGCTTTTCAATGATGTCGCTGAACCCACTGCCACAAATGCAGCAGCCTGGCATGCCTGGACCTAGTTGTCAGCTTCCGCCCCCTTTCCATGGTCAAGTCATCCCTTGTTGCAGAAGACATGTCTCCTGCGGTGATGTTTTCTTCCCGCTCTTACCCTCACTTATTTTAATGTTTCTTATGATTGTTTCTGACTTTGATTTGGTTTTTAATGTTTTTTTTTTTTTTTTCCTCTGGCTGTAGAAAAAGTTGTCCAGTTCGACGCAGAGTGATTTGCAACCGGGGCAAAACTTTTTAAACCAAGCACCGGCGGTTGTAACAAACATTAAGCCACTTCGTCCAGATTTCAGCATTATCATTGATAAAACGGCTCTTTTGGTTTCCAAAGAGGGGTTGGAGATTGAGAGTCTGATCAGGGACTGTAATGTGGGTGATACAAGATTCGGCTTCTTGAGGAGCTCACACCCTTGTCACGCAATTTACCAGCAGAAGCTTACTGAATTCCGTGAGTCTGTAGGTAATGCACTACCCAATCACGTGACTCGTCGATCCCTGGATTGGGTTAAGGATCCTAGCAATATTGCATTAGTTAGACCTCTTGAAGGGATCACGCCCAAGGAACTTGGTATTATGAAGCTCACAGCGCTGTTTGTGGTGCGGTATAACAGTCTTTTCTTGGCTGAATTGTTGCGGAGAGTAAAACTGAACCCTGAGTTTGAGTTTATGAGGGAAAATGATGGTACCAGGTTCTGTTTTTACCTTCAGCTTATTCGTGCGTATGGGACTGTATTATTGCCGTCCCAGAAGACGAGGGATGCGGGGGTTGCGTTTACGGAGACCGTTCTTGATGGTTTTTTCGAGCTTGTGGATATGGCTATGAGGGATGTGCATACTTTTGTGGTTGGTGTTGACTATTTTGCTCTCATGGAGGGTGTTGAGTCTTCTACGAGGATGATGCGACCACCACCACCTGAGGAACCAGAGCCAAAGAAGCAAAAGTCGGACGAGTTGCCTGCGGCAGGTAATTGTTTTGCTGTCTTTTGTTTTTTTGTTTTTCCCTAATTTGTTCTGACTTGATTTTTTTTACCTTTTATCTAATTTTAGCAGAAATTAGGAGGAGCAAATAAAGACAAGTTAAGTGGAAAAGCCTGGAGAACTACTGAGTCAAACCAGCAATTGAAGAACTAAAACAGAATCCGTCCCGGAAAAAGGAAGAATGAATACACGCTATAGGGCAAGAGTACTGCATCAAACACTCCTATGCCACTTTCTACCCGAGTGAGTAAAGAAGCTGATCAAAATCGTCGTTGATCAAATGAGGAGGGGCTTCAGAGTAGTTTACATCCATTTGTTCCATAGACAGTGAATGGAATGCTGTGTTTTGATTGATTCCCTCACGTTAGTTGAGAAATGACAAGGGTACAAAGAGATTTTACCACAAAATAAGCTTAAGTTACCTCGAGTCATTGTCCAAAAGGAAGGGACTGGTTACGGGATTCCAGTCCTCTGGAATCATAGCCCTCATGTTTGTAACAAACTATTCAGTTTTGAAAAAAAAAACATAGTTAATAACATTATCTAGGGGAAAAACAAAGCTTAGTTATGTAAAAGTGAAACATACATCTGAAGAAACACTCCGAGTGCCATATTTGCCATCCCAATACATTGTGCTGATTCTGTATAAGTGCAGTATACTTAGCATCTGAAACAAGAAAAAAAAAAAAAACAACTTACAATTTTCAGTACTTAGTAAGAGACGGATTTAACCTAGTAGAAGAGCGAGGCTAAATACCGGACAGAGTTCTCTTGTTACTTCTTCTAAGGTCATTTTCGGCTTTTCACGAATGACCTGGACAGAGTTCTCTTGTTACATCAGAAAACAATGTAATGGAAGCATATAAGGAGTAACATATATATATATATAGCATAAACTAAGAATTTCACCAAGAAACCAACAGCCAGCCTGGTATGCCTCAACTCGTCCCAAGCTAAGCCAGCATACTGTAATAAAAAATTGAAACAATTAAGTCATTTTTTGGGATGAACATGTGGAAGAGGCAAAAGAGTGGTAAACTTAGCTTGTGGCTTACTTCATCGATCGCCTCTACACACCATTTTTTGAGTTCAGCCAAACCTGCTTCAACGTACTACCCATGGCTTAATGAGCAACACTCACGACGTAGAAGAAAACTACACAAGTTAATTTATTACCGATCTTTGAGTCAACCAAGAAAGAAAACTGAGTTAAAAGAAAAGAGACAAAGAGGACTGATTACAAGTGAGCATGCCTGTTAAAAAGTTGAACATTGATGAAGCTGAATACTTGTGTGAATATTTTGCTGACTAAAAAATGTGGAACCTGAATCATGTAAATCATCATTGCTCAATAGATTGTCTCAAATTGGAAACCCAAAACGTGAAGTTTACTTTTACTCTTGTATTTTTTTCTTTTTCTAATGGATCATCAGACTCACATTGTTTGCTTTCATTAGATTCAGGTAACTGTTTAGGCTTTCCACAATACTAAGCCAGTGAGGAACTAGAGGTTGTGTGTTTTCTTCTATCGTCCCTGGTTTCTGTGTTATCCACTAAGTCGATAAATTAATCAATAAAAGTATATATAGGCGGATCAATAAAGCTAGCTATAAACACAAAAGATCAATAATTAAGCAACCTTGATACACAACTCAAGGAGAGGAAGGATCTCTTTCTCTATATTATCTCTGATCATTCCATATATCTTCTCGATGAATACAATAAGCTTCTGCTGGAATCCCTATGTGGATTGTAAGACACAAGACACAACTGAGGACAACACACATTAAGGCATATTAAAAAGAAAGAAAGATTTGCATGCAGCTTCTTACTCGGGACACTGGTGTTGTAGCACCTGCGGTTGCGGACATGCGTCGCAGTAGGAAAAACAACGTGGCCAAATTAGATAACCAATATACCAAAACCTCGCTATTATTATCTGGGACCTGTAATGAAAGACAACATTATCCATGTTGATACTCAAAAGCTTATCAACGTTCGGGGTTTTAGAATATGTTGTAGGTAACCATGAAACAAGAAAGAACCAGCTTACTTCAGTGGCCGAAGCAATCATTTGAACAATAAGGTTAAAGATGTTGGTTTTTGTGTCTTCAAATGATCTCCAGTGGATGAGACATATGTAAATGACATATGCAGCAACAGGCTTGCCTCCATCATATCCAAGGTTTTGTGAGATGCACTTCACTAGTACTTTCTGGTTTTCCTGATTCACACCAAAGATAAAATTATATGAAATAATAAATATTTGTTAGCCTCTCTGTAGCATCAAATCTTGTTAACAAAACCAAAGTTACAAAACAGTGAAAAGGTATATTGGCTAAGATTAGCAAACATGAACAAACTGCTACTTCATAAATTCTTCTCAACATGTTAAAGGGCTTGTGAACAATGAAACAATGAAGAAACAACATACTTCAATGGCCGAAGGTAGTAATTGTATGAATGATACGGTCAATTAAGAACGATGGTTTCGATATGTATCCATTTATACAAATGTTCAGGATCCAAATTTGGATTTTTTTTTGTATTTTAATTGCAAATAAAGAAAAAACATGAAATTTTTGTAGGAAAAAGTTGCAAAAAGGACTAAATATCATTATATGTAGATACTCTCCAAATGAAATTGGATAATTTTTTAAAATTTAATAAATAATTTACATTATATATAGACACATATATTTATCAAATTTGTAAGCTATAGCTTGGATAAGTTATCTTTTATAATATTTATTAATACTTATCTATAAACAGTCAGATTTTGGTGCACTATCTTATTTTACTTTTTTATATCTTTTTAAAAATTATATACATGAAATGATATGGATCTTGACATATAACTAAAATGTTTGTATTAGTGGTGTTCTCACTCAGTGCTATCCAGATTTAAACGCCAATAACGCTTGTTAATGATAAGAAAAAAAAAAAAATTTCATTACTATTTATTTGAAAGATATTTAGTTGCTGACTGTTTTAAATATGAAAAAAAAAAAAAAAATCTTTTAAGAAAAGTAATAATATAGTTAGAAACCCGTTTTCACATGTGTGTGGCTCCAATTAAGGTGAGATAAGAAAAACTACAAGTAGTCTTTGCTTTTTCTCCTTTCGAAGAAGAACTACTTGGCGTTTTAATCAATCATAAACACCACACTTTTCTAACGTCACAGTGACACACACCACACCTTCGAAGTCCCAAACTCACTCATCAGAATTCTCGACTGCAATTGAATGCGAGAACGAGCCGACCCAGGAAAACTCAAAATCGTAGGTAACAAAAAAAAAATCATCTTTTTTTATTTCCATTTACTTCCACAAGTTTACAACAACCAGTAAAGATTGCGTTTTTCTTGGATGTATTCACGCCTTAGGATTTTGGAAATGATTGTCAAAATACAAGTTTGAGAAGATGATTGACACAAGACTTTAACGAAGATGACAAGAGGGTTGTGTATGTAGGCCAGTGTGTGTGTGTGTTTTTTTTGTGGAAATACTTTGGCTTTATACTCTGTTTACACACACACACACGATAAGTAAGTTGGTTTGTCCTTCATTGTTGAAAAGTAAAGATAACTCGATATATTCAACGCTTGTCACCATTGTCAATGAGTTTGGACCGCATTTAATTTTGCCCCCACGACGACTGTAATGGGGTCACGTTTTCGGATTTGCTTCTTCTTTACCTTAACATTCCTTTCATTTTCTGGTTTTACGGTAGAAGCAGAACCCTTTTTTTTACCTTTGTATAAGCTAAGATGAAGCTGTCTATTTCACTTGCTTTCCATGCTACTATCTTGTTGCTTCAATTTTGCAGCGTGGTGTTTGGTCTGTTCAGGTTTTCAAATGAGACTGACATGAAAGCTTTGCTTGAGTTCAAGTCTCAAGTTTCTGAAAACAAGAGAGAGGTCTTGGCCTCATGGAATCACTCCTCCTCATATTGCAATTGGATTGGGGTCTTATGTGGCCGCAAAGAAAGAAGAGTTATAAGTCTGGACCTTGGAGGATTCAAGTTGGCCGGTACCATCTCACCCTCCATTGGTAATCTCTCTTTTCTCAGATTACTTAATCTTGGGGATAACTCTTTTGGAAGTACCATCCCTCAAGAGGTGGGAATGCTACATAGGCTTCAGTACTTGAACATGAGCTATAATCTTCTTGAAGGAAGGATTCCGCCTAGTCTTTCTAACTGCTCTAGACTGTTGAACCTTGATTTGTCGTCAAACAGGCTTGGACATAACATTCCCTTAGAACTGGGGTCACTTTCTAAGCTTGTCATTCTATTTCTGGAGCAAAACAACCTTACGGGACAGTTCCCCTCATCGTTAGGAAACTTGACATCACTCCAGGAACTTGACTTTGCATATAACCATATGGATGGGGAGATTCCAGATGATGTAGCTAGATTGACCCAAATGGTGTACTTCCAAGCAGCAGTGAATCAATTTTCAGGTTTTTTTCCTCCTGCATTGTACAACATCTCCTCACTTGTGTATTTATCCCTAGCCACCAATAGGTTTTCAGGTAATCTTAGGGATGATTTTGGTGATCTTCTACCAAACCTAGGTATACTTCTTTTAGGAGAAAATCAGTTTACCGGAGCTATTCCTATAACACTTGGCAATATCTCAAGCCTTGGAAGGTTTCATATCTCATATAATTACCTGACAGGAAGTATCCCTTTGTCCTTTGGAAAATTAAGTAATCAGTGGTGGTTAGGGATGAGTAATAACGCTCTGGGAAATAACTCTTTCCGTGGTCTTGAATTTATTGGTGCATTGGCGAACTGCACTCAATTAGAGTTCTTAGATGTTGGGGACAATAGACTTGGAGGTGAGCTGCCTGCCTCCATATCAAGTCTGTCCACCAAGTTGACTAGTCTGTCCCTTGGAGGAAATCTTATCTCTGGGACCATTCCTAGTGACATCGGGAATCTTGAAAACCTGCAAGAACTCAGTTTAGAAACAAATTTTTTGACAGGAGGACTGCCAGACTCTTTCGGGAAGCTTTTGAAATTGCAGGTGGTGGATCTGTATTCAAATGCAATATCAGGGGAAATACCATCTTATTTTGGCAGCATGACTCAGTTGCAAAAGCTCCATTTGAATAACAATAGTTTCCAAGGAAAAATCCCTCAGAGTCTTGGACGTTGTCGATACTTGCTAGACCTATGGCTTGATGCAAACAGGTTGAATGGGAGTATACCTCAGGAAATACTGCAAATTCCATCTCTCGCCTACATAGATTTGTCAGACAATTTGTTGACCGGCTCTTTTCCGGAAGAGGTTGGAAAGTTAAAACTTCTTGTTGGACTAGGTGCTTCGAACAACAAACTATCAGGACAGATGCCACAGAGCATAGGGGATTGTCTCTCGTTGGAATTTCTCTATATGGAAGGAAATTCGTTTGATGGTGCCATTCCAGATATAAGCCGGTTGGTAAGCCTAAAAATTGTTGACTTCTCCAACAACAATTTCTCTGGCTGCATTCCTCAATATCTAGCCAATTTTCATTTGCTGCGAAAACTAAATCTTTCTATGAATAAGTTCGAGGGAAGGGTGCCAACGGCAGGAGTGTTTCGGAATGCTACAGCAGTTTCTGTTTTTGGAAACAAAAATCTATGCGGAGGCGTCAGAGAAATGCAACTAAAGCCATGCGTTTTGCAAGCACCACCAAGGAAGAAAAAGCCTCTTTTACTTAGAAAGAAATTTGTCAGTGGTATTGGTGTTGGTATAGGTATAGTTTCGCTTTTGTTAATCATAATTGTGGCTTCTCTGTGTTGGTTCATGAAGAGGAGAAAGAAGAAGAATGCCAGTGATAGTAACCAACCTGATTCTAAAACTTTGGGGATGTTCCATGAAAAGGTAAGTTATGAAGAGCTTGATAGTGCAACAAGTGGCTTCTCTTCAACCAATCTGATTGGTTCAGGCAATTTTGGTAATGTTTTTAAAGGATTTCTTGGCCTTGACAATAAACTCGTCGCTGTTAAAGTTCTGAACCTCTTGAAGCATGGAGCAACTAAAAGCTTTATGGCGGAATGTGAGACCTTAAAGGGTGTACGGCATCGTAACCTTGTTAGACTGATAACAGTTTGTTCAAGCCTCGATTCCAAGGGAAATGAATTCAGAGCTCTGGTCTATGAATTCATGCCAAAAGGAAGTCTGGATATGTGGCTGCAGCCAGAAGATGTGGAAAGGGGAGACGATCACTCGAAATCCTTAACACTTGCAGAGAAACTCAAGATTGCAATAGATGTGGCTTCCGCTTTGGAGTATCTGCACGTTCATTGTCATGACCCTGTAGCTCACTGTGATGTTAAGCCAAGCAATGTCCTTCTAGACGATGATCTGACTGCTCATGTTGGTGACTTTGGTTTGGCTCGGCTGTTGTATAAGTTTGATCGAGAATCCTTTCTGAACAAGTTTAGTTCTGCCGGTGTTAGAGGCACTATTGGCTATGCCGCACCAGGTTAGTAGACATCTATATGCAGAAAGTATTGTTTAACTGTGAATCATCCAACCTCATTGTCTCTGTTGTTTCTTTGTAATATGTCTGCAGAGTATGGAATGGGAGGCCAACCATCAATACAAGGAGATGTGTACAGCTTTGGAATTCTACTTGTGGAGATGTTTACTGGAAAGAAACCAACAGATGAATTATTTGCAGGCGATTATAACCTCCACAGGTACACGAAGTCAGTATTGTCGGGTTGCACAAGTAGTGGAGGCAGCAACGCTATTGATGAATGGTTGAGACTTGTATTGCAATTGGGAATAAGGTGTTCTGAAGAATATCCAAGGGATAGGATGCAAATGGCTGAAGCAGTACGTGAATTAATCTCAGTCAGATCTAAGTTCTTCCGTTCTGAGATGAGTACCACCGAGCTGAGTCCTCAGGATGTTGTGTATAGTTATCCTCAAGAATGGATGTTAAATGCTGACATGCATACAATCTAGATCAAAATGATGACATAACAATAACCTTTCATAACTACTTAAGGTGAAACAGTGAATGTGTATCTGCTTCTGCTTCATTCAAAACAGAAAGACAATTGCGATTGCAAAAATGCTAAGCCATTTTCTTATATTAATAAAGAACATTTTATAAGCCTTTCATAACTACTTAAGGTGAAACAGTGAATGTGTTATGTGTATCTCTTTTGTAGCTTTTATAATCATTTTCACTACTTGCTCTTTCTTTGTGTTCATGAGTTTCTTGAACTACTAAACTTCTATGTGTCCCAAGGTTACTGTTTGAATAGGGACAAAGTCAAATCCTGATTCCTGACAGTGCTTGTCTTATTTACTCTTCTAATGTGATTAACTTCAAAGTTTGGAAATTTTGTGGAAAAAACGCTTCTGATTAATGATATTTTGCAATGATTAGTTTGAAGTCGGAATAGTTTCGTCACTAAATTTCACAATTTTTAGAGAGTTGACAAACAACTTGACCAAAGAAAAGACACATAAACACTTCAAAAAACTACAAGCTGATTTTTTTTTTTTGTTTTCTCCTTAGTGAAGAACTACTTGCCGTTTTGTTATCGTCACACTGACGCTTATTTATCGTCACACTGACTGACGCGCATACTTGAAGATGAATTTGAGCTCATTTTGCAGAAACCAATGGCGTTTCTCAAATTCGCGATGTATTTGTTTCAAGGCTTTGGATTAAATTTCGAAAAAATACAAACTTTTTGAAGCGATGATTGTCAAAATACAAGTTTCAGAAGAAGATGATTGACACAAGACTTTATTTAATATCACAGCTCACAAGAGGTTGTCGGCTAATTTGTTTTGTTTTTGCAAATGCTTTGCCTTTACTCTGTCCACACAAGAGTTTCTATCAAGTGTCTTTGAATTCACTTCGAAAAATCCAAACTTGGAATTAGCTTTTTACTCTGTTTACACACCTTAACAAGTTTGACTGTTGAAAAATGAATAGTAGAAGTCCACACACTTTGTTTTGATTTTGTGACCATTTTAAATGAGTTTCAGGTTTGGACCGCATTTACTAGCCCCACCCACGACAGTAATGGAATCATATTTTGGATTTTTCTTACCTTAAAATTCCTTTCATTTTCTGGGTTTTTTAAGATAAGCAAAACCCTTCTTTACCTTTGTATAAGCGACATGAAGCTGTCTCTTTCACTTGCTTTCCATGCTACTATCTTGTTGCTTCAATTTTGCAGCGTGTACTTTGCTGAAGCCAGGTTTTCAAATGAGACTGACATGAAAGCTTTGCTTGAGTTCAAGTCTCAAGTTTCTGAAAACAAGAGAGAGGTCTTAGCCTCATGGAATCACACCTCCCCGTTTTGCAATTGGATTGGGGTCACATGTGGCCGCAGGCAAGAAAGAGTTATAAGTCTGAACCTTGGAGGATTCAAACTGGCCGGTGCAATCTCACCTTCCATTGGTAATCTCTCCTTTCTCAGGTTACTTAATCTTTCAGACAACTCTTTTGGAAGTACCATCCCTCATGAGGTTGGAAAGCTGTTTAGGCTCCAATACATGAACATGAGCTTTAATCTTCTCGAAGGTAGGATTCCTCCTAGTCTTTCTAGCTGCTCTAGACTGTCGACTCTTGATTTATCTTCAAACCATCTAGGACATGGCGTTCCTTCAGAACTAGGTTCACTTTCTAAGCTTGCCATACTGGATCTTAGTATAAACAACCTTACTGGAAATTTTCCGGCATCTTTAGGAAACTTGACGTCACTCCTGAAGCTTAACTTTGCATATAACCTTATGGAAGGAGAGATTCCAGACGAAGTAGCTAGATTGACTCAAATGGTATATTTCCAAATATCACTGAATAGTTTTTCTGGTGGTTTTCCTCCTGCACTGTACAACATCTCCTCGCTTGAGTATCTATCTCTAGCTGACAATTTCTTCTCGGGTAACCTTAGGCCTGATTTTGGTGATCTTCTACCAAATCTTAGAAGGCTTATTTTGGGAACAAATCAGTTCACTGGAGCTATTCCCATAACACTTTCCAATATCTCAAGCCTTGAAAAGTTTGATATCTCGTCTAATTACCTGACAGGAAGTATCCCTCTGAGCTTTGGAAACTTACGTAGTCTGTGGTGGTTAGGGATTCGTAACAACTCACTGGGAAATAATACGTTCAGTGATCTTGAATTTATTGGTGCATTGGCGAACTGCACTCAGTTAGAGCATTTAGATGTTGGTTACAATAGACTTGGAGGTGAGCTGCCTGCCTCCATATCCAATCTGTCAACTAAATTGACTAGTCTGTACCTTGGAGGAAATCTTATCTCTGGGACCATTCCTCGTGACATCGGGAATCTTGAAAGCCTGCAAGAACTCAGTTTAGAAACAAATCTTTTGACAGGAGGACTTCCAGTCTCTTTCGGAAAGCTTTTGAAATTGCAGGTGGTGGATCTGTATTCAAATGCAATATCAGGGGAAATACCATCTTATTTTGGCAACATGACTCAGTTGCAAAAGCTCCATCTGAATAACAATAGTTTCCACGGGAAAATCCCTCAGAGTCTTGGACGTTGTCGATACTTGCTAGACCTATGGCTTGATGCAAACAGGTTGAATGGGAGCATACCTCAGGAAATAGTGCAAATTCCATCTCTCGCCTACATAGATCTGTCAGACAATTTATTGACCGGCCCTTTGCCGGAAGACGTTGGAAAGTTGAAACTTCTGGTGGGACTTGGTGCTTCGAACAACAAATTATCGGGACAGATCCCAAAAGCTATAGGTGGTTGTCTCTCGATGGAATTTCTCTATGTGCAAGGAAATTCGTTTGAGGGATCCATTCCAGACATAAGCCGGTTGGTAAGCCTCAAAAATGTTGACTTCTCCAACAACAATCTCTCTGGCCGCATACCTCGATATCTGGCCAACCTTCCTTTGCTGCAAAATCTGAATCTTTCTATGAATAAGTTCGAGGGAAGGGTGCCAACGATAGGTGCGTTTCGAAATGCTTCAACAGTTTCTGTTTTTGGAAATGAAAATCTATGCGGAGGCGTCATAGAAATGCAACTAAAGCCATGCACTGTGCAAGAATCACCAAGGAAGAGAAAGCCTCTCTCAATTGGAAAAAAAGTTGCCTGTGGTATTGGTCTAGGTATAGCTTCACTTTTGCTAATCATAACTGTGGCTTCTCTGTGTTGGTTCATGAAGAGGAGAAAGAAGAATAATGCCAGTGATAGTAACCAACCTGATTCTAGTACTTTGGGGATGTTCCATGAGAAAGTTAGTTATGAAGATCTTTATAGTGCAACAAGTGGCTTCTCTTCAACCAATCTGATTGGTTCAGGCAATTTTGGTAATGTTTATAAAGGATTGCTAGGCTTTGAGAATAGACTCGTCGCTGTTAAAGTTCTGAACCTCTTGAAGCATGGAGCAACTAAAAGCTTTATGGCGGAATGTGAGACCTTCAAGGGTGTACGGCATCGTAACCTTGTAAGACTGATAACAGTTTGTTCAAGTCTCGATTCCAAGGGAAATGAATTCAGAGCTCTGGTCTATGAGTTTATGCCAAAAGGAAGTCTGGATATGTGGCTGCAGCCAGAAGATGAGGAAAGGGGAGATATTCACTCGAGATCTTTAACACTTGCAGAGAAACTCAACATTGCAATAGATGTGGCTTCCGCTTTGGAGTATCTGCACGTTCATTGTCATGACCCTGTCGCTCACTGTGATGTTAAGCCAAGCAACGTTCTTTTAGACGGTGATCTGACTGCTCATGTTAGTGACTTTGGTTTGGCTCGGCTCCTCTATAAATACGATCGAGAATCTTTTGTGGACAAGTTTAGTTCTGCTGGTGTCAGAGGCACCATTGGCTATGCGGCACCAGGTAAGTAAACATCTATATGCAGAAAGTATTGTTTAACCTTGAATCATCCAAACTCATTGTCTCTGTTGTTTCTTTGAATTATTGCAGAATATGGAATGGGAGGCCAACCATCAATACAAGGAGATGTGTACAGCTTTGGAATTCTACTTTTGGAGATGTTTACTGGGAAGAAACCAACAGATGAATCATTTGCAGGCGATTATAACCTCCACAGCTACACGAAGACAGAATTGTCCGGTTGCACAAGCAGTGGAGGGAGCAACGCCACTGATGAGTTGTTGAGACTGGTTTTGCAGGTGGGAGTAAAGTGTGCTGAAGAATATCCAAGGGATAGGATGAGAACTGCTGAAGCAGTTCAAGAATTAATCTCAATCAGATTTACGTTCTTCGGTTCCAAGAGAACTAATAAAGAGCTAAGCCCTCGGGACGCTCCAGAAAGTTCTCCTCAGGAATGGATGTTAAATGCGGACATGAATACAATATAGACCAAAGCGAGGACGTCACAGTCACCTTCTCTGCTACTTATGGCCAACAGTGAATGTGTATCTGCTTCTGCTTCATCGAAACAGAACAATGTTAGGAGGAGAGACTACTTATTATATATTAAGCGAATACAGAAAGTTTGAAATCTAGATCTGTTGTAGCCTTTTGATCACTTTTAATCCTTTTTCTGTTGTAGGTGAAAATGATTATGACCACATAGACATGGTTGGTGAATATCCTTTTTCGTTATGAAACACAATATAGTTCTCTGTGTCTGTGCCCATAAAGATGAGCAAAACTTGTTATTGAAAAGGTGCATTCATAACGAGACAAAGCACATCATCAGTAGACAAACCTGCTAACATTTGGACCGAGTACCCAATGTAATCTGCAAGATTAAGATCTAATATTGTTATTGTACATTCTTTTTCTGGTATTTCGTTTCAGTTCTGTGTGTACTTTGTGGTCTGTTAATGATTTCTGGATGATTTAGAAACAATTATCAAAAGAAAAACTTTTTTCACTGATTCGAGTAAAACCAGAAACTCCCCAACAATTTACATGAAAAAATATATGATGTGCAACCTATATAAATAGTGAAAACAAATTTTAGTTCCTTCATTACAATTATAAAGACTCGCCCAAACCAACAAAATATGTAATTGACTAAAATAAAATACTCTCCTCCCCTCTCTGGGGAGGACAGCATCAAACACACCTAAGCCATTCTATGACAAAACCAAATGGCAAACAAATTACCCCTGTGAGTTTCCATAACTACAGGGGTGCAAAGAATGAAATAAACTCGGCCTCTCCACAAATACAAAGGCCAAAGACTGAACCCCAAAACAAAGAAGAAGAAAGAATAGAAACCGAAAAAGAAATTAATATACACAAAACGCCCATAGGAATGCAGTGGCTCACACGATGTATTTATGTATATGCGGTAGAAACAATCGTACTTAGGTGGACCATACGGAGCTCCTCGGGCACAGTCACGATGTACTGCCTTCTTTACGTGTGAGTAAGAATCCGAAACCCGAGTTTTCACGGATAAGTTGAGGAGGTTCAATGTCATTTACATCCACTTGTTGCATTGACTTTGATATGTCTTCAACCGTGAATGGAATGCTGTGTTTTGATAGATTTCTTGGATTAGATGAGAAACGGGAAGGGTACAAAAGAGATTGAACACAATTTAGTTTCAGCTTACCTCGAGTCATCGTCCAAAAGGAAAGAGCTGCTTACGGCATTGTTCGAGTCCTCTGTCATCATAACCCTCATGTTTGCAATAACCTACGATTTTGGAAAGGACACAATTATTATCATATCTAAACAAGAGAAAGCTTAGTTATTTACAAGTGAATCATACATCTGAAGAAACACTATGAGTGCCATATTTGTCATCCCAGTACATTGTACTGATTCTGTATAGCTGCTGTATACTTAGCACCTGGACCAGAAAAGCAACTTCAGTGATCATCTCATGGAAAAAATAATTTAATTTTAATGAGCTAAAAACCGCTTTGACTGAGTGGAAGACTACATACCGGACAGAGATCTCTTGTAATTTCATCTAAGGTTTTTTTCGGTTTTTGATGAATAACCTGATCAGAGCGTCAAAGGAAGCAAAATTAACCTAAGCACAATTTTAAGGGAGCGCATAAAAGAAGTGGCATAGTATCGACTAAGAAATTTACCAGGAAGCCAACAGCCTGCCTAATATGCCTCAACTCATCCCAAGCTGAGCCAGCATACTGTAATAACATGAAACAACAATTCCATTTCAAAAGATGTAAACATATGTAAGTAATTTGAAGGCAAAGCGTGACAAAATCTCTGCTTACTTCATCACTTGCCTCCGCACACCACTGCTCTAATTCAGCCAAACCTGCTTTAACGTACTCCCCATTGCTGAATGAGCAACACTCACGACGTAGTAGAAGACTGCAAAATGTTATGACAGAAATCTTTCTGTCAACCAAGGAAAAAGAGATTTGACAGAAGAAAAAAAAGGAGAGATTACAAGTGACACATGCCTGTTGAAAAGCTGAACGTTGATGAAGGAGAATATTTGTGTGAATACTTTGCGGACTAAGAAGGGTGGGGCCTGTATCATGTATTATATATTGTAATCATCATTACCAAAACAAAAATATAATTTTTACTTTTGCTAATTTCAAGACTCACATTATTTGTTTTCATTAGGTTCAAGTAACTGTTTAGGCTTTTCCTAATACTTTGCCAATGGGCAATCAGAGCTTGTTGAGCAACAGCATTTGCTTGTGCTCTCCCTTTCACCAAACTTGCCCTTGATGTCCTTGGTGCCTGTATTATGTAAACATTTTCTTACACGAAATCGAAAAAATTTCACGAAACTAAAACTAAAAAAGTACCAGCATATCAACTTTCACTAAGGAGAAACAACAAAGAACTACATGAAAACCCTTCACAATAGCAATAGAAAAGAATATTATTTTAAGACAGCAGTAGAATCATCCTGGAGGTTTTGAAGGCGTTGACCAAGAAATGTTTATCCAGAACATTCGGTTATTAATTTTAAGCCATCTAATTTATAACCTCTCTTTCTAGAAACTGTTGTACGAAAACAAAGCAACAAAGAGTTACCTGTATACATAAGCCAAGGAGAGGAGATATCTCTTTCTTTAGGTTATCTCTGATCATTCCATATATCTTTTCGAGGAATGCAGTAAGCTGCTGCTTGAAAAGTAGTGCGGGGTACTTTGCTTCAACTTGCCTCAAGTCGTCAAGCTTGGTGAGCCCTTGTCTATTCAGAAAAGAGAGTCCAGCACTTTGAGGAGATCCCCTTAATCCCTATTTAAATTGTTAAAGATGCACACAAGATGAATTGAGGCTGATACACCAAGGCAGATTAAAAAATTTAGGTAAGCAAATTGATTTGCGGCTTTCTTACTTGTGACATCCTTCCAAAAAGGGATGCTGATGTTGTTCTTCGTCTCTGCGGCGTTAAACTAGCTGCGCCAGTTGCTTTGAGTGTGCGTTGCAGAAGCAATAATAAAGTGGCTGAGTTAGATAACCAATACGCTAAAACCTCATTGTTATCTGGGACCTGTATGGAAGACAACAGTTCCAATTGATATCCAGAAATGGGCTTTAAAACATGCTGAAATAGTCATAAATGCTTCTTAACAATGAAGCAAGAAAGAATCAACTTACTTCAATGGCCGAAGCAATTGTTTGAATGATACGGTCAAAGACGCTAGTTCTTTCGACTTCAAATGATCTCCAGTGAAGGAGACATTTGTATATGACACAAGCAGCAACAGGTTTTCCCCCAGCGTATCCAAGATTTTGTGAGATACACTTGACTAGTAGATCCTGGTTCTCCTGAATGACACGAAGATTATAACATAATGTTAAGAGAAAAGCAGAGTGCAACAATGCAAGAAATGGGATCCCCTCTTTAAGGTATTTATATCTGATACCTGCTGCCTTTCATTCAGATATTTCTGTGGTTTCTCCTCAGACTCTGGTTCCCGTACAGCTAGAGTCATGTCCTGTGACATTTACAGACGATAAGCAATTAAACAAGAAAGTATGCCGGTCTCCTTAACGTGCAATCTAATCAGAAAATTCACTTTCCCTTACCGGAGTAGTCTTTGTTTCTCCATTAAGAAGATTTCCATTCTCTGGAGTTCTCTGGACATTGAGAAGAAAAGATTACATGAATAAAACAGACCAACTGGTACTTATATGCATCTGAAAGACGAAAAAGAATTCATATGTTGTCTGCACCGGTAAAAGCATTGTTTTTGATCGCGCAGGCATAGATCTGCTGGTTGGCGATATAGCAAGTGCCTGTTGCCTGAGTACTTGGATTTCTGACTCTGAGTTGGTAAGCTTCTCTTCTAGTCTGAACAAGAAGCAAAATCAACATGTAAAAGTCCAGAATAGAAGAAACACAGTGATTACTTATTTACTCAACCAACAAGGATAGCAATGCCTAGTAAGAGTCTCTTAGCAGTTCAAAACTTGTAAGCAAAATGACAGAGTCAAAAGTACATGAGAAATTATAATCTGTCCATTTTCTGTTGATTGTTCATTAATATATTTTACGAACCTTTGTACTGATTCATGTAGCTGATCTGCTTTTCTCGTAGCATTTTCAAGCTCTGTGGCCAGCTCGGAATTTCTAGCTTCTGCCTCTGAGAAAGCTTTTTTCAAGTTTTCGGCTGCTTGTCGTTCAGCCTGAAGTGAAGCCTGTAACAATACAGTATATGATTTAAGCTAACCAATCCATTTCACGATATTAAGGGCCTAACCAACAAATTATTTACTAACTTTGATAGTGAATACATAAAGGTAAATCTTATAAGTGAAAACACACATACCTTTAGAGCCTCCACCTCTGATGTTAATGAATTGATTTTTTCAGTATCCTCAACCAATACCGGAGTCTCCTTAATGACTGGAGGTGCTTCTTCAATAGCTTTCCTTGCAGCCTCCCGCTCTCTAATTACGGTAGCGTTTGCTTCTTCAACTTGTAACCGCATTTCTTGCAAAGCCTCCTGTTGTTTTGCAAATTCTTGGGCTTTTGTTTCTTCTAGCTCAGTCTATATTACCAAAGATTATCAATGACAAAGGAAACAAAGCTTGATATCATGCCAATGTATGGAAATGAACTTACTCTCTGTCGCTTTTCTAATTGTAAACGCCATGTCAATTCTTCAACACGCTTTTCAAGTTTGTCTTTCGCCTCTCTAAGGGCTCCTGTGTCTCGTGCGGCCTGATTCAATAAATTGTAAAGGTAAGAACCTGATTCATATCATGAAGTTGTGAAAATTTAGTAAAATGTGTTTTTAATTTAAAACCCAAAGAAAAAACTACCATCTTAAGTGTCCTCAATTCTTTTCGTGCAACCCTGCTCCTCCAGCCACATTGTGTGGAAAGGGCAGCTTTTTGGAGCTTCTTGTAGTAAGAATGTGCGAGGTGGCTACGAAGACGAGCCTATTAAAAAAGGAGGACCATCAGATTGCTGGTGTAAAAGTAACAATGTTACACATGGACGTGCATGCTCTTATTTATCGCAGTTAGGTAAACAAAAAAAGACCCAAAGTGGTTTCTTAGTAGCGACCTGAATAATAGTAGCAGCCTTCATTTGCTTTCTGAACCTGAACTCATTGCGAGCAACCATTCCCCTTAGTGCTGTTTGAACTGTTATTGCTGAATGTCTAACTTTTAAGTAAGATTCTCTGGCAGTATGTCTTCTGAAACCCTTCTGAATATTTACTGCTGCTGCCTGGCGTCGCATTTCCTCATAAAGGTTGCACGCCAATTTGCCTTGAATTCAATAAAATGTATATTGAGAAGCTCATTCCTCCAAAAGTAATACAATCCGCAGAAGAAAAAACAGGCACATCAACTCTACATATATTTCACATTTGCAAGGCAATACGAAACAACGGACCATAACAAGTCACTAATTTCATGGGAACACACAGAAGCAAGAAAATCAGAATCCAATATGCTGGACCGCTACAACAACAGCAACAAAAGAGAAGAGCATAGTGTTGCAATAAATTATGGAAGAAGATACCTCGGCAGTTGGATTGTAATACGACAGCAGCTCCACGTAGAGCACGGAATTCCTTACGTGCGATGAAAGTACGGCTTTGCCTTTGGATTCTCCTAGCCGCATTTCCAAGAACTTCAGCTCTTCTTGCATCTAACTCAGCCATCTGCCCAGCTCTAAGGAATACTTTTGTTTTCCCTAACTGCAAGAGGCAGCATGTTGGATAAATTAGACATAGTTCCTAACACATAAATGGAACCATTACATAGTACAATTTCAAATGACTTACTTCATAACCCTTTAAGCCTATCTTATCCAGAAGCATTTTGCATGCAACTTTATCATCATAACTGCCAAAAAAAATAGGAACCATTACATACAACAAAAAAGTAGAAGGCTTTTTTCAAAGGAAAAAAAACTGCAAGAAACAATAAACACCAATTTCTTTTCAAAAGATAAGGCCATTTGTCAGGATTATACAAAACTACGAGCAGAGAGAAACAAAAAGTATATATCAAGTGTTACATACTTTCCCTCTAGAACTTCTGGAGCAAGTACACCAAAACGATTGAGAAACTCATAAAACGTCCGCTTGGTAGGATAACCTGCACAGCTGATTCTAATAGCTTCCAGAACACCCTTAACAAAAGTAAGACAAATAGTAAGTTTGTAAGTTCCATAACCGAACATTTAGGTCGAAGAGCTCAATTATAAATACCACAGAACAGACAAAAATAATATAGAAGGTTCTAGTTGTACTTACACCACACCGTAATTGTTGAATTACGTTCACATTCTCGAAGATGGCAGGCTTAAGTACATTATTTGGCTTCACACATCTGATGTAGTGAGGTTCAGTTGAACTCAGCGTCTCCATCAAAGATTGAAGTTGAAGCTGAAATTTGAGATAGAGCATGTCTTGTTAGATACAAATAAACTGTTTCCCCTACATAATGTACGAAACCATGATTCATCACTAACATCAACATGGGTGAAAAATTGAAAGCCATAGAATATAAATAATAATAACAAAGTCAAAGTGAATGAAAGAAATGAGTTAATGATGTCTGAATTAGTGATATGGCTGCTCTATCAAGCACACTCAGGACCTAAGTGTTAAAGATGTTTCCACTATATACAGAATCTATATGGTGAATCAAAAACACCATAGCAGTTATGGAGATCGTTAGTCCATCAAAAGGAAAATCCTAGTTCCTTAACTATTTATGTAAAGGAAAATATATAGCATAGCAGTTTTGGAGAACAAATCTATATGGTGAGCAAAAAAAACACCATACCTTAAAGCGTGACCCGATGGAAGAAAATTTGGTTTTACTTGATGTTTCCTCTGCTAGGCGAGGAAATAGACTAGCTACAAAAGTATCACTGGAAGCGATCAAAAGATCCTGATGTTCTGCCACCACGTAATCTTTGTTCTTGTCAAGGAACAAGTCAGCCTGATAAGTTACCTGTTTCAGTAGAAAAGAGAGAATGTTAATAGGAAAATTATCTAAATTTATCATAAGCATGTAAAAGATGTTTTACCTCTCCAGCATAATGTGATATTGCAAAGTTGGTCCGAGATAGCTTTGGTTTGGTAAACCGCTTATTGTTCTTGAACGTTTGATACAGCTTCTGAGCAAATGTTTCATGTGTCGACTTTGGAAACATACTGCAAAAGAATTGAGTATCCATTATACAGTTGGTCTTAGTCAGATTAAGCAAAGCAGCATCTTCATCAAAATCATAGAAGATCTTTAGTCCATAAGCATAAACTGAAACAGTTTCGTCTAAAGAGTCTAGCAGCCTACCATGCTTCATCTAGAAGTGCAATGACTCCTCCAGGTTTCTGAAAGAGAAAGTCATAAACACACATTAGCTACAAAAATATGTATTAAGAAGGATGAAAGAGTTGTAAACTATCACAAAAATACGTCAAGAATAAAATTAGATAAGCCGGCATTAGGACACCTTCTCAATGAGATCCAACACATCCTTGTTATCAACAAATTCTATGTAACTCCAGTTGATCTCTTCTTTGGTATAATCCTCTTGTTCCATTTTAAAGACGTGCTGTGAAAAAAAAAAAAAAAAAATTGTACGTCAAAGCTAAGTAAGGAGAGGAAAACTATTCTAAAGATAGTAAGAACACAACGGACCTGGTTAAAATGTTGTTGCAGCTTCTCATTGGTAAAATTGATGCAAAACTGCTCAAAGCTGGAATGAATTACAAAAAAGAAAAAAGAAAAAAAATCAATAGAGCTTTTAACACTATTACACAATAAATCATTCTGCAAGCTACAAAATTTACCTGTTGATCTTAAAGCTTTCAAACCCATAGATATCAAGAACTCCAATTATTGTCTTAGAGTTTGGATCTTGCCCGATAGAAATGTTAATTTTATTAACAAGCCTGAAAAAAAAAGGATACGGGTTCTAAAAATTTACAAAAAAACATTGCAGACATTCTAGGACATATTCCTGATGCATAAATGATATATAATGACACAATAAGTGAAACATGTCCACGACAGATGAGTGAACTTAGTGAAAACAAAATCCAAATAAAAACATAAGAGCGGCAAATCAAAAGAGAGAAAGTTTCTTCGTATACCAATCAAACAAGCGTGAATAGATAGTTTTTGCTAATGCATCCCTGCTACCCGTGGCTGAATCAGGATCAAGTGTTCTTGTAATAACCTCTTCTGGTGTCACCATTACACGTTTTATCAATGCATCTTCCATTTTCTTTGCATCACACCTTTTGAAAGAAGTGGGTTCAGGATCAAAGATGTAAAAAAAGAAACAAAATAGAAATCGAGATTAAACAAGTAAGCAGCACATACCTAAGAAGTTCAGCACATACATCCAGATGATATCTTGATTTGTCATCCTTCAAAACTGAGGAGTCAATCTCTTTTCCTTTCGCAAAATTGACATTACCTAGATGCAGGATTGCAGCAACAACTCTAAAAATCGCATCCTGATAGCAATTATCAGAATGGTCAATAAGATGCTCTACTAGAGAACTCATTTCTTGTTGCAAAAGGAGAAAAAGGAAGACTGACCTGTTCCTCTTCACTGATACCAACAATATCCATAGCTCGTCGGGTAGCTAGATATTCCTCGGTGTCATCCACTCCATCCAGTTTATAGCACTTTGATTGATTTAGGTAATGAAATAACTTAGGATCTCCCAACTTGAACTTTTCTCTTTCCTACAGATTGGGAAAATATATGAATTCCCCAACTACTTACTCATGTAATTAAAAGCAGAACGCCACACAATAAGGTATATTAGCATCATTGTGTAGCACCATTACCTCAGGTGGGGCAGCACATAAAAGGTAAAAGCAGTGGTAATTTCTTTCAGGATCTGATATTTGACACACTCGAGACCTTTCCAACAAATATGTTCGCACAGCCGCTCCAGATATTCTCCCACAATTGTCAAACTGAAGCTCGACGAACTTTCCAAATCGACTGTGTTTTGATTAAAAACAAAGCGACGATGATGATACTGTATCTGCTATGAAGTTTAGAATAACTCTAACACAACTATTAATCACATAGGAACGTATTACTGTTGAGTTGGTTACTCCTTAACTTTACAAATGTAGAAGGCCAAGAGATTAACATAGTTTATATGTGTTTCAATTTGCTTATGTGCCATCTGTGAAATTGATTGCCTGAATTTCCTTAGTAACAAAACAATTCTCTAACAAGTAGTGATTGAAGAAGCTTTGAGCCAAGAACAAGTTTGAGTATGCAACTCATAAAAGCATTTCAAGAGAAGATTTAGGAAAAACCTCCAAGTGAACATACACATACCTGGAATTGTTATTTCTGAGTGTTTTGGCGTTTCCAAAAGCTTCAAGAACTGGATTTGACTGTAAATCAACAACAAAGCCAAAATAGAATAAGGCTAGCATTGCAAGCCTCTCTATGAATATATTAATGCAGTAACTAAAAGTATCTATGTAGAGGCTTATACTTTTCTCCATGACAAGTTTCAAAACAACTTTTTGTTCAAAAAAAGAAAACATTAGATTTAAACGCCTCACCTCCAGAACTTGCTGTTCCACTGTCCTTCCTTCAACGCCGGATCGACCACCAAGGTAAGCAAGGTAGCGCATAAGCATCTTTGTGGTCTCAGTCTTACCGGCACCACTTTCCCCACTTACCAGAATTGAGTTGCTCTTGCCCTCATTGATCATCGCCCTAACCAAAGAAGCAATAAATTAGCATGAGAAAATGTACAAATAAAGAATGATTAAGAGAAATTCTGCTGATGGAATAATTGATTGGTCCTAATTACCTGTAAGCAACTTCTGCGATAGCAAACACATGAGGGCTTAGTTCCCCAAAACCTGCTCCTTTATACTGCTCCATCATATGAGTATCATAGAGATGTGGTAACCTTTGAAACGGATTTACAGCAATCAAGATGTTTCCAGTATATGTCTGCAAATATTTAGGAATGTTTTGTAATGCCGTGGAACTCAATATGTGACTTCATGATTACTCAGCGTAGAAAATGCATAACAACTTACATAAATTTCATTCAACTCGTATCTCATGGCCAAGTTATTCAAAACACCTGGTTCATGTAAATATGAGAGCTTTGTCATGTCATCAACACCCCCAGGGGGTGCCTCTGTATCCTTTGGAAATACGTTTGCCATATTTGCCACAACCTGAAATTAAATTTCATTGATTAGTCGATAAAATTCTGGTTTCAATAATTGTAATAGAATTATGAAACAAGGATGTCAAGTGTCATACAAAATAATGCAAAACTCATATACTAGAGAAGTAACAAGTATCCATGGCAAAAGAGTTTAGAGGACTAGTGCCATTTTGCAGAAAGATAAATATAAACCCTAAGCAGAAACATCCAATCTATTTTAATATTACATGCAAAAACATGGGAAGAGGATTGAAAACTTACGGTCTTCCCGTTTGTGGTCCGTGCATGAACTTCTTCGCCATTAATTTTGACAACTTCTCCGTCAATCCATGCCGCTCCTTGATCTTCAATCCAAACATGAGAACCAACTATTATATTGACTGGGCCAACCTACAAGATATAAGGATTGAAGGTGTAAGGTTTAATAACTTCACACAAGCTGTTCCATACGTTTATGTGAGTGACTAACAGTCTGGCACAAAGAACGACCGAAGAAAGCATTCAGCTTCGAACAAATTCAGTATTGACGAACCCACATTGGTTCATAGGATAAGAGCATAAAGATATGATGGATCTTATAGTTTATGTCAACTCCCCAAATTAGTTCTAATAAGATCTAGAGACAAAACTGAGTATACCACTCCTTTCCAAACACAAGAAAGAAATCATAACACCACGCCTATCCCCCAGTTTCCTTATAATGAATTCAACAATTTTAATCTTACTTCTGGAAACTAATAAATCTTCAGCCTTTATCCAAAAGTATATATATTTGTTTTTTAAACAATCCAAGAATTTCGTGATGAAATATAGAACCACAATATAACATAGAAAGCTTACAGTACCGTATTACGACATGCTATCTTAGGTAGTAGACTCAGAACAACAACTACTAATATTAGAAGTTATCTAAAATGCCGCTAAAGTGAATGTGTTTATAGGAAAATGATAGTCCAAGAAATAAATTTGAAGATAACTAAAATGGTCCAACTTCTTATAAAACTTGAAAACACACTTTGTATTGTTTCCCAACAAAAATGCAAATTCAAATAGTATTCGGAAACTCTTAACTTCCCACCAAGGATCAAAGTAGGCATAACCCTTAGAAAAACATTCACGAGATTTTTATCGTTTCTTTTTATTGTGGGATCGACAAACAAACGCAAAATCTCAAACAAAAGATCTCTCTCTCTCTACCAAGAAGAACCAAATCAAATGAAACATAAAATTGTCGGAAAAAATCAATCCTTTATTTACTTGGTCAAATCCAAAAATCAAAACTTTGAAGAAAAAAACACAATAAAGCAATCGAAAAAAAAAACAAAGAGGATGTGATGATATTACCATGGCAGCTCTTTCTTTCTTTTCCAATAGATCCTTCTCTATTTACCCACTTAACTCATCCAATCCAAGAGAGACCCCGAGTTTACAGAAAGCCGACTCAGCGAGTCAAGGCAACTTAGACGAGTCAGATCGGGCAGATTCTCGAGTTGGTGGGTCTGGGAAAAAAAAAATTCTCCTTGAAGTCAGCTCAAAAGCAGACACAGAGAAATCGGGGAGATCGGATTCACCGGAAAGAATTAAAAAAAAAAAAGCTGAATCTGAATGTTCAAATATCTCTCTGTCTATAGAAGAAAGCTGATAAATTGTTGAATAAGGGAAGAAGAAAGAAGCTGGACTTGGCCTTCTCCTTTTGCAGACGTCGTTCTATGGTATGGAGTCTCTTTTCTCTCTCTCTCTCTCTTCGAGCAAACAAAATAAAATGTTCTCTTTTGAGCTGTGTGTCTCTTTCTCTCTCTAACACTTTTCTTTTTTTTAATTACTTTTTTTTTTTTCAAGACAAAAATGAAATTAAAAAAAATTTGGTGCTTGAGAATTGAGTTTGGTCCACTGAGAGAAGAAGGGAGGTGGATCGAGTTGGACACATTCACATTCGTGGTCAGCCACCCACAATCACTGTTCTTTTGAGTCGAGACAACTTAAATAAAAAAAAGATTTGTCTGGTTAAAAAAAAATTACTATAACGTTTACATTTTTATCTTGTTTTGTCTCTGCCCTTTGACTTGCTCATTTTTACAGTTTTATTCCCTTTTTAAGTAGTAAAATTTGGGCTAATTTGTCTCTATTTAATTATTGTAGTCTTCGTTTTGAGGGATGATTAGTTAGATAATAAGATATGGAAATATTTTTAAAATGTATGAGCGTTTCTATTTTGATATTCCTCCCTATAGAAATATAAGATCTATATATACAACTTGTGAAGAATGTTTTTAATGTCTTTATAATGATTTTGACTCTTTTATTTCAAACTGATGTTGTGTCACATAGTATATTACTTGTTTTTTTTGGATGATGTGTGTATATATGGTTTTCTAGAATTACGTGTTTTAGGGGAAAATCAAATTGAACCCGCAAAACAAGTTGGTGTTAAAAAAAAAAGTCTTAGTACCAGCTTGTCATTATCATGTACTGGGTTTGGAACGGGCTGAAACAGTAGGCCTTGAGTTGGGCTTTAATACGACCCGGATTTTAAATGGACCTGACTAAACCGGACTCGTCACAACAACCTTGCTTACACGCCGTACAGTTCAATCCTGCAAGTGATCGTCTTCTATTGGCATCTCACTGAGCAGAAGAAGAAGAAGAAGAAGAGAGGAGCCATGACAATGCTTAGATCTATCTCGATGGTAATGTTGTTCGTCACACTTGTTACAGCCATTTCCATGGTTTCTTCTTCTGCTTCATCCCCTGAAGCCGAGTTTGTTCAGAAGACCATCTCTTCCCACAAGATCGTCATCTTCTCCAAATCTTACTGCCCGTATGTCTCTCTATCTCTCTATGGTCATTTCTAATCAGTGATCATTCTGAATTTGCATAAAATTAGGATCTTGGGTGTTTTTGTTTGTTTAGATCTTAGTGAAGACTCATTGTAGTAGACTTTATTGACTGAGTAATCTTCACAATACGTATATGAGTCTGTCTCTAACTTGAAGAATCCAATGAACTTGTCTTCATGGCTTTGCTTTTCTCTTGTATTGTATTTGGTGGATTGGGATCTCTATGACAGAACTTTGTTTGTCTACAAGTGATATGGTTGTTGGGCTACATTTATATGGGGAATATGTTCAGGTTCCGTAATGTGTTGTGTATATTTTTGTTCTATTTGCTTTTCCTTTGCCCCTTTTTGAGATCGAGATCATGTACCTATAAATGATTATCTCTACTTGAACATGTGGTTTGGTCAACAGCTATTGCAGGAAAGCTAAATCTGTCTTCAGAGAGCTGGATCAAGTTCCTTATGTTGTCGAGCTTGATGAAAGAGGTGCTTTTTCATCATCCAACTATGTTTGTTACCTCTTTTTTGCCATGTGTTCTTTAGTCTCAGACATTTCTCTTATTTGAAACTATGATGGATCACCACTTGGACATTCATTTGTGACTAACGGTCGAGAGATTTGGGTTAAAATTTGGGTCTCGCAGAAGATGGGGGGAGCATCCAATCTGCACTTGGAGAGATTGTTGGAAGGAGAACAGTACCGCAGGTCTTCATAAACGGAAAACACATCGGAGGATCAGACGGTAGACTTACCTTTCCTTCTCCTTCAAGAAAAAGTCTTTGCGTATAATATCATTTTCTTACTGACAGATTTATCTTTGTTTCTGGTTTTCAGATACTGTAGATGCGTATGAGAGCGGGGAACTAGCCAAGCTTCTTGGTGTTTCCGGAAACAAAAATGCTGAACTCTAGGTTGAATATAGTTGGAAGAATTGATAATACTCTGTTGTGTTGAGGTGTAAACAATTCAATTTCCAGTTGTTTGAAATTTCCAGTTGTAAAACTTATCTTATCAAAGACTGAAAGACTACAACTTGAGTTATACGAAGTTGGGTTGAGAAATCAAATCTGGACATGCTTCTAAGTAACTATGTCTGAACAACAAACAGACTAAGATAGATTATAGATACATAGGTAAGTAACTATGTCTGAACAACAAACAATTTAGAGGATAGATAGATTATAGATACATAGCTAAGATTAGTCGAATAAAACGTTTAGGGTCGTGCTCTTTTGTTGCTGCAAGAAGGGCACTTGTAACGCTTGATATGCTCAGCTCTAGCAGGAGTGATCTTCACACACTGCCCGTGGAACCATCTCTCGCACTTGTCACAGCCAATCCAAAATTCATCAGAAGCATAGTTATCTCCACAAGCTCCACACAGGGTTTCACCGTGTTCGTCTTCATCCTCATCCTCTTCCTCTTCCTCTCCCTCTTCTTCTTGCTCTTCCTCTTCCTCTAATCCTTGTTCCTCGTCCTTGGCCTGTATCGTCTTTAAACTTTTGCCATCTAAGCCTCTCTGCATTCCAGACGAAGGATTATATTAACTACACCAATATAGCCAAAGTATAAACTTCAAAAAACTAATCAACTGATGTCATTGCTTCTCTAAATTCGTGCTAATTACGGATACAACAATTACACTTGAAGACACTGCCCATCTTTGTTCTGTCTCAAACCTAGAGGTTTCCTAAGCTACAAGATGCAAACTATTACGGAAGTAAGAATGTTATGTTCAGTCTATGTTTTAGAACCTCAATAGCAAACTGTGTAAGATCTTACAATCTATAATGCATATGACAAAAAAAGTTGTTTCAGGACCAAAAATGTGCATCACACTTCATTCATGTGTTTACAATGCTCGAGGTTAGCAGAAAAGGAGAAGTAAGAAAGCAACAATAGAGACCTTAAAGCAATAAAAAAATCAGTCTCTGATACTTTAATGTCTATGAGAATATGCTAATGGGTTATCTGATACATAAGTATATGTAGTTATAGTAGAAGAGGGTAAAAAAACTATTCTCTAAAGACACTTCCACGATTATGTAAATGACTGCATATAAAAATGTCATATATTGGCTGGACCCTTTACGATGTGAAAAACATATGCCAGTGCTGTGTTTTTTCAAAACCGTTCCTAATTTCTGAAAAACTGCAAAAAAACAAAGCCAAAAAGAAAGATGATAAGAGTAGACAAAGAAGAAGCTTGAGTATGTTAATCACTATCGAGACGTTTTCTGTAGGTTTCTAATTGAGTTGCTAGCTCAACTAACGAACAACTTAGATCGTTTACCATGGGAGGAGTTAGATAGAGAACCATGGTGGTAGGACCAAGTTGGCAAAGGGTTTGGAAGAGTAGCATAAGCTCTAGAATTCTTCGTAGGGTTAGTTGGTTTGGTTTTTCTTAGTTAACAGTTAATAAATAAAGGAATAAATGTTCTGAATCTTATTAGAGGACAGACAGCATGAGTCTTACCACTTTTGAAATTGACTTGGATTTGTTGCCATTTAGATTTTCTGAAGAGGGCTTTTCCTTTGTTTGTTTTTTCGCATATCCAGTTACAACTTCAAATACAGTAGGAACTTCATTCATCATGTTGAACAATCGCTTCCTGACTTAGTAAATGTAATGGGGTTAGTATGGAAATAGATCTCATGATCATCAATGGTACAGAAATGAGCAGATATCTTAAAAACTGAACATCAGGTTAGAGGAGAATACACACCAATCCAGAAAGCAACGATGATACCTGTCAGCTTTATCGAAACCAAATCTCGAACCGAAGTAAAAGGACACAGAAAGCAACCATGCATCACTGTGGACAGCAACGAGAGAAAGCCAGTCTTTTTCCTTCATTCCATCTCTAGCAAAGTTAATGCCGAGTGCAGGTTCGGGGAGCTCAGGTGGAACTTCTTCAGCTGGTAAGTTAACTTCCCAAACTTCATTAGGAAACCCATACAAGCAAAGATTCTCCTTCTCTGAAAATGTCACAATACAAAAAAAAAGTTTAGAGCTGCAAGGTATTTCACAATGTGCACACATGCTTAGAGACAAGCAACCTGTGTGTAGTTGTTGTGACAAAGAAGCCACAGTCAAAATGCGAGATATAAAATGCAGAGAAAGATAACAGCACCAAAGGCGAAGACTACTGAATCATGGGGAGACCAAATCACGAAACTAGTAAGAAACATTGCTCAAATGTTTAATATCATCAGTCATTAGTACAAAACAAAGTAAGCAGAAGAGAAAGATAATGTAAAACCCAGTGTCACTATTGATTTGGGATAAGCTTTACCATGTCAGTTCCGAAAACCAGACAAGAAAATACTACAGCAGAAAATAAAAGCAAAGCTGTATAGAAACCGCATATCCATAAGGAATCACTACAAAAGAAACCCCTATAAACGAGAGACCATAAGCATTAAAAGAGTTACAGGAAACCCACAAGTCAAAATCGTGAATAAATGAAGCAGCTTGAGAGAAAGCACTTCAGTAATAATTAAAGCTAGAGAGAGAGAGACAGAGAAAAAAACCCCTAACCAGGATCACATTGCTGGAAAAAATCTTCTACATCTGCAAAAACAAAACCAAGTGGATTAATATCGGAGAACAATTGTTTCGGAAGTAGTCTGATTCAGAGAAACAAACGATCGTCGTGAGAAGAATTTCAAATAAAAATTTAAAACTCATAAGAAAAAAATCCAAACTTCTAAAAAAATTCAATGAAAAAAATAAACTTAAAACGAGAAGAAGAAGAAGAAGAAGAATAAGAAGATTACCAGTGGTGAGAGCTTGGATGATTCCAGCTCGACGGCCCTTGAAATCTCGGAAGACTTCTTCGACAGTTCGAGGATTGTAGTGCGCAGCTTCTCCTCCTTCCATGTTCGCCTCTTCACTTTCACTCTCTCTCTCTCTCTCTCTCTCTCTCTCTCTCTCTCAGAATCAGAAACGATGCAAGAGCGGCATTGATAGTGAGGTTTTTGTGTCTTTTTTTTTAGAAAAGCATAAATTTTTGTTTGAAGTAATAAATAAAAGTAAGAAAAAGTTGAATTAAGACGAAAATACGAAAATAAAGGTGATGCATCCTCCGTGGACCGTGACAGACCCGATCTAGTCACACACTTTTGTTTTAGTTCTTTCTTTTATCACTTGGTCTTGGTGTATGAAACTGTTGAGAAAGACCCAAACCACTCACCACAGCTTATTATGAGCTTTTTGCCAAATACAGTCAATCCTTACATATGCCAAAAAGCTCATAATAAGCTGTGGTGAGTGGTTTGGGTCTTTCTCAACACCCAAGTTAATATAGCGTCACAATGCTAGCAAGATTTACTGTATTTGGCAACAATCAAGTTAAACAATCGATTATGATGAACGCTTATTGGAGGATCTTTGGATTAATACAAAAAAAAAAAACGCGAGAAAATATATGATAGACAGACAAATTCAAGAATTTTAATTATATAACCATGTCTTTGCACTTTCTCAATCATCTACACAGCAATGATCATTCAGAGGAAAATGGTTACGATCAGAGAGAGAAACACCAACACTTGGAAAAATAACCAAAAACAAAAAAACAAAAATGAGACGAAGCAAATGCATCTGATTAACCTACATTTGCCATCTCCACTAGCTGGTTCTGCTTACAAAGTATCTCTCCAATATCTCACTATCAGAACAAGTTGTATCACTCCCAGATGCAACATAGGTATAAACATGCTTATAAAGATACTGTCGTTTCAAGTTGCAGTTGTAGGAGCCAAGTGAGTCAAATCCTCCTCTAATCACAACATCGTCAACTCATTTACCTTTCCTGTCATGAAATAATAGACCAACGCCAATCTTAGACTTCTACTTCAGGAACAAAACATCAAAGAACAAATCTCAAGAAGCATTGATTTGGGAAATGATTTTACCCCTATCGTCCTTCCTTTCTCAGCCGCATGCTTTTCAAGAAACTGCACGTTTGTTTTCCAGTAAAGGTCACCACCAGACAGCCATGTATCCATATGCATCCCATTTGGAAACTCCACAAAGGTGCACTGAGGATTACGGGCAGCTGCTTTCGCATACAGCAATTTCATGTGAAATGGAGGGACCATCTCATCTTGCAGTCCAGAGAGGAAAAGCACCGGCTGTTTGACCTGTTATTGTTTCAAGATTAGTTTATCACGGGTTGCTACAGACAATCAAATGATGAGTCATTGATCTAACAGGGACATATTTTTTGCAGGACATCAAACTCCTCCTTATCCCCTTTTAAGTTAAATCCATGGAACAAATCAGAGAGCAATCAGTCAGGTCGTGGTGTACATTAATGCATGGGATATATTGAGGTCTTTAAGGTAACATAATTTTATCTGATTGTTTGAGTCATTTCTTTGGCATATGCAAACTGTAGACAAAAAGAATCCATCTGAAGATAAATCTGCTAGAGTCTACAACTGCTTCTTACCTCACCAATAGCATCAATTGTTTTCCAGGGGGAGCGTACAACAAAATTAAGAAGCTTCAGGCTTTTCGTACCACTTCCTCCAATAAACCACTTTAAGAAGGGCAGCAAAACGCCAGCCATATCAAGAATGGAAGTGAAAGTGTTTTCGAGAATCAATGCAGATACCTATATAAGGACATTTACAAATGGTTAGCATACAACCATTTGACGTGAAGATATCAAATGAAGTTCTGAAAATAGAAACAACAAGAAAAAAAGAATATGCGACTAACCAAGGCATCTGTAAATCATTTACCAAGAAATACTATGAGAAGGATAAAGTTCTTGTGCATATTACAGTAAGTTTCAGAGAGGTTAATCAAAGGAGGCCAGTCACAAAACTCAAACGAACCCCACCCCCATAAAATTATGCCAGATGACTAAACTTTTTCACAATAAATAATTAAATTTCGATAGAATTGACCGAGCAGATCATTTCTGATGTCAAGTGACGAGAATCTAACTAATGAGTTATTCAAGAAATTTTTGTACAATCAGCCACCAGGTTTTCTGCCAAAGACCATGAGTAATAATCTCAGATACTGATAAGAAGCTATGCAAACCAGGCCCCTAGAGAAGTGCAGAGGGTGCCTTTAGGCCTTATAAGCCTTGGTTAGTCTCATTTGTAACCATGACGGACTCTGAATAATACTTCTCTTTAAACAATAACATCCACAGTGATGGTGGCCTCTCTCTTATCTCTGCTTCTATACATTTTCTCTACTCATAACATGCTGCCAATCAGAATATTTACTAATATTACCTTATCTGGATTGTTCTTGGTAAGCAAAGCTCCAACAGCTCCCCCAAGGGACCTTCCAAATACGACTATTCTAGATGTATCAATGTCAGTCCTTTGAGAAAGGTGATCCAATGCAGCCTAACAAAAGTATCAAACAAGAAAATGGGTAATATATACAAGGAAACAAAACAGAAGAGTTTAAGAATATCTGGATAGATTTAGGGAGACAAGCAAACAGACCTGAGCATCTTTTGTGAGTCCATGTTGTGAAGGATAACCATCACTTGCCCCATAGCTATGCACAGGAAATTCAATCAGCATTACTTTAACAGATCCAACGTTTAGACTCAAAAAAACAAACAGTTGACATAACAGATAGACCAGAAACCAGCTAAATGAAACTAACCCGCGATATGAAAGCATGAATACATTGCACTTCAATTTCTGTATCATGATGCGAACCATCTCCAGACGATGAGCGATGTCTGGGGGTCTAAGGTCAAGGCCGTCACAAGACAAAGAGGTCCCAGCCAACAGACATAAAACGTAAAATTTATAAACCAAACAGACACAGAAACTCCTTACAGTATACACATATATACTAAACAAACAAAGACCACGAAATGGTTCTGGAAAGGATACTTCCAGCATTTTCTTGGAAAAATAGAATGGTCGGACCTGCACGGGAAACAATCAAAATATCAACTATCAGAACTCGGAGCCTCAAACTCGGTCCAGTTAAGCTAAAGCTACCAACTAGCTTTTGAGTAGCTGATAAGTTCAATACTAGCTTAAAAAGCAGCAAAAGATCACAAATCTGACAAAAGGAGCCTAAAAACTTAGCTAAAGAAAGTGAAATCAAGACCTAAAATCCCCAAAATCCAGTAGATTCAAAAGCTTTCCGAAATGCATAAACCAAATCTACCAACAAACAAACTACTGAATCGATGAGCATAACGAGACAAAACTCAATAAAATCAAAAAGAGAAAGAGACCTCGACATTCGGGGAACATCTTGATGAACCAAGCGTGAAGGCGTACGCCATCGGATGATTGAAGCCAAACGTCCTCGTAGTTGAGATTGAGCCTAGCGGGAGTGATCGGATAAGCCTTGCTCAAACCAGGAAGAACCGGTACGTAGACAAGCTTCTCCTGGAAAGCTACGAGCAGCGCCACACCGGCGACGACTATCCCTCCTACTCCGTAGAACAACGCGCTCACGTACGTCACCATTTTCCTCTGTCTCTGCTCGAGGAGCAGATTCCAAAATCCGAATCCAAGTCCGTAACAGAAGCAGCGGGATCGAAACGCTCCTTTTCCACTTTCTATCTGTATCTCTCGTGGATTTTGCTTTTCTTGTTGTTCGACAGGAGAAAGTTTTACAGGTGAGAGAAGAAACTGAGAAGGATTGTGACAGACAAGGTTTCAGTGGGCCGAAACTAAAAGCCCATATTTAGCTGTTTTAAGCCCGTGATTGTTAATTCTTGAAGTTAATTTTTCATTCAGCTTTTTTTTTTTGATGGAAATTGCAACTACGTGTATGTAGTGTGGAGACTTTTGAAACCCATGATTGTAGACTGTAGTAGATATGCGTATGCCTCCCAAAAGCCTACCTTGAAATCTCAGTGTCACTAGTATAATGTTTTAGAACACCAAAATCGAGAGCAAGACCATAGTGGCTGGTCGAAGATAACTTTTAAAATAAAATAAAATAAAATGGAAGAGTTGTTAGTAAAATATATGTTTTGGCCAAGGGTGGTCCAAGACTTGTTTTGAGTTCTAGTTTAGTTAGTACATTACATCATCGACAATGACGACAACAGCAAAAATCAGTCAAAGAACGAGTGTGCTAAGCGCTAATATTCTACTTACGCTTGAATGTGGCTTATCAATTATCATAAACTTTGAAACAACGAAAGAGAAAATTGTCTGAATACTCTTTAATTTAGATAAAAAGTTTTTATGTGAAAAAAAGAAAATGGTACGTGCTCGTTCATCTTTTTGTATAGAACATTTTTACACCCTAATAATTTTCGAGTCGTTGGATCAATCATTCACATGAAATGTATAGTAGACGAAGACACCACATATTTATATCTTGTCGGAAGGGAACACACTTGATATAGCTATCTTTAGATGTCAATTAGTTGCAATCAGAAGCGTTACGTTATGACTTATGAACAAACAACACACTCTAGCTAATAGCTATATACATTACACATTTTGATAATTATTGTGATATAGTAGTATACTAGCTTAGAGCCACACATAAATATCTTTCGTTTTTAGGTTTCTCAAAAGTCAGAGTCAGATCTTTGCATTACCTCGATAATTCAAATCCTGCAAGCACACTTGACTACTTGCGTTAGATGAAGGAAACGACCTTTGATACTTCCGAAAGTTTGAAATCCACAGACTACAATCATGTATATAGTCTTAACCTACTGACAAGTTTTTTAGCTAATCAGTAAACAAAACATTTTTTTCCTAGACACCAAAATTTTTTAACCTTTTTTACTTTCATTATTATTTTTTTACCACCGAATTGCGTAATTACCGTAGAGAGACTCGGAACCTTTATGGAACCGGTAATCCCGGTTAAAAGTTTCTTAAGCGCAAGATTATAAAACAATTAAAAAAAGAGAGAGAGACAGAACAAAAAACTTAAAAAGAGCACCAAAGCCAAAAACAAACCAAAGTAGAAGAAACTGACACCATTCTCTCTATCTTTCTCTCTCTCCGTATCCAAAAAAGAGAAAGAAATAAATAAAAAAAATCAAATCAAAGACCAAGCCAGTCGCCGGAAAATGCTGACGTGTATAGCTCGTTCGAAGCGAGCCGGCGATGAATCTTCGGGTCAACCCGACGATCCGGATTCCAAACACGCCAAATCTTTAACATCTCAGGTAAATTCAATTTTAAATCAAACTCTTAACTCTCCTCCTCATCCGTCTTCTCACTTCTGATGGAGGGTATTATCGTCAATTCAATATCAGCTCAAAGACATGGCTCTGAAAGCTTCGGGAGCGTACCGGCATTGTACGCCGTGTACGGCGGCGCAGGGTCAGGGACAACAAGTGCAAGGACCAATCAGGAACAGTCCAACGTCGGTAAAGTCAGATTTCGAATCGGAGCAACGGTTCAAAATGCTATACGGAAGATCAAACAGCTCGATCAACTCAACGTCGGCTGCGGCGGCGGCGGCGGCGCAACAACAACAACAACAGCCTAGGGTATGGGGAAAAGAGATGGAAGCGAGGCTAAAAGGTATATCGAGTGGAGAAGCGACACCGAAATCGGCGAGTGGGAGGAACCGGGTCGACCCGATAGTGTTTGTTGAAGAGAAAGAGCCAAAAGAATGGGTAGCTCAGGTAGAGCCAGGTGTTCTCATTACCTTCGTTTCTCTTCCCGGCGGTGGTAATGATCTCAAACGGATACGTTTCAGGTACGTTACATAATTACTCTTTTCATATCTACGGTTATGATTCTTTTGTTGACTCTGTTTGTTTTTGATCCTACGGTTAGTTTTTACTTTTGCTTCGTCGTTGCCTCGTTTTTTTTTTTGTTTTTTTCCTATAGAATTTAGCACGTTTGTTTGTTTTGGTCGTGATTTAGTGAGGATGTTCGGAAATGCTTGATTCGTAGGAACACAGAACTCAAGTCTGATTTTTAAAAAAAAAAATTATAAAATCAGTGCAAATCTTTGAATGTTTTTTTGTTGTTGTTGTGGAGTTCAATGTCTAGGCAACATATGTTGATAATAACTAAAATTCTAGAGCATACGAATCTAACAATCATGCCATGTCTTTTGTAGAAATGTACTTACTTAATTTTTATTTTTTTAAAGAATACAATAGTATAGTATCTCGAATTTACGATTACAATATAACAAAACTAGCTAACAACCGCACATAGTGCGGTATAAAATAATTATTTAATGTTTTTACTGTAATTTTTATTTACAAAATCTATTATATTTATAAGTAATTGAAATATTTCAAATTCGAATGTGTAGTATATATCTATATAAAAAATTTGTATAATAATTAAATTTAACCTGTGAGAATTATTATAATATCAATTTTATATTATTATATCATATAAACAAAGAGTTCTTAAAATTTATTTTAAAGATTTTATGAAAATATAATTAAAAGATATAATTAAGTTAAAAAGATAATATAAAATTGTAATTTTGGATGTTAATTGTATTTTTGGAAAAATATAATGGTAAATAAATGTAAATATTTTTAAAAGCGGATGACAAATAAAGGAAAAAGTGTTCTGAGCTCTGTAATGCTGACACCTCAGCTTTTTTGCCAGAATGTTCCTCTATTAATATATAGGGGATTCTTAGGAGATATAAAAAATATTCAGGGTCCAACTAGGTTTTTCGTTTTACCCTTCTTCTTCTCCTCTTTTGGTTTGATCTTGATTCAGTTTTAATTTATGGTTTTAAAGCTATTCTAAAATTAGAAAGGTGTTTAAACAAAAAAAAATTGATTGAGTTTGGAAGATATGTTAGTGTTTAAATTAAGTAAAAATCGCCACAAGTAGTTTTACTTTATTTCTAAACTAAAAAGTTAGGACAGTAGTAAAACGTATTACCTCAGGTAAAAAAAAGAAGTTAAAACGATTCACCCAAAAGGCTAAAACTGGAGAATTAAACTATAGAAGAAGGGGTAATTTGTGGGTGTGAAAATGGGAAAAAAGTTGGTAAAAAAACAGAGAATGGGACCAGAGTTGTCGACTGTAATGCTTCACGCCTAATGAGAAGCAAAGGCCGTAAAGGTCCAAAAAGCAAAATATATATTGGGGTGTTCCCCTTTTTAGAGTGCTTTCCTTGGGTCATCTCTTCTCATTCTGTCTCTCTTTTGTTTTTGCTTTTTTTAATCCTTTTTTATTTCCTCTTTGTGTTTTCTTCAATATCAATAATTTCCAGTTCACATGAAAAACTTTTGAGACTTCTCTCTTTTAATTTGATTTTTAAACATACATGAACTCACTCTAGAATGGTGTCACTATAAGTTTGCTAAAACTTGATTCTTTATGGGAGTTGTTAGATGATACATTTGTTTTCTTTGTTTATATTAGTTCAATCAAACATTCCTAAATCATTGTTTGGGTTCATTTTATATACTATTATTTTAATCAATTTCACCAATACCATATCTTAACGTTTTCTTCTATTATTAAAATATAAGAATCTTGTTTTATTGAGCCCATGAGTGAGTGCCTTATTCTCCGCGTCTTTGTCCTGTTAATCACATTATTGCTGTTGTTGGGAGAGCAGCATAGGAAAGAATAGTTCTTCTCATTATTCCAAAAGACAAAAATATATAGTAGTATAAATTATTCTTAAAGACCAAATAAAAAAAAACTAAGCAAATAGCTTTAGCCTTTAGCCTTTAGCACAGTTTCGTTCACTCCTATGTCGCCTATTGACAAAGACAAGACACATTTCAACGTATTTTGTCTCTTCCTTCCTTCGATTCTTTGTCTTCTTTCGTACTATAATTAATCACACTTCTTCTACTTCTATCACTTACTGTCTGTTTTTTTTTGTTTTGTCAAAACCTTCTTTTTGGTCTCTTATGTGATCATAAGGCTTTCGTTTTAGTTCACAAATTTATTGTTATCTTTTCAATCCCCTGATTAGGTTGAGTCATGTTACATGTGTTACTTCTTCTTTTGTTTAGTTCTGGTTTTGGTAAACAAAAACAAATGAGTTAATACAACTTTTGGAGAAATTAAAGAAAAAAAATTGAGTTTGCTTTGAGACATTCTCTCCTACCCACCTCTCCAATTATTTTTCTTTTTACTGTGTAGGGCACAATCATATCTCCTAATTATTAGCTTTGACCATTGTTGTCGCTATTTCGTCCTTCATGATTCTTTTGTTTTCTTTATATCTACGAAATTTTGATTGATTATAGTACTATTATCCGGCCACTAAACAAAAAAAAAAATTTTATAAGAAAAAGATCCAATCAATATTCAAAAGGTTGGATCTGTGTCTCTTGTTTTCAACTCTCTTTTTTATCCCCTTAATTAGCCTATGTGTTCAATTTGTCAAAAGGTTTATCGAATTAGCTATTGTTATTTTGTTAAAATCTCCCTTTAATCCGCCTTCGTTAGTGTTCCCACTTTGGTCCTCTGGTTCTGGTTAAAGTCACTTCTTTTACTAATGGTTTTTTATTAGTTTAACCATTACAATTAGCTTAGAATCTCATGTGTCAGAAAATCTAATGTGAGCCACGGTGTGTTGTTCCAGTAGTTACACTTGAACCTACATTACTACCGGGCTTAGTTTGACAATTTACTCTGACAGTTTTTTAAATCACCCCTTAAGTTTGGCTTTTCAATGTTTCATCTTTTGCTCTTTGACTGCTGTAGCATTTTGAAGAAAATTAAGACATGCTTCCAAAATGTAATCGTCTCACCTGTGTTTTTGATTTGTCTTTGATTAGCCGAGACATGTTCAACAAGTTACAAGCTCAACGATGGTGGGCAGATAACTATGACAAAGTAATGGAACTTTACAATGTTCAAAAACTAAGCCGCCAAGCTTTCCCTCTTCCCACGCCACCTAGATCCGAAGACGAGGTTAGCTTTTGTCACTATATCAGGTTGACAGATTAAACCCGTGATTAGTCACTAATTACTCCGGACATCTTTTTGATTTAGAATGCAAAAGTAGAGTTCCATCCAGAGGACACTCCTGCAACACCACCTCTAAACAAAGAACGGTTGCCTCGTAATATCCATCGTCCAGCTGGATTGGCAGCTTACTCATCCTCGGATTCACTGGACCATAACTCAGTGCAGAGCCAGCAGTTTTATGACTCTGGTATGCTCAACTCAACTCCTAAAGTTTCAAGCATCAGTGGAGCCAAGACAGAAACTTCTTCCATGGATGCTTCTATAAGAAGCAGCTCCTCGAGAGATGCAGACCGGTCAGAGGAAATGTCGGTAAGCAATGCGAGTGATGCTGACAATGAATGGGTGGAGCAAGATGAGCCTGGCGTTTATATCACCATTAAAGTTTTACCTGGTGGTAAAAGAGAGCTTAGAAGAGTCAGATTCAGGTAATTACAAAAAAAAATAAAACTTCCTTAACATTGTTTCAAAACCGGCTTTATTACAAGTGTAACATCACTCAAAAACTGTGTTTTCTTTGGCATTGTAGCCGAGAGAGATTTGGGGAGATGCACGCGAGACTGTGGTGGGAAGAGAACAGAGCAAGGATACATGAACAATACTTGTGATCGTCGTCTAGATGCATCAAAAGGGTTTTGTGTTTTTTATTTATTTCTCATTCTCTGGTATACCGTTTTTTTTTTTTTTTCCAGCTCAAGTAAATACTTCCACAGGTACTTCTTGTGCCCTCTATGAAATGAATCTCAAATATCAATTGTGGAATATGTTTTAAGGAGGCTTTCTTATTCACTTCCTTAAAAAAAAAAAACTGCAAAAGCTTGGAAATTATATAATGTTTGTCTTTCTGTTCTTCAAGTTTTAGTATTTACGGCTCATCGATGGGTTTTATAAATTACCAGCGAGCGTTTGATAACTAACGAAATAGGGGTCGATAGTGTCGTCTGTATGATCAAAAAGGTTACGATTGAAAAATATTTTACTGTCCAATGTTGTTTCTTACTGTTTGGGTCAAAAGACTCCAAAACCAACCTGACGACCATAGGGGGATATACAAAACCGAACGAAACGTAACTGTAGTTTTATTTCTTTCTACTCAGACACCTGTGGCCTGACATGGCCTGTATTATAAACAGTTGTTATGTTGAACGTGAAACCTACAATTTTGTTAGAGAAGTGCATAATTTCGCATGTCATTGAGCCTCCAAATCATATCGATGACTCTCTGTTTGAGATGTAGACAAATAGAAATTAGGTCAAGATTAACTATAACATCCTTTAAAATAGATTTTATATTTTTCTTCTTTCGATTAAAAGATATCTTAAGCCAAATTCAACTGGTTTAATAGAATTGGCTTTGTAATGGCATTTGAAATTCTATTTTTTCACATTGTTTGTTCCTTTTTGGCTTTGTGTTGTGGAAATATGTAATAAAATTTTGTTTTCTTTGATTTATGTAACGGGTGATTATTTGGTTGGATGAAAAAGATTATTACGCGAAGCTTTAGGAGCCTAAAAGGGAACGTATGCATAGTTGGATATAGTTTCTGTTAGTCCATAGATTTATTTCTCTGTTTTGTTTTTTCTGTCAACTATTCAAGATTTCTAATTTACATATGGAAAATATCTAGAGTAGACAGACAGACAGACAGGAAAAGGAAATATTATTCAGTAAATAAATAAATGAACTAAACAATGCAACGTTCACAGCCTACAGCCACTTGCCAATTTGATTTGAACTAATGCATATTGTTGAATATAAAAAGATGATGATAAATCCGTAGGCGAGAGAACAAATTATTGGGCCTAAAATTCATTATGGGCCTGGATCAAGCGCATCCACCGCCACTGGAGCTCGTTTGATTGCAAGGTACCGTTATAGAACAACGTAGTTTTGACGCACGCTCCTAAATTGCCATCACAGCTGTCGTCTCAATATTTCCTTTTTTTATGTGCCATTACGACGTAGTTTTAACAATCAGATGTGTCTTTAAATATACAGAGACAAACGCAACAGTGCTTTAACACTTTTCTCAACGATTACGAAATTAGGGTTTCCGGCGAAACGATGCGCAAAGGTTTGAATTTTTTTCCCCAATCTTCGATTCTGCCGTAAGATTTCTTTGATTAGGGTTTCACAATCATCCTCTTCTGCTTTTACTGCCGCATCACTGTTTGATTCTTCACGACTTTTATCGATCTAAGGTTTTGGAAATCTCAGGTAAAGATTGTTCTTTTTTTCAAGTAGATATTGTTATTTCTTTTATATTTGGTTTCTAAATTCAAGAATAATTTTTGTGATTAGGGTTTCATCCACAAGATCATCATTCAAGTGTTCCGCTTGGGAAAGTTCTTCGAAGAGGTACTTATGATTCTAAAGTTCCTTTTTTCAAGTAGATATTGTTATTTCTTTTATATTTGGTTTCTGAATTCAAGAATAATTGGGTTTTATTTGTCTCTTTTGTGATTAGGGTTTCATCCACAAGATCATCATTCAAGTGTTCCGCTTGGGAAAGTTCTTCGAAGAGGTACTTATGATTCTAAAGTTCCTTTTTCTAATTGCTTACATTCTCTTTAAAGCTTGTCATATTGTTTCCTGTTTCGTCCTTCAAATTTTTCTTTTCTTTTCTAAGTTTTCCGGTTGAGTTTTTGATTTTTTTTCTCTCAGATTCTTAATTATGTCTTGAATTTAAATAAATTGAATCATACGGTTTTGTGTTTTTCTTGAGTTTTGCAGAATTGTTTCTTGTTTTTTTTTCATCTGGTTACATTAGCGATTTGTTTGTTTTGTCTGTCTTTTCGTTTCATGTGGTCTAGTTTGGGTTAATTATGTTGACGACTTCAATTTTTCTTTTGGGTTACATTAGGGATTTGTTTGTTTTGTCTGTCTTTTCGTTTCATCTGGTCTAGTTTGTGGTTAATTATGTTGACGGCTTCAATTTTTCTTTTGTTTTCCAAGTTTTCCCGGTTCAGTGTTTTGTTTTTCCTATTTTCAGATCCAAGATTATGTCTTGGAGTTAAGTTGAATCATATGAGTTTGTTTTTCTTGAGTTTCACATTCTTGTTTCTTCATCTGGTTGTGTTTGTTTCTTTTCATGTGGTTGTTTTTGTTTGTTTTGTATGTGTTTTCGTTTTATGATCACAACGGGTGTTCACCAACACATTAATGAGGTAATTTAAATTACCTCTCTAACTGTCCCTTGTTGCCTATACAACAAATGCCTCGGCTCAGTCTTATACTAATTATAAGATGAGTTAGACTGGTAGATGGTGTTGCCTATTCAAATGCCTCGGCTCAGTCTTATGTAAATCATAAGATGAGTTTATAAATGAGAAACGGATTGATGGTGTGGTTCATGAATGAATGAGGTAATTTAAATTACCTCTCTAACTGTCCCTTGTTGCCTATACAAATGCCTCGGCTCAGTCTTGTTTTAATCACAAGATGAGTTTGTAAATGAGAATGGATTGATGGTGTTGCCTAAACGACCTTGTTGCCTATACAAATGCCTTGGCTCAGTCTTGTTTTATTCACAAGATGAGTTTGATAAATGAGAAATGGATTGATGGTGTTGCCTAAACGATCTTGTTGCCTATACAAATGCCTCGGCTCAGTCTTATGTTAATCATAAGATGAATTTATAAATGAGAAAGGATTTGTCCCTTGTTGCCTATTCAAATGCCTCGGCTCAGTCTTATGTTAATCATAAGATGAGTTTATAAATGAGAAACGGATTGATGGTGTGGTTCATGAATGAATGAGGTAATTTAAATTACCTCTCTAACTGTCCCTTGTTGCCTATACAAATGCCTCGGCTCAGTCTTGTTTTAATCACAAGATGAGTTTGTAAATGAGAATGGATTGATGGTGTTGCCTAAACGACCTTGTTGCCTATACAAATGCCTCGGCTCAGTCTTGTTTTATTCACAAGATGAGTTTGATAAATGAGAAATGGATTGATGGTGTTGCCTAAACGATCTTGTTGCCTATACAAATGCCTCGGCTCAGTCTTATGTTAATCATAAGATGAATTTATAAATGAGAAAGGATTTGTCCCTTGTTGCCTATTCAAATGCCTCGGCTCAGTCTTATGTTAATCATAAGATGAGTTTATAAATGAGAAACGGATTGATGGTGTGGTTCATGAATGAATGAGGTAATTTAAATTACCTCTCTAACTGTCCCTTGTTGCCTATACAAATGCCTCGGCTCAGTCTTGTTTTAATCACAAGATGAGTTTGTAAATGAGAAATGGATTGATGTTGTTGCCTAAACGACCTTATTGCCTATACAAATGCCTCGGCTCAGTCTTATGTTAATCATAAGATGAGTTTATAAATGAGAAATGGATTGATGGTGTTGCCTAAACGATCTTGTTGCCTATACAAATGCCTCGGCTCAGTCTTATGTTAATCATAAGATGAGTTTATAAATGAGAAATGATTTGTCCCTTGTTGCCTATTCAAATGCCTAGGCTCAGTCTTATGTTAATCATAAGATGAGTTTATAAATGAGAAACGGATTGATGGTGTGGTTCATGAATAAATGAAATTACCTCTCTAACTGTCCCTTGTTGACTATACAAATGCCTCGGCTCAGTCTTGTTTTAATCACAAGATGAGTTTGTAAATGAGAAATGGATTGATGGTGTTGCCTAAACGACCAAATGCCTCGGCTCAGTCTTATGTTAATCATAAGATGAGTTTATAAATGAGAAAGGATTTGTCCCTTGTTGGCTATTCAAATGCCTCGGCTCAGTCTTATGTTAATCATAAGATGAGTTTATAAATGAGAAACGGATTGATGGTGTGGTTCATGAATGAATGAGGTAATTTAAATTACCTCTCTAACTGTCCCTTGTTGCCTATACAAATGCCTCGGCTCAGTCTTGTTTCAATCACAAGATGAGTTTGTAAATGAGAAATGGATTGATAGTGTTGCCTAAACGACCTTGTTGCCTATACAAATGCCTCGACTCAGTCTTGTTTTAATCACAAGATGAGTTTGTAAATGAGAAATGGATTGATGGTGTTGCCTAAACGACCTTGTTGCCTATACAAATGCCTCGGCTCAGGCTTATGTTAATCATAAGATAGTTTATAAATGAGAAAGGATTTGTCCTTTGTTGCCTATTTCAAATGCCTCGGCTCAGTCTTATGTTAATCATAAGATGAGTTTATAAATGAGAAACGGATTGATTGTGTGGTTCATGAATGAATGAGGTAATTTAAATTACCTCTCTAACTGTCCCTTGTTGCCTATACAAATGCCTCGGCTCAGTCTTGTTTTAATCACAAGATGAGTTTGTAAATGAGAAATGGATTACTGGTGTTGCCTAAACGACCTTGTTGCCTATACAAATGCCTCGGCTCAGTCTTATGTTAATCATAAGATGAGTTTATAAATGAGAAAGGATTTGTCCCTTGTTGCCTATTCAAATGCCTCGGCTCAGTCTTATGTTAATCATAAGATGAGTTTATAAATGAGACACGGATTGATGGTGTGGTTCATGAATGAATGAGGTAATTTAAATTACCTCTCTAACCGTCCCTTGTTGCCTATAGGCTCAGTCTTGTTTTAATCACAAGATGAGTTTGTAAATGAGAAATGGATTGATGGTGTTGCCTAAACGATCTTGTTGCCTATACAAATGCCTCGCCTCAGTCTTATGTTAATCATAAGATGAGTTTATCAATGAGAAAGGATTTGTCCCTTGTTGCCTATTCAAATGCCTCGGCTCAGTCTTATGTTAATCATAAGATGAGTTTATAAATGAGAAACGGATTGATGGTGTGGTTCATGAATGAATGAGGTAATTTAAATTACCTCTCTAACTGTCCCTTGTTGCCTATACAAATGCCTCGGCTCAGTCTTGTTTCAATCACAAGATGAGTTTGTAAATGAGAAATGGATTGATGGTGTTGCCTAAACGACCTTGTTGCCTATACAAATGCCTCGGCTCAGTCTTATGTTAATCATAAGATGAGTTTATAAATGAGAAAGAATTTGTCCCTTGTTGCCTATTCAAATGCCTCGCTCAGTCTTATGTTAATCATAAGATGAGTTTATAAATGAGAAACGAATTGATGGTGTGGTTCATGAATGAATGAGGTAATTTAAATTACCTCTCTAACTGTGCCTTGTTGCCTATACAAATGCCTCGGCTCAGTCCTGTTTTAATCACAAGATGAGTTTGTAAATGAGAAATGGATTGATAGTGTTGCCTAAACGACCTTGTTGCCTATACAAATGCCTCGGCTCAGTCTTATGTTAATCATAAGATGAGTTTATAAATGAGAAATGGATTGATGGTGTGGTTCATGAGTGAATGAGGTAATTTAAATTACTTCTCTAACTGTCCCTTGTTTGCCTATACAAATGCCTCGGCTCAGTCTTGTTTTAATCACTAGATGAGTTTGTAAATGAGAAATGGATTGATGGTGGTTCCTAAACGACCTTGTTGCCTATACAAATGCCTCGGCTCAGTCTTATGTTAATCATAAGATGAGTTTCTAAATGAGAAACGATTTGTCCCTTGTTGCCTATTCAAATGCCTCGGCTCAGTCTTATGTTAATCATAAGATGAGTTTGTAAATGAGAAAAAAGATTGATGGTGCATGAATGAATGACTGTCCCGTGTTGACTATACAACAAATGCCTCGGCTCAGTCTGATGTTAATCATAAGATGAGTTTATAAATCAGAAACAACTTGTGGTGCATGAATGATTGGCTGTCCCGTGTTGCCTGTACAACAAATGCCTCGGCTCAGTCTTATGTTAATCATAAGATGAGTTTATAAATCAGAAACGGTGGTGCTCGAATGAATGACTGTCCCGTGTTGATTGTACAACAAATGCCTCGGCTCAGTCTTATGTTAATCATAAGATGAGTTTATAAATCAGAAACAAATTGATGGTGGTGCATGAATGAATGACTGTCCCGTGTTGCCTATACAACAAATGCCTCGGCTCAGTCTTATGTTAATCATAAGATGAGTTTATAAATCAGAAACAACTTGATGGTGGTGCATGAATGATTGGCTGTCCCGTGTTGCCTATACAACAAATGCCTCGGCTCAGTCTTATGTTAATCATAAGATGAGTTTATAAATTAGAAACGGATTGATGGTGGTGCTTAATTGAATGACTGTCCCGTGTTGCCTATACAAATGCCTCCGCTAAGTCGGATACTAGTAGTAAGGTGAGTTATATGGTAGTGGATGAATGATTTGGAATTTGGTTATGGTTGGTAATGGATTATTTCTTTGTCGTCCATACAAATGGATTGTAGAATACTAAAGTAAGTTTGATGCCAAATTATATGATCATGTTCACAACTATCTTTGTTTCTAATGACTGTTATTTACATTTGCAGGTTATAAAGCGATTGAATTCTTGGAGCAAAGAAGGTGAGACTGTTTTCGTTACTGCTCCATGTTATATTAATATACTCAGTGAACATTTAGCTAGTTATTTCCTGTCACAGTGTAGTTGCGGATTTTCTCGTTTTTTTTTGGTGTAACTCTTACCAGTCGCTTTTTAGGTTAAGAGTGACTCTAGGAAGGACCTATTACTTATGTGTGGGTGTAAAGTGGCAGATGGAAATGGTGTTATGCTGGTAGGATTCCTCCCAAAAATTTTTAGTTACATATCAGAACTTATCTGATATGAAATTTACTAGAGGGAACACTGGGGACTATCGGACAGTAAATAGAAGGTAAAAAGAAAACAAAAGCTGAGCTAAGATTTGAAAGCAAAAATAAAAGATTACATCATCTGACTCTTTTGTTTTTGTTGCAATTACTTTCAGGTTTTTAATGGAGGATAGGATATGACGTATCCTTTTTTTCTGGTATTTTTAGATGCACCAAGTCTAGTATTCATAAATTGAGCTTACAGGTAAAAGAAGTGAGCTAAAAAAACTCCCAAACATTCATAAATTGTTTTACAGGTAAAAGTGAGCTTAAAAAAACTCCCAAATATTCATAAATTGGCTTACAGGTAAAAGAAGTGAACTAAAACTCCCAAATATTCGTAAATTGGGTACAAAAACTAAGAAAATATAATGTTTTAAAGCGCAAAAATGTGGAAAAATTGAAGTGTTTTTTTTTTTAACTGGTATGAGCTACTAGCTCACTCCGTAGCCTTCCTTCCAAACAAAGCACATAAGTTATTTTAAGAAGGGAGAGATGCGTTAAAAGATGATAAGGTTAAGTTCACACTAAAAAAGTTTCTATTGAAGCTGCAACTTATTTTTCTTCCGTAAAAGCAATCCCTACTTCTCTTAGCTTGAAACTTTCATAACCTCCTCTATGCGGTGGTTAGTTGCAAATATTGACACGACAAGGGACGACTATATGGACAATGCGGTGAACAAAAGCTTTCAGTTTCTTAGTTTCTCTCTCTTCTCATGAACTCAAATGGGATCCCTATCAAATGATTGGGCCTTGAATCAATATACCAGGCTCGTAATAAGCCCACATAGTTCCAACCTTGTCAGTCACCTAGAGGTGTCATCAAGTCAAAAGAACACACTTATCGTTAATATATTGTGAAGCAGAAGAAACTACTAAAACAGTTGATGAGATGGGGGAGAAGAAGGGGAAAGCGATCATAGTAGGAGGGAGTATCGCAGGCGTAACGTGCGCAGCGCACACTCGCTCACGTTAGCAGGCTGGGATGTTTTGGTGCTCGAGAAATCTTCCGAACCTCAGGCTCGCCAAATCATCAAATCCTGGCTTCCTCGTCCACATGTCTTAGATGAAATCACCTTGCCTCTCTCGATTGATCAGGTAAAACCAAACACTCTTGACTTTAGTTCGACAATTGAAACATTTTCTCAGTTCTGCTTTAAGTTTTTTTTTTAACTTTTTTTCTTGTGTGGGTTTTTGTTTACAGAATCAGGCAACAAATAGTGAGAAGAAGGTGACGAGGATTCTAACAAGAGATGAGAGTTTGCCTCAATCCATGTTTCTTTGGGGACACAAGTTTCTGTCTTTCACAATGTCACAAGATGAGTCTACTGTAAAGGTTAAAGCTTTAGTAATGGAAACTCAAGAAACTGTTGAAATTTTCAAGGAGATTTGCTAGTTGCAGCAGATGGGTGTTTTTGTCTTCGATTCGGAAAACTTGCTTCCCTGACCTTAAATTGAGGTTTGAAAATAAGAGTATGTTCTTCTTAATATTGATATATTGTGGACTGGATCATATAGGCTTTTGTTGATTTTTTTTTTTTAATGTAAGGTACTCTGGTTATTGTGCTTGGAGAGGTGTCTTAGACTTCTCAGGGGATGAGAACTCGGAAACTGTTGCTGGGATCTTGGAAAATGCTTGTATTTTGATCTCGGTGAACAGACTCATACCGTGTTTTACGAGCTTTTTAACAAGAAACTCAACTGGATTTGGTATGTCAATCAACCAGAGCCTGACCTGAAAGTAAGACGTGTAAAAAAACTAATTCCTCTCTCGGTTTGATTAGAATGCGTTTTAAGTAGTTTTCTTGATTCTGCTTTGTTGTTGTTATGAAATTACGATATCAGGGCAACTCTGTTACACTAAAACTGAGCCAAAAAAAATGATCAATAAGATGCATCAAGAAGCAGAAACCATCTGGATCCCCGAGCTGGCGAGACTCATGAGTTAAACAAAGGATCCTTTCCTTAATCCTATTTACGACTGTGACCCTTTAGAACTCTGAATCTTCTGGGGAAACATCGTGCTGGTTGGAGACGCTGCTCATCCCACGACCCCTCATGGTGTAAGAAGCACAAACATGTCGATTCTTGATGCGGAAGTGCCTAGGCAAATGCTTGGAGAAATGTGGACCTAAGAATCTAAGCTTGGGTCTAGAGGAGGAATATCAGAAAATAAGATTGCCTGTTGTTTCTGAGCAAGTTTTGTATGCAAAGGCGTTTGGGGCGTATCAAGCATGGTCTGGATCATGACGGAATCGGTGGTAGCGGTTTTCCTTTGGAGCAGAGAAACATGCCATTCTTTTCTTGAGAAGAATAAAACATTTATATTTAGTGATATTAATAAAACAAGACAATTTATCTTATCTCTACATATATATATAACATTTATATATTTGTCTACTACCGAAAAAAAAACAATTATTGGGCTATGATATATGTAATAGGAAAGACTCTTATGTATAAATACACTTACTTGTTACAATGTCAAAGAGAGAAACCAATACACACAGCCTTTTGTGAAATCTCTCATCAAGTTCACTTCCTTCGTCTCCGTTATATTCGTAAGTAAGATCCTGTTGTGATATCTCTATATACATAAAATCCATCGATACATAATAATCTAATATTAACGCTAGCTAGCTCTTCTGATTTTGCAGGCACGCGCGAGTTTCATAATGGACTGTTGTAACAAAATATTCGTCTTCTTTTTGGTCGCGCTTACGGCAATTCTGATCGACGACTACTATTACACGAATTCCTACGTAGTCGTGGTAGAACAAAACTGTGGCTTAAACGTTGGGTTAAACTACGGTCCCCTCGGAAACAACCCCCCATCTCCGTGCAACGTTATCAGACAATTCAAGTCAGTAGGGATTACCAAATTCCGAACCTTCGACCCGATCACTAAGGTTCTTAACGCCTTACGTGGCCAACATGCTAGTAAAGTCATCGTATGTGTTAATGACTGCTCTTGCCCAGAACGAAGAACATAACCGGCCCATAAGGCAATCAACTCAAGCAAAAGATTAGGACATCAAAAAATTTAGAGCATTTTTTTGTAATGTTTTATAGAGTTTTTATATACATCTAAAGACTTTTATGAAAATATGGACTTTAATATAATTGCAAATCATAGTTTTTGAGGTTAATTGTCAGTTTTGGTTTTGATTTTTTCCCTTTTGAAGTTAATAGTTTGCTTTGTTAAACTATTAAATAAATTTTTTCATGCTTTGAGTTAATAAAATTTCAAAACATTAAACATAAAATTTTATATACTTTTGGTTGTAATTTTTTGGTAATATATAAAAATGTATGTTTTTAAGTTCTGCGTAGGGCACTATTAAATGCCGGACCGGCACTGCCGAAGAAGCTGCCAAACAGTAGCATTGAAGGGTATTTAGTCGCGTCGTTTAACGAAAATGAGAAACCAAAAGGCACTGAACAGAACTTTAGGTTGTACTATCCTATTTACTAATATGAAGCCTATCTGCAATATGTTTTGATTTATTAGGTTCTTTTAAAATTTCATTAAGTTTTAAGTTTTAACGCTCTATTAGTTGTAATAGAGTATGACAATAATAAGTCTATTCTATAGGATTTCTTTTTTTCTTTTGATAATGAGATCTTAATGTGTTTTGCAAAAATAAACTTCGGACCATTGGGATCATTGATATTCTCAGAGTTGCAACGCAACACAATGCAGCCTCACAGATAGTTTAAGTGTTTTTTACATGTGAACCAAAAAGAATCTTGAAAAGTTTTTTCAGATTACTACAGCTTCGATCTGTCTTCGACCATATTGATAATAATTACAGTATAGCTCCACATGCTTTTGATAGCTCATACACACAAGTCAGGAGGATTCTCTGGTGTGGTGTTGCATGGTTTTCTTCCCAAGTTGGGTCTAAGAGTTCTCATGGGATATAACTAGACCAATTAGCCTCATCGTGTGTTAAACTCTGTTTTAGTCTTCGAGCTGGATTTGGAAGTTAAAATATATGGGAACATCTATTTTAGACCCTCTTTATTGTCTCAGAATTGTAACACAAACACAATATGCAGTCTCATATTCCAAAAAACAAAGCAACCATACCATTCTAATAAGGATCAAGTAAATAGTAATTGAAAGAAACAACTTCATTTGTGAAACCCATCGAAAAGGAGAATTGGAAAGTATGATCATATCAATGAAGCTGCAATTGGTCTTCGACCCTGAAGATAGCTCCACATTGTTTTAACTGGTTTATACAATCTTGGTCTTGCCTCAAACATTTCTTTATTCCATATCAAAATAACTGTTGATATTTTGTATTTTCTGGATATTGATACAGGAACAGGACACCCCCTAATCAAAGATGTGTTGTCTTTTTTTTTTTTTTTTGTTCACCCGCCCCCCTAGTTTGAAACAATATATATATACAAGTATTATGGATCGATTATTGATTATTAAACTAATCAAATGTGTTTTTTTTTTGGATAATGCTGAGTTCTGTGAAAATTTCAAATTTAGTTCATATGAAGTTGTAAACATCAATTATATAGTTCTATATAATTATTTTTGGAAATAATATATTAGATTATATATATTGTTTAAACAGGAGATGCTATTAAGTTTTAGTCAATTCTAAATATATTAGATTATATATATTTTTTAAACAGGAGATGCCATTAAGTTTTAGTCAATTCTAGATATTTTCCAGTTTAAATATAAAAAGGCATTGCATCTAGACACACACAAAAAAGGCAGTTCTAACTGGTAAAAAGGGAAAATACCAAATTTGTAATTAGATAACGTCAGGAAAAAAAGAATCAAGTAAAGTAATATCAAATAAAATGGAATATCACCCATAATAAACAAAATTAAAGAAGAGCAACTGTACAATTTAAATAAATGGAATATGTGTGTATATATATATATATAAGTTTGGCTCCTTGGTCGATCCGTTTGTGCATGGATACATACAAAAAAATTATGCTATTTTGGTTAAGCAAAATTGGTGATCTTTAGCTCTCTACTGAATTTGCAGATACGAGCTAGTTGCGTTATGAGGTGTGTTATATTATTTGTCTTTTTACTGCTCTCGTGCACGGCCGTTCTGCTCTCTTGCACAGCAGTTCTGCTCAAACACAACAAGGACGGTTCCAATAATGTGTCAGCAACAAACATCGGCTTAAACTATGGCCTCCTTGGAGACAACCTCCCGTCTCCAACCAATGTGATCAGCCTTTACAAGTCCATAGGCATCACTAAAATCCGAATCTTCGACCCAAACACTGAGGTTCTTAACGCCTTACGCAGCCACCAAGATATTGGAGTCACCGTAGGCATCAAGGACCAAGACTTGGCTGCTCTTGCGGCCAGCGAAGATAATGTTAAGCACTGGTTTGCAACTAACATCGAGCCTTACTTAGCAGACGTCAACATCACGTTTATTACCGCTGGCAACGAAGTCATCCCCGGAGAGATCGGTCCTCAAGTGCTTCCCGTCATGCGGCCTCTCACAAACCTAGTCAAGTCGAGGAATCTTCAAATCTTGATAAGCACCGTGGTGGCTATGTCGAACCTGGGAAAGTCATACCCACCTTCCGTGGGAAAGTTCACTCCCCAAGCGTGTGAACAACTTGTCCCCGTTCTGAAGTTCTTGTCTCTAACGAATACACCAATACTCGTCAACATCTACCCTTACTTCGCCTACGCTTCAAACCCTGTTAACATCAGCCTCGATTATGCCACCTTCAACATCAAAGATGTTGTGGTCAAGGACGGGCCAATGCAGTATTCAAACCTATTTGATGCGATTTTTGACGCTTTCGTGTGGGCCACGGAGAAAGAAGGGGTGAAAAATTTATCCATGGTTGTGTCAGAGACCGGATGGCCTTCAGCCGGTAATGGATACTTGACAACACCGGATATCGCTGCTACGTACAACGGAAACTTTATCAAACATGTTCAAAGCGGTAAAGGGACACCGAAGAGGCCAAACTTTAGCATCGAAGGGTTTTTATTCGCGACGTTTAACGAGAATCAGAAACCAGAAGGAACTGAACAGAATTTTGGATTGTACAATCCTACTGATATGAAGCCTATCTACAAGTTGTTTTGATTTTTAGATTCTTGATTCTTAGACTATATATCTCCAACTCATTAGTTATATATTAGCTCTAATAGTGTTTCTTTGGTTTGTTGTAAGGGCCCTTTTTATTAACCCTCTTTAGCCTAACACAGCTGAGTTTAGAGTTAACTTTTTATAATGGCATCCGAAACTATATTTTCCAATTTTTTTGGTCGTATACTATCGCAAATCATCAGTAAGGATAAGATCAAGATCATCCACAATAACTTATATGGTGTATGTAAAAGTATTTTACTAGTTATAAGAAAATATGCTATTAGCTACGGACAAGTAAATTGGTGAACAGCTATAATCTATTGTTAAACGTTTAAAAATAATTGACAAGAAAACACATCAGTTTAGTTTGAAATAATACAATTAGCAATGGACTGAATTTGTTTTCACTAAAGTGAATGATCAGGCAATTAGCTACAGAGTTTCATTAGCGAAGTGTCGTCTCGTCCTGGTGGCTGGTGGTATTCAAGTTTCCTTATATTCAACTATTAACTATCCGTTGTGTTCAATTCATATTTTGTGTGTGGTGTATGAAAAGTGAAACCAAATTTGCAAATAAATCTGACAGGCAACAAAAGCAGCCTCCTAGTCCAGTAAAAGAAAAAAAAAAAGACAAATGGTTTTAGGGATAGCAATACAATGAAGAAATCATAAAATAAATTAGAAAACCTATTTCAGACTCAAGCTCTATCACAAAACATTAAACAGGAACAATATTTTAGAGACTCAAGAGTCAAGACATATATATAAACACAAACTTGTACACGAAACTAAACAAAAAAAAAAAAAAAAAAAAAAAAGAAACTAAACAAAAAAAAGAAAAAAACAAGTTTGGGTTTCTTTCGTCTCCGGTTCTTTTTCAGGCAAGTAAGATTCTTGGATTTTATACGTCTGTTGTAGATACAAAAAGTGTACATATATCTAATATTCTAATACATTTTTTTTTCTTTCTGACGTTCTTGATTTTGCAGCCACAAGTTACATATGATGGACTATTCAAAGAAAATATTACTATTACGTCGCTCATGCATGGCGTTGATGATCATTATCAGCTACAACAACGTTGATTCCTTAGGCACGGGATCAGTCGTCGAATTGAACTATGGCCTCCTCGGAGACAACCTCCCATCTCCTTCCCATGTTATCAAGTTCTACAAATCTCAAAACGTTGCAAAAATCAGGATATTAGAGCCAAACAAGGGCATCTTAAATGCCTTGTGTGGAAACCAGGAGATTGGAGTCGCCGTAGGCATCAAGAAAGAAGACCTGGGGGCTCTTGCAGCCAACAAAGACGCAGTTAAAACCTGGTTCGCCACTAACATTGTTGGACATGGGCTGCGCCCAACATGCCACTCGGCCCAACAAGACAAGATAATTGCAATTTCGGCCCGATGAAATTAGATGCAAATCACTAATAAATTCGTAAAGGGCAATCTCGAGAATTCACGGTGGAAACTCTAGAAAACCCTCGATCAACAGTCCGCTACATAAAGAAACAGTACTCAATGGAGAAAATGATCAGACTCGCGTACAATATCTCCAGAGCAATACTTTGCGTCTAAACACTGTTATTGTTTCCTGTATAATTCCTGTTAGCTTCCAAGCTCAGCATTATTAGCTTGTTAGTTCTTCTGTGAACTGACGAGCTCAATCTTGACTCGATTTAGTGACGACCTCACATTTTTATCATTAATAAAGAACCAACTTTCACTCTTCCCCCAAAAATCCTTATTTACTTAGTGTTGTGCAATCCTAGTACAAACAAACATCGATCCTTACATAGCCGAAGTCAACATCACGTCCATTACCGTCGGAAACCAAGCTATCTCAGGAGACATAAACGGCCATCACGTGCTTCCCATCATGCAATCTCTCACCGATCTCGTTAAGTCAAGAAATCTTAGGATCTCCATCAGCACCACGATCACTACGACGAGCCTCGCTGCATTGAAACCGCCTTTCGCAGGAGTTTTAACACCCCAAGCACTTGAACAGCTCGTCCATGTGCTGAAATTGTTGTCTAAACAAATACACCGATCCTCGTCATTCGTCAACATCTATCCTTACTACTTTTACGCGTCCGACCCAAAGAACGTCCCTCTCGAGTACGCCAATTTCAATACAGACCAGGTCGTGGTCAAGGATGGTGCACTAAAATATTCTAACTTGTTTGATGCAATTTTTGATGCATTTCTGTGGGCAATGGAGAAAGAGGGAGTTAGAAAATTACCTTTGGTGGTGTAGGAGACCGGATGACCCTCGGCTGGGAATGGGTACATGACGACGCCCGCTCTTACATACGTTGGTAACTTTGTGAAGCATATGGCAAGCGGTAAAGGAACGCCTAAGAGGCCAAATAATAGAATCGATGGGTACTTATTTGAGGCCAGCATTTTGGGTTATATGATCCTGCTGACTAGTGTAATGAGATCTTTTGATACTAAAGCATTATGAGATCAAATTTACTACTCACTTAATAAACTTTGGGGTTTTCGATTGAAATGGAATTTTCAAGTTTAGCCTATGTAAATTTCAGTATTCCGATCTATTAAACTGCAGGAAAAATTCAGCTCACAAATTTCACTAAGAAAAGTTGCTTTGCAGGATTATTTTTGTAGACTTTAAATTTTGACATAACCAAAAAGCAGCACGATGATAGATTCAGTCAACAATAAATCTCTGTTTCTCCAACTTTGTGAATTACATTACAGAAAGAAAAAAGAAAAAACGAAGAGAAAACCCTGAGCAAATCTTTAGTTATCACATGCGGTAACCATATGAACTTGATATCTGTCGATTAGGCACATGTTTGCTGGCACCAGTCGCTGGTTTAGTGACCATATTTCTGGAACTCCCACTCACTGTTATCTGTTAAAACTCAGCAAAATTAACAAAGAAACAACAACTGCAAACTAGTTAAAGAAGCTTTAAACAGAGAAACACTTACCTAATGGACAAACTTGACGAGTCTTTAGCCATCTGCTGATGCAATGAAAGTGGAAGGCATGATTGCAAACCCCTGAAATTATCCACATCGGGTTGCTTTAGTTAGTAAAGGCACTAACCATCTTATGTAGTTCGGCTTGGTTGTCCAAAATACACATTATAGAATCACACAATCACATATCTTAAATGAAAACTTCCTACTTTCTCAAACACTTCCAGAGCAGGATCAATTGTGAATGCAGTGTGATACATAATGCAGTGATTATGGTCATACTAAAAGTTTTAAAGTCATCCTCAATAATAGAAGAACACAATGCAAGACATTAAAAGCATGCGAACACAATAAATAGTATCTGATCTCTCTCCACAAAATCTTTAAACACACCAAATATTTAATAAACCGTACTAATCATTGACCAATTTGGATTGCTGCAAAACAAGAATAGGGTTCTCTCAAATAAAGCAAAGACATGCTACCAAATAAGCAAAACTCAATGGCAAGACCTATCATACACACTCTTAGATTCTAGGATGGTTTCACATAATACTATTTCTCATACAATCACAATAGCTACAACTGTACACCCAATCAAGTCTCGAAACAGAACGCAAAGATTACAAACAAGATCATAGAAGAAACAAGACTTACCCCAAGCAACGGTGCATTCCTCACTAGTAGCACTGGCCTGATTAGCTTGACACTCAATGCCTAACAACAACAACCAAACACACAAGAACAAAGTAAGCCAAAACCTAAACATTAGCAAATTCAGCAAATCTACGATTCATCAAAACATCATCGCTACAAAAATCCTCAAATCAATCGATTGCTCTTTGACTTACAGAGATCCATGATGTGGTTTCGGCAGATCGCACAGTTGTCAACAACGATATCTGAAAACCAAAAACAAAAAGATCAATCAAAAACTCAACCTAACCAAAATTCACATCGTATAAACAAACATCGAAGGATACTATAAAGGATTATTGCGGTTACCCCAAGCCCAGAGAGACACGGCGCTCCACTTTTTGATTTCGAATCGCTTAGGTTTCTTTGTGGAAGACGAAGCAGCGCTACCAGAGGCTCCTCCGGCAGGAATCATAGGAACGTCAGAGTCAAGAGTCGCCATTAAACCCGATCGGAAAGAAAAATTTGAAACCCTAGAAAAAGCCGAAGAACAAACTCAACGATTGAGAGAGAGAGAGAGCTCGCTGGGTTCTTTTCTTGTAGAGAGAGGACGGTACAAGAAGAAACCAAGAGAGCGAAATAAAATTAAGCTACGCTGGGCTTTGCCTATATATATATTAGTGGGCCTTCGTGAAAATTTATTATTTCCCGTAATTTTCCATTAAAGTCGGTTACGTTTTCCCTTCTTTAACATAAAATATTTCAATATTTCTCTTTTTTTTTATAAATATAAATTAAATATTTCAATAACATTATGGAAATATATCTAATTCTTTTAACATACTTTTTTTCTATGTATCCCCATAAAAAAATAACAATAAGCTTTATTATATATTGATATTTTCTTCTATGTATCCCAAAAAAATTAACAAAAAGCTTTACTTTTGATATTATACCCATATACATCAAGTCATTTATATGTGTAGATAAGATGAGTAATATATATATATATATACATATATATATATATATTTTCCTTCTTCAAATAAATATGTGTCGAGTAGATAGATCAATAGGGTGTACATTCCCCTACATTTATATGTATGATTTCTTAATTACAACAAGAGCAACCATTAAGTTAAGCCAGCAAATCACGAATGCAGAATGTGGAACAAAACACTAAGCCATAATGGTGAAAAACCACTTTTTGTGAACAACGTTGCTTACAAGTGGTGCAAATAGGCCGAGACATATGATGATTGTTGGGCAGAACACGTAGCTCTTTGCTGAAGAAGAACCACGATGAACCGGGCTTCATGTATAAGTCCTCTCCGAGTAAGCAATTAATGTGTAGGGTGATACAACAGGACTCACCACTCATATAAAATCGTTGTCTTGGAAGTATTTGTTTCTCGCAAACTCCACACCAATATGTCGGGACGATACTTGTCTCCTTCCCATCTGAAAGAGCGAGTATATGCTCGTCATGCTTATACCTCACGTATTGAGGTAAAGTAGCACATTTGAAACACAAAGCAAAGTCACACTCAATGCAATTGAATGTTTCATTTGTAGTATGAGGTTGTGATAACTCTTTGCAAACTGAACATGTTCTCCACTCCCCTGGTTTGGATGTAAGGTATAAGGGATGCTTATGACTTTTATTGATTAATGGCTCAGAAATGGCGGCGCACTGTACGTGTAGCTTAAAATATAAACACTCTTCTTCATCGCAACTATAGAAGAAACCAGCTGTGCACAACCAAGGACAAGCCGAACATGATTTCGTAAGGTTCATAACACCGTTGTTTCCTCCCACTAGTGTGAGCATGTGAGGGTGTATCGGGTGATGTATTTTGCGGAAAAAATTGGCACATGCTTCGTGGAGAATGAAATCGCATTGCATACATGAGTAGATATTACCGTAATAGATTGGTGTGATGCATGCTTGACACTGTTTATCCTCATCGTAATCTCTGCATGTGTTCTCATCCAGTCTCAAATGATGATGCTAATGGCTAAAATGTTGTATGATTCCATCGCTTATCCTCACAAACGGCTCAACTTCTTCAATATCTTCTTCTGGCTCTCCTTCAAGTTCTTTACCATCCCACACGTTTCTTTGTGTAGCACATCTTGAATGTACCCCATACGAACAACCGTCCTTGATGCAAGAATAGCCCCGTAATCATTATCGATCTTTCTACGACAAACACCACAAAACCAATCTCCTTGTTCAAAACAAAGGGTAAAAGCGATACGATGAGGATGGCGAGATATCCTTATGAGACGTGGTAAGCTGACACAACGTTGATGAACCACAAAGTCACAAGGAGGACATATATAAAAAGGACAACTTGTATGTGACAAGGCACAAACGCTGCAAGTCAAGAAAGTGTTTCTTGGAAACAGAGCAAGTGTATGCTCATGCCATTTCGGATGGTCTATAGACACGACTCGTGGCTTCTCCACACAAGCTATATTCATAGCGTAATCGCAAGCAGAGCAATAGTAAAACATATTTAAGAGATCTTCATCACAGCAATAACATTCCCTGGTTCCTTTCCCTTTCAACAAGACAAGCTGAAGAGAATGTTTTGGATGAAGAGGGTGTTTGATCTCAACTGCAGCCTTGTCATAATCTTTATGATTCCCGCCGTTGCAGTTTCGGCAGCGGAAATGGAGTACAGCTTCTTCTTCTCCTGGTAGCTTCAGTTTCTCCCAGTTCAGAGGAAGACAGTCCCACATGTTATTGCTCCTCAACGAGACTTATTCATCTACATGAAATCTTCCTTCTCTCAAACGTACTCCTACTTGAGGACACAGAGAAATTAGCTTCTTCCCTTTTAAATTCATAGAGGTGACGAGGTACAGTATTTGATGAATCAGTAATAAAAGCTCTGGCATCGGCTCCAGTGTGAGCACTTGGCGAAAGAGTGAACTGTACTCCGGATACGAATTTGTAGAGATGATCCGAGGGTCGAGTTTTTGAGAAATGATTGTTATGACATCTCTTAAAGGCATTGGTTGCGAATCCAAATCCATAGAGTTGAAATGAGAGACTGTTTGAGTAACGAGTGACATGAGTTCCGACTCCGGCTTTGGCTGCGACTCGAGATCCATTGATCTCACTAGAGAAATGATTTGAGCGATCCGTGATACGATCTTCAAAATCTGATCAATCATCCAATACCTAGTGTCGATGAGAGGTAGTAACTTATGAGTAATGAGTGATATGAGCTTTGACTCGGGATCTTGTTTCGGTTTTGGCTTCGAGTACGTGACATTGACGACGTTGGCTAATTGAGTAATAAGTGATACGAGCTCTGAATCTGATTCCAATGAGTAGGCGGAAGATAATATCTGAGTGGTGAGTGACATGAGCTCAGGCTTCGTATCCGGATCTGATTCATTAGAGCAGATGAGAGTGGTCATTTGAGTAATGAGTGAAATGAGCTTTGACTCCGGTCCCGACGACGACTCCGGTATAGAGTTGCCGACGTTTATTATTTGCTTGATGAGTGAAATTAGTTTCGACTCCGAATCCATATCCATAAGTCTGATGAGAGGGATTAGTTGAGTAAAAAGTGCTACGAACTTTGATGGCTGATAATTCAAAAACCAATCCCAATCCAAATTTGAACCCTCATATCTAAAGAAAGATATCATTTGGGAAATGACTACCCCGAGCTCCGACTCCAAATCCATAGTGAGTATATAAACCCCAAAACCGAAAAAAAAGAAACAGAAGAAGAAACAAAAGGAGGTGATCTCGAGTATAACGAATTTGGTGTCCTCTCTCTATGTATCGGGGAGCTTTCCAACACATGAATAACAAAAACAAAAAGAGCACGTTGTCACGTTTACATAAAAGTCAATGAATGACTAGAGTGTTTTCTGATACCAGTCTTGTTCGAAAAAGTCATTAGGCGTTAGTATTGGATAGATGGGTAGCGTGGATTATATTTTATCAAAAAAAAAAAAAAAAAAAAACAGAGGATTATTTGAGAATTAATCAAAGACTAATTTATCTATGGTTAATATAAAAATAAAAAATGTGATACTAAATACTATTTATTACCTGTCGTTGGTAAGATCCGCAAGCAACATAGGAGTTTACAGAAAACAAAAATAGAAAAATGCATTAGAGCCGAAAACATACCCGTATGTGAGAGGGAGACAACTAATTAAGATGGTGTCATCTTAAGTTTTGAGTTCGTGAGAAAACTTATTTTCAACAATATATTTTTTTCAAAACTTATTGAAATTATGCATAAAGAAAGAGTTTCATTCTTATCAAACATTTCAAGAAAAAATGAAACAAAGATTTTACAAAATAGTGTCAAAATGTATTTGTCTACAAGCCATGTGACTTACAAATAGTTAGATGTATGTATATGCTTTTATGCCACCTGCCTCTGGTCTCTTAGAACCGAAACTTTCTTCCGCAGTTCAAGATTTGATATCCTCTCTACCTCCAGAGCTCGTTCGAGCTACACATTCGGTTTACTTTGTTAGCCTCAGAAAACAAAAACATATATTACGCAAAAGGGTTTAAATTCGCTAAAACCCGATATAGGAAGGAAACTATAGAACGAAAATTTAACATAGACTTTTCACGAATCATATTGCATCTCTAAACATGCCTACGATTTGTACCTTTGCAGCTCGCATACTCCATTCTCCAAGAATAGCTCTTAACCTTTCATTTTCTGCAACATACTGTTTTAGGAGTTTAAAGACAGAAGATGATTTGAGTTAATTTCACAGATCCGAAGATGTGTAGCCCTTGCAAATTGTTCGATGCAAAAGATTTCATAGTAAAGCATCGTTGTTACAAATGATGTGATTGTGATCTTCGTATGTTATGTTCTCATATGTTCTTATGTTTATAAATAGTCTCAAACCTGATTATTGGTATTCCGAACGTGTTGTATCTCTCTATCTCTCTCAGAGATCAGAGATCGAGCAAGAGTAAGCTCGGAATGGAGTTGATCCACCTGCAAACATACAATTTTCATTTATTATCCTCCATTTCGAGATGCCACATAAAGAATATTAGCCATGAAATATCAATCAGCTATGATATGTTTTCCACCAAGGGTGATAATTAAAATTAACCATGAGAATTTGCAAGTTTATCATTTGTTAACTGAGCTTCACCTCAGCAGAAAGTGTTCGTAGTTCCTGATCACGAGTCGCCACAAGATGCGCCAGATCAACCTGAAAGTTTATCATTTAAACATTGCAAAATTAAAATCCCAGTGGAAGGAAATACATGGATTTTAAGAAAATTATCAAGAATGTTGTTACTTGTTAGCATGTATCCACACTTAAGGCTCTTCTAAAAAGAAGTCATTAATTTTGTAATGGAGCAGTTCAAACCTGAGGAGTGCTGCTACTACCATTGGTTTCATATTTGCTTAACGACTCCTGCAACCGCAGAATCTGGAAAAAAAAAAAAAAAAAAAAAAAGAGAGAGGTAAGAAGCTCACTTTAGGGAAAGCACAGGATAATTCTACAAATAATTAGGGTGGATGATGAAGAACTAGAGAGAGCATTGAACTTAGGATTACTAGTACGAAACTGTAGACTAGTAAGAAACAACACAAGCATCAAGATTCAGAAATGAAATACTCATGATAAACCATGTATTGTCACCTCTTCACTGAGATAATGGAGATTCTCACGCTGATATTGCAGTAGAGCCATTTGCTGATCAGAAAGGCGACCAGCTTCATGGTATCTGTTTTTCAACCAAACAAACTGAAGACTTGAGAATTGTAAAAGTATCGCCATGGCATTATAAAAGTTTGTCATGCCAAATTTGATATTTATGACGACTACGAGTAAGGTTCTAGTGAGATTGTGAAAGTACCTCAATCCTTCCAAAGCAGCTGGTTGAAGGGGAGAATATAGTGAATTTAAGACATCGGGCTGAGAGTTCACTGAGTTATACTGGCGAACATAACCTACAGATAAGAAGAGATGCATAATTACTTAGCTATAGAATCTCTTACTAAACAACTGGCAGAACAATGTAACAAAAGAATGCATTATGCTCTAGCCAATGGCTTTTTCGAATACACGGTATGACAGGCTCTGCATTGAGAACAAAAAAGAGGTTTTCATACTGAAAACCAGAACAGCAATTCTTAAAGATACTTCAGTGATCTACTTATACTCAATCACAAACTATAGCCAATTGTAAGAACTGCATACATGATACATATAATCACAAATGTATGACCATAGAATCTAGAAAGTTTGATATAAATTTAGCATGCATTTGATCGTAATAGATCCCAAAGGAAATGGAATTATTTCAGTTAAGCTCTATGGGTCAGGTACATAAGAAATGAAAACTGACTTTAATCTGACACTTAGCAATCATGGCATGAAATTTTGAGACTAAGAAAAGTATCCAGGCTTAGCAGCTGAGCCTGGTGTATTTCATATATCTAACAAACAGAAAGTGAATCGATTTGGATACTGCTCTAGTTGAGGTACTACAGTAATGCTGAATGCATGCCTAAAAGTGTGAATATGATTTCTGGACCTTATGCTTACCAACAAACACAATCATAAAAGAAGCGGCAGATATTGCTTCAACAGACATGATGAACCTGCAAAAACATTATGCTCGTAAGCGTTTTTCAACCTTGCCAAAACAAAATTAAAAATAAGAAAACCAATGTCATCATCCATATACTATTTCTAGTCAATAGCATCAATATAAAACATCTTGTAGGCATTTATCTAAGATTTGGTAAACATGTTACGTCAAATATGTTACCTGCGTGAATAAAAACAGTTTATCAATAAGGAGTTTCATTATGAGATAGTAGTAATTTTCTTAGCAAAGTTGGAAGATGTTTAAGGATGAAGTCAGAATCTTCCTTTTATTCGTATAATCGTCGAAGACAAAGGAAATAAAAACAGAAAATGTGATCAACTGAAACAGAACAGAAAACTCAAAAGAATGTAAAAGCAGTTAATGTATCTTAAAAGAAGGCTGCAGACCTCTGTACAGTAAAAATGGGAAGAACACTGACATATGGTCTCCACACCATGAAAAGCAACATAGATGCAGTCCCTAGAACAAAACAGAGTCACCTTATTGAGCGCAAGAAATAGATATATGTAACAATATATGACTGAAAAAGTAGCATTAAAAATTACCATATGCCATGATGGCAAATGGCAGACGAACTACATGTTTCAATTTCTGACTGAAACTGTAATAACCCTGCAATAGAAGGTACGTTCAGAATGTAGTCAGATGAAATAACTAAAACTACAATAGAGAATATCAACCTATTTCTACATAGGTTAGAACAAACATTACCTGCAAGCGTATTTTCTGGACCTGATTGACAAAGTATTGCTGAAACATACCTGTTGCAGAAGATAATCATGATAAATTATACATATCCTGCAGTATATTTTAGAGCTAAAAAATGACATGGAAACAGAAATGGACATATGATAGGTGAAAATAGATTTTAATGCTTTGGGACCATCCCTTTACACCCAAGCATTTAAAGTGAACTATCTACATGGACTTGGCAAAGATAGGAGGAATCCACACCAAGTAGTGCTAACAGCATTTTCTCCCTTTTCCGTTTTAGTATGTCCCAGAATAATTCATTATCTCAAATCAGTTTTTCATTCGAGATCGCTTAGCTTTAATTTACCATGGCCAATTAGGCAGTAGTTTACCAAAATATAGTCTGAAATTGCTTATAAACAAAGATTCTAGTAATAAGCTTAAAAGGGAGTATTGTAGTAACCTGTTAATAACAATAGAGCAACGTTGCAGCTGCAAAGTATCGATGGGATAAGAGAGTCTACAGACTGAAGTATCCACGGTGCTCCAACTGCTAAAATAGCATAACCTGCCTAAAATTTAACAAACAGTTAATAAAAAAGTCAGACACTCATGTTTTCTCATAATGCTAATAAAAGGAAAGTTACAAACACTCTTGAGTTAAACTATCAACGGTGAAGCACTTGCCAGTATAATCAAATAAATGCAGCTTCCAACAAGACTTCTAGATTGACGATGACCAAAGAGAGGAGCTTCATGTAGAATATCAAGAAACCTACAATCAGAAGGCATGAGGATAAAACATAAAGAGAATTGAGCAATCTGCAAAACAATTTGAAGATAGAAGAAAGACCCATTGAATCTGAAGCTCAAAATTGGCTATGAGTAGAGAGAGAAGGAAACAAAACGATCAAATCATCACAAAGGAAAAGACTTGGGGTTGAGCTTACATAGCATTGTCTTGCTCCGTCGCGGGATTGAAGGATGAAGATCGTCGAGCGTTGGCCATTTTGAGTTTTGGGTTTCTTCTATTCGCTTGTGGGAGTGAAACTGTATAAATCTCAAGAGACTTGTAAATTAGGGTTGAATCATATTCGTTGCTGCCCACAATCTAGAGATTTTGGTTGGGAGATGTGAAGAGCAAGGCGTAAGAATTTGTAGAAGAAACCTTCGAAGGATTAGAATGTTTGGTAACGCCCTTTTCGAACAACTAGTCAAAATTTTGCTGTCAGCGTTGGTGAGATTGTCTGATTGGTCGTCCAACAAAACCAAAAAAAAAAAAAAAAATTGAGTGGATTTTGCTGGGCCTAATCGCTACTATTTGGAACTTGTTTAGGATTTTACTGAGATTAGAAAAGAAAAGGTGGTGGTGTTACATTACAACAAGATTGATAAGAACACTATCATCTAATCTAGTAATTTGCACTTTGAATCATATGATAAATTTAAAAGATTCAGCAGATTTGTTACACCATTTCATTTATTTTTTTTCTTTCTATCACCAAATAGTAATCATATAGAATTCTTTTTTTTTTTCACTAAGTAGTAATAATCATTAATAAAAAAAAGATGATTGCCAATTATATGAAATATATGCCAACACATAGTCTTAAATGCTAACAATATAAATTCATTGTTAACTACATGAAATATTATCATCATATAAGAACATGCATAAAAAAACATAAGTTATGTGTACAACGCCATAAACATTTAACTACGATGTTTTATTGACCAGAATCAAGCGTTGATCAGTGTTAACCAAAAAAAATATTAAATTCTTTTCTTTTATTCTTTTCTCCTAAAAATAATTATTTTTCAATTTTATATATTTCTGATAAATAGATGATTTGTATTTGTTTTTCAAATACATGAAATTCTAATTAAAATAATTAAATTCTATTAATTTACATGAAAGGCATAAATCTAGAAAATAATTAAAAACCAAAAGTTGGTTTTGTAAAATCAACAGTTAGTTTTTAATTACCTTCTACAACCTTTGATTTTACAAAACTAACCTTTGATTCACCGTTAAAATAACCGGTTAGTTTTTAATTACCATCTGAGATTGCCTAAAACGACGTCGTTTTGGTCATACTTATCAAAATTATGTACTATTAGTTCTATGATTTATAAATACTTATTAAAATATTATGTTATTTATTAAATGATTTTTTTTTGGATTTCAAAATCCACATCATGTAAATGGACTTTTTTTTTGGACAAAAATTGCATTTTTTTGGACAAAATACATGGATTTCAAAATCCACATTATGTTTAAATGGATTTGAATGTATATTACTGTGAAATTAGAAGGATTCAAATCCAAAGATAAAACATGTTATTTCAAAATCCATATGTTTTGATTTTCATAATTCACAATTCTATATGGATTTAGAAATTACTTCTCCAATTATAGAATTGTAATTTATGAAAAATCAAAACAAATGGATTTTGAATTTTTATCTTTGGATTTGATTCCTTCTATTTTACATTTTCAAAACCATTCAAATTCATTTAAAACATAATTTGGATTTTGAAATCCAAAAACAAATCCTTAAATGAATAACATGAGATTTTAAGAAGTATTTTATAAATCATAGAACTAATAACACATCATTTTAATAAGTATTTTAAAATCTATGATTAAATAACACATGATTTTTGTTTGGATTTCTAAATCTATTAAAATCATAAAACCAATAATAATCATATAGAATTTTTTTTTTCCATCAAAGAGTAATAATCATTTAAAAAATCTGTAGTCCCTATACTAAGTTCTAAGCTAATTCGATAAGTTTTTGTTGCATTAATTCAACTAATTGGTGTATGTATATAATCAAGCTGAAAAAGAGTAATAGGTTTTCTAGCCCATTATTTTTTTTTACGTTAACACACACATAATAAGTAACGCCTTCAATTATTTCTCTTCTAGATTTTCTTAAACTTTCTATTATGAATTATAATGGCGTCCACTGGTAACCATTAGAAGAACAAAAAAAACAATCCATGATGAAATAAACAATTTTTGCGGAATGAAAGGAAAAAATGCAGAGAGGAACAAAAAAATAAATGGTAATCAAACAAGAACAATATCTTTTAAACTATATTAAATATTAAATAAATTAAATTTCAATAAAAAAATTAATACTATGTTTAATGTATATATAACAGATTTTACATTTGATTTTAAAATAAAATTTGTGAATTAAATTTATATATGTCCTATAAAAATTAATAAAATATTAAGAGTAATTTAAAATATTTTTTTATTTTGTTTACTATATAAACATTATTTTACTTTTCATACAATTTTCAAATAAAACATGAAAATTCATTAACATGGAATTCATATTAATTTTTTTTGTCAATACCATTGTGAAAATATAAAATTATTATATTTATAATTGAAATATTATTAATAAACATAATTTTTTATTTATTTTAAAATATAAAAAAATAATGTTTGTTTCTTTTTTTTGTTCCATTTGTTTCTCATCAATTTTAGAGAGGAACATTTTTGTTATATTATTCCTCATTTTGTAAAGAATATAGAAAAATAAGATGGACAATTATTACTTTTAAATGATCAAAGTTTTTGGGAATGAAGAAGAATATCACATTTCGCTTGTTATTTTTGTAAATCATTGTTACCAATATCTTACTAGTTGGTTGAGCCGTATTGATTTTGCTGAGTTTTATGTCCAGATATATCTTGTTATCGATATCATTGTTGCTTGATGTTGGTGATGCACCTAATTTCTCCTACTTCGCTCTACTCCACCTCGAGGAGATGCTTTGGGAGCACTCGTATCACAAGAGACAGAGCAACTAGTGGTGACTTGCACATTACACTGCCTTTGCGAATTGCTTTTCAAACTGCCAAACCCTTTATTTATTTATTTATTTATTTATTTATTTATTTATTTAGCAATTAATCTTAAAACATATTGATTTTATGTGATTCTCATCTTCTGTCTCTATTGTCGTAAAACTCTCTCTCTCGTGTACTGTTAAATTTGACATAACTTAGCGTACATTATCCTAAATTATCTTTACTTGATTTTGTGGAACGCTCCCACTGATTGTACCAGTTAGACCATCTCCACTGGGAGTGACTCTCAGTGGTACTCTTGCAATTGGGCCCCAAAACTGTATTAAAATTCTATATTTTGGTCCATTTAGTTGAGTGTCGATTCTTTGGGAAGGATTTGGAGTAACTCAAGAGAAACGGTACGTGGCTTAATATGATTGGATGATTCATAAATATAATTTTTTTTTCTCTATTTTCTTCTTTTTTTTTGTTTCCCGACTCTGTCTCTCTCTCTCTTATCTCTCGAGAGAGTCGGCGACACAAACGACGACACAAACGATGACTCGATGGAAACCGGACAATCAGTGGATTCACCGCGAACCATAAGATTTTTCCGGCTAAAACTTGAGGGTTGGTTGAGGAAGACGATGCCCACTCCGATCGACTAAAACCGGAAGACTTGACGCTTCTGTTCTCACGAGGATCAACCTCCTTCTGCGACAACGACGGCGGCTGATGGCGTAAAGTGGACAGCGAGATCCAGTGGGAGATGAATCAGACAGAGAAGGTTTGTCTTCTCATCTCTTACTTATTAAATTGATATGATTGTAAGAGTTGTTAATGTTTGATGTTCAATTGGTTTTGAGATTTGTTTGGAGGGTTTACTGGTTTCGGCTAACTCTTAGATAGATTCTCTTGGCTAATCTTGGTATTGTAGATCTTAAGTTCAGAATCTTTGATATGTTCTTGCTGATTTAGGTGTTGTGATGTTTTGTTGTTCATCAGAGTTTACTCGTAGGAACTCTTTTGGTGGAGAAGACAAAGAGAAGGAGACCAAAGATGTTACTTCAGAGTCTTCTTGTTTGATAAGGAATCGTCTCTTCATCTTCTAGCTTCCTCGAAGATAAGTTTTTTTTTTTACCCTAGCTCTGTTTTGATTCGTCTTCCATTGTTGTTTCTTTTTGTTTATACATTGTTTAACGAGTATTGTAGGATTGAAAAAACCAGTTTTTGTTTTCAGTGGAGCAATGGAGGTTGATAGAGAAGATGGAAGAACACTGAATCAGCTGAGACCACTTGCTTGTTCCCGTAACATCCTTCATCGTCCTCATGGTTCTGCTAGCTGGTCGCAAGGTACTTGTTGTTTCTTATTTGTTTGATAACATATATCAGCTTTCTCAATATCTCTCAGATGGATACTTTTTGAATGGGATTGATGGAACTTTCTAATGGTTATGCTTCTCTTTTTCTGTTTCAGGAGATACAAAAGTTCTAGCTGGAGTTTATGGACCTAAAGCAGGACCTAAGAAGAACGAAAATGCTGAGAAGGCTTGTTTTGAAGTCATATGGAAGCCTAAAACTGGGCAGATTGGTAAGTTGTAAATGCAGTTTTAGTTATATCATGTATTGATGTGGCTTTGTTTGTTGAGTATGTGGTACAAGTGATTGTTTTTTAGATTCTGATTGACTTTTACGTTGCATAATCATGTCTTAGGAGTTTTGTTTGATGTTTTGTAACTGTTACGGTGTGATTAATATTAATAATATTTTTGTCATGTTTTGTGCGAGGTGGAGTGCACATGGGGTTTGATGGTGAAGACTGCAATCATCAACTTGACATTGGGAGTGGATTCTCTTACTTGAGAAGGTATGCTCCTTTTATGTCACTGTATTTTTGTTTTTGGGTGAACCGTGTGTTGGCTATGTTTTTGGGTGAATCATGTCTTGATGTGTTTTTCTAACAATTGTTTGAAAATTTACATAACCCGTATCTTGATTTTTTCTTTTTTTTTGTGATATCATTTTAGATTTTTTAAATCGATTTTGTTTGTTTTTTAATCATAAGAAAGTGATATTTGATTTAAATCTCAGAAGGAAAAATATTTATTTAAATTGGTCTAGTGGTTTATTTCCAAAATGATTGAAATTGAAATTAGTTTTGACTTTAAACCCAACTTTTGGAATACTTTCGAAGCCAAAGATTTTCTGAGAAAGCAAAACAAGTGTCTATTCAAAGAGATATACTGAAAAGTATATCTCCTTTGTACTAAACACTCTTTAACTTTAAACAAACCTTGACCTCAATATAAACCTTCTCTGTTAAACACTAACCTACACCATTACCCTTTTTTTTACAACACAATCAATGGACTCTACAAACCCTTTTGGTTTTCAACCGCCTAATTTCATGGTTCTTTTGAATTCTCAAAAAAACTCAAACATTTCTGATAATTCTGCACAAACCTCTCAGCCTGTCCATTTTAGCTCTCCATTCTCTTCTCAGCCTATCCATTTTAGCGATCCATTCTCTTCTCAGTCTATTCAATTTAGCTCTCCATTCTCTTCTCAACCTATTAATCTTAGCACCCAATCAGAATCTGAAGACAATGAAGAAGATGGAGGCAGAGGAAGTAGGAAGAGGTGGACTGCAGATGAGGATATCAACCTCATAAGTGCCTGGTTAAACACAAGCAATGATCCAGTTGTGAGTAACGAGCAGCGGTTAAATAGCTTCTGGGTGAGAGTCGCTGACTACTACAAATCAAATGGTGGAGGTACTAGTTCAAACGGTCGAGGGGCTAGTCAATGCAAGGCCAGGTGGAGCAAGATAAACCATCAAGTTAACAAGTTTGTTGGATGTTACACACAAGCCAGTACTAGAAAGAAGAGTGGAGAATCAGAAGACGATGTGATCAAATTGGCATGAGATTTACATGAACGACATCAAAAAGCCATTTATTCTAGAGCATTGCTGGAGGGAACTAAAGCATGATCATAAATGGATCATGGAGGAATGTAGTTCCAAGAGGAGGAAGCTACAATCAGACGGAACATACTCATCGAGTCCAGCCAATGATAGAGCTGAAATGAGGCCTCCGAGGGTTAAAGCTGCTAAGAAAAAAGGGAAAAAACCGGCAGTGAGTATTGATGTTGAAGATGGTTCAGTGGGAAAGTTAGACCGGATCATAGCAATGAAGGATCAAGAACAAGCATCTAAGGAGAGACACACTAAGATGAGATTGCTAGACAGTCTGATTAACAAGGGTGAACTATCACCCGCTGAAGTTATACTTAGGGACAAACTGGTTGATCAAATGTTGACAAACATCTAGGTTAAATTCTCTTCACTTGTTGTGTTTTAACTTTTTTGTGTTTAATTATTGATGTTGTGTTGTGTTTTTACTCTTGTTGTTGTGTCGTGTTGTGTGATATATGTTGTGTTGTGTTTTAACTCTTTTGTGTTTAATTATTGATCTTGTGTTGTGTTTAACTCTTGTTACTTCTTTGTCGTGTTGTGTGATATATGCTGTGTTGTTTTTTAAAACTTGATGATGTGTTGTGTTTTAACTCTTGTTCTTGATCCTTGTTGTGTGATATATGTTGTGTTGTGTTATTTAACTCTTTTTTGTTTAACTGTTGTTGTCTTTTGTTGCTGTCTTTTGTTGCAGGGTTTTGCGGACACATGAAGATACTTTGATGTCACGTGAAGGGAAACAAGTAGTCAGTGCAATCTCTAAAATAGGCAATCCGTGAATGTTCTTGTCTTTTAGTGTCTTTTAGTAGTAGAATCCCGTGAATGTTGTTTCTCTTTCGGATCTGTATTGTGGTGTTTAGTCCACCTTTTGTAATGTTTGTAAGACTTTTCAACCCGTGAATGGTTGTTGATTTGGTCGAATGCTTGTATCTCAACCCGTGAATGGGTTTTGTTTTTGTGTCTAACTCTAGGTCTATATATTGAAGATAACTACTACTTCATTGTTCTCCATTCTCCAATTGTTACTTCTTTCATTTCTCTTCTCTTCATTGCTTCTTCTTTAATAGTCAAAAAAAAAAAAAAAAAAACAGCACCAAAACACTACCGATTCCAAAACCAAAACAAAAACAAATTTACTTCTACCCTTATTTCAAAAACAATTTCATTACTTTATAAACCAAACTTCCCAGAAGACACACATCTCAAACTGTCAAAAATGTCTAATTGAAGTTCTGATCAAGAAGTTGATGAAATGGTAGAGGAGGAGGTTGATAGTATAGTGGAGGAGATTCAGTACCACTACACTCACCTAGAAGTACCAGCAGCTCCAATATTCCATAGAGTGTACATCAATAGAGACCGCGAAGAAGGCCATAGTCAGTTGTGGAATGATTATTTTAGTGAGAATCCGACATACACCCAGGCTATGTTCCGCCGTCGCTTTAGAATGAACAAACCATTGTTCATTCGTATTGTTAATACTATTGAGAATGGAGTTCCATACTTCAGACAAAGACGAGATGCTACTGGAAGGCTCGGCCTTTCTGCACTTCAAAAATGCACAGCAGCTATCCGGATGATGGCATACGGATGTTCGGCAGATGCGGTAGATGAATATTTACGACTAGCTGAAACAACCGCCCACAAATGCCTGGAAAAATTTGTAGAGGGAATTATAAATCTTTTTGGAGACGAGTATCTCAGAAGACCTACAGCGGAAGACCTCCAACGATTACTGAATATTGGAGAACATCGCGGTTTCCCTGGAATGGTAGGGAGCATAGATTGTATGCATTGGGAGTGGAAGAATTGTCCAACTGCATGGAAAGGACAATATTCACGTGGATCTGGAAAACCGACAATCGTACTAGAGGCTGTGGCATCCCAAGATTTATGGATTTGGCACGCTTTTTTCGGACTACCTGGTACGTTAAATGATATTAATGTTTTGGACCGCTCACCGGTGTTTGATGATATCCTAGAGGGCCGAGCTCCGAGAGTTACATATGTTGTCAATGGACGGCAATACAATATGGCGTACTATCTCACTGACGGTATCTATCCCAATTACACTTCCACGTGGCCGAAAAGCAAAAACTCTTTGCCCAATATCAAGAAGCATGCCGGAAAGATGTAGAGCGTGCATTTGGAGTCTTGCAAGCTCGATTCGCAATCGTGAAGAATCCCGCACTTTTTTGAGATAAAAGAAAAATAGGGAAAATAATGAGAGCATGTATCATATTGCATAACATGATACTCGAAGACGAACGACATGACTACAATTTCTACTATCCATCAGAGTTCCATCACGGAGAAGGAAGCGGAACTTCTCATGTCGATTTATCGTTTTCTACAGATTTGGCAACAAATCTAAATAACTTGATGGGCAATCGAAATGACGTTCAAGATACACAGATGCATGATTGTTTGAAAAAAGACTTGATTGAGCATATCTGGCAAAAATTTGGTGCAACCCAACAATAAATCTTATTCCAAATTTTGTAAAATATGTTTCAAATTTTTAATTTGTATCTTATGTTTAATATTTCGAATTTTGTAAAATATGTTTAATATTCCGAATTCTGTAAAATTTTATTGTTTTCAATTTAATGTAATATAAATAATATAAGTAATTTTTTTATTCATGATAGATTAGTAAAATTTGATAATTAATTAACAAAAATTAAAAAATAAATATTTTATTTAAATGATGAGTAACTTTTGTTGGAGTACTCTAGTGGAGAGATAATTTTGGTTAAGTTTTAAGTGGGTTATTTTAATTATTTTAGTATTAATTATAAGATTAATTAATCCTTGAGTAACTTGAGATGGTTTCTAGAGTAATGATGCTCTTAGTACCAAGCTGTAATCAGCAAAGGCCAAATATTTTTTTCACACGTTTTTATCATATCCGACTCGAGGTCTCTAGTCGACCTACTGGACTCCAACAAGGTAATTAATGAATTAGTTGGGATACTTCATGATATTAGAGCTCTAATCTCTGAATTCTCGTATGTGTTCTTTACCTTTATCCCTCGCATGGCAAACTTGTTAGCCGATGAGATGGCGAAATGTGCCCTCCATACTCGCGATACATTTTCTTGTATTCCTGCAGTTCTTTCTAGTTAATTTTAATCGAATTAGATGTGACCAAAAAAAAAACTTCCATCACACAAATATTTTCATTATAATGTTAAGAATTATTAGTCATTCACAAATTATACATCTTATTCAATAAGAGACTCGATTGATTTGTTTTGAATGAAAGCTTCTGTAATAACAACAACAACAACAAAGATTTCACTACTTCAACACAAATTGTCTTGAAAATCTTAACATATCTGACCACTCCAGACATGCAAACAAATCTTCGGTTTGTCTAACAAACCTATATAGAGACGACTATCATACAGCAGCATACATGATAGATTGCCATATCAACCATATTGACATAAAGTTTTACTTAAAAATCTTATTGTAACTCTGAGGTTAGATCTTCTGCTAATTAAGCAGTCGGAAACTCCTCCCTGTTTTGATGGAACACATAACTCTTGCCCTATATGTCGAGCATTATGGCAAGCATTAGGGTAAGCATTAGCAAGAACATAAAGCATCACAAAAATACTTGGTGGTAAGAGAACAGGGCAAGGATACATGAACAATACTTGTGATCGTCGTCTAGATACATGGGTTTTGTGTTTTTAATTTATTTTCTCGTTCTCTGGTATACCGTTTTTTTTCTTCCAGCTCAAGTAAATACTTCGACAGGTCTCCTTGTGCCTCTATGAAATGAATCTCAAATATCAATTGTGGAATATTTTAAAGGAGGCTTTCTTATTTACTTCCTTAAAAAAAATTGTAAAAGCTTGGAATTTATAAAATGTTGTCTTTATGTTCTTCAAGTTTTAGTATTTAAGCTCATCGATGGGTTTTATAAGTTTTAGTATTCAAGTTTCTGATTCGTTTAATAAATATATACGTAAATCACTTAATATTTTAAAGCTAATGTTTGATTTTTATGGATAGATTGTAAAATATCATATATTTTCTAGCTGATGAAAAAATATTTGGCCATGTGCTGTAACACGAAATACTATCTTAATATTTAAATGGAGTTCAAAACAATATTTTGAGATTTTTGGTATTTTTGAAAATAATTAGATAGTTTTTAAAAATTATAATTCTTAGTGCAGTGGTAGGAGATAAGTCTATTTGTAGAAGGCACCATCACACCTGGGATCGAGTCTCGGTTCTTACGAATATAGGAATTTGGCTAATGGATCGGCCAGTTGTGGTCAAGTAGTTGACAAAAGAAAATATAATTCTTTTTGGATAATTTCCACTATTTAAATAAAAAAAATAAAATATTCAAAAAGAATTTGCGTATCCCGTCTAAATTTGTTACCCAATCTCTATTAAGAATATTGACTAATAACGAGTAATTATTTTTTAAAAAATGATCATAGGACAGAAAATTATAATGAATACAAGACAAGAAGGGACATGATGAGACGGACAGAGACGTGTTTCCCATTCAAGAGTAAATACGTTTAGGTTATATACACATAATAATCTAAACTAAAACCAACCTGAAATATGATATTTGGATTTCATAGTAATATTGTACAAATACTTGAATTATATTTAAAATAATATAATTATAAAACATTTTAACAAATTTAAAATTTATATGAAAATATTTGTTATCTGGTTGTTGTCTTTTAAAAAAAATAAAACATTTTAACAAATTTAAAATTTACATGAAAATATTTGTTATCTGGTTGTTGTCTTTTAGAAAAAAAAAAAAAAAAAAAAACTTGTGTGTTTTAATCTAATCGTCTAATCAATTTTTGCCTCCAAAAAAAAAATAATAATAATAATCATAAACGATAAGATCTTAGATAACATTAACACAGATGTGTGTAAGTAGCATATTCCTCAAAAAAAGTTTAGTGATTGCTTTTTGATACATTCATTCACTTATTGACCAATTTAGTATGAATATATGAGCATACTCGAAAATTATTAAAAATTACCTCATTGGGTAGATATATATGTGCATTTACGAGATATAATTTTGGAATATTGACCTTAATTTGGAGTAATTACTAATTATTATTATTAATTTAATAATTAAGAAAATGGAAAACATTGAATGAAGTCGCATCTGACGGTGAGATGATGAGTAGTGCGTAGCTCTAGCTTCCACTCCGATGGTGGTGGTGGCTTCACTTCACAATGTCGACTTCTTCTTCTTCTTTCCCTAGCTTCCCTCGCACCATCGTCTCCTACACTGTCACTACTTCACTCTTCATCGTTATCTTCCTATGCAGCGTCTTCCTCTTCACTAGACGCACTCTCGAACCTTCTCTCCAACCTTACCGCGCCGCCGACATCCCTCTCTCCGCCGCCGATCCACCCCCTCCTACGCCCCTCCTCCCTCAAATCGAGCCTCACGAACACGATGCTACCGTGGAAACAAATCTAAAGGAGGAAGGCGATTCACGCCGCGGCGATGACGTCGCGGTAGAGACTGAGCTGAAACTGAAAGATGCGGAAGATTCACACACGGCGAAAAATGAGCCGGAAGAAGAAGAAGAAGGACGAGGAGAATCTCGCGTCGAAGGTAATGGTGAATCTGTGGACCAGGCGGTGGTTGAGAAGATGAGAGGCTGTGATTTGTATAGGGGATCATGGGTTAAGGACGATGCTGAGTATCCATTGTATCAGCCTGGATCGTGTCCTTATGTTGACGAAGCTTTTGATTGCCATAGGAATGGGAGGCGTGATTCTGACTATCTCAATTGGAAATGGAAGCCTGACGGTTGTGATCTTCCACGGTATGATAGCTTTTCGAATTTGATCAGCATTTCACTTTTCACCTTACATGGTTCATGATTGTTGTCGAATCTTACGTTTGAAATGAAGTTAGGGACTGCCATATAGCTTTGTGCTGGTTATGTTCATGAGTTGAATTGTCCTATTAGCTGATTGTGAAGCTAAGGTTATTTGAACATATGTGTTAGCGTGGATGTATAGATAACTGAATGAGATAGTAGAAACTCTCTTAAATGTGCAAATATTGTAACTGTACATACAACTTTTAATGGCGGATTCTGTGTGTTCTGCTTTCTCTTTATACAAAAAGAGCAATAATGAATGCTTGACTTTCCAATCATAGGTTTAATGCTACAGACTTCTTGGTGAAGCTACGAGGTAAAAGTTTGTTGTTGGTTGGAGATTCTATGAACCGTAACCAGTTTGAATCGATGCTTTGCGTTCTCCGAGAAGGTTTATCCGATAAGAGTAGAATGTACGAGGTTTATGGCCATAATATAACAAAGGGGAGAGGCTACTTTGTATTCAAGTTTGAAGTAAGTCCACTCTTCTGCTCATTATTGCCTATGTTTTCGATTGAATGTTCACTGGTATTCTGGTGATCTACAGTGCTTGTAATTTGGTGCTGGAATAGGCAACAGAGTTTATGTTTGAAGGAAACCCAATATACTGATGTTTTAATATGGATCCTCTGGAGTTTATTAGAACTCCAAGGACCCCTTTTTGTGACCATTAATTTTGTTGCATTAATTGACATATTTTTGTTGGAGACAGTATCCATTTGTGAGCATTTTTTTCTATTGGTTAAATTGGGGTTAAGATGTGTGATAATGTCTGACAGGATTTCAATTGCACAGTAGCGTTTGTGAGGTCACATTTTCTCGTAAGGGAAGGAGTTAGAGCAAATGCTCAAGGAAACACTAATCCAACCCTTTCGATTGATCGCATTGACAAGTCACATGCTAAATGGAAGCGAGCTGACATTCTTGTTTTTAACACTGGACATTGGTGGGTTCATGGAAAGACCGCCAGAGGGTATGGTTCATTCCGTTCCTGCTTTATCACAATTCTTAATGTTGACTTAATCAGAGAATTTTCCAATACCAATTCGAGATGTAGGGTATTTTTATTTTCAGCTGTAGTATTCATTAAAGTTTCGGAATTTCTCATCTTAAAGCTTGATATTCTGGTGCATCCCATTGTACTTGCATACTTCTGTCTCATGACACCTCTCTAGAGAAGGACAAGCCATTAATGGTATATGACATGGTGAATAATACTAGTGCAGGAAAAACTACTACAAAGAAGGTGATTATATCTACCCGAAATTTGATGCGACTGAAGCATACAGAAGGTCGTTAAAGACTTGGGCAAAATGGATTGACCAGAATGTGAATCCCAAAAAGCAGCTTGTATTTTACCGCGGATACTCCTCTGCCCATTTTCGGTAATCCCTAATCTTCTATTTACCTCCCGGAATCTTTTACTAGTTACAAACGAGTTCATTTCGGTTTCAGCTCTTACGTTCAGATTTGGTTTGGTTTTGTTTTATACGCTACCCGCATGTACTGTTTTAGCGGTTTTCTTACAGAAGAGTTAAGTTCTTCAGCGTATTCTGTATCTTGACTTGAACAGGGGAGGTGAGTGGGACTCGGGAGGGTCTTGCAATGGGGAGGTGAAACCGGTAAAGAAAGGTTCAATCCTGGATTCCTACCCTTTGAAAATGAAAATAGTCGAGGAAGCCATAAAAGAGATGCACATTCCTGTGATTCTCCTAAACGTGACAAAGCTGACTAATTTCCGCAAAGACGGACATCCGTCAATCTATGGTAAGATCAACACAGAAGGTAAAAAAATGTCAACAAAGCGACAGGATTGCAGCCACTGGTGTCTGCCAGGAGTTCCCGATGTTTGGAACCATCTTATATACGCGTCTTTGCTCCTTCAACCACATTCTTAATGGTTGAGCTCATACATCAACAGAATTAGATAGGACGAGTCGAGGAGAAACAAATTACCAATTCAGTCGTCACTGTTGTTAGCAGTGACATCAAAATTTTGTGTATTTTTATCACTCTTGGAGCGAAAAGTAGTTTTCTTTTCTTCTTTTATGTAGAGGTGTGAAGTGTGAACAAACGGACATGGGACGAGATTTTCAGTTTTTAATGGTAAAGATTTTTTTCATAATTCTGAAATCAGCAAACAAAATCTCAAAGACGTATTGAAAGTTGAAACTAAAACAAAAATTTAAAGAAAAACTAGCAGCAAAGCAACCAATGATGACTCGACACTCCATTTTCATGGTGACATCTTCTTCTTCAAGCTCTTGATCGTCTTCACTCCTCTACGTGCAGCGGGTTTCGCTTTCTTCTTCGTCCTCCTACTCGCCAACTCCCTCACTGGGCCGGCCGGGATTCCTTTCTTCAGAGCACTTCCTCTTGGCGTAGCAGACGGAGGCAACCTCAAATCTTGTGGAGGTAGAGGGCAATGAGGTTTCCACACCAAATTGTTCTTCATTGCGAATCTTACTCTCTTTGAACTCTTCTCACTGCTCGGGCCGGCTAAGCTTGTCTCTGCTGCATCTCTGTTACCAGTAGTATTTTCTTGCACTTCCCCTGTGTTCTCTCTTTTCCTCTTCTTGGACTTTTTGGCTATTGATACAGGTTCTGCTACTTCACAGACACTTGCAACCTCACACTTTGACGGACTCATTTCAGATGCAATCTTCTCAAACTCCTGTCGAAGATCCGATATCATAGTTTCATCAATAGCTTCATCTTTGTTACCAAGATCGATAACAGCATCCTCCTTGGCACTGCCTTTTTTAGTCTTTGAACATTTCTTCAAACCCTTTTTCTTCAAAGAAGACCCATTTGCAACAATCTTCTTAGACTTAGAAACAGCATTTGATTCAGACTCAGACACGGGAACCAGTTCAGGCACTTCATCGTTGCCAAGACGAGAAACTTCTGGGATAGAAACTTCAATACCGGAAGACGACATATCCTTCTCCAACTGCAAGAACTCCTTGTGAAGAGCAAATATCGCTTTCCTATTACCCTGATGGCACTCCGGAGAAGAACCCATATCATAAAACCTCTTTGCAAACTCCATAGACAAAGCAATAGATCCCAAAACAACTACATCATCATCCTCAGGCACTTCATCATTCCCAGACTTCTTAATTAACAACAGCTTCTTCCCCATCTTCAGTAACTCTTCAAACAAATTACTCTTAATCTTCCCAACCAAGATCTTATCATTAACAACACCCAAAATCGTCACAAAAGGAGCAATAAGAAGTTCTAAAACCTCCTTCTGTAGTGGAAGAAACGGTCTAAGTTCCTCAACAAAAGCAGAAGCTATATGATAGTTAACACCATTCCCTTGAAACTTATCATCAGCAAGAAACGTACCATCGAACAATACACTCATCAAACGACGAGTTAAATCCAAATCCCACGAATTGCTATCAAGCAAAGAGAAGAAACCGTTCAAAAACCTTCGAATTAAAAGGTAGAACTTATCTAACCTGAGGCGATCAATACGTGACCACTCACGACGCATGGTGAACAAGAAGACGGTGAAGTAATGAAGAGACAAAGGAAGAGGAAGGGAATGAAGAGCAGAGGAGAGACGATCGATGAGTTCTGATTGGTAAAGAGACTTATCGGCATGCCAGATACAGTAGAAGATACCTTGCCATAGCTTCTTCATGTCTTCATCGGAGATATCGGTTTGTTCAGGGAGCCAAGTACCAAGAACAGTTCGTAAGGATCTGTCGCGGATGGTTTGTTTACAAGAAGCAAGCTTTTTTATCAGCGATTTACATTCTTCTTCAATGGGTAATGATTGCTCTGCCTGCGTAACTCGGTTACGTTTCACCATTGCTATCGAACTCTGAAGAGGTGACGGCAGATTCTGGGGTGGGGGAAGTTGAAGAAGAATAGAAGAAGACGTAATAAGGGTTAGGGTTTAGCTTTTTGGGATGTTTCTTTCAATTTGTTTGTTCTTTTACATTTTGACCCCTCATCTTTAAAATTGTTTTTCTTTGATCTCCAAATCATTTCGTGGGTTAATTTTTTTGAAATTTAAAATAATTAAAATTCTTTGGAAAGTAGCACTCGAAAAACGAACGTATTTTTCTTTATAAAAAAATACAATCTTATCTTTTTTAAAAAGTAAAATTTTTTTCATAATATTCTCATGGCATTATAAAAAAAATAATAGTGCATAAAATTAGTAATAAATTTTTATCGACTTTTAACTATTTCTTTAATAATTGAATTAGTAAAAAAATATATAAGTATGCATTTTTTTTTTTTTTGTTAAACCCGTTTAAAAGTTTTCATCTAAAAAAAGCTCTTTTAATTTTAGATAGGATTTGGTAAGGGGGTGAATTATGATATCCCGATTTCAGTGACTTGCCGAAATGTTTAAAAGAATTGATTTGGTCACCTGTATCACATGAGTAGTCGTAAGATGGAGACCTTCCGGGAAGTGACTGTCGGAATTGTGTCTGAAAAACCCGATTTTTTTTGGACTTATATATTTAAGTCCGAGCCCGTTGTTTTTCAGGCCCAGACCGTGCCAGCTCAGTCCGCGTGCTTTTGTCCTAATTGACATGTCTAGTGCTTCCGGACGTAGCAAACCAACCGTCGGATATGGATGGGCTCAAGAGCCTAGCGAGAGGACGTGAGGTCCAACAAAAAAGTGGGCCCATAGACTAGAATTGTGTATAGGGTCCACTAAGAGATGGCGGTCAGGGTGTTATAGATTGTCTACGTAAAATATTTTAGTCTGAAATACAATGTGTTAAACGAAAGATGTTATGCCATCATTATTTCATTGTTTTGAATATTAGATAATCTTAAACAGTGAAAATATAGTTATACAATCTTAAAATTAACAATCAAAATACAATTATACAATCTTAAACACTAAACAAACTTGATATATATAAATTAAAATTTAAAATTTTTAGTTAAATTAAAATCTAGTTATAGTAACATATAAAGTCTATTACATGTAACATTTAAAAGATAAAAAAAATTCTTCAAGAATATGTAAGTCTTTTTTATTTGATTTAAATTAATTTGAACTGCCATTTTTGTGTGTGTCTACGGTCTAGATACAATGCCTTTCTATAATTAAACTGGAAATATATCTAGAATTGAGTAAAACTTAATGTGGAAAACTCTATCTATGGAATTATGCAGCATGCATCCGGCATTCCAGCCCTTGAAGTGTGGAGCTCCTAAAGCTATTTTTCACAATTTTAAAATATATATGTATCCATTTTCTTTTCTTTTTGTTTAAACTTCTAAGCAAATTTTGATGTAACTTGTTTTAATCAATTTATAAATGGTTTATTTTAGACTGGATCTGAGATATAATTGATTGGAACATTAATTCAAAGGTGTAATGAGCACGAGGGTTATATAGCACTAAGATATTATTTGACGGCCAATTATACGAAATAGTAAAAGAGTAAAATAAAATAATTAAAATTGTTTTAACCCCTCATTTTCAGAATTGTTTTTCTTTGTCTCCAATTCATTTTGTGGGATAATTTTTTTTTGAAAAAATAAAATAATTAAAATACTTTGGAAAGTAGCTATTGTTTTTTTTTTCTTCCCTTAAATTGTAGATCTTGTTTTCAAATTTTAGAAAAAGGAACATATTTTCTTTATAAAAAAAATACAATCTTATCTTTTTGAAAAAGCAAAAATCTTTTTCATAATATTCTCATGGCATTATAAGAAAATGACATTGCATAAAATTGGTAATTAAATATTCCATTGATTTTTTTACTATTTTTCAATAACTTACTTAGTAAAGAAAATATATCCATTTTCTTTTTCTTTTTTGTTAATCCGTATCAAATTTTTGATGTAAAAGAAAACACTCTTTTTATCAAATTATAAATGTTTAATTTTAGATTGGATCTGAGATATAATTGATTGGAACACTAAATTCAAAATGTGTAATAAGCACGAGGGTTATATAGCACTAAAATAATATTTGAAGGCCAATTATACGAAATAGTAAAAGACTATTACATATTTGAAAAGTTCAATGGATTTTTTAAAAAAACAAAGCGAAGAAGAAATGTAAAAAAGGAGAAATGGAATAAAACAAAGTTGTCTTTCCTTTCTTTGTGTTCTTCGTCATCGTCTCTGACGCGCCCCTCTCATCCCATTCTTCTCTTCTTCCAAAGCTTCGACACAGACGACTTTTATCTACTCTTCCTTTCACGCCCGGTGAGTTCTCCACTTCTTCAATCCTCCATCTTCTCTTCTTTTGTTGGATGTTTTGTTTTTCTCGTCAATTCAGTGATGTTGGGTTGCTTGGTTCCGATTACTGTTTAGCCAAATTAATTTCGATTGTTTGTTGGAATTGGATCTATCTCACCTACCGCTGCGAGTAAAATTACGTATTTGTAATCAGAAAATTTTGAAGTTAGCTTGTTAAATTCATGAGAATTGCAATAGAGTTTTTAAGTCATTAGACCTCATCGAGAGCTTGTAGCAAAACTCATATCTGTGTCTTCCTTCTCTCAATTGATTGTGTACAAGTCAAAAAGCTACAGTAGAATTATATATGTGAGAGAGAGGAGAGGACGGTTCCTATTCTCTTTGTTTGGAAGCTGTTGTTGTTTGGAGCTAATTTGTGTCATTTCTTCTCCATTTTAAGGCGTAGGCTCAATTGTGTACTTAGATAAAATAATTAGATTTAGTTATCAATGTCTATGTGAACTCATATTAGGCCGTATGTATGGTCATCCCACATGTTGCATATGCTGGCCACGTTACCACTTTCTTCTGTTCTTTTATCCCTAGTCCATAACAGTTAACACGGCTCCTTTTTGGATTCTGCAGATTTCAGGTTCTTTTTTTTCTGGATTCTCAGTGTTTTCAAAAGTACAGGATGAGTAAAGTTAACAGTGATGAATCTTCTAGTGGCCAGAAATTGTTAAAGGAGGTTGAGTCAATAAGCGAAGCTCTGTATGTGAATAAGAATCCTAAGGGTTCAGTTTCTGGTCCTAATAAGACTCCAACAAAACCTTTGAGTCGTAGCCAATTGGCTGAGACTCAGAAGGAGAAGAAATCGTTTTGGAATTGGCCTCTCAGAGCACTTTCTCATGTCCGAAATCGCCGGTTCAATTGTTGTTTCTCTGCCCAAGTCATGTCCATTGAAGGGTTACCCCCTATATTCCAGGATCTTTCTCTCACTGTGCACTGGAAACGTCGTGATGAATCTTTAAGCACTCGTCCTGCTAAAGTTTCAAACGGAAGAGCTGATTTCAAGGACAAGCTGACACATACATGCTCGGTTTACGGAAGCAGAAGCGGACCACATCACTCAGCTAAGTATGAAGCTAAGCATTTCTTGTTGTATGTCTCTCTGGTTGGATCTCCTGAGGTTGATCTGGGAAAACATCGAATGGATCTCACTAAGTTGCTTCCTCTCACACTTGAGGAGTTGCAGGATGATAAAAGCTCGGGTAATTGGTCAACAACTTATCAGTTGACTGGAAAGGCTAATGGTGCTACTCTAACCATGAGTTTTGGGTACACTGTTGTTGGGGATACTCGTAATCCTGCTTCATCAGGTAGCAATCAAATTTTACGCAGTTCTTCAAATGTAAAACAAACTAGTAACAACACAGGGTTGGCAAGAACCATTACTGCAAAGCCTAGTCTAGGGAATGGAAAGTCCTCGTCTCGGCGTTATGATCATGGTATTGTTAACAAAGCTTCGCATTCTACATCCCAGAATATGGAGGAAATTAAAGATCTTCATGAAGTTTTGCCCGCTGCAAAATCTGACCTGGTCGATTCTGTAAACATTTTGTATCAGAAATTGGATGAGGAGAAGATGGGTCCAGTAACTGATTCTCAGTACGAATTTGATGTTGTCACTAAACACATTGAACCTTTTGAGTCAGTGTCTCGTGAAAAAGAAGATGCAACTGCACTTCAAAGCAAGCCTATAGTGGCCAGAAATGAAGCTGCTGTTCCGTTTGAGGAAATAAAGAAAGCTGACGAAGTTCCTGCTGCTCGAAGTGACGAAGTTGATACAGGAAATTTTCCTTCAGAAGAGTCCTTGGTAAAAGGTAATGAAACTGATACTCCTTTTGAAGAAATAAAGAAAGCTGGTGAAGTTCCTACTGCTGGAAGTGTCGAAGGTTGTACAGAAAATTTGTCTCCAGAAGAGCCCTTGGTAAATGGCAATGAAACAGATGTTCCTTTTGAGGAACTAATGAAACCTGGTGAAGCTACTAATGCTAGAGGTGAAGAAGGTGTTGAGATTGGTACAGAAAATGTCCTTCCAGAAAAGGGGAACAAAGATTCTCTAAAGGACGCTGAAAGTGTTGTTACCCAAGATGCTGAAGAGGTAATTAACGGTGAGAGAGACTTGAAAGAAATGATAATGAAAGATCTTGAATCAGCTTTGAAAAGTGTAGAAATGTTGGAAGCAACGGCGTCAGAAGACGAAGAAGATCAAGAAAATCATGAAGACGGGGATACATGTTTTATAACACCAATTAAGGAACCAGCACCATCAAGTTCGAGAGATGTGGCTGAATCTGTGGCAAGTGAGTTCTTAGACATGCTAGGTATCGAACACAGCCCTTTTGGTCCAAGTTCCGAGAGTGAACCTGAGTCCCCAAGGGAGCGCCTGTTAAGAGAGTTTGAAATGGAAACCCTAGCTGCCGGTTCTCTGTTTGATTTTAGTATTGAAGCTGATGATCCCCAAATGGAATTTGATGAAAACTTTTCGAAAGAGTATGAATCGGATTATGAAGAAGGTTTCGATCTGGCATCCCTCGTTCATGATATAGAAGAAGAGTACCAATTGGAAGCTCAAGCAAGAGTTAGCGAACCCAGGGCCAAAATGTTGGAAGGCTTGGAAACGGAATCGCTGATGCGTGAGTGGGGTATGAATGAAAACACATTTCAGAACTCTCCGCCTCACAATGGTCATAATGCGTTTCATCCAGCTGATTTTCCAATGAAAGAGCCATTTGATTTGCCTCCTCTTGGAGATGGCCTGGGTCCAGTTGTGCAGACAAAGAATGGAGGATTCTTGCGGTCAATGAATCCCTTACTGTTCAGGAATTCCAAAGCTGGAGGCAGCTTGATCATGCAAGTGTCAACTCCAGTGGTGGTGCCTGCTGAGATGGGCTCTGGTATCATGGAGATACTTCAGAAACTAGCCACTGCTGGAATTGAGAAGCTCTCGATGCAGGCAAATAAAGTAATGCCGTTGGACGATATAACAGGGAAAACCATGGAAGAGGTGTTGTGGGAAACTTCACCTGCGATTGATGGTGGGGACAGGTTTGCATCGATCTTATCATCACTCGTTTTGATTTCTGGAAAGGTTTAATGAAAATTGTGCTTAACACAGCTTTTCTTACAAGTTGAATGTATTTGGTTTATCTTCTCAATGCAGGGATCATATATCAGAGCATGAATCTGATGATGCAGCTTGTTTTGTGAGGGGAGGTGAAAAACGAACATCATTTGCAGCTAAGCCAAACAAATTTGGTTCAAGCTCTGGTAACAATAACTCTGACTCGGAGTATGTGTCACTTGAAGATCTTGCTCCTTTGGCTATGGATCAGATTGAAGCACTTTCTTTGGAAGGATTGAGAATACAATCAGGAATGTCAGATGAGGATGCACCCTCAGAGATCACTGCACAATCTATTGGAGATATCTCAGCTTTCCAGGGGAAAAGTGGGTGCGTTGGTCTAGAAGGTGCTGCCGGGTTACAGCTTCTGAACGTAAAAAATGATGGGGACGATGATGATGGTTTAATGGGACTCTCTTTGACTCTTGATGAGTGGATGAAGTTAGATTCAGGGGACATTGGCGACGAAGACGAAATAAATGAGCGAACTTCCAAAATTTTGGCTGCTCATCATGCTAACCCACTAAACTTTATCCGTAAAGGAACAAAAGGGGAGAAAAGAAAGGGGAAAAAGGGAAGGAAATGCGGTTTACTGGGGAATACCTTCACCGTGGCACTAATGGTCCAGCTCCGAGATCCACTAAGGAACTATGAGCCAGTAGGAGCTCCTATGCTTTCTCTTATCCAAGTTGAGAGATTGTTCGTCCCTCCAAAGCCCAAAATCTACAGCACAGTTTCAGAGCTGAGGAAAACAGATGAAGAGGATGAGGAAGCGGAGGCAAGTGGTGCAGTCAAAGAAGAGAAAACGATGGAGGAACAAGGGATCCCTCAGTACAAAATTTCAGAGGTACACCTTACTGGTATGAAGAGCGAGACCAATAAAAAGCCATGGGGAATCACGAGTCAGCAGCAGCAGGTGCAGTCTGGTTCAAGGTGGTTGATGGCTAATGGAATGGGGAAAGGGAACAGCAAGCTTCCTCTTGTGAAACCAAAACCGGGTTTCACAAAGGCTGGTGACAAGTTGTGGAGCGTCTCTGGTTCTGGGTCTAAATGGAAAGAGCTTGGCAAAATGGGAAAGTTGAACACACACGTGCGAAATCCGAATGTGATAATGCCAAAATGAAATTAAAGAAGTAGCATGTGTCTGCTTTGTGTTTATTGATGCTAAGCAAAGGTAATGTTATGTGGTGTGGTGGATGATGGTGTAGATTCACTTCAGTTGTTGCATCTGTTTTAATATTACGTGTGTCTAGTTTAGGTTTTGCGGATCAAACTAATCCCTGTTTGTGGTACAGTTAGGAGATCAATGGAACAAATTACCAACGAACAAACAAAAGATCCTTTTTTATTTTTTGCTAAACAACAAACAAAAGATCCTTTGAACTATATGACTCCCTCTATTCTCTGCTTCGAACATATTTATTTGGTCACTACAGTATAAATTCTTGAGACCGGAATGTTTAACATGCACTTGGATTATTAATAAAAGTTGAAATACAAAGGCCCTGTTACGAGACCAACCAAAGGTTCATAACAAAACAGAAAATGAAACATGAGAACGACATCTATAGGGATATAAGCTTTCCCCGCATACGGAAAGAGAAACCAGGTGAAGAAGATCACCTCCCAAGTGCATGAGACTCTAAAAACGACACTTTTGATCAGATCAGAAAAGCTCAGAAGCTACCGCCACGAAGACGAAGAACCAAGTGAAGAGTCGACTCCTTCTGGATGTTGTAATCTGCAAGAGTCCGACCATCCTCAAGCTGTTTCCCAGCGAAGATGAGTCTCTGTTGGTCTGGCGGGATCCCTTCCTTGTCCTGAATCTTAGCTTTAACGTTATCAATAGTGTCTGAGCTTTCAACTTCCAAAGTGATGGTCTTGCCAGTAAGTGTCTTCACAAAAATCTGCATACCACCACGGAGACGAAGCACAAGATGGAGGGTAGACTCCTTTTGGATGTTGTAGTCAGCAAGGGTGCGTCCATCTTCAAGCTGTTTCCCAGCAAAGATGAGTCTCTGCTGATCTGGTGGGATCCCTTCCTTGTCTTGAATCTTTGCCTTGACGTTATCAATAGTGTCTGAGCTCTCAACCTCCAAAGTGATAGTCTTGCCAGTTAGGGTGCGTCCTTTTGGATGTTGTAGTCAGCAAGGGTGCGTCCATCTTCAAGCTGTTTCCCAGCAAAGATGAGTCTCTGCTGATCTGGTGGGATCCCTTCCTTGTCTTGAATCTTTGCCTTGACGTTATCAATAGTGTCTGAGCTCTCAACCTCCAAAGTGATAGTCTTGCCAGTTAGGGTCTTCACAAAAATCTGCATACCACCTCTCAGACGAAGCACCAAATGGAGGGTGGACTCTTTCTGGATATTGTAATCAGCCAAGGTGCGACCATCCTCTAGCTGCTTACCGGCAAAGATAAGCCTCTGCTGATCCGGTGGGATTCCCTCTTTATCTTGGATCTTAGCTTTGACATTGTCAATAGTATCAGAGCTCTCAACCTCCAAAGTGATGGTTTTACCGGTGAGAGTCTTAACAAAGATTTGCATACCACCTCTCAGACGAAGCACCAAATGGAGGGTCGACTCTTTTTGGATATTGTAGTCAGCAAGAGTCCTTCCGTCCTCAAGCTGCTTACCAGCGAATATAAGCCTCTGCTGGTCCGGTGGGATTCCCTCTTTGTCTTGAATCTTAGCTTTGACATTGTCAATAGTGTCGGAGCTCTCAACCTCGAGGGTGATGGTTTTGCCTGTCAACGTCTTGACAAAGATCTGCATACCACCTCTTAAACGGAGAACCAAGTGGAGGGTTGATTCTTTCTGGATGTTGTAATCAGCCAAGGTGCGGCCATCTTCAAGCTGTTTACCAGCAAAGATCAATCTTTGCTGATCCGGAGGAATGCCTTCCTTGTCTTGGATCTTTGCCTTAACATTGTCGATGGTGTCGGAGCTTTCGACCTCAAGGGTGATGGTCTTACCAGTGAGTGTTTTCACGAAAATTTGCATCTGGCAAGGAAAGAGAAGCAAGCAAGTGTTAATCAATAAACAAATCGTAAACCTAAAATTACAAGAAATCAAAACAAAACCAGAACACGGATCTACAACTTTAAATTGATAACTTAAGGATGTATCATATAAAAAAAACAAAAACCTTAAAATTTTATAGATCGTGGTCGAAAACCCTAATTTACCTATAAGATTTGCACAATCAAGAAAGAAACTGAACAGATCGATCATGAAAAAAAAACAAAAACCTTAAAATTGAATAGATCGTGGTAGAAAATCCTAATTTACCTAGAAACTTAACAGATCCGAACGATATTAATATTTCTCAAGGCAAAGAAAGATCACAAAATTCTACAACACGCAAATCTAATCGAAAAGATCACCAAACCAAAAGAAACAGTCGAAGAAGATGATGTACCTTGAAAGAGAGAATTGAGAATCGTTCGGAAGAGATTTGAAGAGCGATCTTTTAGGTAAAGGTTTGGTTTGGAAGAGATGAAGAAGAATCAGAGGATCGTAAGAGCAACGCGTTCTCTTCTTATATTTGTGGTGACCTATAGGCCCAAAATCAAAACCGACTTTTATTATTAGGCCCAAAATCAAAACCGACTTTTATTATTGGGCCCAAAACCGACTCTTTTTTTTTTTTAATTAATAAAATTGTTAATTGTTGGGTTTATTAAACCGACTCCGGAGTTGTCGTAGCTTCGAGAGAGTGATTATTAATTCATAACTCTGACTAGTCAGTTTGTCCAAAAAAAAGAAAAAAAAAAAAACTTTGACTAGTCCTAATCACTCAGATATTAGATTTGGTTCGGTTTCGGTTCAACTTTTTTTATTGTACGATTCACATTGAAACCGGAAAAAATCGGTTTGTTTATGATTTGGATTTGGTTCTTTTAGTTATGGAGTTTAGGATTCATTCATTAGCATGTCTTCGGATATTTAAGACTTTTTTTGGGTTTTTTCTTGATAATATATTTTTTCTTTTTGTATTTTGGTATCTTCGGATATTCGGTTTAAAATAGCTAATATCTATGCATAGTTTACACTGTATTTCATATATTTTCGGATATCTAAAATATTTTGGTTTGGTTCTAGTTCTGAAATATATATTTATTTGGATATTTTAGAACTTCATTTTAGTTCTTTTCGGTTCCGTTAATTTGCCCGAGTGACTTTGTTCATCCTTCATAACTCGGAGCATATTTATATTTTAATCCTGTTGAATCCAAATGGATTGGCAACACCGTATATAGTACGATAAACTGTTTAGATTATAGTAATAAAATTCCAAGTAGTGCATGATGAACCGCAATATACAGTTGAGAAGCCTCTTAGACATTTGCAATGTAATATGCTTATTAGTTGTTACAATTCAAGCCGAAGAGACATGAGAAATGAAACATTGAGGAACAATAACAACCACATAAAGAAAACAGAACCATTTGAATATGCTTAAGGAGGAACTCGAATAACAAAACACATTTAAAAATAAAATTAGAGAAAAATGAAAACTAAGTGAAGCTTAATTAGTTCCTCCAAGAACACCCTTAAGCTTCTTGACTTCTTCGTCGCTGAGGAACGTTGTGGCTTCAACGAGTTCCGAAGGCAAATCGTTTGCAAACAGAGCAAACGATGTAATCTGGAGCCCCGGGGAGGGGCTTCCGAAGGCGACAAAGGCCAAGGCAGGGCCTTTCCCAGAGTTAAGCTGAAAATGAAGAAGCCCTTGAGGAAACACCATCGTATCGCCTCTGTTTAGTGTCTTCAAGTAAACTTTGTTAGCAGAGGAGATAAATCCAGCGCAAATGGTGCCTTGTATGACCACAAGGACCTCAGAAGCACCAGGATGAGTGTGAAGAGGGATGACACCACCACCGGCTAAGTCAAGACGAGCCATAGAGATACCAAGACCATTGATACCTGCGAAAGCTGGCGCAAAAGCTGGAGTAACTGCGGCTTTAATGATGTTCGAAGTGTTTCCAGCTTTGCCGAGGCCGGAAAATACGAAGTCATTTTCGTTGACCTGGTCAGGGTTCTTGCAAGAGTACCCTGATGGGCTTTGAGGACCCTTTGGATCAGCTACACAAAAGTCTTGAACAGAGGCAAAAGCGATGGATGAAAAGAGGGAGATGATGAAGAAAACGTGGATTATCATCTTCATTATTTCTTGAAATGTTTTAGATAAGAGCTATTCTTGAAGTTATGAGGCAGAAAGAGAGGACGTCTGGTTTATATAGACACTTTTTAAGATATTGATATGGTTAACGTGAGGATGGTCTTGAAGCAAGCAAGAGGGATCTTTTTTTCTTCTTAGCATTGCATGCATGTGAACTTTGGGTGTACGTACGTGAGAGAAACCCCACATGGCCTATGATGGGGTTCCATGTCAGAGATTTTTGTCAGCTTTGGGATAGCGATAAATGTTTCGTTTTCAGTAAGATAAAACTGTTTAAAAAAAATTAAAAGTGTTATTCTACTATAGCACTAGTGTAATACCAAGTAGAATAACTTCACTGCTCCCTCGGTTCTTTTTTACTTGATTTTCTAAACTAAACTTTTTGTTTTAGGATAGTTGATTTTCTCACATATCAATGCAATTAGTTATGTTTTTATTGGTTTTACATCATCTCTAATGGTTTTTTCTATTTTTTTCCTCTATAAGACCATCTCTAATGGTTTTTCCTATTTTTACCTTTAAAATAGAGGAACTCTATAATAGAGGTGACTTTTGTTCCAACAGATAACTCTATTATTTCCTCTAAAAAAGAATATTCCGTAGAGATTCCTTTTTTATTTTACTATTAATAACTTTTACTTATAAAAGTTGCAAATTAACCAATTTATTTTAGTATTTGTGAAACTTTCATAAAATTATGATAATATTAAAATTTTTAACATTCATAAATATTATTTAAATATTACATTTATTACAAGAAATACATTGCATGATATAAAATAATAAAACATAGTAGATTGGACAAATTTTTAGGGATATTGGTGGATCCGGAAGTAATTTACCAGAATATTAAATAAGTAATCTTTTGTATTAAAAATAATATTATGGTATGAATAAAAACTGAAATATTTAAGTTATTTATATTTAATAAGATTTTATATAAATTTTCTTTTACAAATAATAGTCTCAAATTTTAAAAATGTTTTTCTATACAAAAACCTTTAAATTTTTAAATTAAAATATTAAAATTAGTCAAATTTAACTTTATAATCAATTATCATATTAATATACAAATTAAATTATTATTAAAAGATTTAAATTATTATTAAACTATTTAAATATATATTTTATTTATTTTGATCATAAATATAAAAGTGTTAAAAGTTCAAGGACCATTTTATAAATAAAAAAGTTCAACTCTATTATAGAGGAAAAAATAGAGATCTTTATTATAGAGGTAGAAATAGAAATGGGTTGGAGTATATTTTACTCTAAAATAGAGTTAAAAACAAATATAGAGGTGGATTGGAGATGCCATAATAGAACAACTCTATAATAGAGGTGAGTTTTACTCCAACCCACCTCTATTCTCACCTTTAAAATAGAGATTGCTATTTTCTTTTCTATATATAGAGGAACCCTTTGTAGAAAAAATAGAGTTCCTCTATAAGACCATCTCCAATGGTTTTCCTTATTTTTTCCTTTATAATAGAGAACTCTATAATAGAGGTGAGTTTTACTCCAATGGTCATCTATTCTCACCTCTAAAATAGAGATTCCTCTATTTATAGAGGAACCTTTGGAGAAAAAAAATAGGATTCCTCTATAAATAGAGAAAAAAAATAGCAATCTCTATTTTAGGGCATCTCCAATGGTACTATATTTTTGCCTCTATAATAGAGGAGTTCTATTTTAGAGGTGAGAATAGGGGAGTTATACTCCAATGATCCTCTATTCTCACCTCTAAAATAGAGATTGCTATTTTTTCCTCTATTTATAGGGGAACCCTATTTTTTTTTTACAAAGGTTCTTCTATAAATAGAGAAAAAAATAGCAATCTCTATTTTAGAGGTGAGAATAGAGAACCATTGCAGTAAAACTCACCTCTATTATAGAGTTCCTCTATTATAGAGGAAAAAATAGGGAAAACCATTGAAGATGGTCTTAGAGGTGAGAATAGAGGACCATTGGAGTAAAACTCACCTTTATTATAGAGTTCCTCTATTATAGAGGCAAGAAGATGACTATTGGAGATGCCCTAAATAGAAGAAAAAATAACAATCTCTATTTTAGAGGTAAGAATAGAGATGGGTTGGAGTAAAACTCACCTCTATTATAGACGATCTCTATTATAGAGGCAAAAATAGATAACCATTGGAGATGCTCTTAGCAATTTATATTATGCAATTTTTTTCTTCATTGGTTGAATTGTGTGTAATTAGATATTAAATGATATTTTTGTTTAAAATAAGCAATAGTTAAATGATCTTTAATTGGTGTGCACAACTCTAGAAATCAAGTATAAAGAACGGAGGAAGTATTATATGCTTCTTACAAATAAGTTTATTGTATATTTATATATATAATTACAATTAGTAGTACTAGTATATAAAACATGAAATTGACAATGTAAAACTTCTAACAAATTAACTTTTAAGTATAGTCATTTTATAAATGTAAAGTATACATCTAAAACTATTGAAAAAAAGAAACTTTAATTTTACATTTAGTCAATAATCTTACATGTAGTCGATCTTTAATGTATAAAACTTTTATTAAAGATAATTTAATTTTAAAATTATCTAAAGTCTAAAATATGAAACTTTAGTTTTTATTTTATTTTTACACCATATTCCAAAATTAATACAAATAAAAATTACAAAATATTATACTATTAACATATAAATATTTAAACAATTATTTCATTGGTTAATTCATTAAGGTGTGGATCACCAAATTTTTCATGTCTACCGTTGATTAAAAGAAATCTAACGGTCATCAATAAATTCTTAGTTAATCTTATCCTTTTACTTTTGTACATCTAGATATCTTTTTTTTGTCTACTTAATCGATAATGACGATGCAAATCCAATAAACTCTGGATTTTGGAAGCTTCATTGACGCTTGAAGTTCCAAATAGCCGATTGAATCTACTGAGAAACTCGAATCCCTTTGATCATCTCTACCGAATCTAAAGGTTTTCTTCCTTTTTTTCTCTCTTTCTGTTGAATCAGATCTTTACTTAATCGATTGTAGTCTCAAATCGTTTAATTTTGGGTATAGATCTTCTCGTTTAATTTTGGGTATAGATCTATTTTTTTCTCCCTTTTTGTTTAATCGTTTAGTTTTGGGTATAGATCTTCATTATTTTTCCTCTTTGTATAATCAATTGTAATAGATCTTCTCGTTTTCAAGTTTGGAGCTCGAAATCACAGTAACAGGTTCTAACACATTTTTTCATTCAAGCCAAGGTTATAATTATTGATTGAATTAAATTGTTGTCTTTCGATTGTTGTTATGTTGATCAATAAAAAGAAATCCATCTAAACAACTATCATATTTATCAATGCAGAAACAGTTATTTCAATGGAAGCTAAAGAAATCATATGTTGCATCCCCGCAAAGAATGTTATACCAAAACTCACACAACAAGGTGAGCAAGATCAAGAAGATCTATACCCAAAATTGTTGTTGATTGTTGTTGTTGTCTTTGATCAATAAAAAGAAACCTATCTAAACAACTATCATATTTATCAATGCAAAAACAGTTATTCCAATGGAAGCTAAAGAAATCATATGTTGCATCCCCGCAATGAACGTTATACCGAAACTCACACAAAAAGGTGAGCAAGATCAAGGAAGTGATCCTATGAAACGCCCAAAAGTAGAAAAGGAGGGTCCTCACGAGGCAACGCTCCTTGAAGAATAATGGTATGGTAGCAACCACTCTTAGAGTTCATGTTATGTTTAGACTTTGTTAACTTTAAAGCTTTATGTAATATGATATTTTATGATTTCATTGTCTTTCATAAATTGAAACAAATTACATTTATTCAATGTTTCAAATAACAAATTATATTTGATGCAATTCAATATAGATCTAAATACCATTGCAAGTTAAACAGCATTTTCTCAGTGCCATGATAAATATTACATAAGTCAGGACAACATATATTATATTATGAAAACAAAAATAAGAAACAATATTCAACGGCACTTCCCATATGTTATTATAAACAACTAGGATGTCGGCCTGGGAAAGTGAAGACATGAAAATGACTAACATTGTTAATTTTACATTTCGAGTAGAAAGTCAGAAATAATGACTAAGATGAATCAACCAAATTAATAAAATAAATTTTTTGTTATATATATAAAAATCGATTCATTGACAATAAGAGAATAATGTTAAAAATAAATGAATCAAGGCTTGCTGAATCATATTCAAATAATCAATTTTGAAAGATATCCACATAACACAAAATTTAAATCATTATTCTATCGAAATTTACAAAAAATAATAAGAGAAGCAGTGAGAAAGAGCTCATAGCTGCAAGCCTGCAACCAACCAAATTGACTAAAAAGATAAATCTATGAAAAATTAGAAATCACAATCATTTGCCTTTTTAATACTTGGAAGATATGATCGATGTGGGTATTAGATGGAAAATGACACCAAACAAAAGTTAGATAAATGAACCAATAAATAAAACAATCCAAATTTTAATAAGGATGAGTGAATCAATGTTTATTAATAAATTGAAATAAGATAATACTCAGAATTTTTAAATTTGGAGGTGTTATCAAATAACAAAAACTCTTTTCAAAGTCTATACAAATATATATATATATATATAAAAATAAAGAGACGTGAAACAAAAATGTGCGAAACAAACAAGTGCGAACATTGAAAACTGGGAGTACGACGAAGAAACACAATTGTTGGATCAATGCAACTTTTGATAATATTAACAAATCTAAAAAGTTAGATGAGACAATAAAAATAATCTCATCCGTTATATTTACATTGACCCTTAGAAGTGGGTTTGTTATAATATATAAACATATAAATTTACGAAAAATTAGAAATCACTATCAATTACCTAGATTAATACTTGGAAGAGATTATTGATGCGGTTGAAATAGAAAACGACACCAAACAAAAGTTAGATGATGGAATCAATAAACAAAACAATCCAAATTTTAATGAAGATGAGTGAATCAATGTTGATTAATAAATTGAAAGAAAATAATACTCAAATTTTTTAAAACTTGGAGGTGTGAAACAATACTCAAAAAACAAAAACTCTTTTCAAAGTGCATAAAAATCTGTATATATATAAAAATAAAGAAGTGTGAAAACAAAGAGGTGTGAAATAAAAGGGTGTGAAACAAAAATGTGCTAAACTAACAAGTGTAAACATTGAAAGCTATGGGTACGACAAAGAAACACAACTGTTGGATCAAAACATTGCAACTTTTGAGATGATTTACAATCTAAACTGTTAGATGAGACAATAAAAACAATCTCATCCGTTAGATTTAAATTGACTCTTAAAAGTGGGTTCACTATTATAAGTAAATTTTAAAAACACTCCAATAAATCTTTAATTTATTTATTAACTTGTAAGTTTAAAAAATACTCAGAAAACAATAAATTCGAAATTTGTTTTTGTAGTCCATAAAAGTTTAAAATATAAAGATGTAAAACATAGAGATGTGAAACAAAAAGGTGAAAAAATTATTAAGTGCGATTATTGAAAAGATGGAGGTACGACGAAGAGATGCAAAAATTAATAGGTGCGATTTATTAAAGATGGGGGTACGACGAAGAAACACGATTATTTGAAGGAAAAAAACTTGCAATTGTAGGGATTATTAATAATTTTAAACCGTTAGATGAAATAATAGAACTAATCTCATCCATTGGATTAAAGTTGACACAAAAAGTGAGTTTGCTATTATATATAGATAATAATAATCTAACAGAAAAAAAATTAACTTTATTCGTATTTAACCGAATGGACACTAACATGTTCATTCGTAAGCTTTTGTCATTGGTTCAATGAGTTTTATAAATCTACCTATATCTATTACAACGCAACGCAAATATAAAAGTACCTTAAATTGAAGACTGATGTAGGTTAATTAAAGAACACTCTAATAAATAATTCTTTGATTTTATTTATTAACTTGTAAGTTTGAAAAATGCTCAGAAAACAATAAATTCGAATTTTGTTTTTGTAGTTAATAAAATTTTAGAATATAAAGATGTAAAACATAGAGGTGTGAAATAAAAAGGTGCAAAAATTAATAGGTGATTATTGAAAGATAGAGGTACGACGAAGAGATGCAAAAATTAATAAGTATGATTTTTGAATGATGGGGGTACGACGAAGAGACATGATTATGTGAAGGAAAAAAACTTGCAACTGTTTGAATTATTAATAATTTTAAATTGTTAGATGAAATAATAGAACTAATTTTATCCGTTGGATTGAAGTTGACACAAAAAAATTTATTATTATATATAAATAATTTAGGGTTCTAAGATATTTGAGAGGATTATCAGTAATTTATCAAGATATCAAATTTACGTTTATTATGAGAGAAGGGAATTTATGTGCCAATCGTTTAGCAAATCAAGAAGAATATCAAACATCATTACCAAGGACTTTTTTCGTCTTATTGTCCTAATTCTCTTGTCGTTGTACAACAATATGACTTTGTCAACTCTTAGCTGAAAGCACTAAAGATGACGTTAAAAAAAAACTAGAGTTTACGTTTGATATAAAATTTGCATTGATCTCCAAATAATTAGATAAAGGCCTTCATAATAAATTACCTTTTGCTGTTGATTATATACTGTTTTTTTGGAAAAAAGTCCTTGCACGTACTCACATGTATATATATCAAAACATTTTCTATGACAATGTGGCTTAGACCTAACAATTCATATATATATATATATATATATATATATATAATGTGTTAATTAGTAAAATCATATTAAAAGAAAAACATATACTATAAGACATTTCTCATTTCATTAATTGTCACTCTATATGGAAGTGTGAACCGATATAAATCTCTTCGCCCCACAATGACTTCTTTAGTATGAAGTATGAACTATAAACTGATTAGATATATATTTAACTTACTCGTTTAACTTTTATTCGGTTTTGAAATGGATTATCCAATATAATAGTTTAGCATTAAGAAAATAAAATCATTTATTTGAGGTATCCATTCCTGACAACTAAATACAACGTTGTGAAAGTCGAAGTTGAAGGGTATAAACTGTTAAAAGCTCTAAGAGAGGTCTTTCAAAGGTAATCAAATATCTAAAATGGGGCCGCTTTTTTGATGAGATATTTTGTAAAGAAAGGAATGGAGAAGAAGAGAGATAGGTGTGGTCCAGTTTTGGGTAAAGAGCAAACATGTCTCTTCCTTCTCTTATTTGGAATCCTCTGCACAGTTACTTATCTTATCATCACAGCAACTAACAAATTCGTGTGGCTCGTCATCGTTCCCTATAGCTTAGGGCATTTGCTATATCCCAAGTCTAAACCATATAAAGTAATAAAGTATAGGCAGTATAACTATATAAGTTATGGCTTTGGGTCTTGGATTTTTGTATCTAATTTTTGGAGAATATTAGTTTCATATCTTTGTTACATTTTACGTCCGTAAAACTACATGCGAAAGAGGAACCATCATTTAACATTGTAGACTTTCCAAGAACAGGATAAAAGAACTTAACGTAAAAGTGAATATTAATTGTAGTTAAGCTCAATCGAACTATTAACGAATAGTCCAATTAATATGGCCAAAACTTAGTTGATGCATGGGCTTCTTGTTCTTGAAACTTATAGTTGATGCATGGACTTGAAACTTATCATCGCTGCATGTCTGTGTGTTTGTTAAGTGAAGCCGAAGACTTGGTTCATGCATATGGGCTTCGTGAATTTGGTAACACAAAAACTGGACCTTTAAAAATTTAGAAATAGGTAAAACCCTCCCTAAACTAAGAAGTAAGAAGCCCATAAAGAAAAAACATGCATACGTAAAACAACACTAAGCTACAAGTGGAGTGAAAGGTAAGGTATACAAATACTATCCGAAAGAAAAGTTGCATAAGAAAAATGTTTCAAAAAAATCTATTAGAGTTTCAATTAGCACATCATTATAATGTAGATTATAATTAAATATTTGAAAATAGAAGATTAATTTATCTATAAATAATATCGTTCTATACAGTTCTTTTTAAATGTTATAGCTTAGTTATTTGGAATAACATGAAAGATATATAAATAGCGAAGACAACAAGCGAAGAGTGTCAGAAGAGGAGATGAGTATAAACTATATACAAATTCACATAATGCATCGAGCCATATGCTAGATTGACAAGTTGCATTTAATAATTTGGATTTCCATCACTTTTTTTATTGCAGACAAGGTCCACACCAATCCTTCTCTGACATTTATTTTGTACCCAAAACTTCATCTAATTTCGTTTTCGACCCCTCTTTTTATTTTATTTATAGCCTCTTGACACAGACAACACCTCAGCCTCTCTTTAATGGGACCTCTAGCAAATACAATAAACACTCTCTCAGGAAAGATGAGAGAAAAGACCTTCACATTCTGACTCTATCTGATCCCTCAGTTGGATCCGTACCGTACAAGAACCCAGAAACCCTTGATCAATTATTACACGAACCCTATTCCGAAATTTATCTTCTTCTCTTTTTCACCATGAAAAATCTATTATTATTTTTTTTTTTTTTTTACCTTCCTCTCCTCTCTGCTGAATTATTCTCTCTGACTTCTTTTATCAAAAAAAGAATATAGTTTAGCAATTAATACGAATATCTCTGAGATCTTTTGTTTAAAAAGAAAGAAAAGAAAAAAAAAAGAACCCATCGGACATAAGCAGTGAATGTTATGTCGGATCTCTGTTATAGATGTTTAGTCAATTTTGTATCTAGTTGTGTCCTACGTATCTCGTGAAAAAAATTTGGCTATATAATCTAGTTATCATTCAGTTATGATTTATATCAGACTGGTATAAAGCTCTAACCGTGACGAAATCGAATTCTGTAATTAACGGATTCTATAGTTTTTGAACCAGCCATCAGCGTACGTACGTATCCAGGATTAATAAAGGCAAGTATCATATTTTCAATTCACTCTTTGGCTTTTGCCCTCTTGGCTCAGCTTGCCTTGTAAAAAGAACAAAGAGACTAGTTAAAAATGCATTAGTTTCGTAGGAAACAAAAAGTACAAAAATTTAAATTCAACAGTAGGCGCGCTGACAACAATAGGAACATGTTAAACTACTCCTACCATTTTATATTGGAAGTATTTTAACTTTTGTTTATTTTTGATAATTGTTTTATGTTTAGCTAGCTCATCAGGCGTGTGATTTAGAACCCAAAAAAAAAAAAAAAAAAATTGTGAGGTTAAAGGTTGAAAGTTGAAACAATGAAACATGTAAAATTAATATAGTTTTAAATAATATTAACAAGAAAAATAAAGTGATATAGCTCTTTAGTGACTTGCGTCTAAGAAAATAATGCATATATAGTTGTACTAGTCGTTCCTTCAATCATTTCTGTGTTTGTATATATATATATATATATATTTTTTTTCACTGCAAAAGGATTGAAATTTCTTGACAGAATAACAAGTTTTAATACTATTATGTGTATTTTTACTGTCGATCATTATTGTACATTTCATAGCTGCAAAAATTTCCTTCCTCAGGGTAGCTATTGTTCAACTTCAAACTAGTGCCGTATCTAACATGTTGTAATTAAGATGTGTTTTAGCAATGGATCCACGATTAAGTAGGAAAAAAGTTGTATGTAAAGACCCAAAACATAACCCACGATGCTCTATATGATGCGTATATCTAATATTAAACATAACCCACGATGTCATTGCTTAGATCTTGATTTTGTTGATACGTTCACATAACTTGTGATATAGTATCTCATGAATAAACCCCCAACAAAAAAAAAAAACATATCCCATGGGAGGCTCGCTTAGTAATCATCACTTACAAAAAGACAAATATTCACAAGTTTTATTACAAAAATCAAGAAAGACTTTCTTCCTTTTAAGAGATATAAAGAAGAAGTGAACAAAAAATATGACTTATAGAGAAATTAGCTATAATTATGCCAAAAAAAAAAAAAAGAAGAAGAAAATAAAATATAGCTATAAATAATAATGTTTAGAAAGCTAAACAACAGGGATTAGAACATGGATTTTTACAATTGCAAAAACAACAAGAACAAAGTCGTACCTTGGGACATCTAAAACAAGATGACCATCTGATCTTGCAGTTGCAGTTGCAGCATGAACTCTTCTTTTTACTCAGACACGACGGTCGAGCGCAACTGCAACTGCGGAAACATTTGGGAATGCAGCAAGACAAGTCCGGACAAGAACAACAGCAACCTCGGAAGCATGAACAGCTCGGACAACTTGGGCAGCTCGGTCTCGGGCAACAACAAATGCTTGAGCAGCACGAACCGTCGCAGCATTTGGACCCAACGCAGCTGCAAGATGTACAGCTGCAGCACTTTGGCTTCTTCAGATGGCACGAACACTTGGATTGGCAGCAACAGCAGAAACTCACCAGGCTCAAACACGGGCCACTGCATCGAGTTAGATCACATTGTTAAGACAACTTTACACATTTGTCATTCTAGCCATCTAAGATCATGCATTACCTTAAAACATTTCTTACTATTTGAGACCTAATGCAGATTTTATATAAGATGTTGAAAATATAATTATTTCTAAAATTAAAGGCCATGTAAAAGTTCTTACCAGAGCCACTTCCAGAACCGGCAGGATCTTCGACTTTTTCGTTGTCTGTCCGTATGAGAAAAAACACAACAAAACGGAATTGTAAGAGCAGGCAAAGTAAGAGAAAAGTGAAGTCACAAGTGAGCTAGATATATATATATATATGCTTACGCAGGGATCATTGGGTCAGAATTTGCAACTACAAAATCAGAGACCCTGCCACAATAAAAACCAAACCGAATAAAAACTTTATCAAATAAACCAAACCGAATAAAAACTGATACAATGTTTGAAAAAACAGAGAGGTCATCTCACTCTTTGCAGCATCTAGAAGCTGGTTGTACTCCTTCTACGAATTTGATTTCCCCCTGCTCCATGAGGTCATTCGAAATATTAATTAAGAAATTAACTTCATTCATTAATTAACTAACCCAAAGCTAAATGTTACTATTTGCTTGTGAAATAGGAGAAAAGCTAATTTCACAAGAAGACACTAATGGGACAAACACAAAAGAGAAACTAAAACATAGAGTGTAACAAACACTGATTTAATTTCCCAAAAATATGCCATTATAGAAAGTAAAGCATAAGGGTCATGGGGAAAGCAACGTGAAGAAAAAGGTGAACAAGAATTGGGTCCTTTCAAACGCAGATATCAAATAAAGACAAAAACTTTCACAAAAATTGATTGATATGGAAAAGCAAAACAAAACAAAACAAAATCGAAGCTAACCAAATCCATTATATATTTTTAAAGATCTATACTCAGCTTTCCCTACTTTCTAATGCCTTCTTCTCTTTTTTTCTTTTCTTCTTTTTCTTTTATCATTTTCCTTTAAATACTCTCTTTGACTAAGCACTCACTTTCATAGTACACATGCACGAACACATTACACCTCTCAGTGATGCAAACAGCAACAGAGTAAATGGGCGTCTCATCAATCACTTGACACCACAAGATGATCACATTTTTTTTTTTTTTTTTACTTTTAACATTTACTTTTTACAATATTTGATAACAAAACAAATCCTGATTAAGAAAATTAAATGAGGTTTATAATAGAAGTTAGTTGAAAAAGCACAGGAACTTAATTAGTTTAGTTTTGTAATCAATAGATCCGTTGAGAGACTCCCTCAACTAACAAAAGTTTTAATTAATGATTCAAACTAATTTTCAATTTAAAAACATGCATATACTGGTAGTATCATATAGTACGGGTTTTGAAATTAAATTAGATATAATTAAATGTGTCTGATGACAGAAATTAAATTACTCTTTTTGAGAGCATCTAAGAGAATAAAGAAAAATTAAATGTCTTGGTTTCTATAATTGCTGTCAAAACATAACACAATGGTCCAGAGTCCAAACCAACCTGGATATAGTAGGAACCAAGTTTTTTATTTAACAAAAATCAATACCCTCTTTTCTCACAACAACAAAGATAAACAAAATCAAATTTGTGTACTTAGATTATTTACACAAGAAAAAATAATTCATATTCTAATCAAAAACTAACACTAGTAGTATCAAACTATCAAAAGAGACTAATAATAAAACAAAAATGAGTAATGAAAATTCAAAATATTCGGACACTTCCTCAGAGTAATCAAAATGACAGATTAAACAAATAATAGTATATGAAAAGGACTGTTTTTTAAAAAATAAAAATATAATAATAATAATTTTAAGTACTTTTTTTTTTTTCTAATTTAAAGAACTTGCCTCGAGAAAACCAATCTCTCTCTCGAGCATCTGAACTCTCGCCGCCTCTCTGCGTTTCCCGTACAAATCTGGATACTCCGGCGGAGACTTAGGACGAGGCGGCGGTAGTGAAGACGGAGCAAGAGGAGATGAACCCACTTCACCACCAACACCACCATGGCCAGCTCCTCCTCCTCCACTACCGCCAGAAGGAGCAGACATTTTCAGAGAGAAGTGGTTTGTTTGAGAGTCTTAAGAGAGAAACATGCAGTCTTGTAACTTAAGAGAAAAGTGAACAAAAAAGTGTCAAGAAGAAGAAAGAAGAAGAAGAAGCGGCGAGTGAGTGAGTGAGAAAAACAATGCAAAGGAGAGAGAGAGAGAGATTAGTAAAAAGAGTATAGTAGTAGAAGAAGAAGTAGTAGAGAGGGAAAGAGGGGAAGGGGTGGGTGGCAGAGGCAGTAATAATAGCATCTGACAAGGATTATTTACTTACCTTCCTCTGCCCCTTTTTAAGGCTCCGTGTCTCTCTTCCCTTTTCTTTATACAACTTTTATTATCTTACAACTTTTATAACCAAACCACATTTTTTATCGACGACGACCATATAACAAAAGACTTCTTGTTTCTAATAGTTCTTGTTTCTAAATAGTTCATTTCCTATGTCTTATTAAAGAAATCTTCTTTGTTGTTCTTTTAATTCTGAGAATGGTTATAACTCCAAATTGCATGATTCAAAATGTGTTGGAATACATTATATTGTTTGTTCAATAGAAAACATGTTACATACTAGGTAATTCAGATTATGTTGGTTTCATACATATATATCAATATCGTTTATAGTGTGAAAGTGAACTCTACGACCGAATATGAGAAGGCGCTTTAATATTTCGGATTGTACAGGAGTTGAAGATGATAAATGACATATTTCGTGTGTATGTTCACCAAATCAATGGTCCTTCACTAGAGTACTCTATTTCTCAACTAATTAAATGGTTGGTTATCCTAATTATAAACCAAAATATGATTAGACGACCAAAAAATCAAATAAAAGTTTGATTATCTCACAAAATTCACCCATTAAAAAAGAGTTCTTACTTCACATTGATACCAAAGAAGAAAAGAAAAAGAGTTCTTTAAGATGAAGGAAAGCCTCTGTCAGTTTGTGGCATTGCGAGACTTATTCTAATGTTCGTATCTTGCTCATTGTAGCTTTAGAAATGCCCACTCACAGTCACACCACTAACTAATTCATCACGTTGCCGATTATTTAACTATTAAGCTTTTCTTTAACCAAAGGAAAAAAAAAATGTCTTAAGCTTTTGAAGACTTTTGTCACAAATATAGATACTATGGCATCTTTGTTATTAAGCTTTTGAAGTCTTTTGTCACATATTTGGACACTAAGCATCTTCTTTATCAAGTATATCACTACAATGGACACTGTAATTAGCATCTTTATCTAGTGTTTCACTACACAAGTGTTGAATACAAAGGCTATATATTTAAGGATCAAGAGGTCAAGTATATAGTATATAAGTAGAACGCACGTGTGTGTAGATGTGATGGGTGCGAGAAGCAGCCATACAGTGGATCCGGTGGTGAGTCGGAGATACTCATCGGAATCAGAGGCGGTACTGGTGGTGCGACGCCGACCGTCTATGGTGAACGGAGGAGGATTCGTAGTGAGCAATAACAAACAACAAGTAGTGTTTAGAGTTGATGGGTGTGGAGTTCTTGGAACCAAAGGCAAGCTTCTCTTAACAAATGGTGATGGTGATGATTTGCTTCTCATCCGCAAAATGGTAAATTCTAACAGCATGTTTATATATATACTATACAGTTTTGCTGCATTCAACTAATAAAACGATTTGGTTTCAGGGAGGAATAGTACAGGCACTGAACATGGTACACAAGAAATGGGAAGGTTTTGGATATGATAAAGAAGGCACAGAGAGGTTGGTTTTCACATTGAAGGATCCAAAAGATTCATGTCTTGCCCATAACAACAGTTCAATCATAATCTTGGTTCACGGTAAACCGAAGATATTATCAACTCACAAAAGCTATATGGAGATCAAAGGCTCTTTCACAGAGAGAGATTGTAACATCATGAATTCAGAAGGCAGAGCCATAGCTAAGGTAAAAACATTACTGTAGTTTAATCTAAACGTGGTTGATGTGGTGGCAATATCCAAATTTCAAAGTTTTAAATAAAAAAAAGGGATAGCAAAAGTCGTCGACATAATGGTAATAATAATTGAAACAGGTAAGAAGAGATAAAGAGATAGAGGAGGAAATGGTGGGGAACAAGACGACGGATCTGTATCATGTAATAGTCAAACCAAACGTTGATCAAGCTTTCATCATTGGTCTCATCGCCGTACTCGACTATATCCATGGCGAATCCACCATCTGTTAAATTCTCTTTTTTTATTCTGTCTATATCTTTATGTCGTCACAACATACTTCATTTGTTAATAACCATAACAAAAGTGTTTGCTTTGGGTAATAACATTTCACATTTGCTTAATCATAAGATTTAAACCATTCAAATTCGCAATTAAGATCGAGTTACAAAAAAAAACTAATTATTATACAGAAATAAACAACACAACAACTCGTAACCAGAATTACAAACATCATACCCACCGATCAAGCACAGGGACATGGATCATCGGTGGCGGCGTCAGAACCGCCGTCATCAGATCTAAAAACGGCGTATCCGACGGTTAACCCGACGACAATCGCGATGAAAACGCCTCCGTTGAAAGACATAGCAGCAAGCATAAGCAAGTAACCGATCGCAGCGTTGACGCCGAAGAGGAGAATCGAAGCGGCTTTAGCGGCGGATCTGGTACCGGATTTAGGGATGAGAGGAGCTGATACGCCGGAGGAAGAGCGAGCCGGCGGTGGACGACGGGATGAAGATAGGGATTTGAATTGGACGCGGCGATTCTCGAGGTATTGGTAAAAGGCGGAGAAGACGAAGCAAGCGATCAGAGTGAGGATGTAACTTAGCCATGAGTCTGTTTTCCAGAAATTGAATAGAATCGTGGCTTTGATTCCCCAGTAGAAGGTCATGTGCATCATCTTCGCGAGCTTTTTTGATTTGATCTGATCTGATTTTAGCAGCTTTTTTATTTTGATCGAGTGAGAGAGAAGATGAAGATGATGAACTCTTCTGATATATGGATTTGGTGACTTTGTTTCCAAGATACGTTTCTTCGTGGGCTTATATTATAGCCCAGTGGGCTTTACAATACAACACTAGTGTCCAACAATAACCGCCGTTTAAAAGTCAAAGGTCATAGTGGCATTTACGTAAATAATGGTGATATATGGGGTATTTTAATAACTCCCAGGAGATTGAAAAGCTTCGATTTTTCAGGTGGAAGCTGTGTAGTCTGGCAAGTATCAAATCCTCGATACGATGAGGAAGCGTAATCCAAAGGCGTCTGATTTGTCAGAGACATCTTCTTCTTCTAGTCGTCAGGAACCCGATGTTGTTTGTGATAACGATGCTCTCGATAAGGAAGTGCAGGCTGATGTTCAAAGATCCGGGAAAGTTTGGTTTTCAGTGTTGATTTTGGTCACATACTTCTCTTGGGCTGTTTACAGTTATCAGTATGGGAATTTGCCTAAACCTTTAACAGCAAAACAAGCTGGCAAAAGGGGTTTCTCTGAAATTGAAGCAATGAAACATGTTAAGGCTTTGACTCAGTTTGGTCCTCATCCTGTTTCTTCTGATGCTCTTGTTCACGCCCTTGAGGTTTGTCTTCTTTTTTTTTTAGGGGTGTTTTGTGTTTTCTTGATTTGGGGTGTATTCAGAGTTTGTTATTTGTTTATCTTTGCAGTATGTATTGGGAGAAGTTGAGAAAGTTAAAGAAACTGCTCATTGGGAGGTTGATGTGAATGTTGATTTCTTTGAATCTAAATCTGGTGTAAATCGTCTGGTTGGTGGTCATTTTAAGGGCAAGTCACTTGTGTATTCAGATATAAGTCACATTGTAGTAAGAATCTTGCCAAAATATGAATCAGACGCAGGGGACAATGCGATACTGGTCTCTTCTCACATTGATACTGTCTTTACCACGTATGTTGCTTCATCTCTATTCCATTGATTTTGGATTCTTGTTCCTATTTTCATCACGATATTGAAGTAAGTGTGTGTGTGTAGTGGTGGGGCTGGAGATTGTAGTTCATGTGTAGCTGTAATGCTGGAACTAGCACGATCTGTTTCCCAATCGGCTCATGGATTCAAGAATTCTATTATCTTCTTGTTCAATACTGGAGAGGAAGAAGGTCTTAATGGCGCTCATAGCTTTATAACTCAGGTAAATATGATACACTGACCTTAATGGCTTTGAATTTTTATGTATTTTCTCTCTCTCTCTTACTTTGACTTGGTCGAGTTAATCCGATTAGATCTCCTTATTCCTGAACTTTTGGTTTCTGGCTCACATTGTAATTTACTGATGCAGCATCCATGGAGTTCAACAATACGTTTAGCTATTGATCTAGAAGCCATGGGTGCGGGTGGAAAGTCCAGTGTTTTTCAGGTATAACCTTATTCTCTACCTTACAATTCTTAAGAAGTACAATTTCTTTCGACATGTGAGGTTTCCCTCTCCCCTTGTAATATCAAAAGGACGTGGTATGAAAGTTTTGAATGCATGTGAAGGGTTTTGGTAACTTTAACTTAATTTTGGCTACGCCCCTGATTCCTTTTTTCTGGGAGTTAAGTTGTTGTGTTGGAATTAATTGCTAGTGTTTGTAACTTGTACCTAAACAAGTATTGGTTTTTATATTGCGTCCCTTTTATCTCCAAGTGCGAATGCCAACCTTTTGATTGTTGGAAAATCTTCCTGTGTAGGCTGGCCCGAGTCCGTGGGCTATTGAAAAGTTTGCTTTAGCTGCGAAATATCCATCTGGTCAGATAATTGGACAGGTATGTACTTTCCAACTGATGTTTCTTTCCCCCTTTACTGGTATATATATGCATCTATATGTCACTGCTTTACTATGACAGGATCTGTTCACTTCTGGAGTCATAAAATCTGCGACTGATTTCCAAGTATACAAGGAAGTTGCTGGTCTCTCAGGATTGGACTTTGCTTTTGCAGATAATACTGCTGTTTACCACACTAAGGTATTTCCCTTTTTTGTTTACATGTTGTTCTTCTTGTTTTGATCCCGGTTTAGATGTGTAATATGTTACTACTTTCGTTGCAGAATGATAAGATAGAACTAATAAAACCAGGATCGCTCCAGCATCTTGGGGAAAATATGCTTGCTTTCCTCCTTCGGGTTGCTTCATCTTCTGATCTTCCAAAGGATAAAACTCTTCAGGATGAGGAGAAAGCCAACCCGGACTCAGCGGTCTATTTTGACGTTTTGGTAATCTCAGAACCAACTATTCTGTTGTTATTATCTATTAAGATATGTACTTACATAGCTTTTCCTTTACTATCTCCTAATGTCTTTCCTTCTTTCTATGTCAACTTTTAGGGGAAGTATATGATTGTATACCGGCAAAGTTTTGCGACAATGCTATATGTTTCAGTGATCATGCAATCCACTCTTATATGGGTTCTGTCTGTCTTCATGGGTGGTTATCCCGCTGTTGTGTCGCTGTTTTTGTCGTGTTTGAGTATTGTCCTCTCATGGATATTCTCAGTAGCTTTCTCGGTAGCTGTTGCATTCATATTGCCCTGGATTTCTTCATCACCTGTGCCGTATGCTTCAAACCCATGGATGGTAGTTGGATTGTTTGTGTCGCCTGCGGTTTTGGGGTCAATAAGTGGTCAGCATGTGGCCTTTATTTTCCTTCGGAAGAAATCATCAAACCGGAATTCGAACAAATTGCAAGTCTCGCCAAGACTACGAGATAATTTGGCCAGGCTGGAGGCTGAAAGATGGCTGTTTAAAGCTGGTTTTATTCAGTGGCTTGTTCTTTTGGCCATCGGAACCTATTATAAACTTGGATCAACTTACCTCGCTCTGGTTTGGCTAGTTCCTCCTGCATTTGCATGTAAGCCAATCTTTGCTAGTTTTGTTTTTATATAATGAGGGATGTTATTATCATTTCAGGCTAACCACATTCATTAAGAGACATTGAAAAGTGTTCTTAACTTAATCAAGCCTAATGGTTGTCCAGATGGATTGCTCGAGGCAACTTTATCTCCAATCCGATTGCCAAAGCCCCTTAAACTTGCAACTCTCTTTATCAGCCTAGCGGTACCAGTTTTGGTTTCATCTGGCAGTTTTATCCAGCTGACGGGCACAATGATCGGGATGCTCATTCGATTTGAAAGGTAAACTGATAGGCACTAAAACGTAAGATTCTTGATACATATGGATAATAATACTGTATAAATAGGTCAGAAGGTAAACAGATTAAGAGTCTTTTTGATTATGAGTGTTTTGGGAGCCAAAGAATTTGGGAGATATTAAGAACATCAAAACAAACCATAACATTTTTTGGTTTCCCTTGGTAAATTGTTCTTCCTCCTTTGAGAAATAAAGAGAGTTCTGCTTTCTGTTCCTATCATAAACAGGCTAAAATTCTCTTTTCTAAACTTAGATAGTGAAATCAGATGTTCCCAGTATGTTGGAATACCATTGAAAGAAATCCTAATTAGTTTTTAGTTTGCAGCTGCCATGTCTTAGTAAACATGACAACTCAAGTTAAATTCAGAATGCGGTTGCTGCAATGAGAATTTATGGTTCTGTAAATCTCTTTCTTCTTTAGCTTCAACAGACCTTATATTGTAGCTGTTGTTTTGGGTATTTTGGTGTGTAGTACCCCAGGTGGAACTCCAGAATGGCTAGGCAATGCATTGATCGCTGTTGTAATTGCTACTTTCGTAAGTCTGACTATGGTGTACCTGCTGTCCTATATTCATCTCTCTGGTAATGGTCTACTTTGTTTTGGAACTTGTCACAATAATTACGAAGTTTTGGTTGATTAAGAATCATAATTTTTGACAAACTTATGGTCTTCAGGTGCAAAACCGTTGCTTGTCACTGCATTATGCATTATCACTGCCCTCTCTCTGTCCCTTGTAGCTTCTGGTGTTTTTCCTGCATTTACCGAGGATACTGCCAGAGCAGTAAATGTAAATACCTTTGATTCTTGTTTCAGTGGCAGTTCTTTATTATTTTGTGTTGCGACTTGTAAGTTATTCGAACACTATGCGACTCAGCCTTTTGATATATGGTTGTACACATGTAGGTTGTACATGTTGTGGATACAAGCGGGCAAGATCAGGTGGCTTTCATATCGCTATTCTCAAACACTCCTGGAAACCTAAATATGGAAGCAGAGCAGATCAAAGAAGGGTTCAAATGTGGCAGAGAGAATAAGATTGATTTTGTCAGTTTTGAAGCTAAATACAGTTGTATGACCAAGAAGGACGCCGAGGTTGGATGGGACGAGCACAATATTCCAGTCCTTCGTGTCATAAACGACAAGGAGATAGACGAGGGAAGAGTTACAGCGGTTTCAATGGACACAGGAGGCTCATCGCGCTGGACACTTCGCATTGACATGGAGGAAATAGAAGACTTTACTATGCAAGTAAGTGAGGATGAAGAGTTGATGATAGCACGAGGCGAGAAAAGCAGTAATGAACAAGGATGGCATCAACTTCAATTCGCAGGTGGTAAAAAGGCTCCAACAAGCTTTGTTCTCAAACTTTACAAAAAGAAGGAAGAAGTATCTGATGAGAAGAAGAAGCAAAGACCTCTCTTGAAGCTCAGAACAGACTTCAACCGTCTCACTCCACAAGTCCAAAGGGTTCTAGAAAGACTTCCTCCATATTGCTCATTGTTTGGAAAATCTACTTCTCCTTTTACTCTCGCCTTTCTTGCTTCTCTTCCTTGCACCAAATAACACTTCCCACTCACTTGGCTAACGCATTTTCTAATAAATATTTTGTTGTTTACTTCGAAAGCACGAGTTAAAAGTCCCTGAAGATCACCAAATATTTGAAACTCACAGTTGAATCCGATAATTATACTACAAATCCAGCAAATTTGGAGACCCTGCAAATCGGATTTGTTTTCCCACTAGCATTTGAGTTTGCTACAAGAGAAGTTCGTCGTCAAATCATACAATGTGATCATTACATACTTTTTTAAAAAATCAAGGGAAATATGTATTTTATGGAACACACCACGGTAGGTACAAAATCTTGGTGGGTATACTCAAAGATATTCGTGAAAGGGGCTCGGGATATTTTGAACCCAAGCAACAAAAAGTGACCAGAAAAAAAAATTAAGAGAATAAACAAAAAAAAACATGGATTGTCTTTATATTAAAAAAAACAAACAATTAAGAAACTAATAGAGAACAAAATGCCAAGTTAGAGTGCATATGACAAGTGGGCAACAAAGTGAAGAGGAAGGAAGGACCCATTACGCCACACAAATAGGGAAGTGATGTGAAAACATAACAAATGAACATTTGTGTCTCCTTATCATACCAAAGCTGGAAGGATCCGCATGTGCCATGCATTCGTATATATATGTTTACACATTCATATATACTTTTCTAACTGGATCTAACAGACTAGATATTAGGCTAAATCTTTGGGCTAACCGGTGAACCGGATACCATACAATACTGCAATACAATATGGTAGTGATAAACTAAAAATGGTTTGTGATGTATTGATCAACTGTCTACTGAATGATCTTGTGGTTTGTATTTGTTTTCTTTTTCTTATCACCAACGCGCATCTTTCCAAGCTCAAATGCATATAGTGACACATCTATAACAGAAGTACAAATCACTACACAACATGTCTTGTATATATATGTGACACTGTTCCTTTTTGGCGACATTTTATAATATTTGATTTAAATGATAAGTGTGGCATGTATCGTTGAATATTAAACTAGTATTAACCGTATTAGTAGGTAATTCACAAGTTGTATTTTAGGGTATCCACGTTTCACTATAAAGTAATAAATTCAAATATTATACGAAAAATATATATTGTATAAATAATTATGCACTATTAGTTAGAGTTTTTAACATAATAATGCATATGTATGGATCAAATTGAAAACCACAGTCATTTACTCATTTTGTTTATTTGGATGTTTTTATGTTTTTTGTCTGAATTTGTGTGTGTGTGTATACACTCCATGTATTGATTATGTATCAAAATTATTTTTTGGTTTTAAGACCATATGTATTTTCTCAGTTAGGCAAAATATAAGAAGCACGCAATGATTAATGATGCATCTAAACAACAAAAAAATGTAGTGAACTTCTCTTTCAGAGTTCACAACCATTACATAAGTCGCTTCAGTTTCCAGTGTATATCATTGAACCACGCTACTTCGTTTTTCTTCCCTCCTTTGCTTTTTTGGGTGTTATATATCTTGCATCAGTTTTTAAAGATCAAATGACATTACCAAGTCAGATGACTCGGATCAACTTTATTACCCTTAAAAACGAAAAAAAAAAAATGTCAGATCAACTAGTCAAAACTCAATCGGATCAAATGGGACATATCATATTTACCTATAGCTTAGACAGTTAAGATATGTAGTCACAAGAAAAATCTTTACTATGATTAAGCAAAAGGACAGTTTCATGTTTGATTTTAACCTCGGTAAGATTATGATCTTAATAAAACTAGCATTGTCTCATCACCACTAACTACATCAACATTCGTAAACAAAACTCTATCATGAATATAATACAAACAATTACAGCTTTAACAATCTAAACTAAAATAATTAATACTGAACTTTTATTTGTTCGAACTGATGAGCTTTGCTCATATTTTACAACATTTTTATTAACTCACTTATGAAGAAAGGGTGACGTCATAGGAAATTTTAAATCCTCGGATTCCAACCCTTTCTTCTCCTCCTAAAATGTAATTAAATACAAATAATAATCTTAAAACAAAAAAAGTACCAAAAAGAAAAAAAATACAAAACTAATCAATCACGTAGAGAGAGACGGGAAACAACTCCCAGATCGGAGAAGCGACCGTCGTGACGCAACACCATCGATCCCAGGCAAAGCACTGCTCGAGCTCGTCCTCGTGGTTGTTCTCTGAGGAGAACCGTCGAGGCTCCGACGCAAGATCCTACCAATGACCGAGATCGGATCTTCCTCCTCGTCAGGGCTCCAAGAACGGAAACGGTGGCAAAACGTCGTGTGACGACGTAAAGCTTCCTCGACGGAGATACGAGTGGAAGATCGAACCACCTCGTCTTTGACCGCCTCAGCACAAAGCCCACAAAGCCAGTGTCCCTTGTGACGTTCTTTGACACGGTGTATGTAAGCAGGTGTACACTCCTCAGCGAAACCACACGTGTCGCACGTGACAGACTCCACCGCCGGCAACGAAGACGACGACGACAGCTTAATGTTAGTATCGGTGGCTGATGCTGATGATGACGACGACATGGTTTGTTTGTGGAGAGACTTAGTAAAAAAATTATATGTTACGACGAGTTCTCTCTGCTGGCTAGCTTTTAAGGTTATAAAATCTCATATACAGAGAGATACACAGGTGGTCTTTATTGGATGTATATATAGATTATACATACTTGGTCATGTCTGTTATTTTATTTTGTTTGAGGAAAAAATATTAATAATGTGTGTATGTTAAATAATGTTGAGGGTGGAGGAGGATTTGGCTTCATGTGAGTGAGATAATGTGGCGAGAAACTTTTTGTTTGTATCTTCAAATTATGCATGTGGGTGTGGATGGATAATTATTGAATTTTGTTTTTGAGTAAGTTGATGAATTCATTTTATAATTATGCAAATCTTGCCCTTCAAGATATTCATTTTTTTCACCATTGAATATTTAATCTTAACTTAGTATTGTATATCGAACAATATATCTCGAGTACAGATTCAAATCTGTTAACTTTGTGAGATTTGTTAAGTCTATATAAACATTTTGAGTTTTGTCGGTCCAGACTAGAGATCGATCAGTCTTCTAATGTGATTCATTCCACATTGACGATTGCAATAGCAAAACACTAAATTTTGTACTGGTCTCAATATTAGTTTAGAGATGTGCCAGGATCGCTCGAATGTAGAAGAAAACTCCATATATTGGCCATAACTTATAGTCTAGGATCTAGATTCAATCTCCTTTTTTTTTTTTTAGTGTGTGCGTGGGGTTAGCTATGAAGTAAATTACAAAAGGAAATTAACGGAGGGAATTGGACCAATTAGTCTTTACCTGTCTTATGGCTGAAAGATAGAGACAGTAAGAATATTAAGAATATTAAAGAAAAGTCGTTATATTTGAGATGGGAAAAATAATAAGAATGAGTAAATAGTGCAACTTGTTGTGGCAACAGGTGCATGATGATTTATAAACTAGTCAGAGAGTTGGACTTTTATTGTTAGGCGAAGAAGTTGCCTTATGATTATGAAGAGTGGAATTGTTACTTGCTAATTGCTAATGACTTGACTTACTTCAACAGTGATCGTATGATAGCAAATTAGCAATAGATGGTTGCTTGAAACCATAGATATATCTAGAATGGTGAAATGTGGACCTGAAATTGAGGTTATCCAATCAAAGGTTCGATGTGAATGTTAATGGATTAAAAAAAAAAGAGTTGTGGTTACATGAAAAAAGAGGTGGTCCATGTTTTTTTTGATGGACATAGTTGAGAAGGTACCTAGTCTTTGAAGCAATACTCCATTGGTGAAGTATAAATGTCTTTGGTTAAAACTTTAAAAGTTGAAAATCCTATTGACAGTAAACTAAGCAAGATCCATATAAACCCTAGCTAGTGAGGGCTGTTGAGATTATTGCCCCCAAAAGATCTGTTGAAAAATCGATTTCATAATGGGAGACATCAATATATTTAAGGAGGCTAGTTAATATATAAGATCTTGTGGGCGTTTAAACATATATATAGTGTATTATGTCGAAATAAAACCACAATGTTAATTAATATCTTGAGCAAAATTATTTTGTTTACGCACAAGCGGGTTTGTTTGTATTTTAACAAAAATGTTGTACAATTATGTTCTGTAAATTTCAAAATGTTAAATCTTTAATTACGTAATTGTAAAACTCAAATTTCATGCGAAACAATAGAAGCCTAAAGTCTTGTACAATCACGATGGTGGCTAGTGTGGGAAGAATCTAGAATACCCCTATGCGTTTCAAAACAGTAAGCCATATAGACATATTGTACTATATACTACGTACCATCACATGCTGGGACCAAATACTCAACGAGTGATATGTGACAACTATATGATACATAATCGTACCAATATTTCATAAGATAATTTTACATTATTGTGGAATTTAATTTACCTAAAAAACTGAGGAACGTGCAACAGAGGTTTTTCAAAAGTACTGCAGCTTTTTCTAGCTTGGAAAACGATATTTGTCCCTTTGCCAACTTAGAAATCCTCTCGATTTCGTCTTCTATATAGTCGTTCTCTTTTCTTATCCTTCCTCGAACCTTTTTGCTCTCTTTTCACTGTAGTAACTGTCTTTGTTTCTTTTATCTTTTATTCCTCTAACATATATACCAATATACTAACCAAATGTTTGTTTTGCTATTTAATTACGTGTTCATAGATTCCTGATTTTAGAGCAAAAAACATATAGCTTGATGATCTTTGGTCTTTCAGAAATCTCATGATAAAAAACATAAAAATGTTATATATATCTATATATATATATGTATACCACGTTATAAGAATCTATTAGATTATGACAATATAAATATGATGTAAGCTATCCCCAAGTAAAAACCAAAGAACGAAAACATTTATATTTCCATTGATCAAGTCAAGCAAAGTTGTCTTCCAGTTTTGCTATACGTTTGGCTAACTCTAGCCTTAGGAGAGAGTCTAACTAAACCAGAAGCTTTGACTTCTAGGACTGAGTTTGAAGACAAGCACCTAAGAAGCTCGTCGTCACGAGTATGATATGTTGTAGTTTTCGTGCATCATGTAATGGCATTATTGTAGTTTCGTTACGAGTATGATATGTTAGTTATAGGTCGATTTAACTATCTATGTATTTTGGGGGTGAAATCAGATATTATTTTTTTTCGGTGAGATTTGATAACATGCTATATTGTATGTAATATTTTCAAATATGTTTGAAAGAGTTAACAAATATGTCGATTCTACAAAATTAAGATATATATTGAGATTTTTCTCTTCTTTTTTTATTAAGGAAGCTGGAAGAGGATATAACAAATATTTACTTTGCTTCATTGTTATTTTTGCCATTCACCAAATTGTAACAAGAAAGGAAAAAACAGTTGATTTGGTGTCTAATCATAGACTAATAGTGAATTACGTTTTAGAATCGTTTTCATAAACGAAGGCAAGATGAGAACCAATCATGAATAGTTACGTTTTCGAATCGTTTTCTTAAAGAAGCAACATGTTCTTTGTCTCTATCGCTCTCTCATATGTTTCTCTATATATGTTGGTACAACAAATACAAAAATAATTGAGCTGTACGATTTTCGATTTTTAAGTTATAATAGAATTACTATTATGATCCACTAATACAAAATGTAATAATATCAATTATGTGTACTGTGGTACCAAAAACCAACCTTACAGCTGGCATAGTTTTGTCTTCAACATGAATGATAGCTGAACTTTTTTAGTCGTCTTCATGTTTTTTTTTTATAAGAACACTCACTTATTACTTTTCTTCTAATCTCGACCGTTAAACACACATTTCATCTTTTTTACATAGTGAGGTAATTGTGATCTTTTTTGGCGTACATGTATAACTAATAATTTTTTTGTTGGCACCATGTGATCATCCAAGTGTACAACAAATTCTGAAGTGAGCAAAGATTTTCAGTAAATAATTTCAGGAACTTCGACTTAATGAATTTGCACAATTTCAAATTTTGAAAAAAACGCAAATATCAAATTTGTGACCGAGCTACTTTACCAAATCCGCTTTAGTCATCCGGATGTATAAGTAGATTTGCTAAGTTTTAGTACTCACAAACTTCACACTTGAATATATATATATATATACTTTGTGACTGTGTGACTGTGATATAACAAAACCAGTATAAAAAAAATTTCTAGTTTTTTTTTGTAGAGCTTCTTCTGTTTGATACTTTATACCGTTTTTAGTTATTTACGTACACTTAAATGTAATTTTTTTTTGATGACTTTTATAAATGAGCTTGAATAATTTTAAAATTTTCTTGTGAGGCCACTGAAGTGTTATTTTTTGGGGCCCGTTGGGCCCTTTTGAGTTATGGGTTCTTCTTTTAATTACATTATAATTTTTCAAAAAATTTAAAAGTTTTTCAAATTAAATCACTTAACAAGTGTTTAAACAGATATTGTGTGGACTATTGGAATCAGAATGAATGACTACAATTACAAGTTAGCTGTTGATCTGATGCTAAGGATTCAGGCAAGTTAGTAATGAAGTGTCCTAATGTGTAGTTTATCATTGTATTTGCATGTTAGTGGGTTAGATTGCACTGTTGGGTTACTCTTTTGTCTCTAAACTACTCCGCTCTCCTTTCCTTGGCGAGAAGAATCCCCTCCACCGTAGCTTCCGATATTACCCCCAGCCGTCGTGCTTTCCCATTTCTAAACAAATAGGGCAGTGTTGCCCACATACATAGTCAGTTAGTCACATCACATGCATCTATGATCTATTGCCATCTGCCCATCTCTCATTCGAATTTTGTTTATGTTTTTCTAAGAGATAAAAGCTGGCAGCTTTTTTTTTCTTTCTTGTCAACTGATATTATTATTGATACATTTGGTTGGAACTATGGTAGAATACAAAATGGAATACTACGGTTAAAAGAGAGGAGGCTTAAACCAGCTGACTAGAAAAATGTCTCTGAAGTCGACGGATCCAAAGAGAGATTAGGTGGGGCACATGCCCCATGCTAATTATATAAATAAAAGATTACCTATTGTTTGTTATAACTTATTAGATCAAATGACTATTAGTGTCCGAGTAGATGTTAGGGATGATGTGTTTCATATTTCCAATATCATTTGTTCTTCGTTTATTATGCCACGTTTTGTCTTCTCATTTTGTATGCACAATTTTTTTCTTTTGTTTCTTACATTTTTAATTGGCTGTTAATTACATTTATCTTTCTTTTTTACTTATATTTCCAAAATGCACTAGTTAATTTCGTTATTTGCTTTTCTACTTTCTAAAATATTAATAAATACATCTAGAAAATTCAGTAGATCAATTTTCGATTCAATTTATATTTCAAAAATGTAAAAATCAATGACAATAATATGTTTCATAAAAAATTGAATTTTTAAAGTTTTTCAGAAACTTAAATTTTAAAAATATGAGATGCAAAAAAAAGATATAACTATTATATAAAAAAAAGTTATATGTGCCCTATGTTAATTTTAATTTTGGATCCACCACTGTTTGGAGTTAAAGGCCGGAGGAAAACTAAATTTCCCCGGAAACTAACAAATAAATAAAAACTTTGATTCTTTCTAACTGGTAAGTTATCAAAATCGAGTTATTGGGAAAGTGTGAATAATACAATTTGTTGTAATTCACAGTAAAAACTATATATAAAACTATTGTTACTAGATATTCAAAAAAAAAGTATTTTGCTGTTACTGGTCAAAATATATTCAAGAGAAATTGTACTGTATAACCCAAAAAAATTTATAATTCATTCAATAACTATACTAACCATATAAAGAGAATATAGTGTGTATTTTGTATAATAATTACAAAATTAATCCCTGTTATCACCTTCCACCATCACCACTTTCAGTCCCACCGCCGGTCGCGCTGGCCACCACCTCTGGCGATCACCGCCGGCCACTACCGCCAGAAACTACCTCCGGAAACCAACTCTGGCCACCATCGCCGGAAACCACTTCCGGCAACCACCGTCGGAAACCACCTCCGGCAACCACCGTCGGAAACCACCTCTGGCCATTGTCACCGGTCATCACCTCCAGCAACCATCTCCGACGGCCACCTTCCACCACCACCTCTTCCAAACCATCAACACCCTCTCCCATTGGTCATTTTCCCTACCCCTTATGTCATATACTTAATTTTTTGAATTAAAGTACTATATTCTTAAATATATTTTCAATAATGATCGGTACACTAATTCACCCTATATCCAAATAAATTAAGAATTAAGAATTATTTTTCTTTTTTTAAAATTGATGTTACCTTGATTAATTCCATGTACGTAGTACCATGATTATTGTAAAGAAATCAACGACGTCAGTTCAATGCAAATTACAAAAAAAAAAAAAAAATGGTACACTTATTTTAGTCATTAAAAATTAAGATTTCACGGCCGACAACAAGTGATTTTTTTAGGGTCAAATAATTCCGAAAGCTTTTTTTCCTTTTTTTTTTTTTGGTATTCTCTCTCAGTCCCAAATTAATTTGAATTTGATTTTGTTTTTGTTTTTGTTTTTGAAATCTGCAACGTAGTAATTTTCCTCTAAACACGCCTCTCCTCTCCGTACGGCATCTCCTCCGGTGAGTCGGATTTAATCATCGCCGACATCTACGGACCACCCAATTTAAGAGTCCGTTTTCATTCATTTTCCATTGGAGGGATCCTTCGATTCATTCCCCTCGGAAGATATTTGAATTTTTTTACTCTCTCTCTCTCTCTCTCTCTTATTCTCAGATTCAAAGGTAATTCTCATATTTCGTTTTGCTTCACTTCCACCGTTTCGATCCGATCTAACTTATTTATATTAGTTGTTCGGATTTTAGTCGTTGGCAGAAAGAAAATTATGAATTGAGTTTTTTTTTGTCCTTAATCGCTACTATTTGAGGAATTTAAATGGTTTTAGTTGCTTTCAGAATTCAGATTCTTTAGATTAGGGTATGTGGGATTGAGATCGGGACCAGAACATTTCCACTTCTGCAATATTGCCTCATTTTCTTAAACTATGATTTTGATTATAGTGAATTAGTCGATTTCGAGTAATTGCGTGGGGTTTTGTTTTTGTTTTTCTTCTTGTTTTTACCAGTTTTAGTTATAATGGAACAGTGTTTTTAGTAGTAGTAGTTAAAGATGTTAATTTTGCTAATTGTGTGTGTAATAATAATTTGCTCAACAACTTCACTCTTAATAGCAACATGAAAACACTTTTTTGGGTCTTCATCCATGTTTCTCTCATAGGGTAAGATCTGTGGTTGGTGTCTCTTATGATTGGATCTGTGTTTAGGTGTTTTTTTTTTTTTTTGTCATTAATGGTAATATTGAAAGGATTATTAGGATTTTTTTCGTTTGTTTTCTATTTGTCTCTGTGCTAAACACCAATAATCTTATATGATTAGGCAAGGGATCTACTCCTAAATGTGTTGATCTACCTACTAATTGTTCTGAAAGGATATCACACTGAGCCTCGAGCTACCTGGAACATATGCCTTGAATGATCTTAAGTATGAACGAAAGTTTCTCTGGAACGCCAAGAAGCATCACCCTCCATAGAAATAGGTAGATATCTCCTAGTTGATTGCTGCTCACATGTGCATGTAAACTACTAAGCAGTACTAATAAGACAGCCATTTTTGTTGGGGTGATGTTATCTTATCTGTTTAGTAGACTCCAAGGCTGCCCCCTCTAGTTTTTACCATCCTTCTTTTTTTTTTGTTTTGTTTAGTGATGTAATATTCACTGTGGCAGAATGAAATCTTTCAGCTAATTTTTTGGAATTTGTATAGGATGAAAAGAGGAGCCCTTAGACGAAGGGCTAGGGATATCTCGGTTATGCTTGTTGTGCTTGTTTGTGCAACCGTAGTAATATGGACATGGGATAGAGCTCCTACCTCGGCCTATCTTCCACCTGAAAGTCACTATTTAAAGCTGCAAACAGGTTTTTACTATGACACTAAAGCTCTCTTTCTGGCAATATTTTGTTAGGCCGTTTGAATGCTGGAACATTAATATAGAGACTTTGTCTAATGTTTAATGTAGTGCTGCTTGACAGCGAAATGTGTTACTTATAGTTCCCCATGTTTATGTTTCGTAGGTCTAGAATATTACTTATAGTATCAATATTCTTCTTTCCACTTGTTGTTTCTCCTGTTTATGTTTCAGAAATTACTGTAGATGTTCTTGAAACCAATAGTACGGTTATTTTTCTTTGTCATTTGCAGAAGAAAAGGCTGAGAGAATACCTACTACGCTGAATACTGAAAGTAAAGATAGCTACTCATCAGCTACTCCATTTGTAAACAAAGGTATATGTTCAATGCATTTACAGAAGCTCTCTCATGCATCTTGTAATCTCCTCAACTGTTTTTTTGAAGGGGTTTGCTCCCTGTCTGCTGTATTCTGCATTTTTGGGAAACTAAGCTTGGCATAAAAAATTTTCCTGTTCCCGACTTTTCTATGACAGGGGACAGCAAAGAGGATTCGACTGATAATAAAGATACAGAAGAAGAAGAGAAACAAGTAGAAGAAGATACTGTAAGTAATACGAACCAAGGGAAGACACCAATTATTGAAGAGAAAAAAGTAGAACAAGTGAAACGTGAAGTTATTGCAAGTGACCCAAAATATCAGAAGACCCCAACTAGTGAAGAACAGGTGAAGCATGAGGTTGCTGTTGGTGGCGAAGCTTCGAAGACAACTCATATTAAAGAGACTATTTCAGATCCAGAGAGTAATATTCTTGCAACAGATGAAGAGAGGACTGATGGTAGTACTTCAACAGCTCACATCGCGAAGCAAGGTAGAAAATCATATTTTATAGATCCAAGTATTATGATGCGTTCAAGCCTTCTTAGGAGTGTTCATTAACTGGACATGACTAATCTATTTGAATCTCGGTGAAACTATTAGTCTTGAATCTCTACACCGTATTGATGTTGTCTCAGCATGATTTCCTCTTACGTGAAGTAACAGGTTGTTTTATATTATCTTTCCCGACCAGCTTGCAATTACGCCAAAGGGAAATGGGTTGTGGACAATCACCGTCCTTTGTATTCGGGCTCTCAATGCAAACAGTGGCTTGCTTCTATGTGGGCATGTAGGTTGATGCAACGTACAGACTTTGCCTTTGAAAGGTTAAGGTGGCAACCTAAAGATTGCTCTATGGAAGAATTTGAGGGTTCCAGATTCTTGAGAAGGTAAAAGAAATTGTATATTTCATTTCTACGTTTGTTAAATCCAATGTATCCATAGATGTTGCCAAGTGTTTGCATCAATTTCGTAGTAACAGTAAATAAATCCTCAGGATGAAGAACAAAACCCTAGCTTTTGTCGGAGACTCATTGGGAAGACAACAGTTTCAGTCCATGATGTGTATGATCACGGGAGGCAAAGAGAGGCGCGATGTCCTTGACGTGGGACCAGAATTTGGGTTCATAACTCCCGAAGGTGGAGCTCGTCCTGGTGGCTGGGCTTACAGATTCCCAGAAACAAACACAACGGTCCTATACCACTGGTCATCTACACTCTGCGACATAGAACCAATCAACATCACTGACCCCGCAACTGAACACGCTATGCATCTCGATCGCCCACCAGCGTTCTTACGCCAGTACCTTCATAAGATCGACGTGTTGGTAATGAACACAGGTCACCATTGGAACCGAGGGAAGCTCAACGGTAACAGATGGGTGATGCATGTTAATGGCGTTCCCAACACTAACAAGAAGCTAGCCGCTCTTGGGAATGCCAAGAACTTCACAATCCACAGTACTGTTAGCTGGGTTAACTCGCAGCTCCCTCTCCATCCCGGTCTTAAGGCATTCTACAGAAGCCTTTCGCCCAGACATTTTGTAGGCGGGGAATGGAACACCGGAGGAAGTTGCAATAACACAACCCCAATGTCTATCGGGAAAGAAGTTTTGCAAGAGGAGTCAAGCGATTACAGCGCGGGTCGTTCAGTGAAAGGTACAGGGGTTAAGCTTTTGGACATAACAGCCTTATCTAATATTAGAGACGAAGGTCACATATCACGGTTCAGTATCTCGGCTTCACGGGGAGTTCAGGATTGCCTCCATTGGTGCTTGCCCGGTGTTCCTGATACGTGGAATGAAATCCTTTTTGCGATGATCTAAGTTTTCAAGTTACAGCTGTTGCATCAATCAGCAAAAAAATTTCAGAGAAAGGGCTTGAGCCAAATCAAAGCTTAGCCTTTTGATAGCTTTCTACAACACACATTGTAGTTTTAGCGGCTTGAGGTGTAAGTTAGTATATTTTTTCATGGTACAAAAGCAAAGCTGTGGCTATTATAGACGTCTTTATCGTATGCGTTTGCAAAACGCTAACTATACCGGGGTTTTGGTTCCGACCATATTTGCGGATCAGATCCTAACTCCTACTTAACATTGTCTTGAAGTCAATTAAAAGAAATTTTAGAGTTAGTTTTGTATTCTTTCTGTAATAATAACTAGGATATATCCCGTGCTTAAAGCACGGGTTAATATTTAAAAAAAAAATTATAATATAATAATAAAATTATGGTTATTAATTTTTTAAATATTTTGTTTGACATAATATTTATTTTTAATTGTTATGTAAATTTATTAGTCTATTTGAATACTAATTATTTTAGAATATTATAGTATTTTATTTTTGTCATATTATTACAGTTTTATATTGTTTATTTATTGTATTTGCATCATTATTTTATGAAATATAAAATAGTAATTTTAATATTATATTTGTGAACAAATAAAATTATTAATTTATCATCTATATAAATTAAATTTTACCAACCCGCTAATGTGGAAATTAAAACACACATTTTTATACATTGAGTAATATATCTTCGTTTTAAAAAATTCAAAAAAAATATATGCAATTTATTTATTATAAATATTATATGAAAATTAAACAATTTGTAAATAAAATAAAATAAAGATGTTAGGAGAATCATAATTTGAAATCTTAACAAAATTTTTGAATTTAGTTATTGAAATGATGGTATTGTATACTTAGATATAAAATCTTAGTTTCAAAATTCTGATTGGTTTATATATTTTTTAAAAAAATTAATTAGTAATTTCGTTCATAATTTATTAGAGAGAGAAAATACTTTTTAGATTTTTTTAGATTTTTTAATATTTGATCTGTGAGTGTTTTTTATTTTTAATTAATTATATATATTTAATTTAGTTAATTAAACTTAATAGATTTTTTCTAATGACAATTTAATGTAATTTTTACACATTTTAAGGTTAGTTTCATATTTGTACTTCTCAATTAATATAGTAGGATATCTGAAAGTTTGAGTTTGGATTCTGCATAAACGCTTTTTTTTTTTTTTTGAAAAACAAATAAATATATTAGAAACATAACGGGATCATCCCCAACTAGTGGGGAGACATTACTAGACAACATGCTAGCTTTTGCCAAGGCATCAGCTTCTGAGTTTTCTGAACGAGGTACAAAACAAAAACAAACAGAGGCAAGCTTAAGGGAGAGGAGGCGAATATCCTCCAGAATTCCGTCGAGCTCGGTAGCGTGGCCACCGGAATTGATAAGACCAATAAGGTCCTGACAATCCGAGTTGCAGACCAGCCTTACAGCACCCAGAGCTAAAGCCGCCGTGATGACTGCTTTTAAAGTTAAAGCCTCTGCCACGAGAGTAGAGGAAACACAGGGTCGAGAAGAGCTTCCTTGATGAGATAACCCAGCGGTGTTCGTCCTAATAGTCCAGCCCAGGCCACAAACTTTCGTCGAAGCCTTCCACGCAGCATCAGAAAAACAGGTCCAGGCCTCCGGGTGAATGGCTTCTGCTACAGATGGCTTCCTTTTACAAAGTTTCTTCGGTTGGGTCAACAAAGCCTGCTGCCAGCTCCTAGCTTCCGCTATCGCTTTTTGAAGCACCTCTGTTTCAGACCAACTTCTATTTTCAAAAATCAGCAGGTTCCGCGCTTTCCAAAGGAACCACAAGATCCAGGGGAACAGCGGAGCCAAGCTCAAACCCACGGGTGGGAGAGTGACCAACTGCCCTACCACCACCAGCCAGTCTTTAACAGAATTCATATTAACTAAACTAGGTAAGCCAGATAGAGGAGCTAGTCGCCAAACCCTCTTCGCGAAAGGGCAGGATTCAAAAACATGCAAAACATCTTCATGACCACCACATCTCTTACAGCAAACCGCCTCTCCTAGCCCTCTAACTGCTAGCGACCTACCCACTGGAATGGCATTGCGCACCACTTTCCATAAGAACATCCGCAGCTTTGGCGAAGTGGTGACTCTCCACACATGTTTCCTCCAGTTGAAACCTCCTGCATCACCCTGTAAGCCTGGTTGTGGACATAGGTTATACCCAGATTTCGTGGTATATTTCCCTGATCTTTCCGGAAGCCACCGAAGCTTATCCGGTTTTGGGGAATCACTCAATATTTGACAAAGTATCTCCTCCTCATGATGACGTAAAACTTTGCGAATAACCTCCACATTCCACTTAGTAGAATCGGGGTACATCAAATCCTTCACTCTCCACAGAGCAGTCCCAAAGGGGATAAGGGGGACGACCTAGATAACCAAGGGGAGTTCCACCCATCGATGTCTGCTCCATTTCCAACTATCCAGCCAATCCCTTTCCTGAGAATAACTCTGCTCTCCAGAATACCTCTCCACCCATGGGAAGCGTTGGACGGAGCTTTAACCTCCATAAATGGGGACTGACGCCAATACTTACCCAATAACACTTGGGCTAGTAAGCAATCCGGTTGGTTTAACAGCTTCCAGCCTATCTTAGCTAATAGGGCGTCATTAAAATTCAAGATGTCTCTAAAACCCAGGCCCACTTCATCCTTAGTACTTGTAAGCGAGTCCCATCCTACCCAGCAAATTTTCTTTTGTCCTGGCTTCTCGTCCCACCAGAATCTCGTAAGAACCGATTGTAATCTTTTACAGAGAGACAAAGGTAGCTTAAAGCATGACATTGCATAGGACGGCATAGAAGAGAGGACTGTCTTCAAAAGGATCATCTTGCCTGCACTAGAGAGAAACCGGTTAGATAAGGTCAATGATCTTTGTCGAACCTTATCAACTATCTCAGTGAAGATATCTTTCTTTTTTCGCCCAAAGTGCTCAGGGAGACCGAGATGTTTCCCTACTCCTCCTTCTTTAGTAATTCCCAAGGCTTGCTTCACTCTAGCTTTCACCTCTTGGGGGATTTTGGAGGAGAAAGTAATCCCAGACTTCTCCACATTAATACATTGACCTGAAGCCTCTTCATACCGCTTTAGAATGAGCATAAGGGTCGCACAACTACTTGGATTTGTTTTACTGAAGAAGACTGTATCATCAGCGAACAGAAGATGATTAATCAAAGGGCTATGTCTTGCAACTCTGACCCCCGGGAGTGATCCTGATCTTTGAGCGTTTTGACATAAACCTGACAGCACCTCGGTACAGAGGATGAACAGGTAAGGAGAGAGAGGATCTCCCTGCCTTAAGCCCTGAGAAGGTATAACCTTACCCGACGGAACCCCATTGACCAGAAAAGTGTAGCTTACCGACGAGACACATTCCAAGACCCATTTAGTCCAAGTTTCATGGAACCCTAGTCGCACTAACACAGCCTGTAGGAACGACCATTCAATCCTATCATAAGCCTTGCTCATGTCCGTCTTCACCGCCATAGAACAATGAACCTTAGCCCCTGAGTTGCGGAGGAAGTGTAGCACCTCGTGAGTGATTACGACGTTTTCCAAGATTGCCCTCCCTGGAACGAAAGCTGACTGGTATTTGGAGATGAGGCCTGGAAGATAAGGCTGAAGCCTTTTTGAGAGAATCTTTGCGATAAGTTTATAGTGCACACTGCACAGAGCAATGGGTCTGTAGTCCGAGACTCTCTTAGGACCCGTTATCTTTGGGATTAGCTTTACATGCGTTTCATTATGCCTCGGGTGAAGAAATCCACTCTAAAAAAAACTCCTTATCTCAGTCGACACATCTTGACCTATGACTTCCTAGAAAGAATGGTAGAACCCTGCTGAAAAACCGTCGAGACCAGGGGCTTTATCCGCATGGATATCACTCACTGCCTCAAAGATTTATGAATCCAAAGGGATTCTGACCAACTTGTTGTTCATAACAGTCGTGACCTGAGGATGAAGAGCTTCATCCACTACTTGTTGGTGTCTAGTGGGGATCTTTCGAAAAAGATTATCATAGAAGCCTACAATTGATTCTGCTATCTTTGCTTCTTCAAACACTTCAATCCCATTAGCATCCTCTATAACCAAGAAGTGATTGATACATTTCCTCATTCTCGTGACCAAATGGAAGAAACTCGTGTTCTGGTCCCCTTCTTGGAGCCACAAAATTCTGCTTCTCTGTCTCCACATGGCCTCTTCCTCCTTATACTCACTGGCTAACAGTGCAGTGAGTTCTTCGATCAGAGCAGAGTCTGGGTTAGTAGATGAAAGAGCTTCCTCTAGAGCCGCCTGTTTCTCATGGATTACCAGGAACTTAGCTTCCAGTTGCTCTTTTGCCCATTGAATAAGCTTACACCTGCATCTCCCAAACTTTGAGAAAGTGGTTCAGGTTCCTGTGAGGGCCACACATTAGAGATTCCTCTTTTTCACGAAGCTTTCTATCGAAGCGGAACAATCCTTTCGCCTTTAACTTAAAAGGATAAAAAAACGTGACTAATGGTCTATGATCCGACCCCTCGAATCTAAGGTATCTGCACCTTCCTGCTGGGAACTCTTCTGTCCAGCTCACGTTAGCCAAAGCTCTATCCAGTCTCGAAAGGACGAAGTGGGAGTGACGTTGACCTCTCCAAGAGAGCTTATTCCCTGAATGGTTCACATCCCACAACCCGTTGGTTGAAAGGAAGCTCCTAAAGGGGATGAAGGAGCCCTCAGGTCTCGTCGGCCCTCCCACCTTCTCCGTGTTATCCAAGATCTCATTAAAGTCACCCATTAAGAGCCACACAGATTCTCTGTCCTCCGCTAATGAGGAGATTTCATCCCAAAGGCGGGTTCTATCATCAGATTGGGGAATCCCATAAATAAAAGTAGCGAAGGAAGAAGTGTTCTGAAACTTTATCCTGGTATCAATATAGTTCTCTGAGGAAGATAACACTTCTACTTCAACCTCTTCCTTCCAGAATAGTGCAAGACCCCCCACTGAGCCCCTGGGGAGGAACCAAAAAGTGGTGAACGAAACCCAACGCTTGGGTAGTCTGGAGGACAACCTCATTAGGATTTTTTGTCTCCATGAGGTAGAGGACATTGGGGGAGAAAACAGACTTGAACTCCCTAAGCCTTGGAACTGTAAGGGGCCCTCCAATACCTTGACAGTTCCAGCTCACCACGACTAAGGAAGAGGATTTAGGGGGATTTGAAAATCCCCATTTGAGGTTGACTTCCTTCCTGCCGCCGTTCATGGAGCGGCTAAAGTTGCTGCAGAATTCACAGCCCCTCCTGCCGTTGGGGCCTCCTGACAGAGCCTCTTCCTTGATGACGTTGGCTTCTGGCGAGACACTGCCCGTTTCTTCGAGCCAACTCCTTGCAATGGACTTCTCACTGCCTTTAGTTTGCTCACCCTGGTAGTTTTCCTCCTGGCTATGACCCGTGTTTTAGGCTTAGGGACAGTCGCTGGTATAGAGATAGTGATCTCGTCCTGCTCCAGTTCCACCCTTTGAGAAACATGGGGTCTGATCGCCATCGAAGATTCCCTATTCTCCAGGGATAGCGTATGTCCCAAGGTAGGATGCAGAGGGATAGCGGTAGTTTCCAAAGCTGAGGTGTTAACAATCGGGGATACACCCTGAGTTTCCTCTCCCAAATACTGGATGTTAACATCCTGGAGTCTGTCCGACATAGAAGAGGAAATTCCTTGATTAGGGTGCGGTAATTCTTCGATCACTGAACCTGACAATCTTTCCAGGGCTGGTCTTCTAGACTTTGGTGTCGCCTGTACTTATGCACCTCGAGGCGGGAGAGGGGGGGGGTGGAGGAAGAGCCTGACTACTTGGTTGGGCCATGTCCTGGAAGTTCAACCTTTGAGCTAGGGGTGTACGCTGTGGGCTCAAACGATTCCCTCATGTCCCCCTTCTGGTAGCCTGAGAGCGGTGGAAGTTCTGCGGTGACGCATGCCTTCTCCTAGTCTCCTCATGTCTTCGACTCACCGAGGACTGATCTCTAGTGAAGGGGGGCTGACGACGGTGCTTTGCCAAGTGCGAACCATGACTAGCAGAATTTCTATGCTCCCTTTGGGTCCTTATGGGTGAGTTGCGGATCGGGGAGAGTCTTCTAGTTGGGCTTCTTCGGTGTTGCCTAGTCGGGGATCTCCTTTGGTGATGTCTTGATGGGGACCTCCTCTGATGATAGCGGTCGTGATGTCCTCTCAGGGGTGAGTCTCTTCCTGAGCGTTGCCTCTCTAGGACAAGCCCCTGTTCCTCTCTAGCAACCCCTTCTACTCGCCCATCTTCAATTCTTGTCATACCTCTAGACTGATTCAACTCCCTCCTAACATCTCCCAGAGCCAGTTGGTGGCCGTCCAACAAGCAATCCTTCTTCTCATGGGCTAGCGAATAACATCCAAAGCAGTATTTCTCCAGTTTTTCATACTCAAGGTTGACCATAGTTACCTCTCCTGACGGGAGGATTATTGGGATCTGTTTTTCCAAGGGCTGAAGAGCGTCTATGAACACCCAGATACGAACATCCTCTGTATCCACTGCTTCAACTATTCCCAACTCTGCTCCTATAGCTGTTAAGGCTTCCTTCGTCCAGAAATGTTGAGGAACCCCTTCCAGCCGAATCCAGAAGAGAATCCTTGAAGGGAAGTCTTCCGAGACAATTGGTTCCCAACGTTGGAGGACAAACATCCAGTGTTTGAAGTGAAACGGGGACCAGCTAAGGACTAGTTGCAAATCCTCCTCTGTTCTAAAGGTGAACTGAAACTTCCCCATTCCAAGATCTCTTCCAGTAACACGACCTTCCAAATTCCAGAACTGGAGCATGTAGTTCACTAAAGCCTTTGCATTTTGTATCCTCGGATTTGTAACCCTTCCCACAAGGGTGAGCCTATTCTTCATAATGAGGCTTTGATTATCACATACAGGAATACGGACTGGGGAACGCTGACGAAGACGAACTGCAAAGTCTACCCCTTTTGCTTTCTCCTGAGAGGTAAACCGCTGAGCCATTAAGTTAGCAGAGACTCTGAACCTAACAACTTGTCACTGGTAGGGATACTATCTAGGAGCACACAAACACCGGCTTCCACAAGTACCAACAACCGCAGAGACAAAATTCGATCGAGCTCTAACTCCAACCTCCAATAGAACTCAGGTCAACTATCTGACTTTCTACACCTTCTAAACGCTTTAAAGCATGATTTTGACTCCGGCCTGGAGTTACGAACCGATTGGTACCTATTCTGATCCGTCCGAATATTAATAAACCAAATATAGTAATTGCAATTGGGCATGTCATTTTCTATAACAATGATGAGAGTGAGACATGCAAATAGATGGAAATTTATTAAGATTAGAAAATTCAGATCCTTATCAAAAAAATTTCTAAGCTCTCAGAAACAAACAAATAGGTTTGTATAAATTCTAGAACGAAAAAATAAGCTATTTTTGGCTTTTAAAAAAAAAGCCTAAACTTTGACAACTAATTCAATCAAAAAAGAACAAAGAGAAATGCCATCCTTACTTTCACAACCCTCACAAACAAACAATGTCCAAACTTTGGAACAACAAACACAATCTAAACAAAACTACACCTCCCAACAAATCATAATACATCATTATCAAAAAAAAAAAAAAAAAAAAACAACGTCCTTGTTTTTAAGACACAACATTATACCAACAAGAAAAAGAAGAACAGCATCTATTCTCCTAAATCCATGGCTGCTGTTCTGAATCATGGCTTTATCCTCGTCCTCCTCCTCTTCTGTTGTTTCTCAATTACCCCTTCTTTGCAGCATGTGAGCGAGTCCGAACCGCTTGTGCGGTTCAAGAACTCGGTGAAAATAACCAAAGGGGACCTAAATTCATGGAGAGCAGGAACAGATCCTTGCGGTGGGAAATGGTTCGGGATCTATTGCCAAAAGGGTCTAACAGTCTCAGGCATTCACGTCACACGCCTCGGTCTCTCGGGTACCATCACCGTAGATGATTTAAAGGATCTCCCAAATCTAAAGACAATAAGGCTTGACAACAACCTCCTCTCGGGTCCTCTCCCGCATTTCTTCAAACTCCGGGGCCTAAAGTCTCTCATGCTCTCTAACAACAGCTTCTCAGGCGAGATCGCTGACGATTTCTTCAAGGACATGACAAAACTCAAGCGGCTATTTCTTGATCATAACAAATTCATGGGAAATATCCCTTCCTCCCTTACGCAGCTACCTCAACTCGAGGAGCTTCACCTTCAAGAAAATAATTTTACCGGGGAGATACCTGTAGATATTGGCAGCAAGAGCCTCAAAACCCTCGACCTCTCAGTCAACAATCTCGAAGGACCCGTCCCGGAAAGCATTACGAATAAGAAAAATATTTTTGTCAATGTATCAGGGAACGAGGGTTTGTGCGGGGAGTTAGTTGACCTTTCATGTGATTACATTTCCCTAGATGAGGGGCAGGGGCGGGATGACGGAGGCCAGACGCCTCCAACAGCCGCAGTATCTCCCAACTCGAACAATGTCACGGTACACGCGATCATGGTTGCCATCACGCTTCTTCTTATGTTCTTTATTATCGTAGGCGTTATAAGGAAGCGAAATAAGAAGAAGAACCCCGACTTCCGAATGCTCGACAAACAACGTCTGAGCGACAACGATATTGTGGAAGTCAGGGTACCCGAATCCGTATCCACCACAGCGAAAAGGTCTACGGAATCGAGCAGAAAGCGCGGTGGAAACGCGGATGGAAGCGGTTCCTCCAAAAAAGGCGTGTCTCATACTGGGAAAGGCGGTAACGGAGGAGGTCTTGGCGGTGGGATGGGTGACATTATAATGGTAAATAGCGACAAGGGTTCTTTCGGTTTACCGGATTTAATGAAGGCTGCAGCTGAGGTGCTTGGCAATGGTAGTCTTGGATCAGCTTATAAGGCGGTTATGACCAATGGTTTATCCGTTGTGGTGAAGAGGATTAGGGATATGAATCAACTTGCACGTGAACCTTTCGATGTTGAGATGAGACGCTTTGGGAAACTCCGCCACCCTAACATTCTTACCCCTTTAGCCTATCACTACCGTCGCGAAGAGAAGCTTGTTGTCTCCGAATACATGCCTAAAAGCAGCTTGCTTTACGTTTTGCATGGTAACCCAATGCTTCTTTTTTTTTTTTTTTTTTTTTTTTCTTTTCTTGATTCCAAGCCATTTAACACAATTTAATGATCAACATATATAAAAGCACAGTGGATGAAACCTTCAACTACTAAGGCTAAATAAAACGTTGGTATTTATTTTGTTTTCAACAGGTGACCGGGGGATATACCATTCGGAACTAACTTGGCCGACAAGGTTGAAGATCATTCAAGGAGTTGCGCACGGAATGAAGTTCTTGCACGAGGAGTTTGCGTCTTACGATCTCCCACACGGTAACCTCAAATCAAGCAACGTTCTCCTCAGCGAGACCTACGAGCCTTTGATCAGCGATTACGCATTCTTACCGCTTCTCCAGCCAACAAACGCATCACAGGCGTTGTTCGCTTTCAAGACGCCCGAGTTTGCTCAGACCCAGCAGGTCTCTCATAAGTCGGACGTCTACTGCCTCGGAATTATAATTCTAGAGATCTTGACAGGGAAGTTCCCTTCTCAGTACTTAAACAACGGTAAAGGCGGTACCGATATAGTTCAATGGGTACAATCTTCGGTCGCGGAGCAGAAGGAAGAAGAACTTATCGATCCGGAGATAGTAAACAATACTGATTCGGTGCGACAGATGGTGGAGTTGTTGCGGGTTGGGGCTGCTTGTATCGCAAGTAATCCAGACGAGAGATTAGACATGAGGGAAGCTGTTAGAAGGATAGAACAAGTAAACACTTGATGAGATGTTTGGACCGCGCATGCAATCATGATCCGAACGAACAATCAAACTCTAAAAGGAAGAAAGAAAACCTTCGGAATCTGTAGATATATATAAATATACTAACCACGAAGCGAAGTGTTGATGAAAATTTGGGTTCGTAAATAGGATAAAAGGTTTTGTTTCTTCGGAGGGTTTCTATTTTCCTTTTTTTTGTGGTTGCAGTGATCTATCTTTGGAAAGAAAAAAAGAAAAAAATTATACGTTTTATGTTTCTTCTTCCATAAGAAATCCACAATGATTCATTAAAAAGTTAGAAATATTTTTCACGTTTTCTTTCTATATTTCCTCTTTAAAATTTTAAAAAATGTCAAACATGATAAGACTTTTTATTTTCTAGGAATATATGTTTTTTTAATCATTTGTCTTCTGATTGTGGCCATTTATTTATTTTTTAATATGTTTCCACAATTCCACATAACTGCTTGTACTTAAGATCTCTTTTGCCATGCGAAGCCAGGAGTCAAAATTTGTTACAAAGATAACGATAAATGTGCAGACATATCAGCAAAGAAGACATCTCATGAAAAGCTTAAGTATGCAAATGTTATTTGGTTCAATTATTTGTTGCACAGTGACTACATCATTTTGAATATTAATTCTTGAAAAGTTAAGTACAAAATGACGTAGTCATTCACATACAGAGGTAATTATATCAATGGCACAGTGTACTCATTCACATACAGAGGCAATTATGCTAGCTAGCTTATATATAAACCGAAATAACTGAAATGATAAAGAGAAAACCATGATTTTTCCTTGGTTTTTCTTAGAGGCAAATCGGTAATAAGTTTAGATAGTAACCTTGTTTTATTTTGTTTGTTTTTTTGTTTTTTTTTTTGGTTGAGACTTGTTAGAAACAGGATACCATTTCCGTTTGTTTTATAAGACGTCTACAATAGCCAACCATGACTGAAACTGCAGTAGGAAGGACTCGAATCTTGGTCTCAAAATTCAAGATGAATCCTTTAACTACTGGACCACCATGAGTTGATGATTTGTTTTGGTTACAAAATTGTATCCATAAGAATTTAATTGTACTTTTGGGTTCTTTTGATTTTGATTTGGGTTTGGGTTTGAAACTTACCGGTTAATTAGCTCTGTCCTGATTATGATTATTTTATTGAGATTATTAAGTATCATATTCATATCTCAGTAAATTTTTTTTTTTTTTAAAGATCTCTCAGTAATTACTTTTCTCTTATAATCATGATTAGAGTTTATAAGTTAACCGCTGTAGCAAAAATACATATTTGTAAGTTGTGAGACTGACGGCTTGGGTTCCCCAAAAGCTCCAAACTCAATTCTGAGAAAGATACATGCATGTTTACCTAATTTCCCATAACTTCCCAAATCTTTTTCGTCAAGGATTGAATCAGAACATATATGTGAATCAAATCAAATTGTTATAACCTGAGCGAGAGACGAGAAAAGCAGAGAGATCATATACGAAAATTATCACGAATAAATTATTTAGATAATAAAGGGAATACTCTGTCTATATGACATTTTATATGTGCCGAATCACGAGTAGTGACAACAAGTGGCAAATCACGTAAAGTAGTGACTATCAGAATTATGGGATAATAATTAATAACGGATTTAAGGAGTCCGCGTGATTATGTTTATTTTTTCTTTTTTTTTCTCTCTTTCACTATGTTATCTTTTCATCTGCAGACGCATTTTTTCTATTTGAGGATTTAGTCTAACGATAATTTTCTAATGTATATCACATGCAGCTAGCTACGATGTCTTCTATGAATATACACATCTCAAAATTTCATATTCCCAATAAATATTAACCATCAAAAGACAAAACTGTATATATAGTTTAAACACAAGCAAAAGAAAACCATAAAAGACCAACATGTTAATGGACCCAAAAGCTTGAGTATTGGGTAGGAGACTCGATTCGGATACGAACAAAGACATATTAAAATGTGATGCATGCAAGTAAATTTTAGTGAAAGGACCACAAAGAAATTAGGTTTTGTCTTCATCTTCTTCTTCCTGTTTATATAATAACCAATAATAAATTAAGACTTTTGTGGTAGGCCCTTACCACTCAGCAATGATGTCCCTCTTTTGGGCTTATTCTCACTGCTGGCTTCTTCCGTATGGGTCAATTTTATTTTTTATGTATTTTCTTTTAGTATTTCGCATCTTTCACAAGTTGATTGATATGTATAAAACCACACATAAACCAACACGGCAACAACCATTTTTATGCTTTTTCTTTTATATACATCAGAATTATATGCTTAACTTTATTACGTATATTATTCGAATTTTTTAATACAATTTTCACCGCTCCATTTAGTTGTTTGCTTAATATTCCGCTTCAATTATTTGATATGATGCTTGCATAGATTGAAGCAGTTTATTTATATTCACCTTTCAAAACATCCCATTTTAAAAAGAACCGGACACAAAAAAAAAGGAAAAACCATATTTTAAAAACTTCAAAAATTATTTTCATATATGTTAATTATCACAAAAATACAGAAAAACAAAACAAGAACCAAAAAAGAAAAAAAAAAAACAAGAGCATTGTTCCATTTCTCGCCATGTTTAACGATCAAGAATTAGCTCTCTCTACATTTCATTTCCCCCCTCATCAAAATTTCTCCAAATTGTTTCGTTTCCACCATATATTATATATATATATATATATATATAATATGGACATACATTACATGTCATATATATGCTAATTTATTTCTCTTGCCGATTATTTTATGCCTAATTATTTTATTTACCCCCGATCCCCCCATATATATATATATATATATAAGTAAAATAACTCAGTTGAATTGAACTCCGACTAAGTCACTAGGACTCCGGTGGTGAAAATTTGGCCGGCGGTGTAAGGAGAGGTTGAGAAGTTTGATCTACATCTCTCTTTCCTTTCATCATTTGCTATATGACTCGATCGGCACTCTGTGCTGCAAAAGGCTTTTTCTCCTCTGCATAACCAAAAAATGATTAAATTAGTAAATCAATATTAGGACCGTAATATGAAAAATACTTATATATATATGCTCCCAAATTATACCTGTAAATAAAGATGTCTTGACCATGAAGTTTCTTCCTGCACAAGTAACATGAGTTGAGGAAACCCAAACCCTGAAACTCCGGCGAGTTCTCTGGAGATTCCATACCGACATCATCGACCACGAAAAGTCTTTCACGACGATCTTCCTTGATCTTACTCGAGAAGCACTCAAACCCATCTTTGTCATAAACCCTTGTACTACAAGATCCACTTGGCCCATGGTGACATGTCACCAACGTGTAATCCTCCTCGTCCATTATGAACATTTCCTCGTCTTCTCCGTCCGTGCTTCCTCCATCTCCATGGTTCATGAACTGAACCGGATCGGACCGGACGGATTGGTTCGGTTCTGATCTACAAACGCTCGTGATTAGACGAGTGTTTGAGTTCTCGAGGGCGGCTACTATCCCTAGACCAACGGAGCCACCAAGATTGTCCTCGTAGAATCTCTTTGAGCTGTTTCTTTGAGATATCTGAGGGAGAATCTTGAAATCGAGTGGGCTTCTAGGGCTCGTCATCAAGACGTCAAAGAAAGGAGCAGCCGCGGACCGGTTGACACCGACGAGGAGCTCCGATATCTTTCCGATCATTGGATGGGTTCTTTTGGTAAGCATGATCTTGAGAGAGAGAAGGGTATGATCAGATTAAACCACAAAAAACATAAACAAAAAGAAGAAGCATAAGGGGAGAGAAGGGGAGAAGCTTGGTGGTGTTTGTGAAACCTCCACAAATAAGAGATGGGGGAGAGATGTGTTATTTATGGTGGAGTTGGTGGGAGGGTTGAGAAACTTTACACTACCTTTTATTTATTGCAATATTTACAATAAATCACGTGAACTGTTCTTATTTCGCGAATCAAACCCTTACTGTTTATCTTCAAAACAAAACTACCAATACATACTATCTAATGACGTAACAAGCCACGAAGCGTGTGAAGCTAATTAGAATCGAAATCTTTTGGGTTTTTATTTTACTTTATTTTATAGAGTTTGAGAAATTTGAATAGCTCACCAGGTTATTGTCATAGAAAAACCAGAAGAGATATACTAACAGAGGATAGAAAACTTATAAATCTTGTCTAATCAGTGTATTATATTCTATTTAAATTTAATATGTTATAACTACATGAGTAAAGTCATCAGTTACAAAACGTTGACGCAAATATAATGTGGAACTTCTCGATACAAATAATAATTGTGTGGGTGACACGGTGTTAAACTGTAAGTACATTATATTATTATAGTTTAAAATAAATGGGCACTTAATATATTTAGTCATGACTCATGAGGCAAGAAAATATATAGCTCTCTTCACACTACATCATCATAATTAGTTTATGAGCTTATGTTTACTTCTAAGATGAAATGACATATAAATAAGGGTCCCTCCTACAACTTATCCCACAATTAAACGCTAAGAGAGAGGATAGCTTTTGGTTTCGAAAATTCTTACAACGCTATAACATTAGTTTCAATTGCATGCAATCACAATCATATCCAGCCACGAACACAAAAATTAATATTTAACGTTTTGTGAGCAGTAATGTCAAAACCAAACGCAACCCATCTGTAATTGCCCAAACTTGTACATAACAGCAACACATGCATGTTTACGTTATTTGTATATTCAATAAAACAAATTTCAGTAGAATGTTATATGTATCAGCTTATTAATTGACATAAACCCTAAGAGCAAGTTTATTGGGGGGTTCATATAAGAGGAGTTCTTAAATTTTTTATGAATTAATTGTGTACTGTTTGGAATATAAGAACCCATGATCTCTTAGATAAAATTTTCTCTTTTATTGGTAGGTTCTTATTTTGGGTCTTTTATTTTTGAAAATATTGTTTTTTTTAATTTAAAATTTTAAATAGAATAAAAGTGGTATAAATATGTAAACATTTAAGATTTTATAAAATTAGAAAATAATGCATTTTAATTAATTTTCAAACATACAAAACATCTTATGAACCTGATTTCAGTTACAAACAACAATTTGAATGAGTTAGTATGTAAATGCAGGACAACTGCTACATGTTGATGAATCTTAGTTACTACCAACAACATTGATGATTAGCTTAAGCTGGTTGAGGCATTCTGTTCCCGGAAAAATCGGTTTCCTACCAAGAGTCTCAGCAAATATGCATCCAACTGACCAAACATCAATGGAAGTTCCATAGTTATCACAGCAGAGAAGAAGCTCTGGTGCTCGGTACCAACGTGTAACCACATACTCTGTCATGAACTGCTCATTGCTTTGGCTTGTTCTCGCTAACCCGAAATCACAAATCTTGCAGACTAAACATAAACATAACAACAACAAAACATATCTCAATACAACCAACCGATAAAAACTCAAAATGTAGACTTACTCGAGAACGTTACCTGAAACAAGAAGTACTTGCAGTGATCATCAGAGAGTGACTGAGAGGATTTGATAATCTGATGAAGATCAGTATCCATCAGCTCATAAACCAATAAACATCTTTGAAACTCGATCTAACAGCAGGCAACATAACATCTTTAAGGGCGATGACATTATCAGATGCTGTCATTCTAACATCACAAGAGAAGATGAATCTTAGTAACTACTGATTATATGAATCTTCAAGCCCCGTGTAGCTTCAACCTAGATATATCACCACAAGACTGTTACTAACACATTCAAACTCAAAAACCTCTTATGGAACTTAAGCTTCTTTGTGGTTTTAGTCGCCTAAGCTTGTGTCAGCCTAATCATGTGATCACTTAACTCTCGTCAGTGCCAATTAGTATAAACCACAAATTTGACTTATCTGCAAACTCTAGCCAAAGTAGAACCACATTAGACTGATCATATGTGCATATGAAGATGAAAGAGTAACCTTAAGCAGAGGTATCTCCCCAGTACGGATATGGTATACACCAACAACCATCACGTACATTCCTGATTTCCATTGACGGAGGGCAAATTCGCTCGTGAGACCGAGCTCAACAAGACCGGTTCCATCATCAAGAATCATACGGTCATCTCCACCGCCGGAGGCGGAGACCAAAACGCCCTAATACGCAACAATCGAGCAATACAAATCTATTAAGATGATAAGTCTTTCTCAAAAAAACACTTGAAAGCAATACAAATCATTTTTGAGTAACTAGCAATACAAACGAAGTCACAGTCGAATCAGCATATCAATCCACCCGAACAACAACCAAAATTGAGATTACAATTTTCAAACTTTTGCAATCTTAAACAATGGAGATTTGAAACCAAAACCTCCCACTTGAAACTTACTTTTCTGATTCCAATTGATTCAAGAACGGGATCGATTAAATCGACTCCATATTCAACCCGCATCCATCTCCAACTGTTAGTCGATTCTTTCTTCGGCGATTGGCTTCCAAATCACCGTTGCTACTTATCTCTTTCTCTCCAGTCATCTGATTCAAAACCTTCAAGCTTCAAACTTCAAATTCAATATTCATCGATTGTTTCGTCGATTAATTGCAACCGCGAGAAAGAGAGAGAGACGAACAAAAAAATAAATCGAGGAAATGTTTTTTTTCTCTTTTGATTTATTCTGTCAGCCAATACAAAAGCGACACGTGGCCTCTTAAAGAAAGAATCGGTCTCTTATATAAGGGGAGATCTTACATTTTTTTCCAATTCTGATTAATTTTTTTTACCCAAAAACCTAAGAACTCTATCATCATCCCCCAGATAAACAAGGTCTAAATAATGTTTATAAATGATGATTTAATAGATTGGAAAGATTTATTTCTGTGAGAAAATTATAAAAAATACTGACATAAATAATGTAAGAGAGAGAGATATTAAACAAAAAAAAAAATGGAATATGAAGATGAGGTGCCAATGAAAGAGTGGTCCACACAGAGACAACCAATCTACCTTTAAAAAAAATAGAAACCAAAAACACAAAACGTCGAGATCGATCGACAATGTCGCCAATGGATCCCACAGGGCTCTAAATTAAAGAGGATTCGTTTAGCACTTTCATGAGATGTGGGAACGTGTCATTCATCAACAGCTTCATTATGTACCCCTCCACTATTATTTGCTGACTCAGTTCTCTATTTTACTTTGCCACAGTGAGTTTTATTTTTCCTTTTTCTTCATATATATGGTCCCATTCCCCTACTAGAGATCCTCCTCCTCTATAGTCTATAATCTATATGTATATTTTCTAGCAGAATAAATAAAACAAATATGTATAAATCAGTTGTTTTACAAACACATATATTATCAGAAATCATGATCACGGATCTTAGGATTTTTGAAAACAGCAATTTCTTTACAAAAAAAGTAAGGTTTGTTTTTGTTTTTACATCAAGCAATGGATCTAACCGAAAAAAGAACTTCTTCAACTTCAACTATCATCTCGATTTTTTTCAAACTCTCTCAAGTCTCAACTATATATATTTTATACATTTAAAACCTTCAAAAGATAAAATAATCCTCCGTCAACAAAAACGTCAAAATCATAAGCGACGTCCATCAACAACAACGTTTGTTTGATGGGAAAGAAAACATGTGTTTGAGCTTCACGCAAAAATGACTCACAATTCAATGCAAAAATGACTCACAACTTTAGTTTCTTGAGTGTTTAGGAAAGTACTTCAAAATATATATATATATATATATATATATATAACGGCCCTGTTCTTTTTCTTGTAGCTAACGATCACAACCAGCGACCGATAATTATTTTCTTTTTTCTCTTTTTTTTTTCTTTCTTGAATCGCTGGATTTTAGTTTGAGATAATATCTTCTCTAGATCACCCCAGATTTTCAGTTGCAGGTGTCGTTGGATATTCTAGCGATCAATTAAACAGTCGCAGCGACTCCCATATCCTTTTCTCTCACCTGAAAATCATTGCTAGTTTCCAATTTAAGTTGAAAATCAGTTATTTTTTCAGTCGCTCAACACTGTCGCAGCGACTGAGTAAAAGAACAGGCCCAACAATGTACGGTATTTTGAAAATACTCTAATCTAAAACCATGCACGTTAATCTTATAAATTTTAAATTTTAAATTCTTCTTGGAAGCTTAACCCAAAATTTGGATTCTAAACCAATTCTCTTCCGGTTTATCAATATCAATCCATTTTCCATTATATGGTTTACGGATTTCCTTTCAGTAACTTTCTGCTTAATTATTTTTTTCTTTTATCATCAAGAATCTTTATGAGACTGTTCAATTTTCTCAAAATTAGTTAGTCTCAATATGATAGAGATTATAAGTGATATGCCTTCATTTAATAGGAATTGAGAAAATATTACTTTCTCTTTCTCTTTTCAAAGTAACTCTCATCACCATGTGTTATATAACTTATATAGTTATAAGTGAATGAGTTACATTTTATTTTCAAAGGAACTCTCATCACCATGAATTATATAACTTATATATGTGAATGAGTTACTCTCACTTTCTCATATGTAGACATTTTTATCAAAAAATATTATTTGTAGCTTCTTGCCTCTATTTGTCTTCTGCCTTTGGGTTTAAACTTCAAGTCTTAACCAAAAAATATAATAACTGTTCGTACCTCTGTCTAACCAAACAAAAAATTTATCTAACGTGATCTAGACATAGTTTCCAAACATTGTTTGTCCAAACTGTTTATTCAAAAAAAAAAAAAAATCTTATTTTTCTCATCCCTATTCGTTCGTTAAACATTATCTAAAAGTTTTAACCTAGTCAATCCCCTTATATCCAAATGAATAAAAACCTAGTCAATTAGTGAAAACGAAGGAGAAGATAACTAAGAAATTCTACAAATCCTGAAAACCTATAATTAGATATATATAATTTTGTTTTAAGTTTTTTTTTTTTTTTAATTCCTACAACCTAGTCAATGCTAAAGAAGGTAATTAATTAAGATATTGGATTAACGATCATTAATCATGTTCACCGTTCCATTCAAGTAAATCATACATAGAAATCTAGTTCACAAAAAAAAAAAAACACATCAGCAATATCGGACAACTTTTCGCATAAATATTCAATGCAAAACCTTGAATTCTATTTTTTTTAGTTCAGAAAACCAAATACCAACGGCTTTATCCAAAACGAAGTACCGAAAATGATGTCTGAGATTTGAATAAGTAACAAAATTGAAATGATAGTTTTAAAAGTTGTTAAAGAAACGTTTATCTAGTCAGTCCTAAAAATCGATTTAATTGAGATATTAAGCAAACTAATCTAAAAAATAGTAGGTTATTGTTTCATCAAAACTACTATAAATATAGTTCACACAAAACCCTTCCAAAAGCACATTTTCTCTCGTAGAAACACAAAACTAAGCTATGAAAATGAAAACCTTCACTTGTCTCTTATCATTGTTCTTCATCCTCATCACTTCATTCCCTTTGGCTAACTCGACCATTGTCTCTCACGATGAACGAGCTATCACCATTAATGGACAACGCCGAATCCTAATTTCAGGCTCCATTCATTATCCACGAAGCACTGCTGATGTAACTACTTTCACTTAACACATAAATTTTTCATATGTTTCTTCATCCACAAGTAAATAGGTATATCCATTTCTAATATTTCGTGGCTTTGGGTTGCAGATGTGGCCTGATCTGATCAACAAAGCCAAAGATGGTGGCTTAGACGCAATAGAGACGTACGTTTTTTGGAACGTACATGAACCAAAGCAAAGGCAATACGATTTCTCGGGGAATCTAGATATTGTCCGATTCATCAAAACCATCCAAAGCGCAGGTCTCTACTCCGTTCTTCGCATTGGACCGTATGTTTGCGCAGAATGGAATTATGGAGGCTTTCCGGTGTGGCTGCACAATATGCCCAACATGGAATTTAGAACGGTTAACCCTAGTTTCATGGTATGACCAAACTTTAATCAGATAATTCTTATGTATTCGGATTTTAATACTTTTTCTAATGTTTTCGTGAATATCTTATTATGCAGAATGAAATGCAAAATTTTACTACAAAGATTGTAGAGATGATGAAGGCAGAGAAGCTCTTTGCGTCACAAGGTGGTCCAATCATTCTAGCTCAGGTATGCATTTTTAAATTTCTAAAGATGATGTTATGGCCAAGTTAAATGGTCCTTAGCGAACGGGCTGGCCCATTGGATCCAGAATCAGCCTTTCTATTGATATAAACCGGATATTTTCAATTTGTAATCAAACAACCTTTTGATGTTCATATGTTTTCCTCTATATATATAAACCAGATATCTTTAACTTGTTTGATTATAATATAGATTGAGAACGAGTATGGGAACGTGATCTCATCGTATGGAGCAGAGGGTAAGGCCTATATTGATTGGTGTGCCAATATGGCTAACTCTCTAGACATCGGTGTTCCATGGCTTATGTGCCAACAACCCAACGCTCCTAAGCCTATGATCGAGACGTGCAATGGATTCTACTGTGACCAGTATGAACCAACCAACCCGAGCAGCCCAAAGATGTGGACAGAGAATTGGACCGGATGGTTCAAGAATTGGGGAGGCAAACATCCTTATAGAACCGCTGAGGATCTTGCTTTTTCAGTTGCTAGATTCTTCCAAACGGGAGGAACTTTCCAGAACTATTACATGGTCAAATTCAGCTCCATTGTATTCATTATTTGGAGTAACCAATCTCTTCTAACCTTTTTATGTATTGATTTTTTAATGTTATTTTACAGTACCATGGTGGTACTAACTTTGGAAGAGTCGCTGGAGGTCCATACATCACCACTTCATATGATTACCATGCTCCCCTTGACGAATACGGTATAAACAACTTCACATTTTCCTTTATATATACACAAATCGCTTCAAAATGTCGGGAAATACGGTTTTGACTTATTTATATATATATTTTCAGGTAACTTGAACCAGCCTAAATGGGGTCACTTGAAACAGCTCCACACAGTGTTAAAATCCATGGAAAAATCACTGACTTATGGCAATATTTCAAAAATCGATCTTGGCAACTCCATCAAGGTTAGACCCGGTTCTGTTTCCTTATATTTTACATAGTTGACGCTACCATTAGTTAACATGTTTGTTATATCTCTAAAAAGGCGACGATTTACACAACAAAGGAAGGATCCAGCTGTTTCATCGGTAATGTGAACGCAACAGCGGATGCTTTAGTCAACTTCAAAGGGAAAGACTACCACGTACCGGCTTGGTCCGTGAGTGTTCTTCCCGACTGCGATAAAGAGGCTTACAACACTGCAAAAGTGAACACTCAAACATCAATCATGACCGACGACTCTAGTAAGCCACAGATGCTGCAATGGACCTGGAGACCGGAGTCCGCTCAGAAGAGCATTCTTAAAAGCAGCGGAAATCTCATTGCCAAAGGTCTTGTAGACCAGAAAGACGTTACAAATGATGCTAGTGACTATCTTTGGTACATGACTAGGTATATCTATAAACCTAGACCAACAATATCTTGTAATAATTGTCTTGTTCTAATTTCTAAGTGATTTTGTGTAATATATATGGTTCTAATATGGGGTTTTTATTAGGGTTCATCTCGACAAGAAAGATCCACTCTGGAGCCGAAACATGACGCTAAGGGTTCACAGCAATGCCCATGTTCTTCATGCTTACGTCAATGGAAAATACGTCGGTCACCAATTCGTTAAGGACGGGAAATTCGATTACAGATTTGAGAGGAAGATCAATCCCGTTCACGGGACTAATCACATTTCACTTCTTAGTGTTTCCGTTGGACTACAGGTAACATGTGAAGCCATATCTTCTTACGATAATGTTTGTCCAAAATATCTTGTGACAACTGAAATTGTGGTCGTCTCTTATGTTTTAGAATTATGGACCTTTCTTTCCGAGTAGTCCAACTGGAATCAATGGTCCTGTGTCCTTGGTCGGATACAAAGGAGAGGAAACTATCGAGAAGGATCTATCAAAACATCAATGGGACTACAAGATTGGTATGAATGGATACAACAACAAACTTTTCAGCACGAAATCCGTTGGTCACCTCAAATGGGCAAACCAAAAGCTTGCTACTGGTCGGATGTTGACATGGTACAAGGTCAGTATTAATTAAAACTTTCAATGAAAAGTCATTTGATTCTGCAAAATGAACGGTTTCTTACAATGAATTGTTACATCTTCAGGCACATTTCAAGGCTCCTCGTGGTGAAAATCCAGTGATTGTGGACTTTAATGGTCTCGGGAAAGGTGAGGCTTGGATCAACGGTCAGAGCATTGGACGTTACTGGCCGAGCTTTAACTCTAGTGACGATGGTTGCAAAGATGAATGTGACTACCGTGGGGAGTATGGTAGCGACAAATGCGCTTTTATGTGCGGCAAACCAACTCAAAGATGGTACAACTAACAACAGTTCCTTTTTTGATAAAAAGTTTTTGACAATCAATAACGTTTCATTAATTCCTATATATGATATGGCCGAACTCTTGTAGGTACCATGTTCCACGATCGTTCTTGAACGCGAGCGGACACAACACAATCACTCTATTCGAAGAAATGGGTGGTAACCCGTCCATGGTGAACTTCAAGACAGTCGTGGTCGGAACGGTTTGTGCCAGGGCTCATGAAAACAACAAAGTGGAGTTGTCCTGCCATGACAGGCCAATCTCAGCCGTTAAATTCGCGAGCTTTGGAAATCCGGTGGGGCATTGTGGGTCATTTGCGGTTGGTACGTGCCACGGAGACAAGGATGCAGTGAAGACCGTGGCTGAAAAGTGTGTTGGGAAAGCCAACTGCACTATCGATGTGTCTTCCGACACGTTTGGCTCTACTTTGGACTGTGGAGATTCACCTAAAAAATTGGCCGTGGAATTGGAGTGCTAGATTTAGATCTTAGCTCTAGCTAGCTAGCTAGTGGTTGCAATAATTTTTCTTAAAATAATTTTAGATCAATCCGTTAAAATAATGTCGTACTTGTTTTTAATCTATCAGGTTTTTTTTAGATGGATTTAGGATTGTGGAAATAAATCTTATGATCGAATAAAAATTTCTTTTAGTTAAATATTTTCCTTTCATATGTTTATTTCTATGACTTTTTTTTAATAAATAACGACACAAAAATTCGCCTATCACATTTTCTAACACTAATATTGATCACATTGTATATCTCGGTATATCTATACACAAATTTTATTAGACTATTACCATTAATTTAAAATTGTATATAAATTCTTTTATCAGTGTAAAAATTTTTTTCTTTGTATCCTAAGCATATAACTCATTTGCATTCTAAGTTTTTTTTTTTTTTGTCTATTTTCTATATGTTGCTTATTTAAAAATTATTTCAAAGATTTTTGGAAAACTAAAATACTGATGTTAATGAGTTAGGTGATAACAAATGAGATATTTATTTGAAAAATGATTCTCTTAGCTAAAGGCAAATATTCTCATAATTCAAAAGATGTTGTTATTGGTCTATTAATAATTCTCGAAATGATTTTACTAATCTAGAAAATTCAGAAAGTGTGGCAAGAGGATTAGGTAAAAGACCCGACCCGAACCCGGTTTAAGAGACTAAAAAACCCACCCGGTAGAGCGTTCTAGAAACACTATGTGCAATAAAAAGGGTGGAGTCATGTGTTTTTTTTAGTCTATCTCTCTCTCTCTACTGCAATTTTTAGGGTTTTTATCCTCCGAAAGTTTCAACCTTTTTTTTTCTTATCCTCAACAAGGTATCATCACTCTCTTCTTCTTTACTTACCCACCCTTCCTCTTCACTCTCTATTAGTATTATAGAATAGGTTCACTACGAGAATTGAATTCAAAGGTTCAAACTTTAAGCAGATAAAGTAATTGGGTTTGCTCTGTAGTGGTTGGGTTTTGCGGAAAAGTTTTTGGTGAATCTGGGAGTAATCTTCATTTCTGCTTATTTTGTTTTCTATGTCTTAATTCCTACTAATTTAGAGTTTGTGTGTGTGTGTTGGATGAATGGATAGCAGAAATGGCGGCTACGCAACTTACAGCTTCACCAGTGACCGTGTCAGCTAGGAGCTTAGCCTCGCTGGAAGGTCTAAGAGCTTCAAGTGTCAAGTTTTCTTCTTTGAAACCAGGGACCCTTAGGCAGAACCAGTTCCGTCGTTTTGTTGTCAGAGCTGCTTCTGTTGTTGCTCCTAAGGTACTTGCTCTCGCTTCTTTTGTGTTGATTCTCATTGTTGTTTCGTAAGTTGGGGATGTTTGTATGTGAAACTCATCTAACTTTTAGATTGATGTTGTGTATGTTTAACCAATTCATTTTGATTGTTTTGGCCATTCGTCTTGTGTGTTATACAATCATATCTGCTGATGTTGAAAGACACTGAACTTTAGATGCTTCTAGCTTTTCTTTTGCAAGCTTGATTTGTATTTTCTCGTTTGGTTTTGATTATTAATTTCTCTGTTTCGTTCTGCTTATTTCAGTATACTACAATAAAGCCATTGGGAGATCGATTGTTGGTGAAGATCAAGGAGGCAGAGGAGAAGACTCTAGGAGGTATCTTACTTCCATCCACAGCTCAATCTAAACCTCAAGGTGGTGAAGTCGTTGCTGTAGGTGAAGGAAGAACTATTGGGAAAAACAAAATTGATATCACTGTCCCTGTAAGCCTCACTACCCTTCAATCCTATATTTTTGGGTTTGCTTTGTTGTTTGCTGATAAACTGATATGAAATGCCTTCTTCTTCCTCCTGCTGCAGACTGGAGCACAAATTATTTACTCCAAATACGCAGGAACTGAGGTCGAATTCAATGATGTGAAGCATCTCATTCTCAAGGAAGATGATATTGTTGGCATTCTTGAGACAGATGACATCAAAGATCTTAAACCTTTGAATGACCGAGTCTTTATTAAGGTCTGTCTCAAGTGCTTACTTTCATCATCTTAATATTGCTTCTTCACGCAAGAACAGTGATAACTTCTATTTTGAACCTTGTGAGTTTAGGTTGCTGAGGCAGAGGAGAAAACAGCTGGAGGGTTGTTGTTAACCGAGACCACCAAAGAGAAGCCTTCTATTGGCACGGTAAGTGCACATGTGCTATTATGTCGAATCTGAGACTTCCTTGGTCGATTGATGTATTTCTTAGTTCACACTCCAGTTACAGTAATACATTCTCCTCTTCATTTTCTGGCAGGTGATAGCAGTTGGACCGGGTTCCCTAGACGAGGAAGGTAGCGTTACGCCACTACCAATATCAACTGGAAGCACAGTTCTTTACTCCAAGTATGCTGGTAACGACTTCAAGGGCAAAGATGGTTCCAACTACATTGCCCTCAGAGCTTCAGATGTGATGGCTATACTTTCTTAGTTATGTTATGTCTTTGTAACATGCAACTTGTATCCCAATTGTGGAAATTTTCTTCGTAAACGGCATGAGCATAATTTGGAATAAAGACTTGAGTTGGAAAAGATGATTGTGATTTTATTGCTGATCTCATGTTTTCCCTTCTTTAACCGTTGTCTCACTTAGCATTTTAGTTGCAACGGTTTAAAATGACCAGTTGACTTGGTAGAAACTGTGACACGCATCAAATGAAATCTTCTTGTAAACTTAGTGGAAAATATTTTACAGGTAAATGCTCTACAGTGCCCAGTGGAAACTTGAGACGTGCTATCAAAGAGAAGTTATATTACAAAACGAAGAAAAAAGAATCTTTGTCTGTGAGAGATCTTCTGCCTTCACCGGTTAAACGAGGTGGCTGAGTTATCATCATAATGACCTCTCCAAGCATTGCCACTATCACCGCCACTACAAGCTTGATTAGTAACCGGTACACCCGCAAAGTTCCCATCCAAGCTCATCTGTTGAACCTCAGCTGATGAAAGGATCTTTATGCTCTGAACACAGTTTACGAATTCCCTGCAGAAATCAAGTATTTAAAGGTGGTTATAGAAGAAAAAAAAGGAACTTCTAACGGTCTGATGTGTGAATGTTATTGCTCTCTACTTACTCCCACGGATCATCGCCAACGAGGAGGATGTCGTTTTCATGATCGACATAAACAAGTTTCCAGTCTGATGTTTGTGGATCTTCAAGCTGTCCTTCGATCCCAAACATGCGCGCTAGATCATGCCTCAGCTCATCGTAACCTCTGTAACGGTTGACGTCTATTGATCTCCCCACTGAACCTCGCTTTTGAACCTGTAGGATAATAATCTACCACATTTGTCAAACCGAAAAAATATACCAAATTTCAACATGCAGGGATCAGAGTAAAGTCGAACCTTTGTATAAGTTCGCATTCGCTGAGTCTGAGCTGGCCACAATCCACCACCAAGAACTCCAGCATCGTTGACAGCTAGATCGTTTGAAATGGCGGGCACATTGGGGACACCAAAAGATTGAGTTCTTACAGCGGAAGTAGACATTTCTGTACCGATGTCATTTGTTACTCCTCCATAGTTTGAAAGCATGTTCTGGAGATCTTTCTGGGAGTCGTATCCCCTCGAGAGCAACGTGTCAGGAACGAAGCCATTATCAACATTAGGTCCACCGAGCAAGCTGTTCCTGGAATCACCGTCAAGGCCAAAAGTCGGAGCCAAGAAGTTCTGTTGTCTGTTGTTGTCGCCTCCATCTAAACCGTATGAAGTTCCAGAGGCAGATGGTTCTAGATGATGATCTGTTAAACTAGCTTTGGACTTTTGCTGACCCACGAGTTCTTGTTTTAGCCTCATATCGGATTTGCTGTAAAGATCCTGAACAAGATTACCAGACATATCAATCGCTGGATCAGGCATTAAGATCGCTGGCCCACTTTGGCTTCTGTTGAGAAAGCCTGAAGACGAAATCTGACAGTTGTTGGTAGAAGGCGAGGTTGACGAGGAAGGTGCATCTCCTCCATCTGTGATACCTGAGTAAGCTTTGACCCCTCCTCCTCCAACAGGTGGGTTTTGTTTTTCCTGAGGCCGGCTCACCAGCATTTGAGGTGGTTGCAACGTCGATAAGCCATTGTTAGTGCAGGACGATGGAAACTGATGACCTTGAGAGAGAGCAGGCTGCTGTTGCAACTGCTGGCTTTGCAATTGATGGTGTGGTAACTGAGACTGCGGGGAAAGAAATTGCTGCTGCTGTTGCTGTTGCTGTTGCTGTTGTAATCTCTGCAACAGCTGAAACTGTAAATGTGGCTGTTCCAAGAGACTCTGCTGGAATATCTGTTGGGCCTGTGCCTGGTGAGCTTTCTGCTGCAAAAGTGTTTGCTGATTCTGCCCCTTGAGACCAGAAGGCTGCTGCTGTTCTACTTGTCGTGAAAACTGCGTCTCTTGTGGCGGTACAGACATCAGATTGGATGTTGACTTGCTGGTTTCAATTACATTACTCTGGCTAGTGCTCGCACCTAAATGGTGGTGTGCTTGTTGAAGCTGCTTAGGCTGCTGTTGCTGTTGAAAGCTTTGATTAAGGGAGCTGGACGGAGGCGTGATGACACTGCTTGCCATTGATCCAGAAACTAGCTGTGGTTGCGAATGTTGTTGCGCCTGATGCTGCTGCGCTGCTTGTTGGCCATTGTAATGCTGATTCTGAGGATGCTGAAGTTGCTGCAACTTATGTTGTTGTACCTGTTGTGGCTGTTGCTGTGGATGCGAGTGAGATTGCAATGACTGCGTTCTCTGAATCTGTTGTTGTAACGGTTGTTGATGTTGTTGCTGCACTAATTGTTGTTGTTGTTGCTGTTGCTGCTGCAGCAATTGTTGTTGTTGTTGAGACTGCGATTGATTGTTATTGCTGTGTTGTTGAGACTGCAATTGTTGTTGCTGCTGCAGTAACTGTTGTTGTTGTTGCTGTTGTTGCTGTTGTTGAGACTGCGATTGTTGTTGCTGATGGTTCAAAGAGGAGTGCAACAATTGCTGTAGCTGCTGTTGTTGGGACAACGTAGTTGGTGGCTGAGGCAACTGGGACATTGGGGCTTGAGAGTTCGGTTTGTTATATTGGAGATTTGATGAGGACATCCCTCCTTGCGGCGTCTGAAAGCTCAGTAACTTGGAGGGATCATCAGTGCCACCAAGATTGTTGTGCAGTGCCGCGTTTTGCGATAGCATTGACGGGAAGAAACCTGGCTGTCCAGCAGCAGCAGATGTTAACTGCCCGTTCTGTTGCTGCATGTTCATCCACTGAACTAAACTCAGACCAGGAAATATTGTACTCGAAGCGTCTTTCATCTCTGAGCTATTATCAAGCCATGGCATTGCTCTCTTCAGTGCAGACTCCATGTCAGTCTCATCATCTGCAAGAGCAGCAAGATTTCCGTCATTGAAGAGATTCAAAGATGTTGCGTCGAAATGAAATGGTACAAAGATCTTTACCTGGCATTCCAGGTTGCCCTCCAAACCGAGGTCGAAAAAATGGAGGAGGACATATGTAGAAAGGAGTTAAAACCGGTTCAATGTCCCAAACTGAAACTCGACTGGGCCGATCACCAGCAGCTGACTCATCCCATCCAATCTTTAGCAGATACAAAAACAAGGGATAACTAAAATGAATGGTGCAATGTTATCAAGAAAGACAAATCTGGCATTCATCATGAGTTTTACTTTCAAACTACCTGAAGATTCCGCCACTGAGAGTTTTTCCATCTCACTGGATCAAGATCACTGATACCAGTAACTGTACCCATATACCGACGAACTCCACATTCTTCTGTCTCAAATATCATCCTAAACCGCATACCGAGGGAAACTTGAGCGTACATTGCTTTGGTATACTTGGCTAAAGGAACCACAAACTCAGCGGGAGCAGCCCTGCAAAAACTCGGTTATGATTCTTCTCTCAGCAATTGCCTTGAAACAAAACATATAGTAAGGTTAAAGGAGACAAAAAGGAAACATAGATCCGCCACCTTGGGTTGTAGAAAATGGTGAAAGGACTGTTATTAGCATTAGCATGAGCTGCTGCAGCAAGAACTCCGATGTGCATGCTATCGCTTGATATTACAGATGAAGAAAGCGCAGGCTGTTGTCTATTTGCACGTCTTATACCCAACAGAAGTTGCGCCTTTCCATCTCTTAATTGAAAGTGAAAAGGAGTTAGCATCTTTGACAAATAAATACCAAAAGAGTCATTGGCACATTCAGAATGATATATACCTTATAAAAAGAACAGAGTCTCCAGCAAAGAGCCTTTTTGTACTCACAAAAACACTCCAGCCTGTAGTTAGCAAGTGCCTTTTTGGTTGACCTGATAAATATCAACATATGGGACAACCTAAGAACAGGTTTTACTTATAAGCCAAAATTGATTGAATAAGTTGAAAAAACCTCGATAAATATGTCTGAAAGTCCATGTGTTGTCGTGAATATCCTTAGCAACAAGCTCCTGACAAGGTGGTTGCATAGAGAAATCCTAACAGAATATTGCCAACAATGTAAGAGGCTAATGCAATAAAGTGATCATCATTATCAGATATATATAATAAAGCATTGTATATACACCAGAGCAGGAAAGATTTTCTCAGCTGCTCGTCGAGGTACAGAAAATCCACCGTGAGTACTTGTGTCACTCGCTGTGAGGGTTTTGCAGAAAAACTCATTAGGTTGTCTGTTAAGCTTAAGACCCATGTCCGAAGCAAGCAATGCATCTCTGTCATACTGTTCAACAAAAATGCTCAGAACAATTAGTAACTACTCCTCAAAATAACTGAAGAGTATTTTCAGTGAAAAGCAGCAACCTACTTTGTTTACTGGCTGAAGAGTCATCTGCGCATACACCTCATCCGTCTCAGGATCAGCCTGGTTTACAATCGACAATTAGCCAAGCAGATGTTAAGAGATGTAAATGTAGAGACCATTATTGAAAATATAAGATACCATACATTCAAAGTAACATTATGAAGCATGCAGATGAGCTTGGAAGGAAGATTTGGGTAACTCGGTATGAAATCAGTCTGCTTCTGCATTGAGGCCGCGACCTAAAGAAATAAGGAAAAGGAAAGACAGCAGCATGAAATATCCAATCAGAGACTCATTCTTGATCAGCCATGAATTAATACCAAACTTTTATGGAACAACATACTTGCTCACTGTGACCTTGAGGGAAGTAAACAACAAGACTTCCTGCTGGAGGCAACGAAATCAGTGGCCCAGCACAAGCGTGCCATAATTCTGAGTTAATATTTCTCCTTTCCCCTGCACTCACACAACATCAAAGCTGTGATTACTTCAAATATCTGGTATCATCCTTCAGTTACTACCTACTATCAGAGAGAACTGCTCTAAACCCCTCAAGCTCAAAAGGCAGGGGCTTGGAAAAATCAACACAATAGTTACTTAGCTTACTTCTAAAGCAGATTATAAGCAAACATTAACTCAATTACCCATGTTCAGGAACACTCAAGAAATTTTGACCTCTCTACTTACAACTAAATCTATACAAATCCAGCAATGAGTTTCTACTAATAAAGGATTTCGACCTTTTAATCAAATACTAGAAAACACAAACCTTCAACGGGATTCGGAGAAACTCCATTTGATGAAGGAGCTTTCATGATTACTGATCTTTTTAACTCCTAAAGTGAAATAAAACCCAATAACAGTAATCTCAAATCTGAGCTTTATACAAAGCTGAGCTCTTTACGTGAGAGCTTCATCTTCAGCTTACACCTTAAAAGCCCTAAGCTTTTCACTTGACCACAAAAGCTATGGAAAACAAAGTTCTTTTCTCTTCAAGCTCCACTCTTCATAATCCAAGTTACCGCAGAGAATGAAACAAAAAAGTCGTTAATCGGAAATGAGGACTCCAAGATCTCTGCTTATTAACTCCGACAGAGACTCCAATTCTTCGGAAATTTTAAGTATCTCAAAGAGATCAAAAGCCACGACTTTTCACACGCGGAATCTCCGGAGCGACAAATAAAAGACCTTAAAAAAAGATTCCTTTTTTTTCTTCTTCTCAACGAACGAGGCTCTTCAACTCGAGTCAGATGATTCAGAAAGAGAAACCCAGAAACCAGAAACCCACAACTTTTACTTGATTCAGCTGCTTTCCTTTCTTGGGCGCATCAAAGAGAGAGAAGGGTTTCTATAAAAAGAAAATCTGGGAAAATGGATAAAAAAAGAATTCGAACAAGAAGTAACAGAATCGAAGGTAAGAGATTAAGACAGAGAGAGCTCAAGAGATAGAGAGAAAGAGCATCAGAGTTGTCGGAAAGGGATGATCAGCGAGACCAGGACAACTACCAAAAGGTCTGCTAAAGGCACAGGAACAGCTTTTTCTTCTTCCTCCTTTTCTTTTCTTTTCTTTTTCTTCTCGTTTAATTTTTTTCTTCCTTTGGGATATTTATTTATTATTATATTATAATGTTTAGTAAAATAATAATGCTCATGAAGCCGACATATTCACTAGCAAACTGGCCACGATAAATTTCTTAATATTATTGTTCTCTTCAACAAAAAGAAAAACCTTTTTAGTGTTTTTCTCTGAAAAGTTTAACTTTGATGAGTGTTTGTCATTAAGGTTTATATTTTTTTTGTAAGACATGTGAAAAAACAATTACTAATTTGTGAACCCAAAAAAAGAAAGAAATTACTAATTTGACTAGCAGCTATTTTTATCAAAGTGCACTAATATATTTTTGGCAGTTTCTGAAAAATTGTATTTCATTATACTAGTTGAGATACATTTTATGACTAGTGATTCAAAAATAACCATTCTCTGATTTTTGATATTTTGTTAATTAAAGAAAATTGTTTAAAAAGTTTGTGAAGTTTTATCAGTTCCAAGTTTAATAAACTACAATCGAGTTCTATATGAAAATGGAACCTAAAATTTAGTAATGTTATGTATATGCTTCATCAATTGTAAATTAGGTTTAGGAATAGAAAAGTTTTTAGGATACTTCTATAGCAAATGTTTAGACATATGATTCATTTATGTTTAGACATATCCTACTATATTAATTGAGAAGTACAAATATGAAACTAACCTTAAAATGTGTAAAAAATTACATTCAATTGCCATTAGAAAAAAATAATTAAGCTTAATTAACTAATTTAAATAAATATAATTAATTTAAAAATAAAAAACACTCACATATCCTACTATATTAATTGAGAAGTAAAAATATGAAACTAACCTTAAAATGTGTAAAAAATTACATTCAATTGCCATTAGAAAAAAATAATTAAGCTTAATTAACTAGTTTAAATAAATATAATTAATTTAAAAATAAAAAACACTCACATATCAAATATTAAAAAATCTAAAAAAAATATTTTTTCTCTCTAATAAATTATGGACGAAATTAATAATTATTTTTCTAAAAAATATATAAACCAATCAGAATTTTTAAAACTAAGATTTTATATGCAAATATACAATACAATTATTTTTAATAACTAAATTCGAAAATTTTGTTAATATTTCAAATTATGATTCTCTTATCATTTTATTTTATTTTATTTACAAATTTTATAGAACTTTCTTATAATAATTATAATTAATAAAATGCATATTTTTCTGCATATGTTGTGATTTGAATTTTTTAAAATGAAGATAAATTACTAAATGTATGAAAATGTGTGTTTTAATTTCTACATTGGCGGGTTGGTAAAACTAAATTTATATAAATTAATAATTTTTATTTACTCATAATTATAATATTAAAATTACTATTTTATATTTCACAAAATATGATGCAAATACAACAAATAAACAATATAAAACTGTAATAATACGCCAAAAAGAAAATACTATAATATTCTAAAATAATTAATATTCATATAGACTAATATATTTACATAACAATTAAAAATAAATATTATCTCAAACAAAATAATTTTTTAAAAAAATAAAACAATAATTTTTTATTATTATATTATAAATTTTTTAAAAAATGTTGACCCGTGCTTTATATCCTAGTGATTCATTTATTTTAGAGATTTAATGTTATGTACGTCTATGCTTCATCCCTTGTTTTTGATATTCGAAACTATCTTTCTTGGATAGTTGAATCAAGAGCTGATTAGTATTAACATCAGTGTCTCGTTGCAAAATTTGGTATTAGTCAGTTTTACGGTTGTCATGTTAATAAAAAGCACATCATGTTTTGGATGTGGATGAAATATTGCTTCTTAACATACAAGAAGAAGATAAAAGTAAAAGTTAGTATATGAAAATTTACAGTATACTGTTTTATTATATGAAGCAACACGTTTAATTGATATACATTGGTCGATGGTCTAAATTTAAAATTTCCCTATGTAATCTTCTAAATCTCTACCGCATCAGGAAAAAAAAAAAAAACTCCCCGATGATATATGATACTAAACATATTCGAAACCGAATATTACACATATACATTCAACCAGCATTAATTCCGAAGTGGAGTAAATAAGAGATACAGTCACCTCCAACTACGTTAAATAGTATTTTTCTTAAGAATATAACTCGAATATAAACCATACATATTTTACAAATCACAAACTATTTGGTTTGAGGACTGATAAGTCGTTTTGTACACTAGATACTGAACTTCTAGATTGACTTCTATTGTTAACCGTTGAAATGACCCCCAAAAAATAACAAAACAAAAATTAGGGACCTCTTTGTTAGTTTAGGTTTCGATCCAAAACTTTATAATGGTTACAAAAATACTAGAAATTATATAAAAAAAAAACTTATAATGAATGGATGTCAATTCAAATAAGTGGCAGCGAGTAGCGACATGATGTCCCTTAGCAATAAATGCGTGAAGAGTGAAGACAGACGTTTTGAAGATTGGATGAATGTAAGATGACCTTATGAAGTAATTTGTGGCCTAAAAAGAACTCCCAATTGTTTTTTTTTTGTTTCGTTCGTAATTCTCTTATTATAATTACAAAAGTACTAGTAAACAATTAAAATTTATTGTGAACTCCGAACTACGACTTCATGCATGATGCATGTATATATGTTGGAACTATAACAGAGTCCAAGATTCTAGGTCGTGTTCAGTGCCGAGGAGAGCAAGAGGAATATGACGCGTTTCAGAACCGTTTCTATGTGTCCAAGATCTATATGATGTCCGCACTCGGAGGAAAGTGGACAAGCTTGTCCAAAATCATATTTTAGCCGGTTATAATGATTTGGACATTTGGTGTTAATATTATACGAATCTGTATTCTGTAACCACAACACGCACACTGGAGTTAGATGGATTATCAGACATCTCTGAGGAAGTTTTGTTACCACCAGACTCAAGAAACTCGAATTTTTGGATTTAAGTTATACAATGTTTATTATTTTTTAATGCAATTATACACCAAAGCGGTGTATACCACTAATAGTAATACTTTAAGACAATAAGAAGAAGTATAAATAGATACATTTTTATTTAATTATAATCTATTTTTCTTATATGATCTTAGACACATATACTCTCTTGATTTAAATTTAATTTATAGAGAAAACGAAATCCATCACTGCTTGTATTCTAAAGCGTACTGTACTGGGATAGTTGACTACTAGATTGTTTAGGACGATTCCATATTATTTTCTATGTAAGAGAGAGCTGTGGGTTAACGTTAACCGTTTTGACGGGTTCAGTCTTTTCTTTACTTTTTGTGGGTTTATATATGTCCCCTTTGTCGAATATTCGAACTTCTTGATAAGTTCATTTTCTCTTCACTAATAAAAAATAAATAAACAAAAGAAAGAGAGAAAGGCCCTCTCTCACAGCAAATCCCACCTGACGTGGTCACACTCCCACCCCATCATTTTACATTGGCTCAAAGTGTTTGGTGGATGACATGAGCTGGTTTGTGCGACATCTCTTTCGCCGTGGACCTGGATTAGTCAAATCTATTTAAAGAAATACATTTTACAAACTTCCTTGAAATTTAAAGAAAAACATTGTTTTCAAACTATCCTAACATGCGTTATCTCTTATTCATTTCCCTACACCACATCATCAACAACAGTAACATACTCACCTTCATTTATTAAATTCTAGATTATCTGATTTTTGTCACATATACATACAATATCAAACTTAACTTTCAATTTACTAATTAAATTTGTAAATTTGATTAAGATTACATTCTATTGAATACACAGTGGTATTTATGGGTGATTTAGGAGATGAAACATTCTAGATGTTTATTAGGTATTTGAGTTCATTATGAAAGGAGGAAACTATAAGATCTTCGTCGTGATGAACAACCATCAACTGGAATGATTCAAGGGACCCAAAATATTTTTTTTATTGATATCGTTAAAAAGTTAGTTCAAAAAGCTGAACATAATTAGAGAACAAGATAAAATACGTATGTAAAATCAGCTAGTGAATTCTTATTGAGAAAAATGCCAACCCTTGTTCTGTGCTGGTTCCTCCTGCAGCCTTAAACGACTTAATTCATGTTAGTTATGGGCCTTCTTGCTGGGCCTGGTTTCTCACGAGCTTGGTCATACATGCACACTCTCATACGTTATCAATTTCTTTATGTATCGGATTTCAGTTTCATACCAAGACAAGATCATGAGTTCATGACGTACGAGAGTTGCACAACTTACAAAGTTACAAGTCTATCTTTCAATCGAATCTCAACGGATCCATTATACGATATAGTGACACAGTAGATTAAAAATCATTTATTCAATATACCAGAACTACTTAAAAGGAGTTCGTCTAATTTCAAAAACTCATTTCTATATATAGTAGAGATTTTATATATATCTTGCAATTAAGACACTCGAATAAAAACTAGAGAACACACAAACACATTTAAAGACCGTCCATTAGAACGATCTAGCTCATTTGAACATCAAAGATGTACGACATGGGGTTTGCCACGTGTCTCATCAAGCTGGTTGATCATGTAAAGCGCGTTGCTCGTGACCCTCGCCACCTTCGTCATCCACTGCTTCACCTCCGTTTTGATTTCACCGTCGATACCTTGAAACCCATCAAGACACGTGTCGTCATCTGTAAGCGCCGCGCTAGCCCACGTCTGTGCATTGCTCATCTGCCACCGGAACTCCTTAGCCGAACCGCCCGAGACGCGGAGATGTTTCAAAACGCCGAGCGTACGGCTCAGCTCGTCCACCGAGTCTCCAATCATCTCCACACAGTCCACGAGTGCCCCTTTCTCCAGCTTCTTCTTCTTACCCACCGAGTCTCTCACCGCCGCAAGCTTCTTAGCTGCGCTTTGTGCGTGGGAGAGGCTGATTCTGACGGCTGCTTGAGCTAAATCGCGGCTGTTGTTGATGGTAGGGCCGGAGTAAGATGAAAGAGTACGGACGCATAGTGATGGGTAGCTCGCGTGTTCACAAGAGGAGTGTACGATGTCTACACCACCATTATTATGTCGACCGTGTCCGGTGGTGGAGGCGACAATGACGGTGAAGACAATGACGGCGATGAAGTGTTTATGTGAAGGAGCCATAACTTCTCTCTCTCTCGGCTTAGACTTTGAGTGAGAGACCAAAACTAGGGTTATGTCTGTAAATGAAAAGGAGAGTAGTCGGTAAGAAGAATTTAAAGCCGTAGGTCCGTGGAACATTACTTAATTACCCTCAGATATTTCCTTTACTTTTACATGTGTACGTACAAGAATATAGGGGTAAGAAGGTGAATGGGCAGCATCTCTTTCATTATGGGGGAAATGTGTAAAATTAAATGCACCGCATTTTACAGAACAGAGAGAGTAGTAGCGAATCCAGCGCAAAAACAAAAAAAAAGACTGTCCATTTCCATTGCGTATACATAAACTGATGGCAAAATTTTGATTATAAAACAATATACGTAACAAACAATACAAAAAAGAACAAAATTTGTGAAATTATTGGCGGACATGGTCACCAGTGCCCAATTATTTCCAAAGAGGTTTCATCAGAAGTTTGGGTCCACATTTTTGTTATGAATTGACAAAAGAGCTTTCAGAGACAAAATCTTTATTTGCCATTAGTTTTAAAATGGCTGCCACTTCTTTTGCTCCACTCTTCGTAGTTTGTAATTTTGGGTTTAAATTTTATACTACTACATGGAAGATCAAAGTGAGTTAATCTTCATTCAAACTTTTTTAAAGAATGAATTATGAAAACAACCAGCATACATATTTCATATTTGATTTATCAACTTTCAGTTGGTAGATTAGTAATTTGCTATATCAAGTACACCAAAATATGCCAAGTTTTTTTTGCCTCTAGGAAACTTTAATGATGCTTTCCTGGAAGGACCCACTCAAAAGAAAATGTCACATCTTCGTATGTTTATTATTTGGAGATCCAATTATACATAGCGTGAAGTCTAACGAGTGAAAGTTGGTTAAGTTACATGGTCTTAGCAGCCTCTTTGGTCTGCTGACGACAATGTTATCAGAGACCACTTTCTTCACCATATCATTGTTGAAGAGGTAAGAGCGGTGTGGTGATCGAAATATATATCCTAATATAACTTCAGTAAATGATTCTGAAAATTTACATCTCCATAACGTCACTTGCATCAGAAAGTTAACATTTATACATGTTAAAAATTGGTTGAAAAATATACTTCCGTCTTACAAATCTTGAAGGTGGTAAATACTAAACAGTAGCTTTGTTGGAACCTAACCGAGTTTAAAAACCAAGACTGAACTGAACTAGACTTGTGTAAAAGAATACGTGGATCTTGCGGGTTCTACGCCAGCCTAGACCAGGATGGCCCTAGCAACAAACAAAAAAATACACATGTGTGCATGAGTCAAGTTTTGATGGGCTTAAAAAGTACATGCTTGTTGTCAATTTTAGATTGGCCTAACCAGCAAGCAAACATACAGTAACTTGGAATCAACAATTGAATATTCTCTTATAATTCAAGTAATCCTTCCTTGGTCCTTATGTGAAAAATTATTATTTACAAATTGCAACTTAACCAACAAAAACTACATTTCAAACATACAATTAAAGTTTCCAAAATAAGGAACTCTACTCTAAGTTTAGACAACTCCGGCCGTTACTAGTTGTGTTGTCATCCCATAACCTTACGACATTTCCGTTGATCACCGTTAGATCCACGTAACGATACCAACTGTCATCACCATTTCTCATCCTCACCACTCCTTCCCATTTCCCCCACCATTCTCCGCCACAATCACCCAAACCTCCTCCGTAGTTACCGGTAACGGCCGTTAACTCTCCGTCGATACACCTCCCACCGTCACTGTCAACGTCTACTTCGTAATACATCGTCAGCTTATTCCCCTTCGTCACTCCGTCATCGCACGTTAACATCTCCGTTTTCGTAACCGTTTCTTTCACTCGAGCAACCGTTTCTTTAACCGTAGCGGTTATTGATTGCGGCGTGTTCGTAACCGTTTCTTTCACTCGAGCCACCGTTTCTTTAACCGGATCGGTTCTTGATTCCTCTAACAAGACACATGCATGGCCGTCTCCGTCTCCGATGGTGGTGATCACTCTGATCCTCCAGAAGCTGACGGCGGCAGTAACTACAGCGATCCATGTCCAAACGTTGTTGACGACGGCGAAAACACCGAAGCTAGCGTATTGAAACGCCAAGGCCTCTAATGGAGATTCCAAGGTCGCCATCTTGATTATTTGTTATACTTTTTTTTTTTGCCAATTTGGAATCCGATAAGCAAAATATGAGAATGGTTCCAAGCGGTTATATAAAGGAGAGGAGGATGAGAGAGAGATGAGATATGGACCGTTGGATGAAGAGCAAGTTGAGTTAGGAAAGGTAAGCCGTTGGATTGGATGTTAATGTGCAAGTGGAAGTATGAATATTTTGGGTAGATGCTGAGAATCGAGAGCGGAAGATGCCTTTTGTGTTGAAGAAAGATGCGAATAGCCCAATGAGTTATTCCCTACCCCTCGAAAATTTAATAATACTAGAAAACAAAGAATTGTATAACAAACCTAAACAACACTTTCAATACGACTCTCTTTGTTGTTGTGTGCTTATGATTGTGTGCATGACCGATGCAACATTTACTAGGTGGAGGATGTTCCGTGTTCGTCCATCACTAAAATTAATTTTAAAAAAATTTCATTATAGATTTATATCTTGAATATTGGTATTTCTGAGAGTGAAATAATTGGTTCACAATAGCTTAGAGTAGCTCTATCAGAACGATAGGAATGCTCTTATTGGGTAAACGTTGGCATTTTGTTTTGTTTTGTTTTTTTTAATAATTAGAAATACAATGAGTCAATGTCCAAATTACACCCTCTTCCATTTAGACACTAACTATCATCTTTATTTAACCACCACACTCTTTTTACATTTAATTTATATATCACCATTCACCATCATCTATATATTTCTTCGGCTCATATGTTAGAATTTAAGTCTTTAACCAATAAACACAAATTATTCGACCAGGTCATCAAATGTTATACCAGATAATTATATGTAGTCCCATGGAGTTGTATTAAAATATTACCAGATAATTATATGTATTCCCATGGAGTTGTATTAAAATATTACTATGTAAAACCAAAAATGAAAGTTTATAAATTGAAAACATACTTTTCAAGTTTCAACACTAAATTCAACCTAGTTATGTATTAGTACGTAAACGAAAGAAAAAAAATATTTCCGCGAAAGAAAAAAATATTTATTGTTGAGTGCTAAATGTCTTCCGAAATCTTTTCGTGTTCTATGCAGAATTGGAAGTTTTGCTTTGGACTATGGAGTGTATTTTTGCAAACGGAGTTATTTGTCAAAGTTTCAAAACAGATTATACAGAATTAGTAGCGATGATCCAAACCCTCAAGACTGGTATGATTTCTCTAATTTTCTGGAAGATTTCCACCTGCTTCGGCCATCTTCCCACACTTTATCTTGTCCAAAATTTCTCGCTTGCGGAATTTAAAGGTGGATTATCTTATTCGGTTTTTTAAATTTTTAACTTCAGCAACTTTGTTTGTAAACTCTTTTTCTTTCTCTTCTTTGTAATTAGTGTTGGTAAAAAAAAAAAAGAGGAAAGAACAAAAGAAAAATCTAACAAATAGTAACTAAGGGGGAGTATTGGTTTAGGATTTAGAAAGAATTTTATTGACTTTAAAAGTTATGTAAAATATGTTGTTATTCAATCAAAACTTTTTAAAATTCTTTAAAAATTTGGTGTTATTGGTTATGGATTTGTAAAAAGTTATTTAAAATCTTGATAAATCTAGTGTTATTGGATTAAGAGTTTTATAAAGTCATTAAAAGTTTTATGTTATTCAAGTAAAACAAAAGAATCTTGGATTGTTAATGAATTCAAATTTTGTGTTATTGGTTTAGGATTTTATATCATTTCCTTCATAACAAAAGTCATGAAAACTCTTTCATCAAATAGAAAGATTTTAAAAGATTTTACAAGATTAGAAAATATCAATCAGCAAGATTTAAAATAACTTCCTAAACAATTTCTAATAGATTCCTTCATTTTTACTTTCTAATTTTCTATAATTTTTAAAATGAGCACGATTTTTAAAAACATAAAGTCATTAAAATTCTTTCTAAATCCTAACCAATACATCCCCTGTTATAGACCAATACTTTCACCCCGTAAGACTAATTCCAAATCTAAACGTAACACACGAAACCAACAGGCTAATCCTTACGGTCTTGATAGTTATTTTACGGCCCATTTCAGTAAATGTCTAATTGTAAGAAATAAATTATAAATTATTAGACATCTAAAACATTTCACATGTGAGAAGATTTTGTCAAATCCATCCATAATCCACAAGGAAATATATCCTATATAATAAATAAATAAATAAAATAGGAAGAAGGGAACGTGAGAAAATAAAACAGAAGAACCTGAAAAGGCGAAAGTGAAGGCCAGGGATAGCCAACCAAAAAAAGAAAATCTTAAAAAGAAAAAAAATCCTGCGAGAGAGAATCACTGAAACTATAAAAATCCAAATAAAGCCAATCCTTAATTTCTCTCGCCCTGCATCTCCCAAAATCCGCTTCTCTTTCTAATTCGTTTTTAATTTCACCCCACCAAATATTTAGATTCTATATTAACTTTTGATTTTTTTTGATTTTTTTTTTTTATCTTTCAGTTTTAATATTTTTGTTTAGTTTCAGAAGTACTTGAAAACATCTCTTCCTCGTATCATCATCGTTTTTGAGCTCTTTGATAACAGAAAAAAAGAAAACCTAAAAAAAGATCCAAGCGTACAAAAAAAACAAAACGAAACCTTTGGGAGCTGCTTTGTTTGTTTGGTTGTTGCATGGTGTGTCTTCTTCATAGCTAACGAAAGCTTCGATTCGTTTTCCTCTTCAGGTAATTTAATTCTTATATATTCTGATAATGTTTACACTTTACGTAATTCACACGATTGCTTGTTTATATATCTTTTAGGGTATGCGTTTTTGTTTTCATCTGAATTTTTTTTTTAATTCTTTTGAGAACTTTTTTTTTATAACGGATCCGGATCTAAATCTGGATTCAGTTTTTTTTTTTATTAACTTTGTTCTTGTGGTTTTTTTTTTTATAATTATTATATAGAAACCCTTAAGGTTTGATGTTCTTGAGATTGATCTGATCTATAGGGTTACCATAGATTCCATGTTCATAAAAAATTGGACTATAAAAATATTTGCAATGAATCTTGAGAAACAACATTCCTTGATAAAGACGCTTTTGGATCTGCCTCTCTAGTAGATGTGGGTGGGTCCTCTGTTTTTGGCTGCTGATATTTATTTATTTAGGGGTCATAAAACTGTGTAATGTGTTTATTTCTTTGTTTTGATGCAACCTAGTTTGTGGTATTGTAAATGCAGCTACAAGGGAAGAAGAAGAAGATCATATGTGACATTTGATCTCTCGCATTAACGAAACGTGTGTGCGGGATTATTAATTAGGCAGATGGATGAAAACAACGCTGCAAAGTTAACCGGAATCAGGCAGATTGTGAGGCTTAAGGAGATTTTGCAGAAATGGCAAACCGTAACGATAGGCCCCAAGTCAGATGTTCCTCCTTTGGCAGCTGGAAAGCAAGCGGCCGAGATGATTGTACCGGCCATCAACAAGAGGCTATTAGAAGTAAAGAACGCTGACTCGGATGAGGAGAACTGTCAAAGCCCTGAGCCGCCTCATGATGTTCCTAAAGGGTATCTTGCGGTTTATGTTGGACCAGAGCTAAGGAGGTTTATCATACCGACAAGCTATCTCAGCCACTCCCTCTTCAAGGTGTTGCTTGAGAAAGCAGAGGAAGAGTTTGGTTTTGATCAGAGCGGCGCCCTCACCATCCCTTGCGAGGTCGAGACTTTTAAGTACTTGCTTAAATGCATGGAGAACAATCCTAAAGATCATCACCCTGATGATGGTGACAACTCCGGTAAGCCCAAAGACCTCTCTCTTATCTAGAGCATATCATACCATGAACTCAAAATCCTGTTGGCCAAGCCAGGCTTAAATCAGGCAGGACTGGGTTTAAACCATGATGAATCAAGGCTAAAAACATGCTGGGCTCCAAATGGGCCTGTCGAGCCTGTTAGGGATATAGTAGCAACCATACGCTTATGATAATTTCAGCTCCATTAACAATCACAAGAGACTTTACAAATTGTTTGATGAGAAGAAATCAAGCAATAGATTGGTCCATTAGATTGTTATGCTGATTCTTGAGAAACAAGAGCAACACTGATGGTTTTGTCTTGTCTTTTGCAGATGAGGATGCAGTAGCTGCAAAGGAAGAAGAGTAAATACAAGTCAAGTGATAAAAAAACAAAAAAAACTCTTATAACTTTTTCTTTTGTTACCATGATTCTTGTTATCTTTTAATTAATCATATACTGATGGAAACTATTAGGGATGATAAGTTTGGGGTGTAATTGTAAAATCAGGTTATTTTTTTGTGTGTTTCCTGGTTTTTTTTTTCTTTCTTCATTCTTTGTCAATGACGATATAAGTTTACTAGAGACATATATATGTTAGATGTGAAAGGATTTGGTGGTCAAAGTGTGATACGAAATTATAAACAAAAATATAACCTCTTGAACGAAAACATGTGCACATTTCTTGTCTTTGCGTCCATTGTTATTATCGAAAACGACTGTTATGTGTGTCAATCAAGTAGACTAGTGAATAATATGCAACAAACTTATATACTTTATATGGCATGGGGTATATATATATACATATGGCTTTCTTGTGTGTATATATACTTTTTCTTTTATTTTAGCTGAGGTATTTATGGATTGTTGGATCACAATTTACTGTGAATATACGTAATTTAATATGTTGTTCAGTCTACTGGTATGGGAAGCTCCAATTGTGTTCCCATGCCGCCATGCGATGATGTTCTTGTGTGCGTGGGCATGTGGGGACAAATTAAGAGTATATATGTTACTTTGGAATACTTATTTATCAAACGTTTGGCAATTGAGTTATCATAAAACAGGAAAACATATGGAGTTTAGTTTTACATGTGAATTTTTAGAACTAAAAATGCAAAACCTTTTGTCCAAAAAAAAAAAAAAATGCAAAACCTTTTTACAACATGTCGCATATCTTTTTGAGAAAACGAAAATTATAGATGACGTAGTTCTTTTGTGAAAAAATAATTCTGTGTTTCTTTTTTTAAGAGAAGATAAATAAAATTTTACATTAACGAGGTGTCCGGACTCCGGAAGGCCCTTTCTCCTCTGCGTCAACCCCAGTGCCGGCTTAACTAGGTGGGCGGGCAGTGCGACCGCCCCGGGTACATAAATTAACGGGGCATATACGTATAAGAAAAGGGGCAAAACAAAAATTGATAAGTTAAAAGAGGCACACAAAAAAAACTTTGTAAGTTAAGGGGGCACAAAAAAAATTATAAGCTAGAAAGGGGCACAAAAAAAAATTACATGAACTAAAGAGATCTAAAAAAAATTAGTAAGTTTTTCTATAAGTTAAGGGGCATTTTTTTTAGTTGGCCCAGAGTAGCCCTGGGCGTTCGGATTTTCGGTTCGGATCGGATCGGATTTTTCGGATTTCGGATTTTTCGGATTTACAATTCTAAAATCCGTTCGGATATTTTCAAGTTTCGGATTCGGTCGGATTTTTCGGGTTCGGATTCGGTTATCCAAATTAATCAAAAATTTAAATCTTGTGTCTAAATCTATTCAAACTACTTGAAATGAACCAAAATATCTAAAAATTACGCTGATTTTTTAATCTAAATATACCCAGAAATAGTTGTAGTACATGAAAATATTTAAAATATACAAAAATTTAAACTTTTAGACACATAAGTTGTTACAACTTATAAGTATTACTAAGATATTATTACTATGTATTTATATTTTGGGCATGTTCGGATATCCATTCGGATTTCGGTTCGGATCGGTTTCGGATTCGGATTTTCGGATCTTTAAATTTAGAATCCGTTCGGATATTTCAAAATTTTCGGTTCGGATCGGATCGGATTTTTAGACTCGGATTCGGATTGATTTTTTCGGATTCGGATTATATGCCCAGGCCAGAGGCATATAATATGTTTAAACCGGCACTAGTCAACCCTCGTATTTCCTTTGTGAAATATTGTAAAGAAGTATGGGGCCAATCAATATAAAATAAAATAAAAGATGAATTGATTAGGGTTGAAACTAATTTGTAACCCGTGATTGATTTATTTCACGAAGTCCGCTATACTCATATGACCGCCGTAGGTCCGAGTATTGTATATATATCCAATATATATTGATCAACATTGACATTGCAATTAGTTATATCCCGTACAAATAAAAATTGATCATTCTTATTTTACATTGCAGTCAATGTTTACACATTAATATATTTATTTATCGGTTGTTGTATATCGTTTAACAGAAAAAAAAATATATAATTTTTTTATAACGAAAGACTGTAAAGTATACGAAGTATAGAATATACAAACATCATCATATATTTTCGGACGGACCTAAATTAATTGTAAAGAAGTTAACAAGCGTAGAACTCGACGAGTTCGTGGACGGACTCGGGGCGTGACTCGTCTGCGTCGGCGTTCTCCAGCATCCAAAGCAAATGCTCAAACAAGACAACTTCGCACGACACGGAGATGGAACCATCCTCGCTGCCACCATCCACCGCCGCTAGCTGCTGAAAAAGCGGGTGGCTCACGACGTCAGAGCTCACATGGTATGGTCGACGTGTTCGACCCACGTAGACAGTTTGAAGATATTCAGAGGGAAATGCACTCACGGCGGAGGATCGGCCGTGATTAGCTGGAGCCGAAGATGGCTGGTTTGGCTTGGTGTTGAATGAGTTTAGCTTCTTCAAAACTGACTTCAGCTTCATCAGTTTGTTTCCTCCTTTGGCCATTTTCGATTCGGTTTGGAGACTTTAAACGTCGGAGATGTATAAGTCGGAGTGAATGTGCCGGTAAGAGATAGATAGATAGGTAGAGAGAGAGAGAGAGAGATGTCGATGTCGAAGAGAATGAGAATGGGGTTCTTTATATAAAGTTTATAGGGGTAGTTTCGTAGTTATTGTTTGTGCAAATTTGTTTTTAAAAATTGGAGAACCCTCAGGTACCTTATCAACCGATTTCGAATAGCCAATAATTTATGAGTTTCCCCTTTTTTTTGTTTGGGCAAATCTCTATAAGTAGTCTATAAGTTGCCAAGAGTCGGAAGCAATTATTCGAAAAGATTATGATTATGAATTAGAAATATAAAAGGGAGTGTCATACACGCTAAATTATTTTTTTTTGCTTTTATATAAAAAAAAACAAGCAAATCCACATCACTCCAAAAGTTTTTGTTATCCCAGTCAACCATATACATCATCATTGCTCCATGATGATTTAAAATTTTATTTAACTAACCTTTTAACTACGTTGTGGTTAAGACGGTAAGACCCTACGAAAGACTTCGAGTGTGTATACCTATTCTCTTGGTGGATGAAGTTTTTGCTAAGTGTTGGATTTTCATCATCACTTTTTTTATGGAGTTAAAGTCGGATGGTAAAGTAACATGAACGAATTTGACTTATTTTGATGCAATGTATATATATCTTCAAGACTTCAACGAATTTACATTGTTTTAATTTTTAAATCTTAATTGTATACCTTTTTCAACGAACTTTAATTGTTTATTTAATAATCACAATTTTTCTTCTAATAATTTATGGAGTTCCTATTTTTTTCTCGTTTATACACAATGCATTATCTTTGAATGAAGATCATAACAATATAAATGAAAACTTGAACTTTATGTAATCACTTAATAATTCTAATAAATTAATCCAACAACTAAAGGAGGTTCATGAACTTTAAAAGCGGCTACTTCTATTTTGTTAGGTAATTTGGCTAGTATATCTAGACTATTATTTCTTTCGATTTAAAAAATTATCATCTTCTTTTTTCCCTTACACATAACATGTTACAAAACACCTATGTATTAAATTGCCAATTTTTTTTTTGTCATTTTGTTGTGGTTAGATTAGAGTCCGACATTATTCTTTTGTGCTATGTATTTATTATTTACGTTGTATTGGCCACTACTGTTACAGCATGTGAGTTCCGGAAGATTTGTCTCTCTGTTTTTTTTTTTTACGTAAAAATGTTATCATAATCAGCCGACACAAAGAGCATCAAATGTCTTTCTAATCATGTAACCAATGTATAAATATTTAATATATTGGACCTCCTAGTAATTTGTCTACTTATAATTATGTAAAACTTTATCAATCTTCTTAATTAAGAAGTGGAGAAATAAAAGATTGGCGGAAGAGTCCAAGTAAAGATAATATAGAAGAAATTTAAGATGAGAGTAACGACCAATTATAACTTTATTATAAATTAAATTTGTTATGAAAATTTCAAGTCCAATATGGGCGGGACTCTTCACCTGCCAAAGCGTCAAGCTGTAGACGAACCGTTTAGAACGAATACGACGGAGCTTATTTTCTTTCCCAAAAGGCCAAAACGTTCGTTGGAAGACTCTGGTTGTTGTTTTTCTCTTTCAAACTTCAAAGTAAGAATCAATTATCACCTCTTTGAAAAAAGACAAAAAGGTACTATTATTTTGGATTTTGCATTTGCGTTTACAATGTATAATCATGTCTGATGAAAAATAAACTAATTTATGGTATACGGTGGTGATTGAGAATTTGTCATGTAGGTCAAAGCCAATATTGATTGAGTTGAGTAATTCATGTTTTATACTACGGATATCCAGTTTTTTCTTACAAGTTTCGAAGATTAGTATGAAACTTCACTATGAAATTCATGATTAAAGAATATGTCTTACAAAAATTGTACTCCCTCTGTATCAGAATACTTGATGTTCTAGGATTTTTACATGAATTAAGAAAACATTTAATATCTAGCAATAATTGTATTATTTATTTATAATAACATATTTTTATAATTATTAACCAATAATATTTCATCAAATTTTTAAATTCTCATTTAATGATTCTTGAAATTTGCAATTTCTTTGTATTAATTGATAAAAGTATACAGAAAATCATCTTTTGTGATACAAGAAAAAATCCTAAAACATCAAGTATTCTGATACAGAGAGAGTATTTTATAAGTATATATACAGTAGTTACAAAAGGATGTTTGACATTTTCTACTTTCTAGTGATTTTACTTTCAAAACGTTTTTAAATCCCTTCCAAAATGTATTACTATTAAAAAATAATGGCTAACCGCGTCGATAAAGTATCACATTAGCATTCGTAGTTTAGGTTCGCCATTGCAAAACATATATATAATCCAAACTTCTGAAAACCTAAAGCATGGAAATTATCATAAAGTTGATAATAAGCTTTAGTTCTTAATATCAGAAGTGTCTTAACCAAAGGGGAATGCACACACATGTGTGTTCCCCACTTCTAAGTGGTGCATAGCCCGTGGACAATAAGACCAAACATTTGTTTTGAGGAAACATTTTAAAACAATACCGAAAGTATAATAAATACTTAATAAACCGTTTTTATTCCCTCTTAGTGTATGTTGGTAAGCGAGGACCCATTTGGATCTTTTGATGTCTTTTTATTCAAAGTATTATATCATCAAAATATATATTGTCGGAAACCCAACCTATATTATTATTACCTAATGAGAATCAATTGAATTAATCCTTATATGTTTTAATCACACGGCGGAGAATCGGAGATACATTGTAAATGATATGGACTAATCATAAGAAATAACTCTGACACAAGGGTTATAAGAATGAGAGATGCTTCGAATTTGTGATCATCACAAGAAATAATATCCTCCATATATCTCTACCTACTTAGAATCTTAGATTATAATTTGATCAAGTTGTTTCCACACATATTATTATATACCATCGACATGAAAATCCTTCTTGTTACTAAGATTGTTGCACTATACATGTGAGAAAATCGACCATCGTCAACCATACCAAACAAGAAAGACATGTGCAACGAGTTGGTGTATATTGACTTTATGCGTCTCCACTTGCATGGTATTAATGACACTCTTAAATCTTAACATTGTGAATTATTGATTGTGCAGCAATTTGGAGGACAAAACAGTAACATTCGTAGATGAATGCAAGTTGTATATGTACCTCTACGGGTGGTAGGAGGCGTGAGTTATCATATTATGTGTTTAGAACCTGAAAGAGTATAGTGATGTAAAAAAAGGTTTTCTGATTCGTAGATACAAAAACTTGTCTCCGTAGATACAAAATCATTTCACAACTCACTCAACCAACTCTAACTAATTCTAACAACGTCTAAGCTAACCAACTGAGTACAACACTACTCATAAACTCCACAGAAAAATCAAGCTTATGCTTGAACTTAAAAACCCAATTTACAACGCACACATTCTTCTCAGCTGATAAGAGACTCAATATACCAAGGTCTGTTTTGTTCAAGAGTCTTTAGCTCCACATCAATGGCATTTTTCCATATGGAAAGATGTCATATATAGTCTGCTTAAAAGTTATGTGTTCTCTAGGATAAAGATAAAACAAAGGATAAAGAACTGAAGAGCAAGGAGAGAGAAGCAGATGATGATGCTGCCGTTTACTCCTCGTAGTCTAGCCAATCTATCCTGTTACAACAACCAAGTATGTAGGTCTAATTGAAAAGCCCATCGAAGATCCACTTACGTTGTAACATAGTCAACCTAGTCCAAGCCTAGAACTAAGAAGCCCAACTCTAACAATATTGATATGTTTCTAAATGATCTGTCATCTGATACTGGCCATTGTCCACACTTCTTTGCTCTTCAATGGTGGTTGGTTTTGGTTGCTGGAATATGTAAAGTATTGAGGAACAAAATGCAAAAGACAATCTCAAGATAGTAAAATCGAAATTTTACTGCAATTAGCAGGGAAATCTCCCAACAACCAGAATTCAAAGCAATGCCTTAGAGGCAGGGGAAAACAATGACAAAGGAATGAAAATAACAAAGAAGCAGAGGAACACAAAAGAGTTCCCAAATCCGAATGATAATAAGAATCAAAAGGAGATCTTGTTTTATTCTTCAAACACCGGAACCACTCTCTTCAAACTCTTTACTGGTTCCGATCCGAGTCTTTTTTTCTCTTTTCTTTAATCCTCCACAGCAAGAGGAACAGCCTGAGCCTATATAAGACACAAAGAAACAGTAGAGATACCGCGTTAGAAGACCAACAAAAGTACCATTCTTTGGAAACTAGAAGTGTTGAAGAATGCATACCAATGGGCGGTACTTCAATGCATAGAACATTTCAAGGTAACGGCGGGCCTCAAGACGGTCAAGGTTCGAAACATGCTTCCAGAATCCATACACACCAGTCAATGTCAGGAGCCTCTGTGAGTATATCTGCCAGGTGTATCTGCAATGCCAACAAAAGATGAGTAAACCTAAACATGAGAATCTAAATGAACTAAAAAAAGAGTGGTGAGTTACTTCTCCTCGATCCTCTGCAGCCCTCCTTGTGAGATCTCATCCCAGTGAGATGGATCTTCCTTACACTTGGTGAAGAAATCAGCAAGAGTATCAGCAGCCTGATCACCGTGGTACGGGTCAATGTGGAAACCTGATTTGCCGTGCACAATGATCTCAGCAGGACCACCTTTGCATGTGGCAAAAGTCGGTAGCCCACAGGTCATTGCCTCCACAACAGTCAACCCAAAGGCTTCATACAATGCAGGTTGCACAAACGCACCCTTGGTGTCACAGATGTACCTGTACAGCTCACCGTTCCTAACCCGGTTCATCTGGGAGGAGATCCATCTGAACTGACCGTTGAGCTTGTATTCCTCAATGAGATCATACATTTTCTTCATCTCAGCCTTCTCTTCGTTGTCCTTTGATTCTTTCCTCCTGTCTCCTCCCACAACCACCAAGTTAGCTAGCTCACGTAGGCGGGTGTTCTTCCCGTACCACTCAACAAGACCTGACAAGTTCTTGACACGGTCAAGCCTAGCCATGGTGAAGAGGATTGGCTTCTTTTTGTCCTTGAGCACACATCTGTTTCACAAGAGAAGCAAAAAGATTTGAGAAAAACAATCAAAAACGCTAAAGATAGAACATAAAAAGTTATAAAAAGCTTACAGGTGCTCTTCGTTCTCAACATCGCTGTAGAGGAGCTCTTCGATCTCAGAGTGGAATTTAGTCAATCTACGCTTCTCCTCTGTGTAAGGGAAGTAGATGCTCATATCAGCACCAGGGGAGACAATGTTGAACTTGGGATCAAACACATCAATCCCGTGAACAACTCGGTACAATCCAGGAAGAGTAAAGGCTGTGTGACTCTCATACTGTCCAACAGTCTCTTTGCTGCAAAATGAGTAAACAAGACAACTCTTATAACGAAACCACTTCTCTGAAACTAATCATTATATATATATATATATATATATATGTTTACTTCAATTAATCTCTTTACCTTCCAGCAATTTCTTGGAATGTACTGGTGATGATGAAATCAGTGTGGTTCATTGCGAAAATATCCGCAGTAAACTGGCATGAGAAATGGTACTTCTCGTCAAGCGACTTCCAGTAGATATCAGAATCTGGGTACTTAGTCTTCTCCAGCGCGTGAGCAATGGTACACTATAAAAGAATCATTCACAAAGCATTATTATCTTGACCACCTGACTTTATTTCATTAGATAGTTATGAAATATTAAATTCAAGAAACCAAACCTGAGTAACACCAAGTTTGTGTGCCAATAAAGAGGCAACAAGGTTTCCATCACTGTAGTTACCAATGATAAGGTCAGGCTTTCCATTCAATTCTTTTGATAACTCAACCGCAGCATCCTGATATGGCAAGAAAAGTTCAGGTTTAGTCTAAAAGTGGCAAACAGAACACAGTTTTAGAAGAAGAGGATGAGTGTAGTTCACCTCAGCGTAAGTCTCTAGATATGGCCAGACTTCAAATCTTGAGATCCATTTGCGAACAATACCCTTCTCTGTTCTGAAGGGCACACGAAGAATATCACAGTACTCAGAATCATAAACTCTCTCGAGTCGTTCACCACATGTGGTTCCAACAGCATCAGGAAGCAGTCGAGTGAGCTGCAGCATAACCAAAACACACGGTTAGATTTTACACATCCGCAAGAATCCAAGGTTGGAGTAAAATAACTCAGCGCTTACAATGAGAATTCGTGGAGTAATGTCGAGTCCTTGTTGCTTAATACGTTGGAGCATCTCTACCTCAAGGGCACGTACTTGATCAAGAATGTAAACAACCTGCAATATCAAAAAAAATTAGCTACTCTTTGACAGAACAAGAAGTGTACATCTCTATTAGACTACTAGAAGAAGAAGAAGAAGAAGAGACTGGTTCTAACCTGACCACCAGTGTCAGGGTAACCAAGAACATTGTCTTGAGCAAAGTAACCATGAGGAGAGAGGATCACGACGTTAAACACCATTGGGACTCTTCCAAGAAAAGTCTCAAGAGTGCAAGGGTCAGGCGCCTCAAGAAGGTCCAAAAGAAGACGGATCATGTCAAGGACACGCTCAGCATTGTTACCCCATCCCCTCTCGAGACCAATCTCCTCAAACTTGGCCTCAAACTCTTCATACGGTGTTTCAGGCTTAAGCTCTGCCAGGTACTCCTCTGCTTTCCTCAAGACGTGTTGCAGAGTGTTGAGGTTTTGGATCTTCTCGCTCAACATTAAATTCTACAAAACAAAGCACATATCTTTCAAACACAGATTCTTGGTTTAATGGGAGAGAGAGAGAGATTTAGATCAATACCTTGCCCTGGTGGCTGTGGAGACGAAGGAACTTAAGCAATGGAAGCAAGCTCTCCTTGTCATGAAAGAGCTTAGCTGAGAGATGACGGTTAAGGAACTCAACACCATCTCCAATGTACTTGTGGAGCGTTGGACGAGGTACAGACGCATTGAATGGCTCGAAATCAAGCTCAAGAGTAAAATCACCATTCTTACTGCAAATTCAAAATGACATTGTTGAGATAAACAGAGAGGTAGCAAAAAAAAACAGAACTTTATAAGTTAAGGAATGGTTAACATACACTCCATCAACGAGTTCTTCTTTGAAATGAAGAAACTCAGCAGGTTGAAGCTCCTCAACGACAAGAGCATGGAGATCGACTCTCAAGTATTCCCAAACACCAGGCCTTGGCCTCACAGCAAGAGCAACCCATGGCGGCAACACTATTGCTTCCTGTTTTTTTTTTCACCCAAACCAAAAAGATCAAAACTTTTTCCATATAAAAATCAAAACTTTGCACTACCCATTTGAAGATTTGAGTTTTGAAATGTACCTGAGTGGATTTAAGAAGGTCAAAGAAAGCACCACCTTCAAGTTTCTTCTGGGTTTCTTCAGGCAAAGCCTCAAATTCAGCAATGATCTGGTTTTGTTGCAAGATACCTTTACCTTTGGCTTCAACCCTAAAATAAAGTAAAAAAAAAAAAAACATGTGAAGTGGATCAAACTTTTATTTATCTTTAACCATAAACTGAAAAGCCCATTGAAAAGGGTGTCTAAAGAATGAAACAAACCTGGAAAGCAAGGCAAGGACTTCGTTCTTCTCAGAAACAAGCGTTTCATTCAAACGCTCACGTTGGCTGTGGACGCGCGTTATCATACGTTCAGCGTTTGCCATTGATCAGACGCAGAAACAGTGAAAAGTGTTTTTTTTTTGTAAACTGCAGAGAGAGAAATAAAAATCAGAGATTGTAATGATTTGATGAAAGAAAATAAAATGAAGTGTTTTGTGTTTTCCACATTCACATCATATATATAAAGAAAAAGAGAAATATGAATTAGATATTATATATACAACGATGGTCAAAGATATTATAACTAAAAGTCAAGAAACTGGTTTCAAAGCATGACTCATTTAGCCTTACAGAGTCCAAGATTATTACGAAAACAAGCCTAGAAGAAGGTTTATTAATATTCAACTACTTGACCATCTCTACACGTACACATGGCGAAACCAGAATTCGTTTCATGGTTTTTGGTTCCTAAGTTCGATTATAGATTGATCATTAAATAAATGTTTTGAGCCGACATCGAATTTGACGTTATAGAAAAATTGAAAATGATGTTTTAAGAACAATCTTATCCATAAAAAAAAATTCATAAGTTTTCGTTAAACATTTTGTATCCTCCACCATCCATTGTAAAAAAGCAATGGTGTGTGGGATTACGAATCTTTTTACAAAACATCTTTGTCAAAAACTTAAATCCAAGCGTGACTCATATAAAAAAGAAAGTGGATGTAGACATGTATAATATAAAGACAAATATAAGAATCCTGGTACACGTCATACAAATACATTAGAAGAAAATTATTGTAATTTAGTTTCTTGAACAGTCAAGTGTCTCTATAGTGGATTCCATATTTGGAGTTTTTTCTTTTCCAAGAAAATGATTCATAATGCAAAAGAATTTTCCGAAAATGTTAATTAGTATTTTTTTTATTAAATGTTGGACGATGATATTCTCTTTTTTATTTTGCAACACAGCTGGAAAATTCTCTATGAGAAAATTCCTCTAAGAAAATAAAATTAAATTTTAAAAAGCGAGAAAATAGAATATAAAGCACGACTGATTCTTTTATAATATAAAAGAGTTTTGGTGTTTTTTTCCTAACCAGAGATTTTTCAGGCAAGAATTTTCTAAAAGATGTTGTTTGATTCATCTTCTTTTTTTTCAGAAAAATAAACCAAGAACAAAGCAAATCTAGCTACCACTAGAGCTAAAGCATGACTAAAGTAAAATGCAATAGACAAACTTCTAAAACAAAAACAAAAATTAAAGAGAATGGGAAGAAGAAGAGAACCTGGAGTAGTAGAGAGAAGTGGTTTTGAGTGAGAGCTATGAAGGTTGACGTTCGATATGTTTCAGCTTTATAGGGAGAGGATTCTTAAAGCTTGAATGCAAATTTTGGTAAGTTGATTAAAAAATAAGACGAATCATTACTTCCTCTGTTTCCTTTTACGTTTCATTTCTTGGGCTCCAAACCCAGCAAAAAAAACTACTACTAGAAGTCTAGAAGATAAAATGGATTTTTAACACTCCAAGGTAAAGGACATTTTAGGAAATGAAGAAAGTTCTGGAATGGTGTAATTTTCCTTTTAAAATGTATAATCACGAATATTTTTCTCCTTAAATAGAATTAATATCGGATTATATTACTGATCTTTGGATTAACAAGAACAAGACATTTACATAATTGAGAGATCTTATCTATCTTTATAATACTTGACAAACAAGAAAAATTAATTATCACAATAAGAATTTTGTTTTTTGAAGTGTGCCAAACAATCCAAACATTTTTAAACTTAATAGATTATACGTTTGACTATATGGAAATTTGTTTGAAATAATAAATGGAAACATTGTAATAATTTTTTTTGTTGAAAATTTTCCATTAAAGATGATAAAGTGAATTATTAAAAGTATTAGCTTATATTTAATTATGAATAAATGCAAAAAAAAAATTATTAGCTTGTTCTCATATAATGCAATAAAAAGTCTTGAGTAGTTATTTATTTCTAATTTAAATTGACTTAAATTACATTAATTTTTTCAACCAAAAATATTAATTTTTATAATTTATAAATGATGTGTTGTCTTTTTTTTTAAAACAATTTTTTATAAGAAACTTCTAAACATTTGACAAATAAGCTGTAAATATATCCCGTGTTTCCTTTTCAAAATTTTTTCTACCTATAGATATTTTACCAAGGAAAATAATTAATTTCAGCTATGTTACAGTTTTTTTTCCTTCTTTATTCCAATTATTAATGTACCCTATTTTTTGTTCTTTTTCATATCATAGAAATTAATATAACTCTATTAGCAATCTTTGATAAAATGATGGAAATGTATATTAGAAAAATGGATGGTTGAGGTAAATCATATAAGCAAAACGATAACAACTCATCATCTAAACTCATGCATATTGCATAATAATAAAACTGATGTGTGTGCAGTGAACATAGAGTACAATATCACGAAGATGGACGTGACACTGACATCGATCACTCTCCAATACAAATACACAACTTGACTATAAGGTAGCATTGCCGAAAGCTAGCATCATCATACATTTTGCCTAAGTATTTTACAGGATCAAGTGGGACTGATAGATCCACGAAGATTGGTCCGTCTCTAACATTTTTAAGTGCCCCTGAACAATTTACGATAAGCCAAAAATAAAAGAAAAAAAAATTACGATTGATTAATGTTAGTAAGCCTTATGTCTGATGAATGATATATAACTTATTCATGTGATTACACAAATTTTCTAGCATTTTTATAAGTTATATATATATAATATATTTAAGTATATTGTTATCATATATGTTCAATGAAATGATTTTTTTTTTTTTTGGGCAACCGTTCAATGAAATGATTTATGTATAAGTATAACTAACAATTAAAAGTCACTTACCTACTAAATTAGTTTTTTCTTTAGTTAAATATAGACTATATGGTTATTCAATGAAATGGTCTATTCAAGTGTAGTCTTTTATGCGATCAATCATCACTTTGCTTACTTTTTACAATTCATATCTATTTAACAATGTTTTTCACCAGCACCATTATTGTGTTCCGGTTTTAATTGATGGTTTAGACTTTAGATAATGTAGTTTCGTGAATTATGCAAAAAAAAAAAAGAAAAAAAAAATTCAGTCGCCATTTGTGGAAAAAATATTCCGTTTATAGTTTGTCATCCAAATTTAATCGGATGTTCCAGAAGAGAGTTATTATGGTTTGTCATCCATTTGCTAAGTTATTATTTTATAATATATAGTATAAAATAAATAATTTGATTGTGATGAAAAAAATAAAATTGTAAAGGGTTTGTCCATACCGCCACCACGTGTCGGAGTACAAGAAGGGTTTCACGTGGAACGACGGTATTAGTGAATCTAGGAGCTACACCAACAACAACAAAACAGGAGGCCAGGACGAAAGCTCTTGTAGCAATATTGGTTGATTGTGACGTGGCTTTCCACCGACTTTAGATAATGAAATAACAAAGTTGTGTAATCATTTTGTATTTAGGATAAGGATTTAGGAGCTAAGTATCCAATTACAATTTTGATTAATTCATCAGTTTCGTACGTTAAAAGTAATATTTTTGGTCCACTAAACACAGTCCACTGTTATTTTTCTGTGGGGTGGTTTTTGACTTTTTGAGGTGTAGGTGAAAGCGGTATTTTAATTCTCAGTTTATTGTTTTTGTTATTGTGATTTAATAATGGTTGCTGACATTTACAAACAAAAAAAAAAAAAAAAAAAAAAATGGTTGTGAGTTTAGAGGAAGTGGAATGGGGTAGATAGATAATTTTTTTGTTTCTCTCTAACTTGCTACCATCATAACACCTTTCATCATTTAACATTTAACGTTTGTTTCACTTTCTAATTTTGTTTCAAATCTATACAGTACTTGTTCATCTCTTTCTTAACATATTGCATTAACTATTGAATCATAATGACATCCGAGACTATTTTGCCTAAATACCAATTAGCAATAGAGTTTCCCACCCAACCCTCATCCATATTAAAGCAATACTCATTATGTTTTGATGAATGTAACGAGAAAGAAGCTTTTGTTGTGTGGGCCTGTCTGTGTAAATGCATAATGTAAGTTAGTCAATAGATTTTACAGTAGTAATCTTTCAAAATCAATACTACTAACTAATATTTAGTTTGTTGAACAACATATATTCTTAACTAACCAAGTTTTTTTCTGTGTTACGGAAAGTGCAAGGTGTCTAAAAGCTTTTTAAACAAGGATTTTTTTGGTGATGAGTTGTTTTTTTTTGTGTGGAGTAAACTAGGTAAATGGTAAGAAATGAAGAATTATTCAATTTAATAAGAATTATCAAAACTTTTATTTGGCCATTTCTTTTAGGACAACAAAAGAATGTCTCTATGAAATAAATATTTTTATTTTTATTTTGTTGAAAATACGAAATAATATACTTAATTTGTTTTGCAATTTCACATAAATTAAGAAAACATATTAAATTATCTTTACAGTTTACACCAAATTTTGTATTGAAATGTTTTTGGGTGGCTGGAACCATTTGTTTTTTTTTTTTTTTCTAACCATCTTCTTTTTTTGAAAATGTGAAGTTTCTTTTTGATTTTTAGGTAGTAGTCAAACGTTACATGATTTCCATTAGGTCTGCCTAATTTCTGGAATTGAAGTTCCATCTTCTGATACAGAATCAGGCAACAACAAAATATTGTTAAAGTGTTTTGCTATATTCAATCATCCATCATTTTCTCTAACAAACCACGAAATTTGATATCCATCACGTATTCACGTTACTTTTCTTAAAAATGGAGGTTCGCATTTTTCTGTTCATTGAAAGACGCAAATATGACACTGCATATGATAACATCTAGGAAATTTTATACTCCAATTCGTCAGAGACAAATCCATGTGTTTTCCCCCTCACTTTACGTGTGGTTTATGATTTGATATGTTTTTCTAGCATTTTACAAAAGTTATGAGAATCATCTTCATACTACACCTGGTTTTCAACTTTTTTATTTATGTTTCTACATGATAGATAGGTTCAGCTGGAAATATTTTCCTCGAACTAAGACTTGAGAAAATAATGATACTACTTTAGTTTCAGCTTTCAAGTGTCCTTCTAGTGTTTCTCTATATTAAGGAAAATTTTTAGTATAATCTGAAATAATAATAGGGTCTGAATTAGGAATTTGTCTCTTAAGGAACAGAGAAGACAAATAATGATGTTCTGTAACATCATTCACATCACACAGTTCTATATGTTATTCAAAAGACAAATCATCTGGTCTGATTTATTTTGATTATTTAGGCAATGCGAGGATGGTGTGACTTGTGAGTGAACCCTTGAAAGATCTCGTTACGATTTGTAACTTGTTTGGCTGCTCAACACCAATTTGAATACTACTGTAGACTGTAGTTTTAGAACAAATGAAATGGCCAGGCCAGCAACATCTCTTACCAGACCGCAAAACGCAAACGCGTATGTGCAGTTGCGACTGGTATCGACTACAGGTGATAAAGAATCGATTTATTTTTAGAAACAGACGAGAGCTTACAAGATGGATTTAAAAACAAACCGATATTTACATCAGACCACAAACCAAAATTAAAGAGCCTAATATAAGTTTCCGACTATCGCAAGTTTCTCTCCATAAACATGAAATTTCATCTTTCTCTCTGCAAGACTGCAAACTCAAACTTCTCAGCTATTTTAGTATTTGCTCCTCTTAATAGTTCTATTCTCATTTGACAGGTCGTCACCGTGAAGTCTCAAATACATGGCACTGCGAATCTCTCTAATAGTCGCTTCTCCATGTTTTTGAACCGTAATACCCAAATGTCCAGAAGACATCAAGTATGGTGAAGGCAAAGTATGTTCTTGTTGGAAATGGACGGTTGAGAGAGCTTCAATGGCAGATTGCTTCCCCGTACGCTACCCATTGTTTGAAGCTATCTGGGAAATCATCGCGAATCTTTGTGTGTACAGATTGTTCGGTTCCCATAGGTTCTTTTCCCTGCCAAAGAAAATAAATCCGGTTTAAGTTTCAATTGAAGTAACCAAATCACAGTATATGCCCCAAAATAATCAAACCATCATATAAAATCAGAGCGCTGAAATTACTTCACCCGAATTTTTTTTCTATTAGCTAATATTGGCCAGACTCTAACCATTTCATATATCAATTTAACGTTTTAAGCCAGAGACTACATGCTTTGTAATAGAAGAGAGTACGAAAATCCGTTTATTTGTGACAGGTTCAGCTACTAGATATCCTCTGCTCGTTGAATCCTATTATAGCATCTACCTCCAATCTGAACTCATTACGACTAACTTCCGTGATTCAAGGTTTAGCCAATGGTTCATCCAGGTTTCAGGGAAGATATATAATATGGAAAAATATACGAGCTAGATGGCAGAAAGTATATCATGCATGTTTATTCAAGTAACACCAACTCTCACTGTAAAAAACTTGCTAGGGAGATATGCAAACTAGAATATGGAAAACTGACCTTCCTGCTGCTTGATCCATTCTCACTCATAGCTGGCGTCGGTTGTTTTGCTTCAGTAATGATATTTTCTGATGAAGACGTCTCGACGGTTGAATATGCTGTAAGCGCTGACGGCCTGCCAAGAGAACGCAATGTGAATTGCGTGACCTTATACGTAGTAAACTTGACTAAACCATGTTGATCATTCATGAGGAATATGCTATCATTGTTATATTAGTCATCAATGGGGAAAACCCTATGCAGATGGATATTTACCAATTTTAGTTTTAACATTTTTGGACATCTTTCAGCTGTGTTTTTAGATAGATGGATGAGAAAATGCTATAGATGTAGAACTTTTATACTTCTGTGGAATGGGATCTGGTTCCCCTATTGACTGCTTAAAATCGTAAACTGATGTCTTTAGTGCACAGTAATTTTACCTGGACAATTGATCGTTCTCACATAGATTTTCCGACGAAGAAAGCCACTCAATATCAACGAAATTGGAGACACTAGACATATCTTCTTGCTCGGACAAATAATTGGAGCTACTACCATTATGTTGAACCTTTTGGGCATCTCCAAAAAAATATGTGCTAGGCATTGAAGGAGTACACCTACAAAGATATTACAGCTAAATCAAGACCAACAAGAGAGACAAGTGTTACTATGTACTAGCACACACACAGTCTTAGCTACATGAAGCATAAAGACAACCACTTCATGAATATATGAGCTATCATGGGTAGAACTCAGAATCACAATAGAGCTGCAGCCAGCAAAATTATAATGCATACATAGCATGGACACTAAAGCTAAATGTACCAGCAGTACATATTTTATCTAGCTATAGTGAAGAAAAATGTAGGAAAGATTTAAACAAACCTCGATAATGTTACATCACCGGCAGCTGGCATATCTGGTGATGACTCTGAAATTATATGAGTCACTTGGTGTGACGACACAAAGCCTTTATGTGATATGCTTTCACTCTTTCTACTCATTGCGGACATCGGAGTGTGACTTTCATGGAGAATATTCCCATCTGATAAGCACCTCTTCACAAGAAACCTGGAAACATAGTATTAAGAGCTATGATCATAGATGTGGCGAAACAAAGTCTATTATATTTGTGCACTTTTAGACGAAGGCTAATAAAGATGAAAATTTTACATACCAAAAAAGACAGCAAATTCTTAAACATGTAGAGCGTACAGATCAAGGTACAGTTCGATGCAATTAAGAAACCAATCCTAGTTTTTCATCAATAACAAATGCCCGTACCAACTTATGTCTAAATCATATGATAAGGGTCACAATAGTTTTGCGGGATCTAAATTGGAAGTTATGGTGGAGATATATCATTCCAGTAAACGGACAATCATCAAAAATTGTCTTAAGGAGAAAATGGAACCACTAAAACCTCTCTACCTACATGGCAGTAGCAATTTTATAAATAGGAGAATATCTCAAATTCAAGTTTGCAGTCACAGAACCCTACCTTTCATCTTCCCCCATGCTTATCTCTCCACTTTGTCCATTAGAGTGGGAATCTGAACGCAACTCCCAAACCGCTTGCCTCCCTTGTTCAGGCCGGAAAGTACCAAGAAATCTGCATACAGGAATCCACAAAGGCCCAAAGAATTTCTGTAAGTCTCTGGGAGATTAACGTGAAACGTGGATATATACGAGAGAGTGAAAGAGACAAGCTTACATATTAATGGCATCTTGTTTATCCGCATCCATATATGCGTTATTGTAATAACGTTGCAGAGTCCTCAAGAACTCTTGTGACTGGGTTGCTGCCTTCCACTGGCCTCGCCTCTCACTAAAAACCTATTGCACACCAGATTTTCTAAGAATCAACAAAGTGTATCTCAACAATAATGAACATAATTTCAACTTGATTCGGCTGCAGAAGATCGAAACATCATAATTTAGAGCAGAACAATGGGACAGATTACAAAAGGAATTTTAACTGAAGTCCAAAACCCTTCGGCGAAAGTAAGATAATGAGGGCTCAATTGCGATTGAGATATAACATAGATGACATAGCAAGGGTCCCTTGTAATTCTTGTACATCACAGACTAAGCTCAGAAATCAGACCAGCTTTTCTATAGACCAATATCATCCATAATTCCAAACGTTTCATGAGGAAAAAAAACATTTTAATATTATGTACATGCTGCTTCTAACTCAAGAATCATATCATAATAATAATATCAGCTGAAAAGCTACAGATAGGTTCAAATAAGAGATGGTGGATCAGCATGCATGAAGGATTACTGATATTATACCGAGAAACAAGGATGCACAGATGAAACTAGATTTTTTATGAGCTTGCATTTATATTTAAAAGGTAACAGCTGTTTTTTCTATTGTGAATAATAAATTCCTTTGACGAGAAAAGGGATGTACTTCATCTCATGGAGCCAGTCATGAATCATTCCAACCAGAGACTATACGGAATCTATTTTGTACATTAACAACCCAGTATTTAGTATCAACTAACTGTCTGTAGCAGAAGACTTAATATGGACAGTTACATATGAACATGAACAAAATCACTCTGATGTTATGTCAGAACTTATACGAATAAAGTAAAAATAGAAATACCTTATTGTGGGCTGCAGATCCGCCATATTGATAAGCTAGTGTGTCTCCCATCATCTCGTATAACCCCATTAAAGTACTAGACAAAGGATCATCAAGTTCTATAGTTGGAGAATCTCTAATTCCTAAAGCATGAAGCTGTTGCCCTAGAGCAGCCCAACCATATGCATATTGGGCAACATTTGTACGATCAAGGCAATCTATGCAGTTGGTCCTCAGCACTCCCCTCTGGAGCCTGCTAGGCTTGATATCATAATCGCCATTTGTAGCATTCTTTCTTGGGCAAAAATTCTTCTCTAAGGAATCATATTCCCCACTATCATCATCAGAACTATTATGTGGAGACATATCGGCGCTGCAATTTTAAGACATAAGTACTGTAAGTGTTTACTCTATTGCTGCAGGAAATTAACATTTCTAATAGAAATATTTCAATGACATCATTTTCCACCAAGAAATGGCTATTACCCATTTTCAAAGAGTAAAACAAATAATGGATAGTTGGTGACAATTAACAAGTTATCCACATTTGCAGGAAGATAACCAGGAGAATTATTCCATTAACTACTTTGACAAGATTCAGCTGAAAAGCCACAGCAACATATAAATCGGAGAATAATTTATATGATGAACAAGTACGTTACAGGAACTCAAGCAAAAAGGCTTACTCAGAAGAAGACAAGCTCATATAACCCTCAAGCTTCATTGCTGGTGTAAGTTGATGATAAAAGAAACCTGTCAGCATCAAAGCACAAGCAGCTACTTTTCCAAGAAGTGTCAACACATTTTCTGTTTTGCTGAAAGAAAAAAAAGAAAGAAGGAATAGAGAAAACTGGTTTATATAAAAAAAAAATGCATTGATAGATATTCATTATCTGAAGCAGCTGGATCGCAAATTAAAAAGATACCTGTGAAAATGTTTGTGCAAGTCCCAGTGGAGAAATTTAAGCCGATTTTCTTCTGGCAGATCTTTGTTTATAAAGTCAATTGCATTAGCAAACTCTGCCCGGAGAATCGACTCCCTGGGTTTCCTCTCTTTGGTCTATTGATTGTCAAAAGTAACAGGAGACATCAGTAAAAGCTTGAGGTGCGAGAGCATCAAAAATATAATGAACACACAATAGTTTGTTTCATTAAAAGTATAACTAGATTAAGGTGTAAGAAGATGCATCACTTGCCAGTACAAAAAGTACCCAGCGAAGTGATGATTTCGGCGTGATAGATGATTAGGCAACTCACCTTGATCAAGTTCAGAATAATGATGGGGTTTCCATATCGCTCCACAAGGTTTTCAAAGTGAAGTCTAGTTGCCTCATAGTTCAGGTCCTTTTTCGACACTGGAATTGGCATTGAAGTTGAGGTGTTCAAACACAAAGAAAAGAGATGGAGGGAGAGAGGTGACCAGGCAGTATTAGTATAAATAACACTTACATACTATATCAGGCTTAACTTTCATCCTTGAGGTCTCCTGTGACCAGAAAAGAGGGATTGAACCACGATTCTGCACAACAGAACTTATTTGCATGGGACGGTCTACAGGAACGTCCTCCGACACTATCTGTTCTGTTTCCACATCATTAGCAACATTGCCACTTTCGTTTATTCCTCGTTTCAAGTACCTAAAAGCAAAAGCGGGGTTTAGGAGAAACGAAGCATAATAACTAACTGAAATATAGATGCCTAATTAAAATCTCAATGTTGGAAGAACCCTGCAGATGGACATATATTGCACAACTCTAGCGCATGTATTCTTATGTGATTAACAATGTCGGCTTTATTTGCAATTATTTCATGTTACTGCTAAAGGCTAGAATACAGAACGAGTTATAATAGACATGTTACCACAGAAATGGAGTGATGAAACTGATACCTGGTTCCAGCATTATGGCGGGAACGTCTAGCAATAACAGTGAGTTTGAAATTCCGTCCAGCTTCAGAGAGTGTTATCTACATGCACAATAAAACAAGGTTCAGCATCCATAGCATCCATAAATTTAAACAGTACTGTGAGACTATCCAGGTATTTGAGAATAAAGATACAAGAGTATCATAGCTGTATCTGAAATAACACGACCAAGAATATTAAAATTGATACATAGCTATTAAATTTTGCATGTGAGACAAAAACCTTCTTTCCAGACCTTTGGGCAAGACAAGACATGATTTAGGGATGCAAAATAGTTAACCCGAAGAAAATGATACACAAATAAAATGACTATTGCTGTGAGGAAAGAAGAAAAATATTTGTACTTGAATTTGGGGAAACTTTCTTTTCTCTGGTAGTAAGTGCAGAAAAACATACAATTCTCACCTGCTTAAAAAAACCATACACCAATGCTACTGTCCACAGGGTATTCCGAAGATGATGTCGGGTCCCCCGAGTCAAGAATTCGTTCCACACAAACATTTTCTTATAGAGAGAACATCCACTCTCATGGTCGCATATATTCTTCTGGAAACTTCGCATTACATTATACGAATAGCTGAAAAAGAAGTCTTTTGTAAGGTCTACCATACACAGGAGTCTCTTGTACCTGTATATAAACAAGTAGGAAACACCAGATAGAGAAATGCAAGGGTTAAATGACTTCAGCTTATAAAATGGGTGGAAGGGAATGTGCACTCTCTCCTTTCACCAAACAGAACTCTCTTTAGCACTGGGATTGAAATAAACACAAAAAAAAAAAAAACGCATAATGTAGCAGAAGATAGATTAACATACCTGTTCTCGTCTCTTGAATTTGCATAGTTGGTAAGAACGCTAGAATTTTGCAATGCAATTGTCTCACTCTTTGACACTTCATAAACAACGTGACCACAGATTTCACCAATCTCTCTTCTTTCAGTTATAAGCAGCATGTAGTATGGTCCCAAAAACTTAATGAACCCTGAGAGCACATAAACGGCGTGAGAACAAAGCTGGAAAGTGAAACCATCTACGGATCTACCCTTCGGTAAACATAACTTGCGACACACAAAAAAAAAAAAAAAAACACATACCAATAATTCCATAACAAACAGTAACAAGTTTCAGTCCACCCGTGGCCTTGTTCCCTTCGTGTATCCGTTTAAGCAACTCATAGCATTCTTTTTTAGAATAAGCAGTGGAATCCTCTCTGAGATTAAGCTCAGAAGCATCTAGCCGGTCTATCTTTAGTATTCTATACACTCCACTACCATTCCAACCAATCATGTAGAAATTCTGAAACAAAAAAATCATGTTAGTGACAGTCCATGATGAAGCTCGTTACAAACATCTATAGGCACGAAAGCAGATCTCAATAGCTGATTGAGAATAGTTCAAAGTGGCTAATCGTGGATCATTTACCGATTGAGTCTCGAAGAGTTTGAATTCTTGCATACAGCCAAGAAGAGCAGATGATACAGATGAGGCTGAGCCTCCGTTCTCCATTGACGGCGATGAGGTCATATATACCTGATTTCTCAGTTTTTTTTTTTTTTTTTTAATAAATTAGATCTACGCCCAAGCGGCTGGGCTCAGAGAAATATATCGGCGGAGCATTCACCAATATCCAAAATCCAAGAGTAGAAATGCCGAATTCACACGCAAACCAAAATCAAAAGATACTCTAAAACCTTGATTGACCACGTCTCCAAAGAGCCGACGGTCGTTGATTCCAAGCAACAACAAGACGAACGAGTCTATTGTATTGAGATTCGCACCGTGGTGGACTTGGTTGCGCAAAACAATCGAAGCAACCCTCAGAACCGACGCACACAGATAGAGAGAGATTCTCTAAATCTCTAGTGATTTATTGTGCTGCTGCTCTGGAATCGAGAAGAACAAATGCGAATTGGAAAAAAATAGACCCCGATCACGGAGATCACAAACAAACTCCCAAAGCTCAAATCAAACGAAAGAAGGAAGCTCAGATGAAACAGAAGATGATTAAGATAATTTCAATAAGAGGAGAAGTTTTATTACGACGAAGAAGAAGAAGAGAGGGGTTTATGATGTAGAGAGAGAGAGAGAGAAATAAGAGTTTTCTCAGCTGTTTTCTTTGTTTGTGTCGAGAGAAAGGAGAAGAAGATTGGATCGGGGAAGAGAGAGAGAGAGAGAAGACGACGCAAATCACCACAATTTTCTCTATTTTTTTAATTTTTATTTTTTTATTAAAAAAAAAGGAAAAAACTGAGATCTTTTTATTTGTTTTGGTTTAAAAAAAAGGGGAGCCCGTGACGATGCTTATATAAACTCACAGCTGTCTGGACTCGAATGGAATAGTTGCACTTTCGATGAGTTATTACTTACTTTAATTTTTTTTCAATTCACACAATTCCTTTTATTTTATTAAAAACTTATTAAAAACAATTATAATCATGAATGAGTCATTCTAACCAAACTTTTTTTTTTTTGTTCTTCTTTGAAATATCAGGAGGTGAATAAATCAATGTTTGAATATCGGACGGAGATGGTGATGTCAACAAACAAACATAAGAAAATAAAATAAAATAAAAGAAATATCGTGGTACAATGAAAAAAAATCAAACCAAATGCAATGGAAAGAAAAATACTTATGCTCACTTCTACCGTCAACCCTTTTGTTCACTTCTTTTTTTCAGACAGTCACAATTTTTTATACATTATTTCATTTAAAAAATAAATTAAAATTAAATTAAAAATTAAAATAAATTAAGAAAACAAATTATGTATACTTTTAATAAAGAAAAGTTAAATATTATTTTAATTTAGATTTTACAATTATAACAAAATCATGTGTCAGTTTCTGTTTACAAATACGGTGATTAGGGTTTAGATTTTATAATTAAAACGAAAATATATACCGGTTTGGAGTTTACAAATAAAGTGGTTAAGGTTTAGATTTTATAGTTAAAACGAAATTATATATCGGTTTGAGTTTACAAATGAGATTGTTAGGGTTTATATTTTACAATTAGAACGAAATTATATGTCGGTTGGATTTACAAATGAGATGGTTTGGGTTTAGATTTTACAATTAGAATTAAATTATATGTCGGTTTGAGTTTAAAAATGAGAGGATTAGGGTTTAGATTTTACATTTAAAATGAAATTATATATCGGTTTGGTTTTATAAAAAAGTGGTTTAAATTTTTAATTTTATAATAATGTATACAGATTTTGTTTCCTTATTTTATAAAAAATTGAATAAATATATTCTTAAATGTATTATGACATGTCAGATTCTCACTGGTTAAAATAAGGAGGAGTGAACCGAAGATTTGTCCCAATGCAAATACTACAAACCCTTTTAACAAAAATGAAATTACTACGATAAAATTTCTATAGCTTAATAATTTTGAGACCATAATAATTTATTAATTCATAATTATATTAATTCTTTAAAAACTAATATTGATTATTTATGAATTTATAGTAACAATAAATTTTAAAATTTAGAAGAAAAAAAATTAGTAGATGGTAGAAAACAAAAAACAACTATTGGTAGATTTATAATTGATGTATAGTAATATATTAATAGCAGTAAATTTGTTAAATTTTATTGGTATAATATGGTTATTACTGTGCAAATTTGAATTAGTTCATATTAATAGATTTAAATTTTGGATATGACAAAATAATTGTATGTGTATAGTTTTAAAGCACCCATTACTTTATATTCTTGTTGGATTATACCCGAACAATCATATAATGATCCCTTTATAACAATTATTTTAAAAGATTATAGTATTTTAATTTTTTGGATGTATACTATGTTTTATAATGTTTGTTTATTGATTTGCATTATTATATTGTGAGATATTTTAAGGTTGTAATTATGAGCAAATAAAACTTATCAATTTATCAACTCACATAAATTTAGTTTTACCAACCCGATGATGTGGAATATTGAACATATATTTTTCATATATAATAGATTGAGTAATATATATTCGCTCGAAAAATCCAAATAATAACATATGCAGAAAAAACTACATATTTATTAATCATATGTATTACTCCCTTTGTATCATAAAGGATGATTTTCTATGATTTTTTTTATCACAAAGAATTTTGTATAGTTTTATTAATTAATGCTAAGAAACTGTATATTTCAAGAATCATTAAATGATGATTTAAAAGTTCGATGAATTACTATTAGTTAATAATTACAAAAATTTCTTATTATAAATAAATAATGCACTTATAGCTAAATATTAAATATTTTCTTAATTCATGTGAAAATCCTAAAACATCATCTATTGTAATACTGATGGAGTATATGATAAATCAAAATAATTTGTAAATGAATAAAAGAAAATGATAGAAAATCATGATTTAAAACTATAGCAAAATAATTAAAAACAAATAATATGGTATAATATCAAATCTTAGTTTGTAAAAATTTGATTAGTTAACAACCTTTTGACAATTAAGTACTCATTTTTGTTCATACTGGTAATTATTGATTTTTAAATTGATTTAATATATATAGAAACTAATAATTACTCTCTCTTTTTTTAATTAGTTGTCATTTAATGTTGTTTCACACAAATTAAGAAAACTATTAAAATTTTTGTTCTATTCTTTTTAAATATATTTTCTAATATTTTTATTGGTCAAAACATTATAACAGTTGGATAAAAATTGGAATGTTTACCAAATATTTGCATTGAAAAGATAAAACGAGAAGTATTAAGACACAAAATTTTAACTCTATAACGTAAACTAATAAAACAGAGGGAGTATTTAAAATATTTTATTAGTTTGAGACTTAATTTGTATTTTTAAGAAAATTTTAAATGATTTTAAGATCAATGACATTTAATGTAAATACTAAATAAAAAATGTAAAAACTTATGAGTCTCCTCCTCTAATAGTATAGATAATGTTTTCTCAAAGTGTGTCAATATTTTCTTTGTTGCTTTCATAGTTTTTTGTTTTTTTGGTTAACGTTCTTTGATAGTTTCCACTCGCTTTTTGGGGAGGTTTGTGTCTTTTAGTTTAGTTTATTTGATTTTACAGTTGGAAAAAGTTAAATATATTTCACTTGGTATATAATGTTAGATTTCGTAGTATTGTTTTTTTTTCATTCGTATGACACTCCATTCCTAGAATCATTTAGCAAAAGAAAAATGATATATACACACTATTTTGTTACCAAATCAAATTAAATCATATCTAATAATAATAGTAATTTAAAAAAAAGTACCACAATATCTGAGTTTATAAATCATTACAAGATCGATAATCATTATAAGATCGATGTTCTTTATAAAATATGAAGAATGTGAATTATTGTTGTTACATAGAAAATAAAATAACAAAGGATTACTAAAAAGGTAATTTGATGCCCATTACTAGACATGTAACCTTGAGCACAATGCGGAAGATGAAACGCATAGGAAATAACATACCCAAACAGTCTTCCGGAAGACCAAGTAGTACGATGCAACAATCTTTTTTAATAGCTTTAAAACGGCCATGTTTTACCGCATTTATACAATCTGGAGCTTTTCTGGCGTCTGCTGCACAAAGTGCTGGATTTGGCAACAACCGCTTCTCTGACATTGGAGCGAACGCGATATCTTTATCACCTCTCGTGTTTTGAGAAATTGATAAGATCATTACCATCACTATTAAGATGGATACAAACAGTCTTTTGTTGTTCTTGCTCATCGTGTAGTGTTTATATAATTCGTGTTGTACTCTTGTTGTCTATACGTTTACATTGTTCTTAATTAGTATTTATACATCATGTATGGTTATGATTTTTTTAGTACACAATATATATTTACCTAATTCATGGATTTTGTGCATGTACTATGTATGTGTTCTCGCTGTTTTCGAACATGTATGTATGTATGTTCTAGAGAAAAAGAATAGTGTACAAGGTCTTTGAGACTTTGACCAAGACAAAAGAATACAAATGTACACCTTCCCATTTTGTTGGGGTCAAAAGACATTATATTCGATTAAAGGAAACTTTATATTCGATTACGATATTCTTCAATGTGTATTCCATTTTGGTTTGGCGATGGAGTTGTTTAACGATGGACTAGTGTATTTGTTTACATTTTTGAATTTGCATGATATATTGTTATAATTTATTTTTTAAAAACTATATATTCGATCACGATCTTGTCAATGTGAGTATTGATCAAATTCTATTGACTATAAAACATTGATTGTTCAAACAGTAAATTTTTAAAATGAAAGTATATCAACGAGGCTCTGTGTGAAACACAAAAGGTAGCAACTTTCATTACCCGAAAAAACTACTTTACAAAAAGCTCTTTTGCTCCATCAATACTACCTGTATGCTTACACAAATGATTGACAGAAAATGGTTCTTTGACATCATTTTACAAGTGAAGGATTTGCAAAAACACAAAAGACAGAGAAGCGAGGAACTGTGTGACCAAAAACTTCAATCCTTGCAATCTGTTACACCTTCTGTAGATATTTGAAATCGAGCTTCCGCTTCTGGCAAGCATGGCGAGCTTATCACTTTACAGATTCTCTCCTCTGCTCTTCCTTTCCTCAACGCCAGCCTGTACAACAAACACAATTTGCCAATGAACCCTAAAAACAATAAACAAGGATTCATCAAATTTGCAAAACATTACAAACCTTGTTGTGGTGGCATGAGCCATGATATTCCCACCAATTGGCTTAAATTGGGGACCAGCAAATAGAGCTGAACCATCTACTTGCGCAACTACTTGGTTTGTTATAACAACAGCCACACCAAACTAGAGCCATTAAACATAAGAGAGAATACTTCAGGATGGTGTCTCAGAGAAACTCTGGAAAGGAAACAGTTCGTGGTAGTATTACTGAATGTTCACCTCATCTGCTAACTTCTGAAGACTTCTCAAGAACTTTGCAAGATGCATTTGTCGAGCCGAAAGCTCTCCCCTTCCAGAGAAATCTGTCCTGTAAAGAGCGGTAGCACTATCGACAATCATGAGAGCAAACCTGTGCCAATGCGGTCATCACAACTTTCACATTTAGCACTCTCGTGGTAGACATAATGGAACTGAACACAAAAATAAACTTAGCATACCTTGTTTCAATCATCATTGATGCTGCTTCAAGCAAAAGCCTCGACTGATGATCAGTATTATACGCTCTTGCATAGGCAACATTTTCAAGTACATCAGCTCCATTTAGTCCAAACCTACAACATTTAATTGATTATTTCCAGATTAATCTGTCTCAAGACCCCATCATGAACGTGTGTTACAAAGATAACATACCTGTCAGCTATCTGTAAGAGCCTTTGTGGCCTGAATGTTCCCTCGGCATCAATGTACATCGCCTTTCCCTCTCCACCTCCTTGATCCATGGGAAGCTAATCATTTAAACGTAAACCTTAATGTGAATATCTTTCTCAGTTTTGTGAAAGTGTAAGAAGAAATTCAAGATCATTACTGCTAAATAAGCAACAATAGCTAAATAAGTAAGTTCAGAAAAAGGGTTCTTACTTGACAAGTTACGCACAGCGTATGGCACAACTGAGTCTTTCCAGAGCGGAACTCACCATATAACTCAGTGATGGATCCAGTTTCAATTCCTCCTGTTGAGAATACGACAAAGTAAGATCAAAATAGAAAAACGCGGTTTTGAGATGCACTGAGAAAATCAGAACCAACCTTCAAGAACTTTGTCAAGCTCCCTTGATCCAGATGTAATCTGAATGATCTCCTGTCTCTGGGCATGAAGCTGGGTCGCACTAGTGAAACCAAGAGGAACCAGTTTTGAAGCTGTCACAAAAGCAAACACACAAATAAGAAACCCAAAAACTCTAAAACCATCAACGAGAAGTAAAGCAAAAAAGATTAATGTGACATACCTGCTTCTACGATTTTGTCAACCTTGGCATCACTGATTCCTTTAATCTGCAAGAGATCCTTCCTTGGAGTATAGGCAACACCTTCAACAGTACAGAGACCAGCATCCCTAAGCTTCTTTACATCAACAGAAGCTATACCTGCCGCCTGAAGTTTTTGCAGGATTCAAGAGATGAAATAGCATATAACACAAAAGACTCTAACCAGAATAACAAAAAAAAAAAAAAACCCCTTTATGAACACAAATTAAACGAATTGAGAGATTTATATGACATTGAAGCCACAACAAGAGAGAAGTTACCCAGAAAGGAGTCTAAAACCCCCAAAAAGGTCAACTTTATCGGAACCCTAAAACTGTTTTTGCTCTACAGATCGTAGCGAAACCTCAATTCTCGCTCAATATTCACACTTCTTTCACATCGCGAAAACGAACACAAGGTTAAAAAAAAAAAAGCAGAGAACTTTAGCGAATTCAAGCCGAACCCATTTCAATTAACGCAAGATCTAGTGAAGCTTATACACCGCGAAGGTAAATTCCACGAGAAATGATAAAATCTGGAAGAAATTGAACCTGAAGCTGTTCGACGGGGAAAGGGCCGTGCTGTATCTCTTCATCGTCTTGTTGTTGGGCAACATTCTGGTTTCTTCGCTGCTCCATTGTCGTCATCGCTCACAATCAGAATAGATTTCGGGGAACCCAGAGAATGCGAGAGAGCAAAATAAGAGAACTTTGCGAGTGGAGGGAACTGGCGAAACTGAAAACTAATTGAAAGAAGCGCCACAACCACAACCACAACCAAAATTATACAGGACGATTGGGGGCAAAGGCTTCTTCGACAAGTCTCGGTTGTGTTTTGGTTAGCTTCTTCTTCTCGGCCTTTGCTCGTCTCGAGATCTTAAAAGCCCAAACGGATTTGGCCCATTACTTAATCAGTTAGAGAGAGTTAGATCAATTCCTATTTTAGTTCATAACAAAACACAAATCCTCCTTATTTTTAATTAAATAATTACCATTTTAATTTTTCAATTTGAAAAATACTAAACAATATGCATAAGATACTAAACAATATGCATAAGATTCTAAATGATAATAATGTCAAAATTTATCTAAATTTTTATTTTCATATTATTTTTAAATTAACGTTTGGAAACATAATATTTGTCTTCATCCAAATGACATTTAAGCGTTCAATTGCCCAGAATAACCATAATTTTACTATTCTATAATTCCAATAATTTAGTAATCACTTATTAAAGCAAAAAGTATTACAAAAAATTAAACTTTAATTTCTAAAAATATCACTTTCATTTTTAAAAATAGATATAATACAATAAAATTATGCGATACTTGAATGAAATTATACATTTTCAAGGTTCATCTTGAAAAAAAAAGTGTAGTTGGAAGCTTGAACCTTGAAATAGGATATTTGGGAAGACTAGTTGACAACTAAAAGCTAATTTATTATCTAATTTAAGCTATGGTAAAAACAAATCATTTGTAACTTAAAGAACAAAAAAAAAAAGAAGGGCCCAACCGGGTTCGAACCGGTGACCTATTGATCTGCAGTCAATTGCTCTACCACTGAGCTATGAACCCATATTGCTTTAATAAACTCAACAGTTTAATTGATTTATTTGATTAATTATTGTAAATTTTACCATAATCAAGTCAGTTATCTAGTAATCACACAAATTACCAAAAGCATAACATAAACAAATTAAACCATGGGAATTAAAAATCATTTTCATTTTCTAATATATTATAAATGCAAAAAAAGATTGTTAGTTTTTTTACTTCAAACTAGGATATATCCCGTGCTTTGGTCAACATTTAAAAAAAAAGTATAATACAATATTATTATATTTCCTTAACAATATTATTTTACTTGAGATAATATTCATTTTTAATTATTCTATAAATCTGTATATGTCTTTTTAGTTCTAATTATTTTAGAATATTGTAGTATTTTATTTTTTGATGTATATTACTGTTTTATATTGTTTGTTTGTTGTATTTGCATCAATATTTTGTGAAATATGAAATAGTAATTTTAATATTATAATTGTGAGCAAATAAAATTTATTAATTTATCAACTATAAAAATTTAGTTTTACCAATCCGCCAATGTGAATTAAAACAAATATTTTTTCTATTAATTGAGTAATATATCTTTTACATTAAAAAAATAATAATATATTTTCGTTTTAAAAAATTCAAGTCACAACATATGCAGAAATGTTTTTGTATATTTATTCATCATAGGTCTTATATGAAAATTCCAAACAATTTGTAAATAAAATAAAAGAAAGATGATAGGAGAATCATAATTTGAAATCTTAATAAAATCTTCAAAATCTAATTATTAAAAATAATTTTATTGTCTACTTGTATAAAATCTTAGTTTTTGAAATTCTGATTGGTTTATATTTTTTTAAAAAAAATTAGTAATTTTCGTCCATAATTATATTAGAGAGAGAAAATATTTTTTTTAACTAATAATTATCTGTTTTTTTTTAAAAAATTTAGCTGTTAATTTTTTTTTTTCAAGTACAAATTAGTTTTGATGTGAATGGATTTCTTTTTTACTTTTCTAGATTTTTTTTTTATTTTTGATCTGTCAGTGTTTTTTATTTTTAATTAATTTTAACTAAATTTTTCTAATGGTAATTAGAAGTAATTTCTTACACATTTTAAGGTTAGTTACATATTTGTACTTCCCAATTAATATAGTAAGATGATAAATTAACTAGAAAAAAAAATTGAAATGAAAACTGAATCCTCATCTAGACTGTATATGCTAATGGAATATTTTTTCCCCTGTCAAAATAGCTTATATTATATCAAAAATGAATCATAGAAATTGTTTGTAATCCATATAGGAGGATTTAAAGTGTCAGAATAAAAAACCACAATTCATGCTTCCAAATTGGGAAAAATTATATTAATCAAATATCTAACAAACTTTGCCCCCCCCCCCCCCCCAAAAAAAAAATATATCTCTAACAAACATTTTTATTGTTAAAAAAAAAGATTACCAAAAACAATTATTACAAACCAACTTTTAAACCATGACACTACAATATCTTGTTTTACATACAAACAACTTTTCCTTAAATGGTGTACATACAAACAATGCCAACATTTTTTTCATGATGAAAAATACAAATTGCCTGCTAAAACGTCAAAGTTAAAGATTGGTCGACAACTAGACGCCAAATGCTAGTATAGTATGTATCTAACTAAAGCTCTTATAAGAGTTTACCCCAGAAAAAAAAAAAAAAAACCGACACACCAACTCACTCGTGTAAAAGAAAAAATATTTTGGTAAACATATAAAAAATTTAGGGCCCAACCGGGTTCGAACCGGTGACCTATTGATCTGCAGTCAATTGCTCTACCACTGAGCTATGGACCCATGTGTACATTGATAGAATATTAAGTATAAACTCTTACATTTTACATTCATGACCATATAAAACTGAATTGATTTTAATCTCTACTATTCATAGCGTAGCGTCTTCTCCTTCTCCTTTTCGTTTTCTTTTTTTCACTAAATCCCAGAAGTGAAACTAACACCCGTAGAAGGCAACCAATTAACACCATCAATGAATTTACCAACGCTAAAATAACTCGCCTCTTCAAACCCAATCAAGTGAAACCCTTGCCACGTAACTCTCTTGGAAACTCTAGCTTTCGGACCATAGTTCTTGAACTCTCCAAAGTACAATGTCTTTAGTACCTCGTCTCCTGAGTTTAACCACCCGACCCATCCTTCCTCGGCTATCGCTTCGTCAATATACGACTCTATCACTACAGCCCTCGAATACATCTTCCACGGCCGTCCTAAGTACGAGCTATACCTATGTTTCACGGGTGAAAGATCTGAATCCGTCCGGATCCTACAACTGTGGAGGGCGAATCCTGAGTTTTGACGCTGGTCTGTCCTCCCGTTAGCAAGAATAACGTTAATGGCCTTGACACCATGAGGACGACGCATTAATATGTTGCAGCTTTGGAAAACCGCAGCAGCGTTTCCGAATATGAAATCTATGGTTCCGTAGATATCGCATTCTCTATAGAACTGACGTAAAGCAGCTGCATAGAGTGTGTCTTGATAACCGGAGATGCTACATCGGTATAGCACTGACTGGTCTGATGTGATACTTAATGCTATGGCTTGTTGTCCTCTAGGCCCTGCCGTGTTCTTGATTCCGATATCTCTTGCTATGAATCCGTCACCCGTAACGGCTGCAAGAATTGCATTTTTAAGTATCAAACACAATGTAGTTTTGGTATTAGTGATTTATGTGTATAAATGAATGAACGTATCACGTATGTACTAACTCATTGTAGCCGTGTCCGGCACAGAAGTTCCTCCGGCGAAACTATCATCGCCGACAATCACCGTCTGGTCTTTGCCTTCTCCTATCAAAGTAATCTCATGTTTATGGATACTTACTTTCTCTTTGTAAACCCCTCTTTTCACGTAAATAATGAACCTGCCACGTCCATGGGCAGCCGTGACAGCCTCCATCACGGTACGGTAATCTCCAGATCCGTCTTTGGCGACTACCACGTGTGCTCTTGCTCTACCTACTAGAAGTCTCCGTTCTCCAGCAGTGACCCATCCGGGAAGAGTGGTTGACTTTGTCTTTGGCTTTGGATTCTGCATGATTGTGTCGACAAGAGCCAAGGAGTTGCTGACAAGCCGGGAGAGGTGATCCATCTTCTGTGTTATGTGGCTGATGGAGGCAGAGGAGGAGCCACCGAAGTCAAGAATGGAGTCTTTGCAAGCTTGTTGGAAAGTCATGGCGGCAGAGAGCCATGTTTGTACGTCGTGTTTGCTGTGACGCTTTCTTGATGAGCCGTTGAGAGCTTCCATGGCTTGTCCAAGTCGTCTTGTGGACATCTTCATGAGCCGTTCACAATAATCTGTAATGTTGTAAAAAATGTTTTTGATCATATGTACCGAGACTTTGTACTTGCTGATTAATTTGTCAAAATTATTAGGTATCTTTGTAGAGAACTAGAGATATTCATACATACCCAAAATTGTCCACCAATAATATATCTACTGATGGAGATTAATAGGTTAAGTTAAAGCAATAAGGAATCACGTATTTTTTTATAACTTTCTCTATTGTAACATTTAGTTTTGGTATAAATAAACTTAAGGTTGATAATGAGAGAGATGTTATATATGTACCTGAGACCAACGAAGTCGAAGGCAACGTATCATCGGAAACTTCCAGAGAAACGAGCTCGGATGAACTCCTAGAAGACGAAAGAGGAGGAACTAGCATATTGGAGTCAGAAATAGTCTTGTTAACAAGGAAAGACACAAAGTCGAGACCTTGATCGAGAGACCCATGTCGAAACTCTCGTAAGTTTTGGACACAAAGTGAAGTGTATTCTGTGGAGCTACAATGCCTTTGCAAATCATTTTGGTAAGCAAATGGCATATCTCTTGATGAGGCTGTAACGAGGAGAAGGGCATGGACCAAAAATACCCAAAACAGAGCCATATCTACAATACCCATTTCTTATTTTAAAACAAAATTGGTTTATTTATTTTCTAGGTTACTTTATAGGGGAAAGTTTATAATATCAAATGAACTAGAGATTAGCATTGATTTATAGAGGATAAAAGAAGTTAGTTTTAGGCTTTTAGCAGATGAGGTGAGTGTCTGGTGAGTTAGTTTAGCGGTCTACCATTTTTTCATAGAGTAGCTTGGGACTTGAGTGGCTTCGATAGGATAATTTAACTCTCACACTTTCTATTTCTTTCTGTTTATTTTATATTGGTTACTTAAGTTTTGGTTGGACAACTCGATCAGTTCTAAACTTCTATTTGGTAAGAAGATACTGTGGTACATATGAAAAAAAATCATCATGTAACCCAACTTTGTTAATTGCAACAACTCTACAGAATAAGTCAAATCCTACGGTAGAGTGACACAATAACTGCTCATATCACAACTAGTTCCCTTATCTGAAAAATGGGTGGTTATACCTTTTTGTCTTTTGGTTGCTCAACTATTTTGAAAAGCTTCTACACTTGATACGGTTTTGACTCAATCCGTTTGAAGCTCATCAAAGACATTGCAGATAATGGACTCAAATCACAAACGTTCGCTCGCCTTGTCACACTGAACCGGATCATTATTGACTCATTATCAGAGTAAAAAAAACAGAAACAGTTCTATTAAAGACTAATAGTATGTCCAATGATCGACCATAGTATTTACAAGATGTAAGAAAAAGAATGAAAACAATCGTATGAAAATGTACAAACGAAATGTAAAACCCTCCAAGGATCAAGTAAAGACGGTCCATCCAATTACCATTGCCACCACAATCGCTGTCACCATCGACCATCTTCCTTCGGGTGCAGCGGATTTCCTAGGCGGCGGCTTCAACATCTCGTGCCTGCTCGTATCGATTTCGATAGGAAACCTACACGAACCACTAGACGGATCAATCTTAGTAAGAACCCCAAGATTGTTAAAATCACACGAGCCACGACGATGATCCATTTTCTGAAAATACATATTGAACGCATAAGAAGCATTCGCTGCAGGGTCTAGTCCCGCGCACGAGGAGCCCGGCCCTAGCGAGGTGCAGTCAGCGTTCTGACACGCGTACGAAGCAGACGTTGCCAACACGGCACCAGCGTTCCCCGCAGCCTGAGAAGAGAGCACGCACCACTCACGTGCCTGGTAACGAACACCTTTAGCGGGAGTCAACTGACGTCCGTTACCGAGACTCAGAGAATACTTAACGGCGCCGTCGTAAGAGAATATTCCCCAGTGTCTTTCGAATTTTCCGGGATCAATGCTCTTAGCGTCTTCGTCTACTAATGAGAATATGTAAACCTCCGGTGCTGTTCTCCGACGAGGCGTTCCTTGTCCTTGAAGTATACGATTCAGTAACCCTTGGTTGAATCTCTGAGCCATCCCCGGGTTCGCGTTCTGATCGCCGTCGGTTGGCCATCCGACTTCTCCGACGATGATCTCGATCTTGTTCGCGTCGAATCCGTTCTTCTCAAGCGCCGAGACTAAAGTGTCGAAATTTGCGTCGAAGACGTTCGTGTAAGAGATTGAACCGTCGACGACGGGCTTAGCTCCACCGCGTGAACCGTTTGGGAAGAAGGCGTATTCGCGCGGGAAATTTGGATCGGCGTTGAGAGAGAGGAAAGGGTAGATGTTGAAGGTGATTGGTGAGACGGAATCAGCTAGGAATCTAACGATGGAGACCATAAGGGTTTTGATGTCAGATCGGAAATCGCCGGAGGAAGGAAGACCGTCGCCGGATTCGTAGACGTCGGCGTTAAGAGGCACAGTTACTTTGACTTGCCGTCCAAGACCAGCTTTCACCAGAGCTGCTTGAACGTTCTGTAGCGCCGGGTATGTTGAACGGATGAATCTGTCCTTGTATGTCTTCAAGAATGGTTCATTCCCCACGGCTACATATCTGTCCAACGATTAAAAAAATCAAAGCTTTAGAAGCTTGGGCTGTTGGGCATGTGTGTTTTTAGCTATAGAAGTGCAATGCAATTTACCTTATGTCAGTTCCATATAAAGAGATGTACTGAGAGACATTTTGCTGAACCCAAAGCTCTGCGTTGGTGACAGTGGAAGCCATAGTTGCCAAGAGATCATTGGGGATACCGACCATGACTTGAATACCGGATTTACCAAGAGCTCTGAGTGCACCAGGGTCAGCTTCAAAAAGCTTAACCTTGTTGAACCCGTTTTCCCTAAGGAGCTTCACTACTATGTTTGGTGGCAGAGGATGGCTTGCTTGTGTCCCCCAGTTACATGCCAAGCCCTCCACATTCTTCAATATGTTGTCATGTAACAATAGGGATAGGCAAAAAAGGATGAATTTTAGGTATGTATCATGACGACCCATGTCTCTAAAAAGTGTGAGATTTGGGCATAAAGATTAATTTTACAGTGTGGGGTCTAATGAGAATTTATGTTTTATGTGTGTGCATTATATACAGAGATTCAGATGTAGGAGTATGAGGAAGGTGGGTATATGGAAGGAGGAGGGGAAAGGAAAGGTATTTGTGATGGTGCTTTAAAAAGGAACTTGATTCCATTGGAGGTAAACCTCAATTTAAACCATCCAAGTACTATTCAAACATCTCTTATGTTTAATGTACCAAAAACAAACATATTAAAAAAATAAATATTGTCACTTACACACAATGAGTAATCCTTGATGCTTAATAATAAGAGGGAGAGGGAAGAAGAAAGGGATGGAGTGTGTGAGATGGAGACAACCTTTGTTGTTTCTTTCTTAGAGAATATTTAGAAGAAAGTTTACAACCTTTTAAATTAATCCGATGGAATGTCCCTAATATCATTGTAAAGATATAACATTTTCAAATTCAACCAAGATACCACAAATTATACCTGTAAAGATAACCCAAAAGAGACAAGATTTTGAAAGAAGAAAGGAATAATGATTGGTGGGTGGCGCCATTAAGATTAGATGAAAAACACTGACTTGTAGGTTGCAATTGTATGAATCCATGAAAGACGAAACCATCTTCAAACAACAAAACCAACCCATAAACAGAAAAAGTTTTCCTTTGACATAACCACTCAATGCTAGAGCCTAGAAGATGACTACAAGAGAATCTAACAGAGCGCGAGCTTTACCTATTCACATAAGAAGACAAGCCTCAACGAGCACCAAAAGAGGATAAGAATCTAACTGGTTGTAGTTCTTTCTACGAAGACAAAGATCTTCAAAACTCAGAATCCGTAAGTTGGTGGGTGGGTTCATTTCATCACACGGCAAAAAGGACTATTCTCCACTCTACGTGCCATCATGATGATATCACTCAACCCCTTTGGTTGAAACATACGAAGCATGTCCTGAATCTCTTGCTTAAGCCCTTTGATGAATACAGCTTCAAGAACAGAATCAGGGAGACCAGAACATTGCGTGGAGAGATCCTCGAATTCACCAAGATAGCGTATCACAGATTCATCCTGTTCGAGAGAGAGTAAACGTTCCATAGGAGATCTGGGATCCCCAAACCTCTGTAAAACCCTAGCTTTGAAATCGTTCCAATCTAGAAAAGGCTTACGTTCCTCAAGTTTAAACCAACACAAAGCTTGACCTTCCACACTCATATAAGCTAATCGGATCTTCTCCTCGTCTGTAAAACTCCCGAACTCGAAGTATCGTTCGGCTCTGGTGAGCCACGAGTTGACATTGGGACCTCCTTCGAAGACTGGCATCTCGATCTTGGTCTTCCTCAGTTTAATGTAGCGAGACAACGGATGCTCTTTGACTGAGTTATTATCCACCGGCGCGGTCGATTGTTTCGTCAGAGGTGGAGGTGGTGCTGCTGCTACAGGGAGGTCCTGATCCACCGTAACTTTAGATTCAGACGGTGCCGGAGCTGTGGGCTGATGAAGAAGTGCTTCCTTCATCTCCGCCATGGAATTTAGAGTCTCAGACATGGAAGTGAGTAAGTCACCGACGGTGGAGTGAAGCAGAGCCATCTTGGTTTGGACCTCGCGTACGGATTGCATCAGTGAATCAGCGGAATCATCAACCTGATCAAGTATCTGAATCGCAGCCATTGGATCGACGATATTGTTAGAAAACGAACAAGCTTCTCTTCTCTCTATGAAAGAAACCCCCAAATTAGAAAAAAAAAACAATCTTTTCTAGCCGACCTAGTAACCTCATCAAAACGACTGTGCTTCATTTGCTTCACCCCCCCTCTTTTTTCTCTTTTTTTTTTTTTTTTGGTTTTGTTCTTTAAGGCCAAATGTATAATTTTCACATTTATGATTTTAAAGCCATTAATATAAATCATTAATTATGCTTAGGATTTATGAATGTCTTTAGGTTCGAAACTGGCCGAGAAAGCATTACTACTTTACTAGTATCATCAAACTAATGAAATCAGAAATCTCTGATCAGAGGTATAAATTAAAATTGATATTAAAATCTTTATTATATTTCCTAGATTAAACCATAAAATTTCCCCCCCAATTTACAAAAATTGACAACTATGTAAATTTCTACTAAAAAAATAAAATAAAATCAAATTAAAATTTGGAAAATAAAAAAAGAAAATGAAAAAAGTGGTAAAAAATCAGACGAGAAGATCATCGCCGAAGAGGTAAAGAAGACGTTCAACAGCCCAGCTAGGTTCGTTCTTAGAAGGCCAATCACCACACGACGTCGTATTAGCAGCAAGAAGCGGAGTTCTACAAAGAGGACACGTCCTGTGGTTATCTTCCTCACCTTCGTTATTCTCATCTCCTCCTCCGCAACACTCGTAATCCAACCACCTGTCGATACACTCGCGGTGAAACATATGGCTACAGTTCCTCAGCTCTCTAACCTCGTCTCCGTCTTCCAGATCTCCGAGACACACCGCGCATGTATCGTTGATCATCGCCGGCGATCTCTCCGCCGCGTCACGGAACGTCGTCACTGAGAGACTTTCTTTGATCGCCTGTGACGAAATCGCGGGACAAGAGGAAGAAGAAGAAGCGGTGGATCTAGATCTGGATCGGTAACGTAAGATCCATGCGAAGATCCATCTGAGGACGGTGATGAGAACAGCCATTTTGTAGAGGAGTTGAGTGACTATGAGACCAGATTCTTCGATGAAGAAGCTCATTGTGTAACGATTTGTGTGTGTGTGAGTGAGTGCGAGAGAGAGAAGGGAAGGAAGGGGGAGGAAAAATGAAGAATGAGATTCGATTTTTAATAGAGGAATAAAGCTGCTTGGCTGATGCATGATGACTGACTGATGATGGATGCTTTTTTACTTTACTTTACTTTACTTTAAAAAAATATAAAAAAAAATTAGTGGTGTCTTTAATTTTTTTTAATTAAATATGTTTATTTTTTTTTAGTTTAATTTTATAATATGCAAGTTGTTTGGAGGTTTTTTTTATATTTTATAAAGTAGGTGTCAAGTTTTCAATTGTGATGAAGTGTACACTTTGACTAAACAAAACTAATGTTAGGTTTTTTAAAAATAATTAAGGAATATTCACTTTAATTATAGAACGTTAAAGATAGTATGTTTAAAATGTAATTGGGGAGATAATAATAATAATATAAGATTCTTTTCCGAAGCCTCGGAAATATGTGAAGAGAGCTTTGGATTTTCAAGCTCATGGGTCTTTTGTTGGAGAGAGTGGCTTCGGTTCCTTTCAGCATGACAGAATTCATGGCTCGGCCTGGGAGCAGAAAAGACCGTATGGTGTGATGGCGATGGGGGTGGGAGGAAAGCGTGGGGCTTAGTTTGTTCATGAGGTGCAGAATGGACAGGCTCCTACTTACTCTCTTAATCGAACGGGTTCTAGTTCTGGTATGTCTAAACCCTTTTATAAGGCTAAACCTGGCCAGAAGGATAAGGGTATGCGCGAGGCTTTAGTTGGTGATTCTCAACGAGATGCAACAATGGAGAGTTCTCCTCATCATATGGCTGATACGTCTCTGTTAGGGTCGGAGTTTGATGAGGCTACAGATGATCTACTAGAGGAGGGTCAAGCTTCGGATGGTAATCTCCCGGAGGAGGGGGAGGTTGCGATAGAGTAGAATATGGCGTTGAAGGAGGGTATGGAGGCGGATGGTACTGTTTCTATCGAGACTAATCTGGAAGGTATTTCCACTTCCTCTCTCCCGATTGATTTGGATGTCAGTGGTGTTAGTACTGCTTTGAGAAGGGTTACTCTAGGTCGTAAAAAGGGTGATGTCTTATGGCATCCTAGCTCTCGACCTAAGAAATCAGTTAAAAATTCTGTTTTGTCTTTAGCATCTCCCGGGAAACGTTTGCTTGCTAAAGCTCTATCTAAATCTGCAGGTGAGGGTCAAAAACAAAAAGTGTTTGGGATACAAGGGTCCAAGTCATTGTCTGATCAAGCTGTGGGTGGCGGTCGATCAGCTAAGCAGGGGATGGTGGCTCTCCCGAAACCACCGGCGCGAACGTGAAAATCATGAGTTGGAACTGTCAGGGCATTGGGGCAGACCTGACAGAGGAGTGTTTGGGTGATTTGTGGAAGACGCATCATCCCGAAGTTTTATTTTTATCTGAAACAAAAAAATGTTCTTCTTATTTACAGAAGTTTAAAGTTAAGTTTGGTTATGAGAATTTGTTTACGGTGGATCCTTGTGGTTCTCGTGGTGGTTTGGCTATTTTTTATATGAATGAAATAAAACTTTCTATTCTCTTTGACAATAATCGTTTAATTGATGCTCAAGCTTATATTGGACAAAGGTTGGTTTATTTTTCTTTTGTTTATGGGGATCCTATTCCCCAGAATCGACAGGAGGTTTGGGATAAGCTAGTGGATATTGGTTCATTCAGAATTGATCCTTGGTTTATGATCGGAGATTTTAACGAATTGGTCGGGAACCATGAGAAAACAGGAGGGGCAATGCGGTCAGCTTCTTCTTTTGTGCCTTTTACCTCTATGATTGGGCACTGCGGTATGTTGGAATTCCCTTGTTACGGTGAACAATTATCATGGCGAGGTAATCGACGGAATAACCAAGTGGTCCGTTGTCGTCTAGATCGAGCCCTTGGTAATGAAGACTGGCATTGTCTTTTTCCCCATACAAAGGTTGATTATCTAGAGATGATTGGTTCGGATTACTGTCCTATTCTTGCAACTTGTTTAACATCAAATCTACAGAGGCATCGTCAATTCCGTTTTGATAAAAGATGGCTGGGGAGAGACGGTCTGGCTGGAGCAGTGGAGGTTGGTTGGAATCGTACTAGAAATTTTCGGATTCCGGTCTTCGTGGATAAATTAAAAAATTGTCGAAATTCAATATCATGGTGGCGGAAAAATAATGTTTGCACGGGGCCTACGGTTATTTCCTCCTTGAAGGCGGCTTTGCAGGAGGCAAAAATGGATGACTTGAGGTCGCAGGAGGAAATTCATAGCATAGAACGAAAGCTGAAGGAGGCTTATCGGGATGAAGAGATATATTAGCAGCAAAAAAGTAGGAAGTTTTGGTTACGGGTTGGTGATAAAAATACAAAATATTTTCATGCTTCCACAAAGCAGCGAAGGGTGAGGAATAGGATTTCTGGTTTATATGGTCCTGATGATATCTGGCATGATTCGGTTTCGGGTATGGAGAATATTGCTTTGCAATATTTTGTGGACCTCTTTAAACGTTCGGATGTCTGGGGTGTCCCACAGATGCTTCGGGAGGTCCCTTCTCTGATCACAGACTCTATAAATGGAAGTTTAATCAGGGAAGTTACAGAATCAGAGGTTCGCAAGGCTTTGTTTGCTATGCATCCCGAGAAGACACCAGGCCCTGATGGGATGACGGCAATGTTTTTCCAACGATTTTGGTCCACTATTAAAGGAGATCTGGTAGCTTTGGTGAAGGATTTTTTCCGTACTGACCGTTTTGACCCTCGGTTAAACGAAACCAATATATGCCTTATACCTAAGAAGGAGATGGCTCAACGGATGACGGAATTTAGGCCAATTAGTCTCTGTAATGTGTGCTACAAGATTATATCTAAGGTTCTATGTTTCAGACTCAAGCGTTTTCTTCCATCCCTTGTCTCTGAAACCCAATCGGCCTTCGTTTCTGGACGTTTAATTACAGATAATATTTTAGTGGCTCAGGAAATGTTTCACGGCTTAAATACTAATCCACGATGTAAAACAGAGTTTTTGGCCTTCAAGACGGACATGAGTAAGGCATACGACCGTGTTGAGTGGGATTTTTTGGAAGCGGTAATGGTTAAGTTAGGTTTCGATAGGAAATGGATTTCTTGGATTATGTGGTGTGTTTCTTCAGTTTCGTATCAAGTCCTCCTAAATGGTCAACCCAGAGGTTATATCAAACCTCAGAGGGGCCTACGTCAGGGAGATCCTTTATCTCCCTATTTGTTTATTCTGTGCACTGAGGTCTTAATCGCCAATATTAAAAAGGCCAAACGGGAGCATCGGATTTCGGGTATTAAGGTAGCTCGGGATTGTCCCACTATCTCTCATCTCTTGTTTGCTGATGATAGTTTGTTTTTTTGTAAGGCTGACCCTGCTGAATGTAGTACGGTTATGGATATTATAAGAGATTATGGACAAGCTTCGGGGCAGGAGGTAAACTTGGAGAAATCATCCATTATGTTTGGCAAAAAAGTACCTGATGAAGTAAGGACTCATTTGAAAGTTGTAATGGGTATCTCCAGTGAGGGTGGTATGGGTTCGTATTTGGGTATTCCAGAGGACCTCCAGGGTTCTAAAACAAAGGCTTTCCGATACGTTAGTGATCGCTTGGATGAACGTGTGAATGGATGGTCCGCAAAGATCCTATCTAAAGGGGGAAAGGAGGTAATGATCAAGTCCGTAGCTCTGGCTCTGCCAAATCATGTTATGTCTTGCTACAAGCTACCATCAGAGTTAACGTCTCGCTTAACAAGCACTATCTCAAAGTTTTGGTGGAAGTCTAATGATAAGGGACGGGGCTTGTATTGGGTGGCATGGGATAAATTATGTAAGGATAAAAGTGAGGGTGGCTTGGGTTTTCGCGCTTTGGAACAATTCAATGATGCCATGTTGGCCAAACAATATTGGCGTTTAATTCATTATCCTTCATCCCTGATGGCTCGCGTTCTGCAAGGTAGATATTTTCGGAATTTACATCCTTTACAGGCTAAGAAACCCTATTCCCCCTCGTTTGCTTGGCGGAGTATCTTCTCAACTAAGGGGTTGGTACAACATGGTGCTCGTTGGGCGATTGGGTCGGGTTGTACTGTCTCAGTGTGGCGGGATCCCTGGATTCCAGATGTTCAACCGAGATCGGCAAATGGTCGAGGTCGGCAATTACTTCCCAGTTTAATGGTCAATCATTTGATTAACCCATACACGAAGGAATGACATTTGCCAATCCTAGAGGAGTTTTTTGATCCGATAGATATTCAGATCATTTTATCTATGGCGATAAGTAAGTCTTTCAAACCGGATAAACTGATCTGGCATTTTACTAAATCTGGGAAATATTCGGTAAAATCAGGCTACCGTCTCGCCCGAGATTTAATAAACGAGATCGAGATTGGGCCGACGTCCACACCTCTTAGGGCTCAGGTTTGGAAACTCCAGGTTCCCCCAAAGATCCAGCATTTTTTCTGGCAGATTGCTTCCGGCACCCTTCCCGTGTTGGAGCGTTTGGCCTATCGGGGTGTCCGGTGTGATCCTCTTTGTACGCGCTGTGGCTTGGCATTGGAGACCATCAATCATGCTCTTTTTGATTGTTCCCGTCCGCGGCGGATTTGGGACTTATCTCCGGTCGATATATGCATGGATGGATTCCCCTTTACTTCTATTTTTTCAAATCTTGATTTTCTTTTTTGGCGGGCATCATCCCAGTCGAATGTCCCGGATATTGGTTCTCACCTACCTTGGATTGTCTGGTCTATTTGGAAAGATAGGAATAAGAAAGTCTTTCAGGGCTTTGAGGCAGAACCGGGTGATGTTCTGACCCAGGCGGCTTCTGATAGGTTGGTTTGGGAGGAAGTAAGATTCTCTTCCTTGACCTCGTCTGAGTCTCTTACCTCCGAGGATCAGATCCCCGCTCCGCGGTGTCAGATTGATGGTTCTTGGAAGACATCAGACCCCTTCGAAGGCTTAGGCTGGTGGTTCGGCAATAGTGAGGATGTAACGCAGTTACTGGGAGCCCGGAGTCAGCGGCGTGGACCTTCACCTCTTCATTCAGAGCTTCAAGCTTTGATTTGGGCGATGGCTTCCATTTTAGCCTCAGGTGTTAACTGTCAGTCTTTCGAGACGGATTGTGCTGAACTAGTGGCGATGGTGCAGTTTCCCGATGATTGGCCCGCTTTCTCCACCCTGCTAGATGAGTTCAGTTTACTTCGCTCCTCATTCCCATCCTTCTTGCTTTCGAGGATATCGCGCAACTCTAACGTGCGGGCTGACTGCCTTGCTCGCTCTTCGAGATTGTTACCTTCAGCTTCTTCTTTTATAAACACTTTTCCTCCAGTTTGGGCGAACAATCTTGGAATGATCTTTTAATTTAATGTTTGGTTGACAAAAAAAAAAAAAAATTCTTTTCCTTTGATTAGTTTAACACGAATCATTCAAATAATTTTGAATAATTGGAGATACTGAAAAGATACGGATCTAAAAATATAAGGGTCGTTTTGTGAAAGTTTAAAAGAAAAGATTCTTACAATTATGCCGTGTGTGGAACGAGTGAGTGAGGTGACAAATTTTGCAAATTTCTTAAAGTTAATTGTAGAGTTGTGAAAAAATTACAATTTCGTTGAAAAAGTTAAAAAGACTATGTGATATGAAATGACGGTAAAATGACGGAGACGGTAAAAAGTTATTTTTGTGCCGTTCGTGTCACAACTTTAGTTTTTTGCTTTTTTTTTCTTTAACCAAAGCACACACCCCACAAAGAGAAACATTATTTTATATCTTTGTTATCTTGGTTTTTTAATGGGAGATGACCATTTGGTGACCATAAAGATGAGATAATGACTGTTAAACATTTCCTAATTTATGCTTAACTTGATTGTGTTATGGCGTCATTTCTCTGGCTTTTGACTCATACGCAGGGACAATTTTATATCATCAAACTTACGTGATTATTGACCGGGGCATGGTCTTAATTATATTTTAATATACTTGCGCTTATGTAATACCTTCTTTTCTTCTTCTAATGAAATGATATGGATCAATCCCATTGGTCTTTTGCTTTTGTAGTCTGTTTTGAGAGTGGTTTCTCCATTTCATATATATCTCTCTCTCTCTCACCTCACAGTCGTTAAGGAATATGCATTGCTCTGTCTTGATCTCAACGCAAACAAATGCTCTTCGACAGCCGCAAAAACAGAGTGTGTCAGAGATTGTCATGAAATCTTGAACAGCTTTGGGACGCCAAAGTTAAAAAAACCTAGGATGACATGCCAACCGACCTAAGGATCTCGTTGTCACTACTAGACTATGAATTCATGTCGGATCAATAATATTTCTTCTATTGATTTTACATGTACTATATATAGTTTATGCATATCAATTAAAATTAATGGATAATTTGGTGCACTTTTTTTTTTTTGGTTGTTGTAACTTTTAACTGTTTTGGTAAAAGAAATGGAAGGAAATGAAACCATGAAAATTTCTGCGATTCAAATCAAATCATCTAGTATAAAACTACAAAATCGAAAACCAAACATACTTTTCTGGTAAGACAAGTGATAAAAGCGACGCTATAATTAAAGCTTGCGATTGTAAGGTCCCATGTTTTTGATCTGCTCTGCTTTATAATGTGGTTTGGTCGGTTGACCAAACCTTTACAACGCAAAACCACCTCAACCTTGTGGTTGATGTCTCCATATATTTTATAGATATTTTCTTCATACAAGTTGTACACAACAATTGCATCGATACATTGCATCATTCCAGATTTTCTGGTATTTATACAACTTGAGACTTTGTATTCGTAGCCCTTGGATTTTTACTGATCAATATTCTCTCCTGCTAAAATATATTTCACTAAACCTTAACGAACAATATCAATGAAAAATTTAGATGACCCGACCAAAACAAGTTAACCTTAGAGATTTCTTCAAAGGTCTAAATCCAAAATCAAAACAGGATTATAAAAAGAAACAAAACAAAAAGATGAGTTTACGGAGCAAAACACTAAAAGTTTTAAGAAATGGAAACACAAAGCTATGGCATTGAACAGCATCACCGGATGATATCATGAGATCTCGGTCCCACCATCTTTCATGTGTTGGGTTTCACATCCTGTCTTCTCTCCTCCTAGGAGCACATGTAATGATCTCATCCACTCGCAGTATCATCTCTGATGCTTCTGTTGCAGAAAGCAGAACCGCTTGCTTCACTTTGAATGCTTCATAGATTCCTCTCTCTTCCATATCTCCTACCTGTAAAGAATCCAATCATCATCATCATCACAATTCAGGTCTAGTCTAACCTTCCACAATCTATGTCCGATCCTAATGTTTTTTAGAGTTTACTTACAGATCCAGAGATGACATCGATTCCAGCATTGCATCCATCATTGTGGTGCTCTGCACGAAGCTGAGCTACCAATTCGGCGCTGTCTAAACCAGCGTTGTCAGCGATTGTTGTTGGAATAGCCACTAGAGCCCGTGAGAAAGCTTCAATGGCATGCGATTTTTTGCCAGCAGTTTTCCTAGCAAGCTCATCCACTTCCTTTGCCATCACCATCTCTGGCCATCCACCTCCCAGCAACACTCTAGAGTCATTCACTGTTTGGGAGAGTACACATAGTGCATCATGGAGTGATCTTTCAGCCTCGTCTAGAACATGGTGACTGCAAGAAACAAAAAAAAAACCATATAAAATTTGTCGAACTAGATAAGTCTTTTAAGTAATGGGAGTAAAAAATGTATACCTAGCTCCCCTTAGGACAATTGAACAAGCTTGGCCCATTTCACAACCAGAGAAATGGATCAACTTGTCTTCACCAATCATGATTTCTTCGATGAGCTTGCAGTGCCCAAGCTTAACAGACTCTGGGTTGTCAAAGGTTGACGCGATTTCACCACCAGTAACCAATCCAAGACGCTCTATCCCCTCAAAGTCAGCATGCTCAATCGCAAGTATACCAGCATCCGCAAAGAGTTCCTCGGGGAAATTGTAGATCAGCTGCCTGTTAACAAAGCAGTTGATACCGTGGGCTATGATCTTCTTCACCTTGTCTTTCATCTTTTCCTTCTCAGCCCCTTCAATCTCAGCAACCTTGGTCATGGAATCCACACGGACACGTGCACCGTAAATTTTCACTTTATCGGTATCCATAGCAGTATTTGCTACCAAGATATTTGCATTCTCTATGCGCTTTGGCTGCCCAATTCCTATCTTCTTGTCAAGAATAAACCTATAGGCATCAATTTAAGTTGAGATGTCAATATGTCATGACACAAAAAAGTCTAGATGCACAAAGGCAGGGATGCAACACTACATAATGATGTTAATGCCTATCAAAATTCCACTGTGAGACTATATATATATATAATTAAACTGCACTAGCTATGAAGAAGCGAAACTGAAACGAAAGAGATACCATAAACAGATGAATACTAAACAGAGATCAATAGCTTTCAGAAATAGATTACAAACAGGCGCCAATGGAAGAAGTGTTGTCTTACCCTTCATCCAAAAAAGAATCTCTCAGGGATCCTCCAGGTTTTTTGATGATCTGGATAGCTTCCAAGTTTGTGCTTCCCTATTTGAAAAACACCACCAGAATGTCAGAGACGAATCATTTAGCACCTCAAACGAAAACATGTACAAGAAAGAAACTAATGGTGAAATGGGACTAGCCTAACTTCATGACATTTAAGCTCTTCTTTCAATCACAAAAATTCCAGCGAAAAAGAAAGATGGAAAAAATTGCTGACAGAGTATTAAAAAAAGGCAGATATGAAACCTTAAGCCTAAAAACAGCATCCACGGCCATTTCTGCAAAATGTTCCTTGTCCTGTGATAAAATTTTGGAACACAATGTAGTCATGGCAATCTTTAGCAAGTCTGACCTAAACTTCTCTGCATTAACACAAAGCAAAATACTGTAAATAACAAGTTAACAGTAAAGGAATGCACTGCTTGAATCCAAGAAGGAAACCATCAAGCAAGAGAATGTGATACTTATGCCACTAATAACGACATATAACCATCAATTTAATGATTACCTGCATTGTCCTTATTATTAATTACTCTTTTAAGTAAAGCATTGCGAGCACATTCGGAAGCCATTCTGTAACCTACGTATGCAGAAAATAAAAGATTAGACAGCATTATCATAATGGAACAAGGAGCTGATACAACATTGTCATTTTTACAGTTAGAGCCGGGAGCCTACCTGCTATGATCGTCATAGGGTGGATTTTAGAAGCAACAAGCTTCTCAGCTTCCCTCAGAAGCTCGCCGGCCAAGACAACAACAGAAGTTGTCCCATCACCAACCTCATCATCTTGAACTTTAGAGATGTCTGAAACATCAAAACCAGATACAAGAAGTGTGAGAAAAACTCACCAACTAAAAAAAGACCCAAGTCGATAACTTCCAGTGACAATGTTGCAGGAGAACAGCATACATACCAACAAGAACTTTAGCCGCAGGGTTGTCTATGTGAAGTGACTTGAGAATAGTAGCACCATCGTTAGTAACAGTGACCGCATGACCTCTACCAGTAGATTGTAAGATTTTATCCTAAAGAACAATAATAAGATCCAAACCACAATCAATAGAAACGAATTTGAAAGTTTAACAAGAGGTTTTTACATATATCTAGAGATCGGAAGTTACCATTCCCTTTGGCCCTAGAGTAGACTTAACCAGATCACTGATAGCCATTGCACCAACAAATGATGCCTAAGAGAGAGCAACAAAAAGAAGTAAATCAGATTAAACAAACAGTAAGAAGTGAATCTGAAAAACCCTAATTCCTCAATGACAGTAATAAACAAAAAAAGCTCACCATCCTCGCACGTTCTCCCTTCTCTTCACTAGCATCATCTTTGAAGATCTTATCGATCTAAACACCAAATAGCTAAGTTAATTGGCTGCGTAAAATAGCAAAGGGAAAGCAAAAAAAAAGTAATGAAACAGACGACGGCGAATCATTACCGGCATCGGGAAGAGCGGAGGAAGAAGAAAGAGGCTACCTCAGTAGCGGAGATCTCCTCTGAAGTCGACGAATCTGGGATCAGGACAGTATAAAAAGCGAGGGTCGTTCACGAAGAACGAACAAGCCTAAAGGATCTCGAAAATATTGAGTGTGCCTTTTTTTAAAAGAGGAAGCTCGAGTAGAGAAGAAATGAGGGAGAGAGTGCCAAAACCCAGATCTTTCGGAACCCTAAATGAAAAAGCCCAATGACCAAACTACCCTCACTTCTTCTAGATTTCTCTACCCTTGGTAAAAATAAATAAAGCTTAGATTAAAAAAATTATTGTTACAGCAGTTGCACTTTGTACGCGATTATTTCCTCTTGTGATGATTAATCATTTTTTTTTTTTTTTACACAATCATTTCCCTAAATACATTACACAAACTTGAATTTTTTGGTGATGATTTAGCGTAACATACACAAATCACTGGATCATAAATTTATAATATGGTCTGATAAATCATAAATTAATTGTTCTTTGCAATTTGGTTCTTTGTGTCTTATTTTGGGGACTACATCTAGTCCATATCTTAAAAGGCTTAGCATGTAAGCCCAAACAATTTATTTTAAGCCCAATAGAACTCAAGTCTCAGTTCTCAAGATAATATCACTTTTTAAATTTATGTCTCGACCACTAGACACGTTCTGAGTTGTCGTTAACAAGGAATGTCCCACATTAAAGGCAAAAACCCAAACAAACGACATCGTATCGTATTCGCGCACGTTTCTAAACTAATGTCTTGTCTGTATTTTATTGTCTTCGCACCTAAGTCAAACAAAAAAAAAACAATATTAACCGCCACGTGTCCAAATTAAATGAGGTTCTGGAGGAGGATATATCTCGGAGTCGGAGGTTTCCGGTCTGCAACACGAATCCGAAACAACCAGGAGAAAAAGAAGATATTTTAAACATTCTTATCGGAATAAAGAGAGAGATTTACGAGTTTTTTTGGAGAAGACAAAGCTATGACTATGGTGAAAGATGAGTCACACGTTTCCGTTGAAGGCGGATGTGTTGTCGCCGGCGGCGCGACTGAGATCGGCGGTAACGGAACCGAGCATGGTGTCTTCGACGGATCTGTTGTGAAATCGATTCACGAAGTTAGGTATGAGCTGTGTGGATTCACATGATCCTATCCTTTGAATTTGTGTGTCGTTTCTGATAAATGAACATTTTTATCTGTTTATACTTTTTGATGCGTATATAAAAAGAAAGGGATTTGAGGATTTTAGTTACTATTTAGGGAAAGTAATATTTTTTTCCTAGAGGAATCATTTTGTTCTTGGCTAGAACAATTGATCATCTTGTGCTTTAAAGTCTTTAATCCATATATAAAGTTTATTCATGTGATATTTGGTTAATGGAGTGAAAGTAGAGAGTTTGGATTTATATGAATCATACTGACTGAAATGAGAAAACAAGAAGTTGCTATATTTAGTCACTATATCAGTTACAGCTTTTGGTTTATTATTGTGTGTTGCATCTTATTCATATATATCAAAGACATCCTTCCGTGTTTCTTGTTAATGGGTCTGTCTTAAAACTTGCTTGAATTTGTGATTTTAACTAATGTAGAAATTGTCTGTTACCTTCTGCGATTCATATGACATGGAACTCATAAGCACCTGATTCTTTTGATTATTGGTTTTTAGAACCACTAAATCACTTTAAACACAGTTATTATAATCAATCTCTTGCCTTTGTATATGCTGTTTAGTGCCTTTGTCAACAGTCACAATATGTGGGGATTTTTATTCCTAGCTATTTGATTGCTCTTGCATCAATACTCCATCTTTAGTGCGGTACAAGTTTAATGGATCTTCTGCTATTGAAGGTCCACGGACAACATATCATCTGAGGCAGATGCTTCAACGGTCCTTCCAAGTCAGCTTACTATTTTCTTTGGTGGGAGTGTTACTGTGTTTGATGGACTCCCAGCAGAAAAGGTTGGTCCATCATAGCAAATTCTACACTTTTGTTGTCCTGAAAAGCTTAAGAGAGTTCCTGTTCTCATTGTGATCTCACGCTTGTAGGTTCAAGAAATCCTTCGTATTGCTGCTAAAGCCATGGAGACAAAGAATTCTACAAGCATCAGTCCTGTCCCATCGCCAGCACTTAACAGAGCTCCTTCTTTCTCAAGCACATCTAATGTAGCTTCACCAGCTGCACAATCATTTCCCATTCAGCCAGTTTCGTTTTGCAGATCCGCGGCTGGTCAGTATTCGATTCAACTGGTTATAATAATCTTCAAAATTTGAAAATGGATACTCTCATTAGTTTCTTACAATTATGTTTTGCCAATTCAGATCTCCCTATTGCAAGGAGGCATTCGCTTCAACGATTCCTCGAGAAAAGACGGGACAGGTATGCATCCTTTATAACTACACTCCATCCCTCTCCATCCCTCTGGAAATTTAAATTCTATCTATTTTATTGAGTTTTTGATTGATTTACTAATCCAGAGCTTGTTGATATGCCTGAAAGAGACTTGTAAAAGATAGGTTGATCATATAATGTTCCTTGAGATTGCATCTAACAGCAACATTTACATTCTTTATCTCTGCAGATTGGTCAACAAAAACCCTTACCCTACTTCCGACATAAAAAAGACAGATGTCCCAATAGGCAATGCCTCTATCAAGGAGGAGTTTCCGACTGCTTAGCAGAAGATCAAACCTCAGGGTTACAATAAGCTTTTAAAGCAAACTAAGTAAAACTTTATGTCAATATGGTTGATATGGTAATCTATCATGTATGCTGCTGTGTTGTATGATAGTCGTCTCTGTGTAGGTTTGTTAGACAAACCGAAGATTTGTTTGCATGTCTAGTGTGGTCAGACATGTTTGTCTTTTTACAAGTCGCTTTAAGGGCAGACGATCATCTCTACTGAAAAAACTACTATTGTGGACAATATCCTAGTCTACTTTTCTAACTAATACTATTGTTGTTATGTTACTGAACTTGGTGTCTTTTAAAGACAATCTGTGTGTTAAAGTAATGAAATCTTTGTTGTTATTATATAAGCTTCCATTCAAAACAAATCGAGTCTTTTATTAAATAGGCTGTATAATTTGTGAATGAAGAATAACAAATGGGAGATGTTAGAGTACAAACAGTGGCAGTATGCCATAAATTTTACAATCTAAACGTACATATATTCACCTCCGCGGACAGCATTCTCTCAGACTTTCCTCTCTTCCTCAGCCTCTTTCTCCTCTCTTTCCAGTTTTCGTACTTCTGATCGTCTGTTGGTAATTCATGACGACATATAGGGCAAGAGTTATGCTTGTCCTGCCACAAACAATTAGATCATGAGCTTTTTATGTCCTTGATCAGGAGGAAAGGGATGAAGTCGGTCGGTTTTGCTTAATCTTGTTTGGTTCGAGGAAATAGATTACATACGTCAAAATTACCTGTTTACCTAATAGAAAACCGAACCATTTTAATGTTTATATTTTGTTTTTAATATCTGAATTGAATACAAATCTTATTAAAATTTTACGACAACGGACAATTTATAAGTACATTCTATAGAACATGTTATGATGGTGTCTATCTTGAATATTTTCCCTTGACAACGATTCTTACAAAAAAACGCATAATGGTCGAGAAATATTACTTTTGGGAAGAGTCTGAACATCATTCTGAGATCGCCCTCCTAAGTAACTATAGGGCTTTATGTATGGGCCTGCACCAATTACGCATTCAATATGAAAAGCTGTGTAGCATTCGTTGCACCCGTAACACAATGCTTCTGCTCCCGTATCTTGTAAATTACGTTCACACACTTCACACCAATCTTTCTCTCTTACTTCTTCACCCCATAACAACGTGAGAAAGTGTGTGTCGTAGTGCTGATATCTTGCTTTGTATGGTAAGGTAGCACACCTGAAACATACAACAAAATTGCATTTCATGCAATTTAATTGTTTAAGACATCTTCTTTTGCATATGTCACACATAGGTTTCTACTCCTTGGTTTAAAGATATGAACAAGGGATATTCATGATCTTTGTAATCAAACAGCTCAGAAAATGAAGCACACCTTACATCTAGATTAAAGCAGTCTTTATCAGAAGAATCCGCTGTTGTAGGAATTACGTACTCGGGGGAAGAACTGAGAAGATAAATGCCATGCTTATAAAAAACATGCCTTTGCTGTCGTTGACTAGGACATAAGAAAAGAGGTTGAAGAGAAAGCTCAGCGGAGGAGGGTGGGGTATGTATTTGGGGTATGGGACAATACTTAGCGTGATGGTATACCAAAAACAGTTTACCATTCTTTTCCACCTCATGAAATCCACCGTTAGAATCTATGACACTATCTCTTAATTTGTCTTTCTTTACTATATTTTTGTTATAGGTTTCTTTTAAAAAAAAATATTTGTTATACAGAATATCAAATTTTTAACAATTTCCATTATATATATGAAAATATGATTCCAAAAGTGTTGTTTTACTTTTGAAAACTGGATCCTTAACGTAAAAACCGTGGTGGAATTTGTTCTTTTTCTTTTGTAGTGGTTTTAATGTTCTTCTTTGCGTGAAATTAAGAATAAACTGTTCTTTGCATATAATTTTCGTCATTTCTTAAATTTTATCACTTCAAGATTCTATAAAAGTCGTGGTCAATCGATTAGTACCAAAAAAAAAATATATTGAGACTTAATGAACTCAAACAAGAAACACGAAGAAAAAAAAAACCTAAGTTTTGAATTCGAAAGTAGTCAGTTCCAAAGTTCATGTTTTTTTTTAGTATCTAAAAGAAAAAATGCCAAGGATTCTTATAAGAAAATGAGAAGCCTTAAAAACTATAGTGTTTGGGTCTGTTTGCAATTGATTTATATTCAAACACTTTCCGGATCTTACACGCTATAACTTGTTATCTCTTCATTCGAGTTTTGGTGTCCATTAGCTTTGAAACTTACGCATTTTCAATCAGAAACGTACAATAAAACATGAAGAATAGGCTGTGCATGGACAAGAGCGTTGAAGCAGAAAAGGACCATGGATATACTAAATCGACTTTCAAGTTAACCACAATGACCCTAACAGACTCAAAGGTTTTGATCATATCCATATCTAAGGTGAAGTCATAATCTGGTGATTCTTCTTCATCATATTCCAAAACAACAACAAAAACGAAATAATATTTAAACTCATAAGCTCATAACTCATAACCTAACAAAGTTGTAAAAGATAGACTGATCATACAATTTTCCTTGAGATTGCATCTAATTACAGCAACCTTTACATTCTTTATCTGCAGATTGGTCAACAAAAACCCTTACCGACATAAAAAAGACAGATGTCCCAATAGGCAATGCCTCTATCAAGGAGTTTCCGACTGCTTAGCAGAAGATCAAACCTCAGGGTTACAATAAGCTTTAAGCAAACTAAGTAAAACGTTATGTTAATATGGTTGATATGGTAATCTTAATTTATCATGTATGCTGCTGTGTGTTGTATGATAGCCGTCTTCTGTATAGGTTTGTTAGACAAACCGAAGATTTGTTTGCATGTCCAGACATGTTTGTCTTTTTACAAGTCGCTGTAAGGGCAGACGATCATCTCTACTGAAGAAACTACTATTGTGGATTTAGTAACAGTATCCTACAGTCTTCTTTTCTAACTAATACTCTTGCTGTTATGTTATTGAACTTGGTGTCTTTTGAAGACAATCTGTGTGTTAAAGTAATGAGATATTTGTTGTTGTTATATAAGCTTTCATACAAAACAAATCGAGTCTCTTATTAAATAGGATGTATAATTTGTGAATGACGTATAACAAATGGGAGATGTTAAAGTACAAACATTGGCAGTGTGCCGTAACTTCTACAATCTAAACGTACATATATTCACCTCCGCGGACAGCATTCTCTGCGCCTTTCCTCTCTTCCTCAGCCTCTTTCTCCCTCTCTTTCCAATTTTCGTACTTCTGATCGTCTGTTGGTAATTCATGACGACATATAGGGCAAGAGTTATGCTCGTCCTGCCACAAACAAATAGATCATAAGCTTTATGTTCTTGCTAATGCTTACCCTTAAGCTTTAAAAGAATGAAATTAATTTTACCAGCCAAGGCTTTAGGCAAGGAGGGTGGAATGTGTGTTTGCATGGCAGCTCCTGCATTTTGTCACCGATTACAAGATTCTCCTTGCAGATGCAGCATTCCGCCTCTGGTCCTAACTCTTTAAGCAGTTCCTCGCTGAAAACGATCACTGGAAGTTTCTCTACAACTTCTTTACTAGCTGGTGGAACTCTTGGTGGTCCACCATCTTCTAGCATCTGTGTAAACACATCATATATATCATTTTTCAATCATAAGGCTAAGCAAAAAAAAAACTACCAATATCATATTAGACTGGGGTTAAAGACTCTCGATACAAGAAGGAGACAAATAGTAAAGCCATATTTGAAGACAGATTGCTTTAAACTCATCAGTATGTGAAATATCTCGTTTTATCAGCAATGTGAGGAACATACAACAACTACATCATTTAAAACTAGTAAGGAAGAAAAGAGAAAAGGCATTGCCAAAAAAAGACAAAACAACTACCTCCGGGATAATACTGTCGAGACCGTTGATGAGTTCTTGCATCAAGTTGGCCGTATCCCCAAGAGTGTTTTCAGTAGGAGCATTATTAGAGGATTCACCAGCAACAATAGAAGCGAAAGCAGACATAAGATTCTGCTGCACTAGCCACTGAGGCTGTGGCGGCTCACGATCAACCGTTAGATGTCCCTCAAAAAGATAACCTGAAACAAATTCACAAAGAGTAATTAAAAAAACTCATCCCAGATCCTCTCTTGAGTTAAAACCATAATAAAGCCAAACTAGTGTTACACAAACCTTGTGAGGTCTCAGTGGGCTGGATATCAACTTCGGTTAACTGGTCTTTGGCTTGAGCAATGCAAGATTTCAAGTGTTTCTTCTCAGTAGCATCGGACACAAGTCGCTCAGCTTCCTCGAAAAGGCTCAGTCCCGCAACCCAAAACCCAGTTGCTGTATATCTTGTCTTAAGAACAGTTGCAACTCGAGATACAACTATATAAAACTGAAATAGCCATCAAATTAATATTGGTGTTAGAGAGGGTTACTAAAACAAACGACACATTCGATTCTAACAAAGAAATTGAACAAATTGAAAACTCATATTGAAGATCCTTTGACGTACGCATCAATCAACAATGGCCAATATTCTAAAATTCCAGAGAGCTAATTTTGAAATTGAACAAAATAAAAACAAACCTGTTTGCGGAGGGAAGGAGAGGAAGAAGAGTAGTGATCACGGAGGAGATTATGAATAGAACGAACGGAAGATTCGAATCTCAGCTTTTTGTTAAGCTGTTTCTGCAGATCATCAAGTTGAAGCTTCAAGCTTTCCTCGGAAGGAGACGGTGAAGATGATGCTGCTGCATCCATTACTAAAGAATCTAGGGATTTCGATTGGGGATTTGGGGGTTTCTGTAAGAAGAAGATTCAAATGAGCAAAACGATTGATTGATCTCTCGTCGTCTTCTTTGATTTGCTTCTTTTTTTTAGGAGCTGAGAGATTTCTTGATCAGGAGGAAAGAGATGAAGTCTGTCGGTTTGGTTCGAGAAAATAGATTACATACGTCAAAATTATCGGTTTACCTAAGAGAAAACCGAACCATTTTAATGTTTATAATTTTCAGATTTTATAAAAATATCTGAATTGGATACATTTTTTTGCTAAATTGGAAATATTTCACTGAAAATGAATAAAGTTTAGGTTTACAATCCAAAGAACAGAGAACAGCATATACACCCACTTTTCCAAATTTAAATAACAAATACACATACTTTTTGCTACTCCTATACTTTCACCATTTAAAATTACATGTTACCCCTCTAACTAAATTATTTCTAACTCTTTTTCTCACTCAATACATGTATTACTCTTTCTTCATTTTCTCTTTTACTTTATTTTTTATTCAACCTCACTTTTTTTTCAATCAAACAATAAATATTTTTTTATCTTCTTTCTTTTTTGCTCCTCCATCTTTCTCTTTTGTATCTGACTTCACTTTTTCTTAGTCTTTTTTTAGAAATTCAAAACAACAAACAAAAAACTGAACATCAAAACTGAGTAATTTTTGGGAAAAACTGGATTGCAAATTTATTTTTGAAGAACATGATTTTAAAAGAAAACCCAGAATTATCACTCCCTTGAAATTAATTTTAAAAACTCCATTTAACATAAAACCCAGAAACTTTTGGGTACAACTCGATTGCAAAAAAAAAAAAAAATTCACGACCATGATTTTAGAAAAAAACCAGAATTCATATACCCACTTGAAATTGATTGTAAAAACTCGATTTGACATTAAGACCCATAATTTTATGGAGTTACGGACAAAACATGAAGGTAAGAAAAAACTCTACAACAAAGCAAAATAAAGTCACAAATTGATAGATTCATTGAAGCCTTACCTCAGCTTGATTATCACATGCGGAAGACATCCACAAAAGTGCATCCACAACCACATCCAACCAACCACATTACATACTCAACTTATAAATTTAATATTCTAATTAAGTAATTATCTACAGTTTATCATCTACTTATCGTCAAACAAATGTTCAACTAAAATTGGATAGCATATAATTATGTTCATGGTCAAGTCCAAGTGGACATATTATTATGGATACAAATTATCATTAACTACATACTTGATTAGAATAAATATGTTCTAAATTACAAAATATCATTAGTGATCCCATGAACATAATTTAAAGGATGTTATAAGTTCTAACATACGTCTTTATAACTTTCTATTTTCATGCATGTGTCCAACAAGCACATGTCAACATGTTGAGGCTAATGACCACGTGATCGAAGTTTGGTGGATAGGTTTTGAGATTAATGACCATGCATGTGTAGTATGATTGTAGTGACACTTCTAACATTCCTAGTTCTATATGAGAGTAATGCAAAAACGTTTGGATAAAAGACATCTAAATGCCTAATTTATCTCGGACAAATTTCTCGTCATCTAGAATCAGCAATATATTGTGAAATAAGTATCCATAGCTACTCATCCACATGATTGATATCCAATGTTTTAAATAAATCAGTGTTTTTTGTTTTTTTTTATGAACTATTTTGTGTGTATATGTTTTTGTTCCAATACAAAACATGATGCAATGAGCTCGTGCTGTCTATGGATTTGATTGTATGGTTGTTGTATGATGGTTCTTTGGTCTGTGCACATTGGTATCCACAAAACAATATCCACAAAACATACTTTTCTATCTAAAAAATTGCACTATAACCCCGATCAATAAACATGTTTCCATGTGGACTCATTGTCATGGACACCGGAATTGATGGGTAATACAAAACTCTACACTTTGAATCATAAATTCTAAATCCTGGACCCAAAACATAGACATATCATTCACATAAGCCATAATACATAAACCTTAAATCCTAAAACTTTAACCCTAAACCATAAGTCATTCATGCTACTTCACATGCGGAAGACATCCACAAAAGTGCATCCACAAAACCACATCCAACCAACCACATTACATACTCAAATTATGAATTTAATAGTCTAATCAAGTAAGTATCCACAATTTACCATCCACTTATCATAAAACAAATGTTCAACAACAATTAGATAGTATATAACTTATTTATCTAAAGTATAGCAAAGTGCATCTTAAAATGTAGAACAAATGTAATTACAACTTTTTGTGCAAAAAAATATACAAAAATTATTAATAATAATTAAATAAATGGTAATAAAGATAATAAAATGAGAGAAAAAGAGAGAGAGGAGGAAAGATAAATGACAATATCTTTAAAATAGAGATAAGGGGAAAGTTGTCTAGATTTTATGTCAAACTTGCAAAAACCTCTCAAAAGTACACTATGGTTGGAAAGTGGGTGTGGATGAAAACAAGTCTTGGAAAAGTAGGTGTAATTGTCATTGTCTCTCCAAAGAATTAGTTTGGGTTCGGTTTTTTTGGTTTACGGTTTTTTTGGTTTTATAAAAATAGAACCATACCATATATAATCCAATTTGGTTATGGTTTGGTTTTTGCGGGTTATGGGTTTTTCGGTTTCATCAAAAATAAACCATATATATCACAGTTTGGTTCGATTTCGGTTTGGTTTTGTTTTTTAACGGTTATCCCATGCTTTTTAAAACAGTTTCAGACATCTGAGCCGTGACCACTTTATTTTGTTACCGCTGGAGAAGGACCATCAGTATCAGTTGCTTTCCTTTTTTCAGCTGGATTAGGGTCTTGACTTGAATCTGCCATCTGCGATTATTTTTATAATAGATGATCAGTTGATAAGTTTATTAATAACATACAAAAACCAAGAAAAGAAAAAAAATAATCTTTGGTAGTGTGAGTTGCAGACTTGGGGGAGGAGACGGACGTAAGAGGAACAAAGACAATGATAACAAATAATTATGAATATATATATAAGTTAGGGAATAGAGACTCGTTAGGATTTTCTAATTCGATAGATTTTACAAATTTTACAACATTCTATATATACATTCTATAGAACATGTTATGTTGGTGTCTATCTTAAATATTTTACCTTGACAACGGTTCTTACAAGAAACGCATAATGGTCGAGAAATATTACATTTGGGAAGAGCCTGAACATCATTTACCGATCCCCATGCTAAGTAACTATAGGGCTTCGTGTATGGGTCTGCACCAATTTTTGTTTAGCAAGAAAGATTGAATCTTAAGTATGTTTAGAAGAATAACTCTCTTTATTAGCTTAAAGAAAAATAACTCAAAAACTTCAAGCTCACACAATCTCTCAATGTTAATCTCTCTCACCAAAACTCTATGCAGACCCTAAGACCCCTTATATAGAACACCAAAACCAATTCCTAATAGGAAATATATTATGTCTAGATAACTCCTAAACATAAGTAATTCTTATCTCCTAAACATAACTCGATTAGGAAAACTTTTATATGATTCAAGCTTATCCAACATTCTCCCCCAGAAGCTTGAAATTTTTCTTCGACACTCCATGAACTCCAATTTGATTCCTCATTTCTCTGAACCTGTTTTTGTCAAGCGCTTTTGTCAGGATGTCAGCTCTTTGTATGATCCCTGGAACATGTTCCACATTGACATACCCATTCTCGACGCATTCCCGAATGAAGTGATATCTTCGATGGATATGTTTAGACCTTCCGTGAAAGACAGGATTTTTAGTCAGTGCGATTGCAGACTTATTGTCAACGCGAATAGTCACTCTTTCACTAATACTTCCGACTATCTCAGCAAACAGATCTTGAAGCCAGATGGCCTGCTTAGCTGCTTCCGTAGCAGCCATGAATTCCGCTTCACATGAAGATAGAGCCACAACTTGTTGTTTTTGAGAACACCAAGTGATCGGACACTCATTGAGATAGAAAACATAACCTGCAGTGCTTTTTCCATCATCCAAATCAACACTATGACTGCTATCACTATATCCTATCAGACCAGTTCTGCTCCCCTGTTTAAACTGTAAACCGTACGAAAGTGTACCACGAAGATATCTTAAAACTTGCTTGAGTGCGGCACCATGTGATTCCTTTGGCTCCTGCAAGTATCTACTCAAAACACCGACAGGAAAAGCAAGATCCGGCCGAGTGTGAATCAAATATCTCAAGCATCCAATAATTCTTCTAAACCTCTTTGCTTCAATGCCTCTCTCATGTTCAGATTTTGATAACTCCAGACCAAATTCCATTGGTATGATAACCGCGTTGCACTCACTCATGCCAGCTTCCTCCAAGATCTTTCTAGCATACCTCTCTTGGTTTAAAACTATCTCTCCTTTAGTTTGAAACACTTCAATGCCAAGATAATAGGTAAGCTTTCCCAAGTCACTCATTTCAAACTTCCCTGCCATTTCTTTCTTGAAGTCTAGTATAAGCTTTACACTAGAACCTGTGACTAACAAGTCATCAACGTAAACAGCCACAATAAGTAGATGCTCTTGTTCTCTTTTTCTATAGAGAGAAGGTTCTTTAGAACATTTCTCAAACTTGAGATCAACAAGAATTTTATTCAGCTTCGTGTTCCAAGCACGAGGCGCTTGTTTAAGCCCATACAGCGCCTTGTGTAGTTTATAGACCTTCTTCTCGCTACCCTCAATCACAAAACCATCAGGCTGACTAACATACACATCTTCCTTTAATTCTCCATGTAGGAATGCAGTCTTTACATCCAGATGATGTATTTCCCAACCACTAGAGGCTGCTAACGCAATGATGAATCTGACTGTTTCAAGACGAGCCACTGGTGCAAAAACTTCATCAAAATCAATACCATGTTTTTGTACATACCCCTTAGCCACAAGCCTTGCTTTATATTTGTTCACGCTATTATCTGAATTGCGTTTCACCTTAAACACCCATTTTAAACCAATTGGCTTGCAACCGATAGGAAGATCAACCAAACTCCACGTCTTGTTCTTAACAATCGATGCTATCTCTTCTTCACAAGCATCTTTCCATACTTTTGCCTTGCTCGCCTCACTGTAATCCCAAGGTTCTTCGTTAATAGTAAGCAACAAATGTTCTCCTTCAATCTCTGCGAGCATTACAAAATCCTTTAGGTAACTTGGTTTTGTAGTCGTCCTTTCTGATCTTCTTAAGACTGGTATTGGCTGAGCTTGTTGTCCATGTTGCTCTTCAACATGTTGTTCTTCATTCTGGTCTTCGCCATTTTCTGAATCATCACTCGATTCTTCTGCAACTGCATCATTAGTATCAAAATTCTCTCTGATTTGCTCTGTTTCACCAAATATTTTCCTGATTCCATTATTTCCATATTCTCCAAAACTAAGGGTGAACATTCCTGAATCTGTAGTAATATCTTCTGAATCCTTCCATTTCCAGCTTTTGCTCTCGTCAAAAACGACATCACGACTTACAATGATTTTCCGAGTTGTTGGATTAAGAAGCCGATAAGCCTTGGTTCCGGGTTCTGTTCCAAGATTTACAAGCATTTTCGATCTATCATCAAGTTTCTTGAGATTTGCAGCTTCGGTCTTAGCATAACAAACACAACCAAATACCCGAAGATGTTCTACATTTGGCTTCTTCCCTTTGTATGCTTCATAAGGAGTTTGATCTTCTAGTACTCTCGTTCCTACTCTGTTAATGAGATAGGTTGCGTGTCTAACAGCGTCTCCCCACAAATAGTTCGGCATGTTTGTGTGTTTCAGGATACTGCGAGTCATACCTAGCAAAGTTCTATTCCTTCTCTCAACCACTCCGTTTTGCTGAGGTGTGTAGGGTGCGGTTAGATGTCTATTAATCCCTTCTTTCTCACAAAAAAGCTGAAACTCTTGAGATAAGAATTCTCCTCCTCTGTCTGTACGAAAGGTTTTGATAGCAGCTCCAGTCTCTTGCTCAACTAATGCTTTAAACACTTTGAATTTTTCGAATGCCTCGCTTTTCTCTCTCAGAAGAACGATCCACATATAGCGAGAGTAATCATCAATTAACACAAACACATATCTTTTCTGCGCAGCTGTAGATGGTGAGATAGGTCCACAAAGATCCCCATGAATAAGTTCAAGTGGTTGTGAAGCTCGATAGGTCGTTAATTTAGGAAATACTCGCCTTGCTTGTTTACCAAGCAGACATGATGAACATGTTTCTGTATCCCTCGGAGCACTCGGTATCCCAATGACTAGTTTCTTAGTCACCATCTTCTTAATGTTTTCAAAGCCAACATGTCCTAGTCGAGCATGCCATATTGTTGAGTCGTTGGAAGCAACAGCCTGTAGACACCTTGTGTTGTTCTTAACTTCTAAGTCCACCTTATATAATCTGTTTCTTGATCGATTTGCTCTTACCAACAGATTTCCATCTCGGTCATGTAAGGTTAGATAGTCTTGTTTCATTCTCACATCACACCCAGATTCAGTCGCTTGTCCAAGACTGATGATATTGCTTTTAAGATCTGGTATATAGTAGACCTCTGCTAGTATTTTCTTTTTCCCATCCTTGGTTAGAAACAGAATCGAACCTTTTCCTTTTATGTCCACACGCGAATCATCACCAAACCGCACTTTACCTGTGACCATTGTATCAATCTTGTAGAACCAAGCTCTATTCCCTGTCATATGATTGCTAGCACCATTGTCCAGATACCAAACTTTATCGGAGCATGTCTCAAAGTCTTTTGGCTTCACTCTCTTCTCGTTAAGATATACAACCTCATGCATCATAAGTGATTCGGCCTCATGAGTATCTTCTTCTTCCTTCTCTTGTGATTCTTGAAGCTTAATCAGTTTGAGTAAACGATCCGGACAATCTGAGGCATAGTGTCCAAGTTTGTCACAGCGATAACATGTGATTCTGCTTTTGTCCCTCTGTTGATAGCCATACTCCTTTTGTTGATATCCAAACCGTCCACCATTAAACCGGCCACGACCTCTACTGCGACCACGACTTGAACCTCTTCCTCTGCCTCCTTCATATGAGAATTCTTGCGGCTGCAGAGGTGAGTTGGTAAACATGAGTTTACTCTGAGTGTCCTGTGAGCTTTCCTCCTCACTGATACGCTCTTCATAAGTTTTCAGTCTACCGACAATGTCTTCAAAAGTGGTTGTGTTGAGATCAAGAACTTGTTCCAGGGCTGCTATTATCTGTATATATCTTGCTCTTGGTAAACTTGAGAGAAACTTCTTAACAATTTTAGGTTCGTCAATGGTTGCACCTAAAGATGCTGATTTTGTAGAAATTTCTGAGAGTCTACCAACGAAGTCATCTATGGTGTCATTCTCTTTCATCTTCATCCTATCGAACTCAGCCATTAGTGTCTGCAGTCGTGCCTCTTTTACCCTTTCAGCACCAAGATTCCTTGATTTAATAGCTTCCCAAACCGCTTTGGATGTTTCTTGATCGCCAACTTGTAAGATTAATGATTCTGGTATGGACTGGAACAGCAAAGCCCTGGCAAGATCATTCTTTTCTATATCATCAGAGCCTGGATCAATAGTCTCCCAGACCTTGTGTACTCGTAGCGTCACAATCATTCTCATAGACCAAACAGTGTAATTGGAACTGTTTAGCATTGGACATTGTATTGACGAAGGACCTCCTTCCTTCGGTTTGTTAGTGATTGTAGATAATTCACTCATGTTTTTGACTTAATCTTTTGATTGAGTTTGTATTGACCCTGGAAGCTCTGATACCAACTTTTGTTTAGCAAGAAAGATTGAATCTTAAGTATGTTTAGAAGAATAACTCTCTTTATTAGCTTAAAGAAAAATAACTCAAAAACTTCAAGCTCACACAATCTCTCAATGTTAATCTCTCTCACCAAAACTCTATGCAGACCCTAAGACCCCTTATATAGAACACCAAAACCAATTCCTAATAGGAAATATATTATGTCTAGATAACTCCTAAACATAAGTAATTCTTATCTCCTAAACATAACTCGATTAGGAAAACTTTTATATGATTCAAGCTTATCCAACACCAATTACGCAATCAATATGAAAAGCTGTGTAGCATTCGTTGCACCCGTAAAAAACGCTTCTGCTCTCGTATCTTGTAAATTACGTTCGCACACCTCACACCAATCTTTATTCCTTACTTCTTCACCACATAACAACGTGAGAGAGTGTGTCGTAATGCTGATATTTTGCTTTGTATGGTAAGGTAACGCACTTGAAACATACAATAAAATTGCATTTCATGCAATTTAATTGTTTAAGACATCTTCTTTTGCATATGTCACACGTAGGTTCTACTCCTTGGTTTAAAGATATGAACAAGGGATGTTCATGACCTTTGTAATCAAACGGCTCAGAAATTGAAGCACACCTTACATCAAGATGAAAGCAGTCTTCATCTTTGTAATTGCACTCATAGCCAAAGCCATTATATATACGACCACAAGCATCACAACCGGAAAAATCTCTATGGTGAAACTGCTTCATTTTAAGTGGATGAAGATGTAAGGCATGTTGAGTCCTACGTGGAGCCTTAGCACATGTTTCATGGAGGATGAACTCACACTCCATACATGAATACAAGTCACCTTCATAGATAGGAAGGACACACGCTTGACAAAATTTATTCTCGTCATAAAGTATATTGACCTCAAGCCGAAGATGATGGTCATGAAGAAAATAAAGTATCACTCCTTTGGATATCATTTCGAACGGCCCAACATCTTGTGTAATATCATCTTCTTCTGGTACACCTTGTGGAGTTCTTTTCCATCCCACATATTCTTTCATGTAGCACATATTGGATGAACAACATAATCGCTACACTTGTCACAAGTATACACACCATAATCACCGTTAATACTTTGACGACAAACTCCACAAAACCGTTCTGATTTTGATGGAAAAGAAAGAGTGAAGGAGATACGATGGTGGTGACGTGATATCTTGATGGTGTGTGGGAGATTCATACAATCATTATGAGATACAAAGTTGCATCTGACACAAATGTAGGTGGGATAAGTTTGTCTCAGCCAACCACAAAGGTTACAAGTTAAGCAAGTTTGTCTGGGGAAAAACATGAGAGGATGAACATGGTTTTTTGGTGGGTCTACAATAAAGGGTATTGGTTTCATCGCACATGTTGAATGCATAAAAATATGACATATCGTAGTGATATATAAACCCAATTATATTCTACAACATAAACACTCACTATCTTCGGAAGCCCTATAATACCAATTGAGAAGTTGGAGAGGATGCTCAGAGTGGTAAGGATGATTAATTTTTAATGGAGACTGGACACATTCCCTATGGAATTTTTCATCGCAGTAGTTACAGAAGTAATAGTCTGTACCAAAATTTGAGCCTTTGCATATGTCGCACCCACCATCGGCATCAAATTCCTTATTGTTGCACCAAAACAGAGGGAGTACATGATGATCAGAAGAATCTGTTGTTGTAGGAATTACGTACTCGGGGGAAGAACTGATCACATAAAGGCCATGCTTAATATAAGAAACGTCCCTTTTATGCCGTCGTTTATTAGGACATAAGAAAAGAGGTTGAAGAGAAAGCTCAGCGGAGGAGGTTGAGGTATGTATTTGGGGTATGGGATAATACTTAGGGTGATGGTATACCAAAAACAATTTACCATTCTTTTCCACCTCATGAAATCCATGACACTATCTTTTAATTTGTCTTTCTTTACTATATTTTTGTTATAGGTTTCTTTCAAAAAAGTATTTGTTATACAGAATATCAAATTTTTTAACAATTTCCGTTCTATATATATGAAAATATGATTCCAAAAGTGTTCTTCTACTTTTGATAGTTGGATTCTTAACGTCAAAAAACGTGGTGGAATTTGTTCTTTTTCTTTTGTAGTGGTTTTAATGTTCTTCTTTGCATGAAAATAAAGAATAATGGTTGCTCTAGCTCGTTCTGCCAATGCTCAAGCGCTAATGGTTGCTCTAACTAATGTTACAGCACCAACAGAGAGTAATGTCCGTGACCGTTTCCTCTGGCGAAAGGCCACAGGTACTTATCACCCCTCCTTCTCCTCGAATGACACTTGGGAGCAGTTGAGAGATCGATCTCCAAGAGTACCATGGGCCAAGGTTGTTTGGTTCAAGGAACATGTGCCAAGATACTCCTTTTGTACTTGGATATCTATGCTCCATCGCCTGCCAACAAGAGATAGACTAAGGAGGTGGGGCATGAACATTCCTGTCTCCTGTGTTCTATGCTCAACGGGCATTGAGAGTCATCACCACCTCTTCTTCGAATGCAGTTACTCGGTTGAAGTTTGGGGATACATGGCTGCAAAAATTCTTCCAACTCCGCCAAACAATCTTCATGCTGTGTCAACGTGGATCCTCAATCAGAACTCCCCCCATCAATCCAAAGTGGCTACTATCCTAAAGCTCCTCCTCCAGTCCGTCGTCTACCACCTATGGAAGGAGCGAAATAGAAGGGTGTTCAGTACCACTGTCTCCCCTCCAGCTACTCTCCGCCTCGCCATCGACCGTTCCATCAGGGATCGGTTACTCTCCCTTCCGGACCCCAGCCAGCAAGCTTCTCTCCTCCTTCTTTACTTCTCCTTTTTCTCTTATCGATTGTAATTTTTTCTGTCTTTGTTCCTGCTGATAATGGGTTTTGTATAGCGGTAACTATGTAAACTAAAGTATGAATGAAATCTTCACATTAAGACAAAATAAAATAAAAATAAAGAATAAACTGTTCTTTGCATATAATTTTCGTCATTTCTTAAATTTTATGACTTCAAGATTCTATAAAAGTCGTGGTCAATTATTGAGCCAAATGAACAAGAAACACGAAAAGAAAACTAAGGTCCTGATTGGAACAGACTTTTATGACTTTAAAATTATTTAAAGTATTTAAAGTCATTTTTTAGCCAATCAAACTTTTTTTTGCTTTTATTTTTTCTAAAACTTTGAAAGCCACTTTTTTTTTATTTTCCTTCATTGTTTACTCATTTTTTTTTTAAACCTCAAAAACATGCTTTAAAAACTAAACAACTATTAAAACATTATTTTTTTCTCCTCATTTTATTTAAAAGCTTTCTAAAAGTATTTATATACATATATTACATATTATATTTTTACAAATTAATGATTCTTATTTTTTTCTCTTTCTTTTAAGATCCATTTCATAATACTTTTTATTTTTTCATCATCATCATTAATAATGGTGTAAAAGAGTTTATGAAATTCATTGTTAGTAAGAGAGTAACATTCAAAACAATACATTAATTAGAGGGGTTATTGGTTCTATGATTTTAATGGATTTGGAAATCCAAACAAAAATCATGTGTTATTCAATCATTGATTTTAAAATACTTATTAAAATGATGTGTTATTGGTTCTATGATTTACAAATACTTGTTAAAATACCCTGTTATTCATTTAATGATTTGTTTTTGGATTTCAAAATCCACATTATGTTTTAAATGGATTTGAAAGTGTAAAATAGAAGGATTCAAATCCAAGGATAAAACATGTTATTTCAAAATCCAAATACATGGATTTTTAGAATTTACAATTCTATATGTATTTAATAATCATATCTCCAATAGTGTTTAATGAATTTCTGACTACTCATATAACTACTCAATTAAAAAAAAAAACATACAAAACAACTAAAAAATCAACAAAAACAAAAGAAAAACAGAATTTTCAAACATGACATATTTGATTGACTTGCATTTTTTAATTTTTAATTTATCATTTATAAAATTAATTTTTGTTATTAAATTGCTATATAAATTAAATTCTGACATAAATATATTTATTAAAATTAAATTATTAATATATAATAACAATTATAATAAAAAATTACAGCGCCATTACCAAACCTAAGTGACGGTAATCACTTCCAAATATGAAAGTTTATAAGAAAATGAGAAGCCCTAAAAACTATAATTTAGTGTTTGTGGCTGTTTGCAATTGATTTATATTCGAACTCTTTCCGGATCTTACACGCTATAACTTGAGATAGATTATCTGTTCATTCGAGTTTTGGTGTCCATTAGCTTTGAAACTTAAGCATTTTCATTCACAAACGTACAAGAAAACATGAAGACTAGGCTTAGCATGGACAAGAGCGTTGAAGCAGAAAAGGACCATGAATATACTAAATCGACCTTCAAGTTAACCACAATGAACCTAACAGAGTAAAAGTTCTTGATCATATCCATATTTAAGGTGAAGTCATAATCTGGTGATTCTTCTTCATCATATTCCAAAACAACAACAAAAACGAAATAAGTATTTAAATTCATAAGCTCATAGCAAGTCACAGAAGCAGTAGAAGAGAAGCATTAAACCAACTCCATAACAAGCTCACTTCACCTTCCAATTTCTCAAGTCTTTCTGCGACCAACACGAGCAACAAAACCTTGCTTGATCTGAGTCACAGATCGTTGAGATCCACACTGCAAAGATGAAACACAGAAGAGTCAGCAGAGTAAACACTTTATCAAGCAATGTAGGAAAATTATATATCTACATCATTGCCAGCCTCACATGACACTTCAATTAAGTCAGAGAATTATGATTCACTAAGAAATTTATGCTTCCTGATGAGCTTATGTTCATCAGGTATCAACTACAAGACAAAGTATAAAACTGCGTGTGTGTGTGGGGCGGGAGGTAATCAGTTATTACCAGCCTGTCTAAAAGAGAAATCATGCATGATAGAGGCTTTTGGCTAGTGAAAAGAATGAGGAGAAGACAATGGCATATATAAGCTTCTCCTAAAATTTTTAGTTCTCCATCATATGATAGAAATGATGTAGGCAAGAAGAGTTTTTTACAACAGAAACAAAGGAATGCATATCAAGATAAGAGCTAACATTTATACCTTTTCGCATCTCAAAAAGAAGAGACGATTCTCCTTTGAAAGAATTGTGTCAGGGCTCTTGCAACCAAGGCAAATGACGTACTCAGCTGCAAATAACCGAAGCGATTAAGAACTCTCCAAATTGTTATTATTCTCAAATTTGGAGACTAGAGAGAAAGTTACTTACTGATATATCGCCTCAAAATCCCTTCAAAATTCTTAGGTGCAAACCTTCCCTTAACAACCAACCTTTGCTGCCCATCAAGCGAACCGCTAGTACCCAACTCAGCAAGCAAGAAAGTCATGACATGATCTGGTTGACGATGCATCCTGATTTTTTTCAGTGCAGATAGTACATGTTATACAGCCATCAAAATATACAAGTATAATTAATTATGATAAAACAATATTGAAGAGGAAAACAAGGAGGGGTTTGCTCGTACGTCTTGCAAAGGTCCATAAAGTTGACAAACACCGTCTTCTTTGTCCCTTCACGAAGAACCTGAGGAGGCCTCATAACTGTACGACGCCTATCTCCAGCAAGCTCCGGATTATTTTCACGGAGAATGTTAAAAACTCTACCAAGAAGCTGCAAATATAAGTCCCGTCAGCAAAAGCCAGAGGGGAGGGGGATTTTTGAAATGGAACAAATAAAGATAAATATTTTTCATAACCAATGAACAATGCAAATCAACACGGGTTGTTGATACAAAAAACCATCTAAGATATACACACCTCGTCATATATGTAGTCTCTATCACTTCCCTCCCAGGGGTAACGTTGCTGCTGAAGAACCATTCCTTCTGCCCCTTCTTCCTCCTCATTAGCAAGATCTGCAATATATTCTCAATAAGAATTTAACATGAAAAACATTCAAGCCCTAGTAAACAATTAATAAGCAAAAAAGAAAGAAAAAAAAAACTATACCATCCAAATCTTCTCCAGCATCAACAATTTCATCATTCAACAAGCTTGATTCATCAAGCTAAACATAAAACAAAAAACAACATGAGGCACATTATCATCCAAAACAAAAGTTTAAAGAATCAAAAAAACCTTAAAAGGCAGAAAACGTTAAAACACTCACTGGCTTCTTCTTCTTTTTCTTCATTCCAGCAAATGAACTCTCAAGACCACCATCATTAGCTACAGAAAAGAAAAAAAGGAATTAGACATAAAAAGTAACAAAAACACCATTAGAAAAAACAAACAAACTGTTTCACAAATCATCATACCAGGCAATGAATCAGATTTCTCAGGCTGTGACGACTCTCCTACGTCCATAACAGGATCCTGAATCACAACTTTCTTCTTCTTCTTCTTCTTGGTTGGATCAAAAGGTGCGAGCTGCTATAAGATAAACCAAAAACACAAAACACAAAATTCAATAATGACTTTTTAACAAACAAAACATCAATAATCTACACCTAAGAACCACAGGATCACTAATTTACCTCTTGCTCTTCCTTTATCTCATTGTTTTCGTCAGCCATGATTGCAACTGAGACAAAAAAAAAAAAAACGATAAAAAAACACAAATGCTAATAAGCACTCAGAAACCAAACAAAATAAAATCAGATTCAACATTATATGTAACAACGATAGTTATACACACACAACCCCCAAAAATTAGGGTTTCGACATCAAAAATCGATAATCTTAAACGCAACGAAAACAATAACTAGATTCAGGAATAAAATTTTCGAATCCCAATATGAAATCAATCAATAGATGATTATTATACGCACAGGTCAAGGGTTCACAAGAGACAAAAAGGAACGCGGCTAGGTTAACCAATCTCTAAACTCAATAAACTCCAAAAGACAGATTGAACTTTGAGATCGACAGACGAATTGGAAATGGAAACTCACAAAGGGATGTCGAAGCGAGATAGGCGTAAAGAGTAAACGAGGTTGCTTTGCGATGGGCGATGAATCTGTGAGAGAGAGAGAGTAAGCGGCGCAGGTCTGGTTTTAATCAGAGATAAGTATTAACCCTTTTGCTCCTCGTCGTCCAAAAAATAGTGTAACTTATTATTCTTTTTTTTCTTTTTTTTCTTTCTTTTTTATAGATAAATTTCAAAAACTTTATTTTCTATTTTCTCCAGAAAATTTAATTTTTTTTTTGACAGAAAAAATGAAAAAGATTAATTTTTACTTTATAAATTTATATTTTTAGCATCAGAAAGTTTATTATTACTTTATAAAATGTTTTTACACGATTAAATTAAAAAAAATTTTTATGAAATTAAAATTTCTTTCTTAAAAGAAAAAAACTGGTGAAAAGTAAATTATATGGAAATTATTATCAAATATAAGTAAAACTAATAAAGAAATAAATTATTTATATAGTATCAAAATAATAATAATTTAGCCTATCTTATCTAATATTTACATTTTAATATTTGTTTTAATATCAACATAGTTGGATATTTTTTACTAACATTAATTTTGTAAAATAAAATAATAACTTACATTATTTTGATAATTATACTTTTATTATAGTACACAAAAATTCTCTTTTGGATTAGGGGTTCACCGTAGTAGGGTTCCGATTTCTATACGTCCGGGATCTAATAAAAAGCAGCATAGTCATCGTCGCCTGAAATCGACAAACTGCATGAAACCTAAATCCGGGGAGGATACGATACTGGTGCTGGCCCAGCGCCAACACGTATCAGTGGATCTTTTGAGGAACTCTGTAAGTAACTCTTTCATTTTTTCCCCTTTTTATAGTACGTAAAAGAAATCAGAGAATCATCGAATCATCCATCTGATTCTGCTTCATCTTCTTCTTCTTCTTAGGAAATTTTCGATCTCAAGAGTCGTACATACGGATATCATGTTGAATTCTGTGATCAACAGTCTCCTTGTCCTCCCGTGGTCTTCCTCTATGCGAAGATGAGCCTTCATCGTTACAATTTCGTCCAGGTTTATTTAACCAAAATCATATATGCATCTGTAAAACTGTAAAGCTCTATGACTATTACTACATTATTCAATATCTTAGTTTCTTCTTTTTCGCATCCAGGGTACAAAGTTTGAGCTGATTGGCGTACTGAAATACGTTAAGACCTCTAGTTCTGCTGCTGCTTCATACTACATTACTTTGGATGCAATTGATCCCGCCACTGCCACTGGTTCCCTTCAAACTTTTCAGAATATAGTCTCAGAAATCAGTTTTGGCAGATTTATGCTGTCTTGCAATATTGCAAGAATTAAAGGTGGTTTTCTCCTTGCTGCATTATATATTAAAGAATTCATTGTCTTCATCCAGTGAAATTATACACATTATAATTAAAAAAAAAAAAACTTTTGTATATATATAGGGGAACCAAGAGATGGCAGAGGATTTTTGAGGAGGCCAGATATTCGAGGTGTTTTTTTTTTTTGCATCATTATTTATTTATTATTAACTGTCTTGATCATCCAATGAAATCATAAGAATATCTGATTTTTTTTCTTAATCTGTTGTCTAGGTCTAGGGGGACCAAGAGATGGCAAAGAGTTTTTGAGGATGCCAGATATGAGCTTAGCTAAGTGCCCGTCAGAGAATCCTTTTGAAACAAATTACCTAGTAAGATCAGGATGATTGATTAGGAAGATACACACTATTTTGATTTGCCGGTCTTATGAGTATGATCAACAAGTTAAGTTAAGTAGTAGTATGTTTTTTTTGGTCTCATTCAGGTGAAGGAATCTGAGCTGCAAGAGAATTCCTGGATTCGTCTCTAATTGGAACTTGCTGTTGCCAAAACTGATAGGCATTGGAAAGCTAAGGGTGCTGGTCTCTCCGACTTGGAGATTGTAGACGTGGCCATTGATGCTGCCAATGATGAGGAAGGACTCTATGCCAATAATGCTGTTTTCTACATAAGGTACAGGGACTTGTACAAGACTACCCTTGGTGAGCCTCTTGATCGCATTGCTATTGTTAGAAGAAGCTTTGATAAGCCTACCGGAGGCTTCCGTCTCGTCGGTCATGCTATGAGTTCCGATGTTATACCAAATCACCGTAACATTGCTAATGAGGAGGATACAGGATGCTCCAGTTTCAAGGGTCAGTCCACAGAACTTCCAACTCAAATCTATTCACCTCTAGGTGCCTCTGAGGACCATGAAGCTGCTAATCAGCTGGCTATGATTAACTTGAGAGATGAAGAAGCTGCAGGAGACTCAATGGAGCTTGACTCGCCGTCTGCACTAGATATTTAACTAAGTTATTTAGATTGTTAAGTAGATTGGTCACTTGAATAGTTCATCACATCATATGTTTCCCTAATTAGGAGAAGAATGGGAGTCTGATAGAAGCAGTTATGGTTTGTTTAGAGTTTCTCTTTGGTTTATGTTTACATATAATGTCTACTTTGTAACATCTATATATTATATCTATGGAATCGGGTTATATGGATTTCTACAAGTATCAGAGAGTCATTCTTCTTCTTGCTTTCAATATTTTTCCTTTTCATTTCCCTCTTGGTATTCGTAATTGACCCTTGGTACATAGATAGACTAGTGAGGGATAGTGTTCCTTACACAACTTACTTTGAAACCTAAGAACTCCTCTGATGGCAGTGGATGATCTAACCCCGCACCTGCCAACCTGATGAAAGTGTAAGAATCTCTCAGTTTTACCCAAAGATGAACGTTTATTTGGTCTTCTTTGAACCTTTCTCTCTGTTTTGCATCACTTGTTTCAGAAAATGTATTTTTTTTGGTTAAACCTTGAATATGTGTGTTGCATCATTTGTTTCAGAAAATGTCAAAATGTTAGATTTTTATTAGTTCAACCTAACTGTTTATGTTATTGTCTTTTCGATCTGTTAATCATACGGTGGTCTCTGATCGAATATCAATATTGCATTAGTAGACGATAAGTTTTTTCTTTATTTAACTAAGGGGGGTGTATTCAAACCATGATTTTGGAGAATTTGATGGGATTTAGGAAATTTAGAATTTTGATAGATTTTAGGGAAGTTCATATGATTTTCTGTAAAATTCTTTCAAATCCCACCTAAAACCATGAGATTTGGATTTCTGTATTTTTAACTAAACAAATCCTCCAGAATCCTTCAGAATCCTAAAAGTTATTAAAATCCTAATCCACAAAACTGTTTTGAATAACAGTGGATTTTAAAGTAGATTTTTAAATCATCAGTTCAATAACAGTGGATTTCAGAAGACTTTTTAAAATACATGATTGAATAACATAGGATTTGTAACTCTTACACAAATCACTTAAAATGTCAAGTTGAATACACCCCCTAAGTATTTGCATGCTTACTCAACTCTTTGATGGTTTCTGATTGATTTCAACTCATATGTAATGTAAAGATAATAATAAAATACTATGTTAATTGATAACTACATGTCGAGGGTCTAATTTTGTTATGATCATATTATTCAGTATTTGATATTTTATATTTGTGTAACTGTGTTTTGGTCTCTCTGATTTCTTAATCATCAGCCTAAACTAGAAATCTTACAATAGTCCTTGTTTGTTGACTGTCTGATTCTTGTGAAATTTGTTGATGTCATGATCAAATATTATTATAGGTGGTGAATCAACTAAATTCTTCCCCATCTTTACTGATCGCTTGGTTCTACTATATAAGAACACTCATACTGTCATACATTGTGCTCCCTAATCAAGTGGTACCAGGAATGTTCTGGTGGGTAAAAAAACCCAGCCCGACCCGAACCCGAAATAAACCCGCCCACTAAAAACCCGATTTTGAAAAACCCGAACGGGTTTTAGATGTTATGGGTAAACCAAAAAAAACCCGATGAATCCATGACTACCTGTGGGTGCCCAAATTGTTTTCTTTTTTCTTCTTAGAATTTACTTGTTAAATCAATTGTTAAGTCAATTAACTATACTAAATGTAAAAATTGGAGATTCTAAACTGCGAAACAAAATCAATGATTAATTGGAGATTAAAAATCAATCTGTAATTAGTAATCAACCATTGCGAAGCAAAATCAATCTGTAATTGGAAATTAAAAATTTTCAAAATTGAAAACTGAGTGCTACTTTCGTGAACCCAATCTTACAATTAACAATTATCTAGCCTTCGTCGTTGGATATAGTAATATTGGATAGCTTTGATGCTAATATTCACAAAATTATCTCTGAGTCACAAAATTATCTCTGAATCAATATATCAAGTAAGAAACCAAAATTAAGATTCACAAATTCAAAACTTGAATTGGGTAAGAAGAACCAATTGAATACAACTTGTATCTCTCTCAGATTGAATTGAGAATTTGGGTTCATCTGCTCATATTTCAATTTTTCTAGGTGAAGAGATGATATGAAGTCTTTTAAGTGCAGAGGTTTAAAAAAATCTGTAGGTATCTATAACCAGTTAGGGTAAACCCATGTAAGACTATCCTATTTCAGATATCCGCCCATTTTTTACTCAGATTTTTTTTTGACTAAAAAACGGGTCCGAAAATCTTAGATTAAACATGGGTCTCGAGTACCCAATGTGTTTTAACCCACTTTTAACATTCCTAAGTGGTACTATAAAACCATCACCACTGCAGTAACGCATTAAACGTTTCTCTAAAAAAGAAAAAATTATTATTATAATTATATATATATTTATTATGTTTTATTAATAACAACTATTAAAAGTATGACAGCTGTCTATATTATGTGAGTAACTTTGCTTGCTTAAGGAATTGGAGAATCTATTCTATTATTTCTCTCCCTTCTTTCGTTATTATCCTACTATATTAATTGAGAAGTACAAATATAAAACTAACCTTAAAATGTGTAAAAACTTACATTCAACTGCCATTAGAAAAAATTAATTATGCTTAACTAACTAATGTAAATAAATATAATTAAATTAAAAATAAAAAACACTCACATATCAAATATTAAAAAATCTAAAAAATCTAAAAAAATATTTTCTCTCTCTAATAAATTATGGACGAAATTACTAATTATTTTTTAAAAAAAAATATTAAAACCAATCAGAATTTTAAAAACCAAGATTTTATATCCAAGTATACAATACAATTATTTTTAATAACTAAATTCGAAGATTTTGTTAAGATTTTAAATTATGATTCTCCTATCATCTTTATTTTATTTTATTTACAAATTGTTTAGAATTTTCATATAATACTTATAATTTTTTTTAAAAATAAAAGATAGTTTTTACTATTATATTATATATATTTTTTTTAAATGTTCACCCGTGCTTTAAGCACGGGATATATCCTAGTATTATTTTATGTGAGTAACCATGATGATTAGTACTGACCACTGGAGATGCCCTGACTGTTTGATGAGTTCTTCTGTCAATAAAAGATCAAGATCCATAATTTAAGACAGAGTTTGTCTTTCTCATTTGACAAGCAACATGTCTCTAGGAGAGACGAGGAGAAGGTATTTTAAAAAAGAAGACAAAAAAATCACTGAATACATGCATATATGTTATAAAGATATGGGGAAAATACTTTAATATTAATAACCTATTTTTCTTAATTTCTGATTTTTGTCGATAATGAGGATGAGGATCGGAGGAGCTTGGAACACACACAATTGATTCACCCAGCTAGCGTTCTGCTAGCCGGCCCAACGGACCTCAAACTGGCCAATCCACCTGCAGGGCCCAGCTTGAAGTCTGTTGGAACGGCTAACGGGGAGCTAACAGGATCCATGGACGGTCTATTGGAACAGCTAACGGGAGGATAGTGGGATCCACGGGAAGAATTGTCACATAACTTTTTCATCAACATTATTTTATAAAAATCCGTGGGACCCCCCCCCCCCCTCTTCATCAAATTGTCGGTTTCTTAATGTATTGTGAAGGCCCAAATGAATTATATAATCAATGGCATGAAAAAAAAAAAAGGAAAAAAGAAAAAAAAACATAGTCATCATCATCGCCTGAGATCGACAAACCGCCTGAAACCTAAATCCGGGGAGGAGGATACGTTACGACGATAATAATGAATTTGGATATGCGCCGATGCGTAGAAATGGAGCGCTCTACGCAAGATGCGTGGAACAACGCTAGGAGACTAGCCGAGAAAGCTGGTGTAAGTATAATTCTTTCATTTGTTTTCCGTTTTACAGTACTTAGAAAGAAAAAAAAGATTAGAGGGAGAATCATCGAAGCTTTTGTAATCATCCAATGATCTGCTTCTTCTTCTTCTTCTTAGATTTTCAATCTCAAGAGTAGTACATACGGATATCATGTTGAACTCTGCGATCAAGAGTCTCCTTGTCCTCCCGTTGTCTTCCTCTATGCAAAGATGAGCCTTCATCGTTACAATTTCGTCCAGGTTTGTTTAACAAAATCATATATGCATCTGTAATACTGTAAAGCTCTCTATGACTATTACTACACTATTCAATATCTTAGTTACTTCGTCGCAGGGTACAAAGTTTGAGCTGATTGGCGTACAGAAATACGTTAAGTCCTCTGGTTCTGCGGCTAAGACGTACTACATGACTTTGGATGCAATTGATCCCGCAGCTGGTTCGCTTCAAACTTTCGAGAATGTAGTAGGAGAGAAAAGTTTCGGCAGATTTATGCTGACTTGCCATATTGCAACAATTCGAGGTGTTTTTTTTGCATCATTATTATTGTTAACTGTCATCATGATCATCCAATGAACTTTTGTTTTTTCTAAATCTTTTGTGTATATATAGGGGAGCCAAGAGATGGCAAAGGGTTTTTGACGATGCCAGATATGACCTTGCCTACGTGCCCGCCAGAGAATCCTTTTCAAACATATTACCTGGTAAGATCAGGATGATTGATTAAGAAGACACACACTATTTTGATTTGCCGGTCTTATGAGTATGATCAACAAGTTAAGTAGTAGTAGTATAGTGACATAGTATGTTATTTTTGGTCTCATTCAGGTGAAGGAATCTGAGCTGCAAGAGAATTCTTGGATTCGTATATATTTGGAACTTGCTGTTGCCAAAACTGATAGACATTGGAAAGCTAAGGGTGCTGGTCTTTCCGACTTGGAGATTGTAGACGTGGCCATTGATGCCGCCAATGATGAGGAAGCACTCTATGCCAAACATGCTGTTTTCTACATAAGGTACAGGGACTTGTACAAGGCTACCCTTGGTGAGCCTCTTGATCGTATTGCTATTGTTAGAAGAAGCTTTGATAAGCCTACCGGATGCTTCTGTCTCGTCGGTCAGACTCTGAGTTCCGATGTTATACCAAATAACCGTAAGATTGCTAATGAGGAGGATACGGAATGCTCCAGTTTCAGGGGTCAGTCCACGGAACTTCCAACTCAAATCTCTTCACCTCTAGGTGCCTCTGAGGATCATGAAGCTGCTAATCAGCTGGCTATGATTAACTTGAAATATGAAGAAGCTGCCGGAGACTCAATGGAGCTTGACTCGTCGTCTGCACTAGATAATTAACTAAGTTAACCAAGTTCTTTTGTAGGGTCTGCCATAATGTTTTCATATAAGTTCTTTTGGTCTTAGTATCTATCCAATTTATCCTTTATTTATGTGGTCATCTTATAAAACATTTATAGTAATACATATTTGCTTTCCAGTAAAATCATTAAGCTAACTCAAGAAGAGTTTTAGATAGAAATTATTTTTCACGTTTCCCCTCAACCCACAGCTCTCTTCTTTGTTAGGTTACAAGGTTCTTTTCTTGATTTGTGATTAAAATTCAATCCATCAGCTGTGTGGCCATTTTGGTTTTTTCAGGACTGGAATGATCATAGCCGAGACATGGGAGGACGGCCAAATGTTGAAAGGTCTGAATGCTCAACTTGTAAGTTAAGCTGTGTATCAAGGAATTTTCATTAAACTAATATCAATAATCCTTGAAGTAACTGTTTTGATTTTTCTATATATTTGCAACGAGAAGAGACAATTGTTGGAAAGCGAGGAGGCTATTGAGAGACAAAGAAAGCTCCTTAAGAAACGAGAAAATGGTGGTATGTTACCCCAACCCTTCTTAGTTTGTCAGTGAAGTCGCACAGTCTCATGTATGTTCCGATATTGGTTTAGAATTTAAATATAATTTTAATGACTTTAAACGTTGTGTAAATTATGTTGTTATTGAGTGAAGACTTTTCAAAAGTTTAGTAAAATTTACTGTTATTAGTTGTGGATTTGTAGAAAGTGATCTAAAATCTTTATAAATATAGTGTTATTGGATAAGAGTCTTATAAAGTTTTTAAAAGTTTGTGTTATTCAATTAAAATAAAAGAATTTTGGATTTTCAACAAACTAAATTATTATGTTATTGGTTTAGGATTTTATATACTTTTCTTCATAAAAAAGTCATGAAAACTCCCCTATAAAATAGAAAGATTTGTGAATCATGAGAGTTCATTTGACTTTTTATGGTTATTTTGTAGAAAACCACATAATGATGGTGGGTCTTCTTCTTCTTAATATGTGAATGTCAATATAAAAATATCCAAACCCAGTATCACCGTTTATAGATATATGTTGTAGTAAAGTTCATATCACCTATGAGTCCAAGCAGAAGCGGCCAAAGCCTTTTTGTGACCTTCTACGGGATGCACTATAGTTGATGAGTTTATAAAAAGGTGTAAACATCTCATCATCGTTCTACTTCTTATTCATACGATCCGAATTATGGTCACCAAGAAGATTTTGGGCTTCATGCTCGTGATCATGTTTCTCTTGGGTTGCACGCCGGCTAAACTATACAAAGTCGGTGATAAAGCCAAAACCAACGATTTTGTCAAAAAGCATTGAGTAAAATATATGACTTTGGCAAAGGTGAGTTTATAGAAGATGGTATAAGCAAGACTGCAAGGGTATAGAAGATGGTGTTTTGTCAAAAAATGTTGAATAAACAAGAGAATATTGTGCAATATTTTTGGAGAAAGTTTGAAAGATTTTATGAGAGATTTTACAGGATTAGGAAACAAATTAGCAAGATTTTAAGAAACTTTCTAAACAATCACTTAGAATCTTTCACTTTATACTTTCTATGATTTTATTTAAAGTCATTAAAATTCTCTTTAAATCCCAAACCAATACCTTCCCCCTTCGTCTCCTTGATATGGTCTCTTATGTTTTAGTCTCTTCTAACAAGGTTCTGTAATTCAGGTACCTCCCCCCTAGAATGTTTTGAGCTTTGCAAAACTCCTTCATCTCATCAAAGGTCAGTGATTTGGTCAATGATGTCCTTATCAGATTATGTTATAGAAGTTTTGTGGTATTAAACTGTTTGGGTGATGAATGGTCGGTTGATGTTCTGTTTTACCATATGCTATTTGGAAAGAGACCCTATGGACATGACCAAAGCCAAGAACGGATACTACGTGAAGACACAATTATTGAAGCCAAAAAATGGTCATGAAACCGTATCTCCATGTTCTTACGGTTGCATTGCATTTGACCGTGTTGCTGGCTTGCTGCTTTGGCTTTTAGAGGAAAAAGAAAGGAAAATATTTATGAGAAGGTTGTATTTAGAGAAAAAAAAATGTTGTAATCTGTAATCCTACCGTATTAATTGAGATGTACAACTATAATACTAATCTTATAAAGTGTAACATTTTTTATTGGTATGCCATTGGTCTTTTAAGACAAATGTTTAATTTTTCAGTAAGCCTAAAAAGTAAAAACATAATTTTAATATTACACTAATAAAATCTTTTAAATAATTATTAATTTCCAAAAAAAAAATGTTCTCTCTCTAATTAATTATGGATAAAAAATACTAATCAATTTTAAAAAAATTGTAAACCAATCAGAATTTTAAAAGTAAGATTTTATATCTAAGTATACAATATGATTATTTTTAATAACTATATTCGAAAGATTTTGTTAAGATTTTAAATTATGATTCCCATATCATTTTTCTTTTCTTTCATTTAAAAATTGTTTTGAATTATCATATAATACATATGATAAATAAATATATATATATATATATATATATATATATATATATATATATATATTTTGCTGAATATGTTGGGATTTGATTTTTTTAAAACGAAAATATATTACTTAATCTACGAAGAAGCAAATGTGTGTTTTAATGTTTCACATCGACAGATTTTTAAAACTAAATTTATGTGGTTGATAAATTAATAAATTTTATTTTCTCACAATTACAATATTATAGTTACTACTTTAAAATATTTCACAAAATAATGATGCAAATACAAAAAATAAAAATATAAAACTATAATATACATCAAACTTATTAAAATACTATAATATTCTAAATAATTATTATATCCAAAAAGATATATGTAGATTTACCAAATAATTACAATGTTAAAAGTAAATACTGTCTCAAATAAAATAATTTTTTATAACAAATATAACAATTGTTTTTATTATATTATAATTTTTGGAAAAAATATTGATCTGTGCTTTATAGGAGCAAATGTTGTGAGGATTACGATGAGGAAGATGAATATGAAAATGAATTTGTTTCTGATGAGGAAGTAAAAGAGTGCCTTGTGATATGGTATACACTAGAAGGTCTAAGTCACTCAGTTCACTTCCACATAAATTTCGTAGGCTTCTAAAAATGAATTTGATGCAGCTTATCCCATATGAATAACCAAAGAAGTGTCTGACATCTGAAAGGTTTTAGTATATACGTGACACCAACCCTTACGAGGTCCGGAGGAAAAAAATCTGAAAAATACTGAAGTTTGTTGCAGGTTCCATTCGAAATAGTTGGCACATTTAATCTAATATTCCATGGAGTCGCGGTAGAATTGGTGATAAAGATTATTGCTTATAATTTATAAAATAATAAAATTTCAGTTTTAATTTACATGTAACATATAAAATTACTTTAAAATCTTATTATAATAAAAAAATTTAGATTTTACAAAATTAAGATTTCTTTTCTTAAAACCCTGAAAGTAACATATATAGAAAAATGTGTTGTTGAATATAAATGAAAATAACAAAGAAAGAAATCAGCATATATATATAGTGCCAAAGATAATAATCTAGCATATCTTATTATATAAAGATTAGTTTTCAAAGTTAGTAATTCGTATACTCGCAACATGTGTCAAGTATATCGATGATGTGTGAAAAGAAAATTTATTTAATAATTCTAAAAAATTATAAAATCCTAAAAATAAATGGATTACAATTAATATTTTTGAAAAGTATATAAAACCAAAAGTAATCTATTATATCATTAATTCTAATAGAAAAGTTATTTATTAAATTACTAATTTCAATAGGAAAATATGTGCAATTAATAAGGAAAATATTTGCAATTTAATTACAATTATTATTTATTATAATCATATAGCAAACATAAATTTATACAGAAAAGTGATTAAAGTATGCAAAGGTTTAATGTGTTAAAATTAGTGATTAACATAATATAATAAAATAAGATATTTAAATCAGAAATTAATGTAATTTTTTTAACTTTTTCAATCGGTGCATGATTTGATAGCGTATTCAATATTATGTTATTATATAAACTTTGGTTTTCAAAGTTAGTAACTCATGTTATAGCGACGCATGTCAATTTTAACAATTAAAGATTTTGTCATGTGTTACACAAAAACTTTGTTTTAGCAAATCTTTAAATTATAAGAAATTAAAAATTTAAACAATTTAATATTTGGAATACAATTTCAAATATTTTTCTTATATTCGCGTTAATACGCAGGCCGAATCTAGTTTATTTTAAATTGCTGAATTTTACTATTCAATATATGAAGCTAACCTATATTATGCAGAGCTAGTATGAACGTCACCTATATATTAAAGAAAGGGATAAAAAGAGAAATTTAAATACAAATTATTGATGTGTATTTTTTAAAAAAGGTTTGAGAAATATTTAGTTTTTAAAAAATACAAACATATTCAATGAAAATTTAATGCAATAAATTTTAATATTTTACTATACGAAAATTAGATATTATATATATATTTTTTCCCTTTTTTCATTTATATTTTAAATCTAAATTTTTGCGTGTAATTAATATCTAGTATTATTGTTTAAAGTGATGAACAGATTTTTTAATTAAAGAAAAAAATACATTTAATAGATAATTTTCATCATGTAATGGTGTGAAATATAAAACAATAACATAATGGTTAAAAGTACATACAGATATCAAAATCGTGCTGGTCAACCATTATCCATGACACTAAATGGAAAGAAAGTAACATATATAGAAAAATGTGTTGTTGAATATATATGAAAATAACAAAGAAAGAAATCAGCATATATATATAGTGCCAAAGATAATAATCTAGCATATCTTATCTTATTATATAAAGATTAGTTTTCAAAGTTAGTAATTCGTATAATCGCGACATGTATCAAGTATATCGATGATATTTTGACATGTATGAAAAAAAATTATTTAATAATTCTAAAAAATTATAAAATCCTAAAAATAAAAGGATTACAATTAATATTTTTGAAAGTATATAAAACCAAAAATAATCTATTATATCATTAATTTTAATAGAAAAGTTATCTATTAAATTACTAATTTCAATAGGAAAATATGTGCAATTAATAAGGAAAATATTTGTAATTTAATTACAATTATTATTTATTATAATCATATAGCAAACATAAATTTATACAGAAAAGTGATTAAAGTATGCAAAGGTTTAATGTGTTAAAAGTAGTGATTAACATAATATAATAAAATAAGATATTTAAATCAGAAATTAATGTAATTTTCTTAACTTTTTCAATCGGTGCATGATTTGATAGCGTATTCAATATTATGTTATTATATTAACTTTGGTTTTAAAAATTAGTAACTCATGTTACAGCGACGCATGTCATTTTAACAATTAAAGATTTTGTCATGTGTTACACAAAAAACTTTGTTTTAGCAAATTTTTAAATTATAAGAAATTAAAAATTTAAACAATTTAATATTTGGAATACAACTTGAAATTTCAAATATTTTTCTTATATTCGCGTTAATACGCAGGCCGAATCTAATTTATTTTAAATTGCTGAATTTTACTATTCAATATATGAAGCTAACCTATATTATGCAGAGCTAGTATGAACGTCACCTATATATTAAAGAAAGGGATAAAAAGAGAAATTTAAATACAAATTATTGATGTGTGTTTTAAAACAAAGGTTTGAGAAATATTTAGTTTTTTAAAAATACAAACATATTCAATGAAAATTTAATGCAATAAATTTTAATATTTTACTATACGAAAATTAGATATTATATATATATTTTTTCCCTTTTTCATTTATATTTTAAATCTAAATTTTTGCGTGTAATTAATATCTAGTATTATTGTTTAAAGTGATGAACAGATTTTTTAATTAAAGAAAAAATACATTTAATAGATAATTTTCAATCATGTAATGGTGTGAAATATAAAACAATAACATAATGGTTAAAAGTACATACAGAAATCAAAATCCTGCTGGTCAACCATTATCCATGACACTAAATGGAAAGAAAGTAAAAAAAAATAATGTAATCTTACCACATTAATGCACCCAAAATGAAAGAAAAAGTAATACTTACCAAGACCTATACTCTCAAGCCTCTCAAAATATATTTTAGGCTAAAATCTCTGATACACCCAAATGTTTTGTTTTGAGAATTGAGAGTGAGTGCTAAAGAGAGAGAGAACAACACTTGTGTTGTTGACCTTCACATTAATCTCTTTCCCTCCTAATTCCTTAGGGTTCCTCAATTTTTTTTTCTTTTGACCCAAAAAAAACACATCCCTTATTTTGATATTCCTCCTCCCTTCTCTCTCCTATCTTTCTCTATACGTTTTAATAGTTTCCCTTAGTTACCTCCTCCACGTGGATTGTGCAGAACAAAAGCATGAAAATTTGTTGATGGGTTTCTGTTTGACATCTTGATTCTATCTTTCAATTCCCTAATTCTCTATTAAAAAAACCCTAATTTCCCCCTCCCCCGAGCTTTGGCTGATCTGGGTAGATTAGCGAGTGAGCTGTGCGTTGAAGTAGTGTTTTGGCAATGTCGGATGACATGGTGATGCATTTCTCCTCGAATTCTTCTAATCAGTCGGATCACTCTTTGCCCGACAAAATCGCCAAGCTTGAGGCTCGCTTGACTGGTAAGACCCCTTCTTTGGCGAAGCCACCACAGCAGCAGCAGCAGGTCTCCGTCTGGTCTTCTGCTTCTGCCGCTGTCAAAGTCGTGACTTCCACACCGCCTGGATTGTCCGAAACCTCTATCAGTGATTCAGACGACGACGAGGTAACTTCTGTAATAAATATGGTTCTTAAGCGGCGTTGGTAATTGAATTATTTATCCCACTTGCTTGTTCTTGTTGTTGTTGTTGATGTTCGTATCCTCTATAGATAGCTCCCTGATATGTATTGATTAGTTTGTGCATATTGATCAAAGTGTTATTGCAATGTTGGCTACATATCTTGGCATTGCAGATTCATCTATATATATTTCTTTCTTGAACAAGAGATACTGTCTCTTTTTTAGCTAGATCTCATTCTTGTTGTTGCTGTCTCAGAATACTGGAGATTTCTTAATCCGAGCTAATACCAAAAAGCGGCAGAAAGTTCTAGAGTCTAACAACTTCGCTGCTGTTGATCATGCTGAGGTAGTGCTTTTTTTGGTTTGTAAAGAAGTTGTTTGTGTAAGGTTTTTTGCCTGGTTGATGGTTTTCTTGGTATAATATCTGGTGTGAAATTGTATAAGGTTTCTATGTGGTGTTGTTACAGCTTGTTAAGTTTTGTTTCCTCGTATTTTCTTTTGAACTATTATTGTCGAATTGAAGCTCCAAGAGGCAGCATATGATGGAAGGAAAAACGATGCTGACTCCAAGACAGGCCTTGATGTAAGTAAGAAGAAACAAGGTCGAGGTCGGGGTACATCAACAGGCAGAGGGCGTGGTTCTAAAGCTAATAATGATGTGACAAAATCTCAGTTTTTGGTTGCACCAGTATCTGCTGCAAGTCAACTGGATCTCTCTGCTCAAAAGGTTAATACTGTTTCCTTCATCTGATCTTACATGCAATCGGTCTTGTGTGCATCGAGGATTTACATATATTGGACTTAATTTGATTGACAAAATGTCGGCATGAGTTTGATGTTCTTAACCTTTTAAACCTTTTAATTTGTCTTATTTGAAAAACTAAGCCGGACATGAACGAATTACAATACCTTTTCTCACTTATTTATTGATGAGAATCTTTATCTGGATTTGCATTGATATTGGCAACCTGACATAGTTTTCCGATGAATATTTATTCTTCAGGATTTTAGGCCTGATGGACAGCACAGGAATGGTGAATGCTCTTCAGAGGATGTAAGTTTCTCTCTAATGTCCTTTACTTCGTCATCGTCTCATTTTGTAGGATTTATCTGCATCTTATAAGTTGGGTAGAATAAGTGAACGGGATTAGCATGATTATTATTCTGCTACAATGAAACTGCATAGTTATATCTTTCTTCATTCACTTTTTGTTGCTTGTTTATAAATCAGGAAGGCGTGACATCTTTGCGTGCAAAAATCGCTGTGCTGGAGGAGGAATTGTGTAAATCTCGACAAGATTCTTCTGAGTATCAGCACCTTGTCCGGAAGCTCGAGAATGTATTGTGTGAATCCCTTTCAGATTTAGACAAATCCTGCTTATGCTATTACCATTTTTCTCTGTTCCCATTCCCCTGCTAATAATCCTAATAATTATCTATGCAGGAGGTAAAAGATCTAAACGATCAGGAACAACAAGGGAAACAAAAGGTAGGCAAACTTTCATTTCCTCGTCTTAGTATCAATTATTGAGAACTTTTATGATCTTTTGTTATATTTTCCACCACTATGGCATGGTTACTTTTATTGTTATCAATGAATCTTAAAGTAAAATACAGTTTCCTCATTAGAAGCATGGTAGTTCTATCCTGAGAAAGGTAAATCATTGACAGTCTCCTGATTTGCTTAGAATGCTCACTAAATTTAATGATGTTGCTGTTGCTAGAAAACTGAAATATCTGTGAAAGCTTGGATCTTGCATAGTCTATCACATATATACTCTATTTCCAGTGAGCTCTTTTCATAAAGCATTTATTTAGGTAAAAATACCATGCAATCTATTGCCGATAAGGTCTATGTGCATTGAATGTGGAACCTAATTGTAAGGAATAAGGATCAACATTTTGGCCATTTAATCACTCATTGTGAACGAGTTTTTGAAAACGAACTCGGTATCTTCATATTAACTTGGTACTTAAATTGGCAGAAACTTTTGCACTCCCTCTAGCAATATTCTCATTAGTGTAGTGAAGCAATTATCAATATTCTATGGCTGCTTTTCTCTGTTATTTTTGGTGTAATATCTTGTGCATTACGAATAATTTTCACAATCTTATGCAAATCATACGGAATTATTTGGTGTAAGCTAACAGTGCACTTGCTAACTGCAAGCTTTGAACCTTTATTTTCGTGATGTAGACAACGAAAGTAATCTCTGACCTTCTCATATCTGTTTCCAAAACTGAGCGACAAGAAGCAAGATCGAAAGTCAGACATGATTCTTTGCGATTGGGCAGTGTTGGTGTTCTCAGGTCTGCCATATTATTCCATATATGTTCTTTTGGTCTTAGTATCTATCCAATATATCCTTCATATATGTGCTCATTTATCACAAGTATTGAGGATATAATAAAACATGTATAGCAAATATAGATTTGCTTTCTAGTAAAATCATTAAACCAACTCGAATAGAGTTTTAGAAAGAAATTATTTTTAATTTTTCTCTTCAACCCGCAGCTCTCTCCTCTGTTAGGTTACAAAGTTAGTTTCTTGATTTGTGATCAAAATTCAATCCATTAGCTGTGTGGCTATTCTGGTGTTTTCAGGACTGGAACGATCATAGCTGAGACATGGGAGGACGGCCAAATGTTGAAAGATCTGAATGCTCAACTTGTAAGTTAAGCTGTGTATCAAGGGATATTCATTCAACTAATATCAATAAGTAACTGTTTTGATTTTTCTATAAATTTGCAACGAGAAGAGACAATTGTTGGAAACCAAGGAGGCTATTGAGAGACAAAGAAAGCTCCTTAAGAAACGACAAAATGGTGGTATGTTACCTCAATCCTTCTTTGTTTTTCAGTGAAGTCGCAGTCTCATGTAATGTATGTTCTGATATTTCCTTCTGCAAATTGTTATGATGTTTAGCACCCTTGGTTTTTCCATTTGGTTGTAGATAAGAGTGACGGAACTGACACAGAATCAGGAGCCCAGGAGGAAGATGTCATCCCGGACGAGGTTTACAAGTCTCGTCTTGCTAGTATTAAGCGGGTATGTTTCTCCTTATGTATACCTCAGCTTCTTGTTTCCTCTATGTTGATTGGGTTCTGGTTATGTATCATATATCTATTGATTTTACCTTTTCAGGAAGAGGAAGTTGTTTTGCGTGAGAGAGAAAGGTACACATTGGAGAAGGGGCTGCTTATGAGAGAGATGAAGCGCATACGAGATGAAGATAATTCTCGTTTCAACAATTTCCCAGTTTTGAATAGCCGATATGCTCTTCTAAATCTTCTTGGTAAAGGCGGATTTAGTGAAGTCTATAAGGTCAGAACATTGACAGATACTACATTCTCTTATATGTGAGAAATATTTTGCAAAAATTTGATCTTAGGATTTTAAGCAGGCATATGATTTGGTGGATCATAGATATGTTGCATGCAAGCTTCATGGTTTAAATGCCCAGTGGAGTGAGGAAAAGAAGCAAAGTTACATCCGCCATGCCAACAGGGAATGTGAAATCCATAAAAGTCTAGTGCATCACCACATTGTTCGGCTGTGGGATAAATTTCATATTGACATGCATACATTCTGCACCGTTCTGGAATATTGTAGTGGTAAATCAGAATTCTCTGATATCTTCGTAGATAAAAACAAGGATCTTATCCTGGAGTATAGTTCCCACTCTTATGTTTGGAATATCTTGCAGGGAAAGACCTTGATGCTGTTTTAAAGGCAACACCTAATCTTCCTGAGAAAGAGGCGAGGATTATCATTGTGCAAATAGTTCATGGCCTTGTATATCTGAACAAAAAGTCACAGAAGATAATCCACTATGATCTGAAGCCGGGGAATGTTCTGTTTGATGAGTTTGGAGTAGCGAAAGTGACTGATTTTGGTTTAAGCAAGATTGTTGAGGACAATGTTGGTTCTCAAGGTATGGAGCTTACATCACAGGGAGCTGGAACATACTGGTGAGCAATCTAGTTTTCATCTCCTTGATATGGTCTTTTTTTTTAAAAAAAACTCTCTTTTAACAAGGTTATGTAATTCAGGTACCTCCCCCCAGAATGTTTTGAGCTTAGCCAAACTCCTATGATCTCATCAAAGGTCAGTGACTGGTCAGTGATGTCCTTATGAGATTATGTTATAGAATTTTGTGTTATTAAACTGTCTTGATATTTAGGTTGATGTATGGTCGGTTGGTGTTCTGTTTTACCAAATGCTATTTGGGAAGCGACCCTTTGGACATGACCAAAGCCAAGAACGAATACTACGAGAAGACACAATCATTAAAGCCAAAAAGGTTGAGTTCCCAGTAACAAGACCTGCCATATCAAATGAAGCAAAGGTAAACTAGACATGCTGGTCTCAAACCTGGTTTAAGTAAAGTGGTACCAAATGTTCATATGAAACTGTATCTCCATCTCCATGTTCTCACTGTTGCATTTATTGCAGGATTTGATCCGACGGTGTCTAACATATAACCAAGCAGATAGGCCTGATGTTCTAACAATGGCACAGGATCCATATCTCTCCTACTCTAAGAAATGAGAGTGTGTAGTCTTCACAAACAAGCCAGAAATATCAAAGGACCAGATCGTAGAAATATTTTTTGGTATAGATTATAAAGTTTTTGTTTTGTTTGTTTAGATATTTAATCTCCCGGCCCCTTGAACAATCTTAATTTCGGGTGAATATAATTCGTCTGGTTTCCTTTTGTTATGTAATATATTATGTACATTCTTCATGTTTTTTGAATAGAAGAACATGAGCTGAAAAAGTTGGAAACAAGTTCCTGTTCATTATACTGTATGCTCCTCAGGTTTAATTTAAGACCAGATACAAATGTGATCAATCGAAGATGAAAAGGAAAACCAAACCCGGATGGAGTCTATTGGAACTAAGATAAACCAAAGATTGAACCAAGACAAAACCGAAGATTGGTGACCTTGCAAGCAAATTACAAGAAGACAAAAAAAGTCTACTTATCCACTCGTACCACCAAAAAAAACTAACACTTGCTTCTTCCATGGCTTGCTCCGTTGCTTCTTCAACTAGGTTTCCCAAGATGCAATCCGGGGTATGGTACAGTGGATCTTTCACGGCAAGAGTCACAGTGAGATGCTGCGAAACCGCAAACGAGCCTCCACGACCAAAATCAAAGCTCCAAGTCGGATCACCAATCATTATCGTAGAAGCCCCCAAAGTTATAAAAACAGCCGCTTCAATGCCTTGTCTTAGAGCTAACTCTGGCTTAGTCAAGCCTGGCGATGTCGGAAGGTCTTCTTCTTCTTCATCCAAATTCCTTACAACCTAGTAAATTTTTGGACAACACTCAGACTCTGAACGCATCATGTAACTTTTTTTGATATGGTTTTTTCGCAGAATCGTATCAAGAAAACCAAAGGACTTGTGGGCAGTTCGACTCTCCATTGGAACGTATCTTTTAGATGGTAAATATTTCAAAGCTTTGGAGCTTGACGAAGAAGCTTCTGATTGAGAATTTGAGATCATATTCAGATATTCTAAAATAGGATAAATCTATCAAATATTGCTAATAATATTGTGCAAGGAAAAGTTTATTTTTAAAAATAATATAACATTTTGTGTGTTTGGACTTTGGCGCAACGATCTACGAACCAAAGGTGTTATTAAATTGGGTTAGTGATTAACCCGAATCCAAACGGGTACAACGGGTCATAATGCGGGTCACCAACGTTCATCGGCAACTGATCAACTGTCTTAAACCACGTCCGAGCCAATTTCCCGGTGAATCCATAATCACCGAACAATACATCAGCCACTCCTTGACCTTCCGTTCCCGGCAGCCACGCCGCCACTAGAGCGTCCATGTTCGAGATGTACGGCTGCATCACCACCGGACGCCCCGATACAACCACCACCACGCATTTCACCGATGCGCACACGTTTCCTATTGTGCTCGGACCTGGTTCCGATATTGTTAAGTTCGTGCTGTCTCCGAATCCTTCCGCGTACGGTTTCTCTCCGACGACCACGATTGCGTAATCGAATTCGCCGGACTTGACGAAACTGGTATCGGGGTTTTGATCGTAGACGACGGTAGTCTTCGGATCCACCGTGTTCTTCACCGCCGCGAGGATCGTTGTTCCTGCAAAATTCAAATTCTAATTGGTGAAGTAATGTTACTATTTGGGAATTTGAGGAACCCTAATGATGATTCATTGGAATATGGAGTGAGTATGTGTACCAATGGTGAGATTGTTGCCACTGAGGCCTTGCCATGAGATTGTCCAGCCTCCACATTGGTATCCCAAGTTATCAGCGTGTGTTCCTGCAACAAGGATCTTGTTGGTCTTCTTTGGCAGAGGAAGCAATGGCTTATCTGCATTTTCACCATTCTTCAACAACACCAGAGATTTCCTTACTGCTTCCCTTGCCAGTTCTCTGTGTTCCTGTTGAGTTTGTTCAATGTTTAAGTTGGGTTCTCTAGCTTCAAAATTGGTGTTATTGTGTTATCTTACATTACATACCTTGCTACCAAGCTGGTTGGCCAAGCTATGATCAGCTATAGGATCCTCAAAGAGCCCCATTGTGAATTTGACTCTCAAGATTCTCTTTACTGCATCGTTGATTCTGCTCATCGGGATGAGTTTTCGCTTTACCTGACTTTTTAGTTCGTCGATTAACTCGGTCAAGTTTGATGATCCCATGATCTGCATTGGATGGTTTTAGTCAATCATCAAGTGTTTTAATATCTTTGAAAACTTAAGAACCGTTTTCGAGACTGACCATATCGAGTCCAGCAGTGATAGCAGCATAAATCGAGTGTGAATAGTTAGCACCAAGAGGTGTGGTGATCTGATCAACACCTAGATAATCCGAGATGACAATACCCTGCAAAGAGATTTTAAAATCTTTCTCATTTTTTCTGCTTTGCTTAAGATATTTTTTTTTATGATGAAACTAAGTTACCCTGAACTTGAGCTTGTTCTTGAGGAAACCAGTGATAAGTTTCTTATTGGCATGCATTTTCAACCCGTTCAAGGACGAGTAAGACACCATAACTGTTGCAACTCCCTTGTTTACCGCATCATAATAAGCCGGCATGTGAATGCCGAGCAATCCATTTGCATTAATAACTGTGTCGTTTGCGTTCATCCCTCTTAATGTACCTCCATCTCCAACAAAGTGTTTAGCACAGGCTGCGACTTTGGTCCTGTAAGTTTACCCCGTTATCTATTTAACTCCATCTATCTTTGCTTCTCTAGAGATCCATTTAAGTATATATACTTACTTTCCAGCGACGAACGGAACACCCTTTTGATTGGTAGGAAGGTCACCTTGCAAACCAGGTATGATCTCAGTCATCTGTTGAACTATTCTGTGATCCTCACTATAGCTCTCATAGCACCTTCCCCATCTAGGGTCCCTACACACCTGCTCAAAGTGATTAATTACAAAAACTATGTTTCTGCTTTTGGTTTAGATCTGTTTTTACTTACTGCAATACATGGTGCAAAGACATATTGGATTCCTGTTGCTCTAACTTCAAGCGCAGTTGCTTCACCAATTCTCTTCACAAGGCCAGGGTCCCTAACAGATGAATATAACATTAAAGAAAAAACGTTTTGGGTCTATCTATTCATTTGGAATGGGATTCTCTTTAAGAACTTGCCTGGTGACTCCGAGGCCTATGTTATGCGGGAAAATGGTGGCGTTGTACACATTGTTGTGACCATGAACAGCATCGATCCCGTAAATTATGGGAATCCCTAAGCGAGTCGAAAGCGCTTTCTTTTGGATCTCATTCACCATGTCCACCCAAGCTTCAGGACTGGCATTTGGCTTCGGGACACTCCCTCCCCCCACTAAACACACTTCCTACAAACATGATTCTGAAACAGTTGAGTATTCATACAAGTTTTTAACAGCGCTGTGACGGTCCAGAGTCATACCGATGAAGTTCTTTTCAATGACTTCGGCTGTGGCATTGGCTCGTTCCACCTGAATCATCTGCCCGATTTTCTCTTCAAGTGTCATACGGCTCATTAGGTTCTTGATCCTGACTCCCAATGGCTCTTTTGGGTTCTTATACTTGCCGTTCGTGAGTGGTGCTTTATTAGCTGCCACGGCACAACAGAGTAGCAGAAGTCCTAACGTCTGTAGCAAGTAACTCAAACTCCCCATCTTAGCCCTCTGTTACACTCTCGACACCTGCAGATGGCTAACAATAAAATAGCGATTTTCGATCAACCATTTGAGAAGGAGAAGACGATCAAGCGATATAATGACGACAACAAGGATGAATCTTACAATATTTCGAGTGAGACAAGCAACATTAAGAGGTTGAGATTTTTTGTTGTTGTTTCGACTGAGACAGGAACGTTCTGAGGTTGAGGTTTTGTCTATATGCCTTGTACTTGGGTTGTTAACTTGTTATGCTTGTGAGTTTATGTAGAGACGTGTGATACCATTCCGTGACTAGAAACATCAAAAAAGCAAATCAGATTCTCTCCTTTTTCAGATAAATATCATAAAACAAAATCTTAGTGACTAATTTCATTCAAATAGCTAAAGAAAGTAACAATTTTTTTTTATATATATTGTCCATATACATATAATTACAGTTTATTTGTTTCTTTTCTTAGTGCGATTACCATATTTTTCTTATTTACTTGTTGAGTTGTTTTCATTGAAGTATGTTTGATTTTAAAATAAGTTGGACTTACTTACACTTCAAAAGTTTCATCTCTTTTAGATGAATATTTTTCTTGCAAGTCTTTTTTTGATTCTTCTTTCTGTTAAATTTGTCATTGTCTCTTTGCAAATGCACGCCTGCACATGTCTGGACACGCCCTGCATGTGGCATTGTCTCTCACCTTGGGTTTAAGGCATCCATATCCATTACCTAAGTGTTGACTATCTCATTAAGTGGTAAGATTCATAAGGGCAAACAACAAAAGCTGGACCAGATTGATAGATTCTTATAACACACTAGCTTTGTAGACAGACAATCCCAAAGTTTCAACTTTAATATGAGCTTTACAAACCCACAAAATTGTTCATCGAAATTATTTTTCTCGTGTCCCTCAATATTTTTTCTCTTCCTTGCTGAATAACTACAAATGAGTCTACATTTTGTATGCTTTTGTGGTCAACCCGAAACCGAATGGGTATAACGGGTCGTAATGCAGGTCGCCAACATTCATCGGTAGCTGCTTCACAGACTTAAACCACGTCCTAGCCAACTTTCCTGTGAACCCATAATCACCAAACAGAGCATCAGCCACTCCTTGACCTTCTGTTCCCGGAAGCCAAGCCGCCACAAGGGCATCTATGGTCGAAACATAAGGCTGAATCACCACGGGACGGCCAGAGACCACAACCACCACACACTTCATGGATCCGCACACGTTCCCGATTGTGCTTGGACCAGGATCACTTATGGTCAGGTTCGTGCTGTCTCCAAACATTTCAGCATAAGGTGGCTCACCAACGACCACAATGGCATAATCAAATTTACCCGACTTGACGAAGTTCGCATCGGGGTTTTCACTGAAGACGACTTGTGTAGTTGGAGCCACTGTGCTCTTAACAGCAGCAAGGATCGTTGTACCTGTAAGTAAATAAACCAAATTCAAGAATGTATACATCTATGGTATTAACTCATACTATGGCTGTGCAGACCTAGCTAATGCTGTGGTTGCAATCGAGCCAAAAAAAGATGAAACAGAAGTTTTTGAGTAAACATACCAACAGTGTGGTCGCTGCCTTTAAGTCCTTGCCAGGTGATAGTCCAACCACCACATTGATAACCCAAGTTATCAGCATGTGTTCCGGCGACAAGAATCTTCCCTGTTTTCTTAGGCAGAGGAAGCAGCGGTTTAGCCCCTTTCTTACCATTCTTGAGCAGCACTAGAGATTTCCTCACGGCTTCACGAGCTAGTTCTCTGTGTTCCTGTTCAAGTGAATTATTCAGTTATATACTGATGATTTTGTAATGATTGGTACAGTAGCTTAACATAGGTCAAACATAACAGACCTTACTACCAAGCTGGTTGGCAAAGCTGAGATCAGCCAGTGGTTCCTCAAAGAGTCCCATTGTGAATTTCACCCTTAAGATTCTCTTCACAGCGTCATCGATCCTGCTAATTGGAATAAGCTTTTTCTGTATCTGACTGTTGATTTCATCTATGAACTCGGTGTAGTTGTACGGCACCATTATCTGCAATCAAAGAGACACACAACAATTAAGCAAAATGGAGCGCATACCAAAGATATCTAAGCTAGAATCACTTTTGAGACCAACCATGTCAATTCCAGCGCTGATTCCCGCGTAAACAGAGTAAGAATAGTTAAGATGCGGAGGAGTCGTGATCCTATCAATTCCCTGCCAATCCGAGATGACAAAACCCTGCAGCCAAACAGAAAGAAGGGCTTTAGGACCAATGCATAGAAAGATCAAATGCATCCACAAGTATCATTATTTCTTACTCTGAACTTCAACTTGTTTTTGAGGAAGCCCGTGACAAGTTCCTTGTTGGCATGCATTCTCAAACCGTTCCAGGCAGAGTAAGACACCATGATTGTTGCAACACCCTTGTTTACAGCGTTGTAATATGCAGGCATGTGAATTCCGAACAGCCCCTTCGCGTCAATCACTGTGTTGTTCTCGTCAATCCCTCTTACTGTACCTCCATCTCCAACAAAATGTTTAGCACAAGCCGCGACCTTTGACCTGTAACAGTCACAAGCACATTTCGGTAAGTAAATGAAATATGTGTGTTGGTACACTAATTGATTGATTAAGTTATGACTGAAATGAATACTACTCAAAACAATATACTAATAGTTTCAGTCAGACATAAACTCATTTTATCTTCCCCACATGTGAAAGATATTAATAAGTTGGACATGGACTGTTTAGATGAAGGAACATATTCACACTGGTCGTACAGTGGAAGAAAATTCAAACCACGACTCTTAAAAACCTGTCTGAACCCACTATAGATAGACTTCAAACGTAGCACATGGGCAGGCCAATCATTAATCGCCAGACAGGCTTTGCACTTGTAATATTGACAACCACGTTCTAAATGAAAGCTCGCGTGAGTATGACCTAAGAATTTTCACTTTAAATTTAAAGACTCAACGTACCCAAATCTAGTTGAAAAAGAAAGCAAGTCAACATGAATTATTGCCTTAACTGCATATTCATACAGGTAGTTTTAACTTCACGAAGGATTTATTACAGGCAAAAAGATACTTACTTTCCACCGACAAAGGGAACACCCCTACGCTTGGTAGGAAGGTCACCTTGCAAACCAGGTATAATCTCAGTCATTTGTTGGACAATTTTGTAGTCCTCGCTGTAGCTCTCATAGCATCTTCCCCATCTTGGATCTCTACATACCTGTCAAACCATATCCCCATTGCAGAAATATTAGTTAAGCATACAAGTTTTCGGCAATGATTCCAAACTTGTAAACTTCATTATACTTACTGCAATACAAGGTGCAAAGGCGTATGGGATTCCGGTCGCTCTAACTTCAAGCGCGGTTGCTTCCCCAATCCTCTTAAGAAGGGCAGGATCCCTAAAACATACACAAACATAAAGTTGTTTCAGTTTCATAGCCATACATTAAATTCCTTTTGACTTTGTCATAAACAGAGTAAAGGCCCTTCTAGGACAAGTACTTACCTTGTGACTCCAAGGCCTACATTGTGTGGGAAAATAGTGGCGCCGTAGACATTGTTGTGACCGTGAACAGCATCAATACCATAGATCATGGGGATTCCAAGGCGAGTGGAAAGAGCCGCCTTTTGAATCCCATTGACCATGTTCACCCAAGTTTCAGGAGTCGCCTTTTCCGAAGGCACACTTCCTCCTCCACTCAAGACACTCCCTGCACCATAAACAACCCACAGTGTCAAACTCATTTAGACAACACATCAAACACTTAACAATACATAATTTCTCAGAACTCTTTCTTCTTACCGATGAAGTATTTCTGCATAACTTCAGGAGTTGCGACGCTGCGCTCAATCTGAACCATCTGACCAATCTTCTCTTGGAGAGTCATACGGTTCATCAAATCCCTGATTCTTGCACCCAAAGGCTGCTTTGGGTCCTTGTATTTCAAAGTACCCTCAGTAGCAGCCACGGCACAACACAGCAGCACAAGACATAACACTTTACTCAGAGTCCCCATTTCTCTTCTTCTCAACACAACTGCAATAGAATCAGATCTAAAGCTATTAGTCACAGGAACTGTTCCATTGTAGATCAAATCAAATATAGCAAGAAAACAATGGTCAGCTGGAAAATATCTAAAAGTGAAAACACTTGACAAATCTGAAATCTTTAGTTGAATTCAAGAAGCTATATTAACAGAACGAGCTGAAAAATCAAATCTTTCTTCATAGATACTGACCGGGTTTTTAAAAAAAAAAAATTAAAAATCAGATCTTTATTGACCAGTGAAGAAAAGAAGAAGACCCAAGATGAGATGTGTGAAAATGGGAAAGAAGAACAAACATTCAAGCATCTTTTACGGTGTTGGTACATACAAGAGAAACAGAAGAAGAGATTTGAAATCAATACGAAAAGAAGACGAGGAAGCAAAGGATAAAGAAAGCTTACAGTCTTGGAAATGGTATCTTCTTCTTGGAACTGTAGAATGATCTCTCCTCTCTAGGAAGGAGACGATAGTAGTGATGATAGCAGCAAAGAGAGAGAGAGAGATCTAGAGAAGTGTGCTGCTGCTGCTTCTTCGTGCTACCTTCGTGTTTTAATAACACTGTAAAAGTTGCTCCTCTTTTCCCACATGGATTTTTCTCTTTTATTTTTATTTTAAAAAATATTTGTTTCTATTTCCTTCTAAGTTTTTTTTTTTGTCTTGTCATATGGAAAAAGAATTAGCAACGGCTTTTCACACACAAAACGAATTTTGGATTTTTTGTTTTGGTTAATCATCAAAGGAAAAAATGCTAAAAAAAATCCAAAGTTATTTTTTTTGTACGTTTAATATCCAATGGTTTTGGATTAGAAATAAAATAATTAAATAATAAAAACGTGTTATTTAAAATCCAAAATTATAAGCGTTGTTATTTTTATATCCATGGTTTTTCAATAAAATCAAAATTCCAACTTTACCCGATTATTTTATTAATTTTTAAGCAAAATACACAGATTAAGAAGATTTTACTTTTAACAAGTTCAACCAATTAGAAACAATACTGCATAATACTCCCTCCGTTTCATAATATAGGATGTTTAAAGGATTACTTTTGTTTCATAATATAGGATGTTTCCAATTTTCTATGTAACTTTTAGATTAATTTTATATTTTATATTATGCAGTCTTGAGTCTCATTGGTTTAACTTTTTAAAAGTAACTTCTTCTTAATATGTGTGTTTCTACTAAAACATCCTATATTTTGAAATGGAAGGTGTATAAAATATTAAACTAATATAAAAGTTGCATTGAAATTTGAAAACATCATATATTATGAAACAACAAACTTCTCTAAAACATCCTATATTTTGAAACGGAGGGAATATATAACTTTTGGTTTTCTATTAACTATAACAAACCGGGAGTTAACCCAGTTATCTACTTCTATTGTTATTTCTCCAATTTTTTTGGTTTAAACGGTTTACTAAATTCAAGACTCATGAGTTTCATAAAATAATCGAAATTCCACTAAAAACTAAACCTGGTCATCATAATTATCATCGTCACTGTTGTGAGAAGTAGAAGATGAAGCAAGACAAGAAGAGTGAATACCACAAAAAGACTCTTTGATTTTCTCCGCTTCACCACCACTAGAAGACGACAGAGGAGGTTGAGCCACGTTGTTATCATCATCTCCTCTCACCACAGACGAGCCATGACATGATTTGCTCCGCCCATATCCCATCTTCTCCTCAAAACAGTTAAATAGCAAACTTTATGCTAAAATCACACCATTACCACAAGACCTACAAGTTTTTCCCCAATCTTCTTCTATCTAATAACCCACACAATTGAAACCGCCAATTCAAAATCCAAAGGATAATAAGACTATCTTGGCGTGACGAGAGATTAATGATTATTACGCAAAGGTCCCAATCTCAATTGTTATTAAGCTTTATTTTCTGTTTTTTTTGGAATTAAATTTTCTCCTTTCTTCATCCGGTTTGATGGGTTTAATTAGATGTTCCGATTGGAATCCCAAATCGTGATTCAATGATTAACCTATTATTTTGGGTTTCTTAGATTCTTGAATTGGGTTGTTTTTTTCCGATTGATACTGTTATTGGTCTCTATGTTTTGATTCCACTTCGGGTAATGATCGGGCACTTCGAAATATCTCCGGAGCACACTCGGTGACGTCATCTTTCTCTTTACGCCACTATGGTCACGTATTTGATGATGGTGATAAGCAAAATGGAGATCAATTACCAGAGATTGCTTTCGGCTGCACCTAATCAGCAAAACCAGTCGAAGCTTATAAATAGAGAAGTAACCCACTAGACGAAGAAAACGAGAAATAAAGTAAATAATCGGATTAACTCCTGGTTTGATATGATTAACAAAAAACCAAAAGTTTTATATTAAAAATTAATAAAATAACCAAAGTAAAATTAGAATTTTGATTTTGTAAAAAAATCATAGGTATAAAAATAATAATGCTTATAATTTTAGATTTTAAATAATATATTTTTATTATTTAATATATTTTAATTCGATACCAAAACTATTGAATATTAAACATCCAAATAAAAATAACTTCAAATTATTTTTAACATGTTTTCCAATCATCAAATGAAGGGAAAGCATAAAAAAATTAATTTCCAGACTGAATGACACTCTCACGAGTCACGAGTCTTAAAGTTCGGCAAGAATAGTGGGATAATAATACACTCAAACTCAAGTCAAATGTACATCATAGTATCATCAGATTTCGTATGACTAAGCGCATAAATGCTACTTATGCCACTACTAAATAAACTATCAAGATTTATATCAAAACCATATTTAAAATATCCTCGAAAGTTCTTTTTTTTTGGTAAAAACGTTATGAAATTGCTATTAAGTTAAAGAAAGTTCTAAAGATCTTGATACGACAAAAAAATATATTTAGTGAGACTTGAGAACCATACATCTAAATAATAGGGTAAATAATACTATACGAATTTTACAAAAATATTTGTATAATACATTGGTTAACTTACATAGTTCTTCAATATCTCATTGTATTTTAGAGAGAGAGAGAGATGGGCAATGGCATGCTTGAGCCTTGAGTGGATAATATATACTTTTAAATCAACCAACGATACTGTAGATCAGAAAACACGTACATAATATATAATCAACAATGTGTGGCAAATGGCAATGGCATGTTTGAGTGGATAACAATGAAATAGAAGAAGAGATGAGATCTTTGTTATTGACTTATTAGCATCGGTCTTCGCCTGGGACAACTCATAAAAATCATATGGGAGACCGTGTTAAGATGCCTCTCGCAGGTCCCAGGTTTACCCACCACGTCATACATTACAAACGGTCTCATATTGCTTTCCAGATCTCTTATAACGGCTACAATTTCTCGCTTTCTTTATTTCTTTTGGTTTTTATTCTTTTAGATGATTATTTATAGGGAATATAATAAGATGCTTATTCGACTAGTCTCTCTACTTTTTTGTTTTGTATGTTATCGTTGATCTATAGCTCTAAAAGTTTTGTAATACTAAATTACTAATTTCAAATATGAGACAAAGTAACAAACCGAGTACGTAGCAGATACGTGACAAACATACATGAATCATTTAGTGAACCTAACAATTCCTAGTGGGCCTAACCTAAGCTCTAATGGGCTGATATGGTTAATGTTGTACACAAGCAACAACAAATACTTAACTACTTGGATAGTTGGATTCTTAAACATTATCGGTCCCAATAGAGTTAATTCGAAAAATTAGTGGTTGGGGGAGACTTAGTTACACTGAAGACTGTACACAAATTGAAGACTGTACACAAATTGAAGACTGTACAGAAAATGACTAATTTTTCTTTCCTTCACAACCACAGAACAACTTCAACAATTCTCTTTTTTTTTTTGGTGTGAAAGCAAAAGGAAAGTATTTATTTTGGACCATTACTATTTCCACTTCGGCTGCTATGATTAGTGAGTCAAAGGCACATCAAATTACATTTTGTAGCACAAGTAATACTAGCATTACATGTTTTTTTTTTTTTGTATTTACACTATTAAATGCATTTTGTGATCTTTTATAGTATACGAAAAAACTAATTCTTTGAAATGACATTTATTATTATCATTATTATTTAAGAGTAACAAATTATTTATAATTAAAACTAGATTAATTATTATTTCTTATCATTTACAACGAATTTAATTTTATTTATACAAAGATTTAAGAGATTTTGTATCTAAAAGTAATTGGTTAGATGTAAAGGACTACCCTTTGTAAATAGAACTATTCAAGATGTTTTTAGCACACAACTGGAACAATAATGTGGCCATCATTACTTTGAAGAGATATTGAAAGATTTTAGTGAGGAAGGTCTTGCACAATGGTTTGTAAAGAATCTATGCACATATAAATGTGACATTTGCAATTACATTTATGGTATACATGATGATAATATTCACAACTGTAGTTTATATAATCAGATACTCTACTTGTTAGTTTTAAGAAAATTTTAAATATTATATATTATAACTATTTGATTTTTCATTTGCATAGTTATCTTACTTTGCTATGGCTTTTGCTTTTAGCCTTTTACTATTGCTTTAATCTGAACTTTTTACCTATCATAAAATAATGTTTGTGATATAAATAATTTAAAACCAAAAGTAACTTACAAAAATTAGTTGGATTACGAGACAGGGTTTACGGGAATAATCATGGGGCTTAATCTTTCTATTAACAATTTAAATGCACAAAATATATCCGATGCTATGCGTGCTAACTTCGACACCTATTTATTTGTTGTAAGAAGTGGGATAATGTTTAAACAAACTTGTATTTTCCATTTCATCTTTCTGAATCAAAAGGATTCTATATTTCACACTAATTTTCTTTCTAAGGAGTATAATTTTTTTTAATGTGGTTCAGCTTTCTCTCACATATTTATCACTATATTTGAATATGACGTTTCATTATACTAATCCATTCTTTGAAAAGTCAAAACTTATCTTGGTAGTTTTTATCTTTTTTTTCTTCCAATTTTTGTAAAATTTTGACATTAATTTTTTATGGAATTTTTTTTTAACAAATGAAGTTTGTTGATGGATACTTTACACTTATATAGTTTTTTTTGGGATAGTTTTCTTTTAAAGATAACATACGACATGCATCACAAAGGTAACTGATGGTGAAATGATAACATCAACAAATTAAAATTAATAAATTATAAATTTTAGTTTTTGAACGGTTGGTCTATACATTGTATATTAGATAATGTGTAATATCATATGTTTTGTTAGTTCGGAGTTGATCCAAAAGTTATATAGAATATAACAAACAATTATGTGAATGGTAGAAACGTACTCTAATCCGATTTGAAAAGTACTCTAATAGCAGATTGATCTAACTTTAATCCGATTTGAAACGTACTCTAATCCGATGTTATATTTGTTTTATATTCAACATACTTCACCAGTCACCACTCTGATTCAGATTCAAAATTTTGTACAAACACGTATACAATTTGTAAACGGTGAAAGAATACAAAAGTAAACGTTTGATTTGTCTAATAGGCTCTTTAATGAAAGCAAACAAATGATGGCGATCGAAGCATATCCCATATATATTTAATTCAATTGTTAACAATTAGTATGAACTATTTGACCAATCTAATTACATTTGTTAGCTTCATCTTCTCACTAATTCAGCTACCTAATATTCCACGCTCACTAGATACCAACCGTACAAAAACACTTATAAAATATATAAACCTAATTACTACAACGCTTCTTATCGTGTATTAATCTCTCGTAACCAGAGGAAAAATATTTAAAGACTTTTTGTGTCAGTTACTGAGTTACACATATCACCAAAGCCAAAATTTAGAAGATCGATGTCTTGGAGCTAACTAAACTCTCTCGTTTGGTTTGTTTTATATGGTTGAGAGAAAAGTGATTTTTGAAGAAAACGACGAAGAAGCGATGATGAAGAGCAAGACCTCTCTGGTTTTCGCCATTAACGGAGAGAGATACGAGCTCGAGCTCTCTTCTATTGATCCTTCCACCACACTCGTTGATTTCTTGCGCAACAAGACTCCTTTCAAGAGCGTCAAGCTTGGTTGTGGCGAAGGTATGATGTTAACTATATAGTCAAAGTCGAAGTTTCTTTCTTCATGTTTCGTTTTTGTGTGTGTGTTCTTTCTCTGTGAGTAAAGCCTATTTTGATCCAAGGACCTGTTGGAGGGTTTTTGTGTTCTTGCCTCGGATTCTATCTTTATAGATTCAATTTCTTGAGAGACTGATTCATTTTTCAAGATGATCCTTTGTGTTTGGTCAAAAGACTGATCTGATTCCGACTCGATTCATTTCTTTTGTTGTGCCATCATCGTGTATATAATCCAGATTCAAAAATCTGATAGTACTGTATGTGATATAAAAAATATATTTGCTGAACCTTTCCGTTTTCAGCTTTTTTTTTTTTTTTCATAAAATACTGCTAATTGTAAACGTAATCGTTAACTTTTTGATGTTATGTGTGCGCGCATGCGTTTACAAATCATAAAAGGAGATTTTGATTAAAGAAAGGTTAGTGGATCAATAAGTCCACATGCTTTACAAAAATCCAAGAGTTTAATTTAATTTATTTACAAATGAAATAATTTAAAATAACAACATATATTAACTGTGTTCCATTCAATGAGTGAATAAATATCTCTAAAGCTTTTGTTTTATTTGGAGAAGAATTCACCCTAATGCTTGGATTCTAAGTAAATAGTTTTGTATCTTTTGTAATTTGCAGGTGGTTGTGGGGCTTGTGTTGTTCTTCTTTCAAAGTATGATCCATTGCTCGAGAAAGTCGAAGACTTCACGATCAGCTCGTGTCTCACGCTCCTCTGCAGCATCAACGGCTGCTCCATCACTACCTCAGATGGACTTGGGAACAGCAGAGTCGGTTTCCACGCGGTCCACGAGCGGATCGCAGGTTTTCACGCCACGCAATGCGGTTTCTGCACACCTGGAATGAGTGTATCCATGTTTTCCGCTCTCTTGAACGCTGATAAGTCTCATCATCCTCCTCCTCGCAACGGATTCTCAAACCTCACCGCTGCTGAAGCTGAGAAAGCTGTGTCGGGGAACCTATGCCGGTGTACTGGATACAGGCCGCTCGTGGACGCTTGTAAGAGTTTTGCAGGGGATGTGGATATCGAAGATCTTGGATTTAATTCCTTTTGCAAGAAGGGTGAAAACAGAAGTGAGGTATTAGGAAGGTTGCCATGTTATGATCACACATCATCTCAAGTCATCTGTACATTTCCGGACTTCTTGAAGAATGAAATCAAGAACGAGATGAGTCTTCTTGATTCAAGAAAGTACAGATGGTCAAGCCCTGTTAGTGTCTCGGAGCTTCAAGGGTTATTAGAAGTCGAGAATGGTTTGTCTTCGTCGGTTAAGTTAGTTGCAGGTAACACGAGCACCGGGTATTACAAAGAAGAAAAAGAGAGGAAGTACGAAAGGTTTATCGATATCAGGCGGATTCCTGAGCTTACTCTGGTGAGAAAAGATGAGAATGGAGTTGAATTAGGAGCTTCTGTTACTATATCTAAAGCTATTGAGGTTCTTAGAGAGCAAGAAAATGTTCCCATGTTGGCTAAACTTGCGAATCATATGGAGAAAATCGCAAACAGATTCGTGAGGAACACGGGAACGATAGGTGGAAACATCATCATGGCGCAGAGGAAACAGTTTCCTTCGGATCTCACAACCATACTTGTTGCAGCTGGAGCAACGGTGAAGATCATGACTAGCAGCTCGGTTCAAGAAGAGTTCACATTAGAAGAGTTTCTTGAACAGCCTCCTCTTGAAGCCAAATCTCTTCTTTTGAACGTCCAGATTCCGTCTTGGCGCCCTGTGAAGAAGAACGGTTCTGCTTTGCTCTTTGAAACTTATAGAGCAGCGCCACGCCCTCTAGGAAACGCATTGGCATTTCTGAATGCGGCTTTCTCAGCTGAAGTTTCTTTGAGTGAAGCACTTGATAGCATCGTTGTAAATGATTGTCGGTTGGTTTTTGGGGCTTACGGAACCAAACATGCACACAGGGCGAGTAATGTTGAAGAGTTTCTTATAGGAAAAGTGATGTCTGATGAAGTTTTGATGGAGGCTATTGGCTTACTTAAAGATGAGATAGTACCTGATAAGGGTACTTCCAATCCTGGTTACAGATCAAGCTTGGCTGTTACTTTTCTTTTCGAGTTCTTCGGATCTTTAACTCAAACAAACGCTAAAACTACAACTGGTTTTCTCAATGGAAGATGCAAAGAGAATGGTTTTGATCATCAGAATGTTGAATCTTTGAAAGCTGAAGCTATGTTGTCATCTTCACAACAAATAGTTGAAACTCAAGAACATACTCCGGTCGGGAAAGGCATTACAAAGGCTGGAGCTTGTCTTCAAGCATCTGGTGAGTACTAATTATACTTATCTTCAAGCATCAACATGTGAAACATTGCTTCTCGGTTAATGTTTTTTAAATAAATTTGCAGGTGAAGCTGTTTATGTAGACGATATTCCTGCTCCGGAAAATTGTCTATACGGTGCATTTATCTACAGTACAATGCCGCTGGCACGGATTAAGAGTATAAAGTTCAAGCAAAACCGAGTTCCTGAAGGAGTTGTTGGCATAATTACTTACAAGGATATTCCCAAAGGCGGGAAAAATATGGGTACCACCGGTTTCTTTACATCGGATCTTTTGTTTGCAGAAGAAATCACTCATTGTGCGGGTCAGATAATCGCCTTTTTGGTAAGTTCGTTGAATGAATTCTCTTCTCCCTCTGAAGCTTTTTTAATGAGGAATAAACTTAGATTAAGTATGTTTTTATCTGCAGGTTGCAGATAGTCAAAAGCATGCAGATATTGCAGCAAATCTTGTTGTGATTGATTATGATACAAAGGGTTTAGAACCGCCGATACTGTCCTTCGAAGAAGCTGTCGAAAAGTCTAGCCTTTTCGACATCCCTCCACCTCTGCGTGGTTACCCGGTCGGTGATATTACCAAAGGAATGGATGAAGCTGAACACAAGATTCTTGGATCAAAGGTGGTTTCCCTTCCAAGACATAAATGTTTCTCTCAAGCCCTGTTGTTGTCTAACCATCATATTAATCTCTTTGATTGTGTTATATGTGTAGATAAATTTCGGGTCACAGTACTTCTTCTATATGGAGACACAAACGGCTCTTGCAGTTCCAGATGAAGACAACTGTATGGTGGTTTATAGCTCGACTCAAATCCCCGAGTTTGTACATCAAACCATTGCTGGATGTCTTGGAGTTCCTGAGAATAATGTGCGTGTCATCACTAGAAGAGTTGGAGGTGGATTTGGTGGGAAAGCCATTAAAGCAATGCCTGTGAGTTCGCAATTTTCAAAATGTACTACTGCGCTCAAGTGAGAGTTTGATGTTTAGTTTTAACAGCTTTCTTTGATGTTCTAGGTGGCTGCAGCTTGTGCACTTGCAGCATCCAAAATGCAACGTCCGGTGAGGACATATGTGAACCGAAAAACTGATATGATAACTACAGGAGGAAGACATCCGATGAAAGTCACATACAGTGTTGGATTCAAGTCCAATGGAAAAATTACTGCTTTGGATATAGAGGTGTTACTTGATGCAGGGTTAACCGAAGATGTAAGCCCGCTTATACCAAAGGGAATCCAAGGAGCACTGATGAAGTATGATTGGGGTGCTCTCTCTTTCAATGCGATATTATGCAAAACAAACACTGTGAGCAGAACCGCGGTTAGAGCTCCTGGTGATGTACAAGGATCATATATCGGAGAAGCCATCATTGAAAAAGTAGCTTCATATCTTTCAGTTGATGTGGATGAGATCAGGAAGGTTAACCTCCACACGTATGATAGCTTAAGGTTGTTTCACAAAGTCAGAGCTGGTGAATCCCCTGAGTACACGTTACCTTTTCTTTGGGACAAAATCGCTGAGTTCTCGGGATTTAACCAACGGAGGAAGGTGGTTGAGGATTTTAATGCATCAAACAAGTGGAGAAAGAGAGGGATCTCACGTGTGCCTGCTGTTTATGCAGTTAGTATGCGGTCAACACCCGGAAGAGTAAGCGTTTTGAGCGATGGATCGATAGTGGTTGAGGTTCAAGGGATTGAGATAGGACAAGGGCTGTGGACAAAGGTTAAACAGATAGCTGCATATTCCCTTGGTATGATCCAATGCGGTACTACAAGCGATGAGCTGCTCAAGAAAATCAGGGTCATCCAATCCGACACCTTAAGTATGGTGCAAGGCTCAATGACTGCTGGTAGCACAACCTCTGAGGCTAGCAGTGAAGCGGTTAGGATTTGTTGTGATGGCTTAGTGGAAAGGCTATTACCCGTCAAGACCGCTTTGGTGGAGCAAACGGGAGGACCGGTGACTTGGGATAACCTCATCAGTCAGGTCCATAATCTTGAAACATTATTCATGCACCTAATGTTCTCTCTAGTTAATTTGAATGAACTTAGAATGTTTTAATCTTGAATTTTCTGGTGTAGGCTTATCTGCAATCGATAAACATGTCGGTTAGTAGCTTATACTTGCCGGACGACTCCACTGGCGAATATATTAACTACGGAGTTGGAGCGAGCGAGGTAAAGGTCTAAATACTGAAGAAGAGCTGATCTCAGCTTACTTGCATTTTGTGAAATAATTTCACTCTTTGGTTGTAATCAACAGGTTGAAATAAATGTTTTGACGGGAGAAACAACGATTCTGCGCACGGATATCATCTATGATTGTGGCAAGAGTCTCAATCCCGCTGTTGATTTAGGACAGGTTAGACCCGGGAAACCACTCTATGTGTGTCTGGTTCTTGATCTAAATTTGTAGTGTTATATGTTTTTTTTTTGTTTATAGATTGAAGGAGCATTTGTTCAAGGACTTGGGTTCTTCATGCTTGAAGAGTTCCTAATGAACTCAGACGGTCTCGTGGTAACAGACAGCACATGGACTTACAAGATCCCAACGGTCGATACAATCCCAAGACAGTTCAATGTCGAGATTCTCAACAGTGGACAACACAAGAATCGTGTTCTTTCATCCAAAGGTGACTTTTACTTATCTATTTTTTTTTTTTTTCATTGATTTCTCTTTATTGAAACCCAAAAAGATCAGAACTCGAAGTCTTTTTCAAACTTTTGGTTTTGGTTTGATACAGCTTCGGGTGAACCGCCACTGCTTTTAGCGGCTTCTGTTCACTGCGCCGTACGAGCAGCTGTTAAAGAAGCCAGGAAACAGATTCTGACATGGAACAGTAACCAGGAAGGGACTGATACATACTTTGAATTGCCTGTTCCAGCAACAATGTCTGTTGTGAAGGAGTTTTGTGGACTCGATGTTGTCGAGAAATACTTGGAATGGAAAATCCAACAGAGGAAGAACATATAATAGCATATGTTTCTGATTATGATGTGAATGTAATTGCTCTGTATGTGTTTACTTTGTCAGTGCTTGCAACAATGTTTTAGTCGCATAAAAATGTTTGGGTTTAGGTTTATGATAAATCGGTTTTTGTAATAAAGCTCCATGTATCTACACTATTAAAACGGAAGCATTATTTACAAAGCAAAATGAAACTTGAGAATATATGACATAAAAATGACCTTGAATATATTTCAAATCATACAATAAAAGAACGCAGATCCGTTTGTGACCCGGATTTTGTTAATTCGGATCGTGTTTTAAAAAGCGGATCAAGAATAAAAAGTTTTGGATCCAAACAGAATCGACCACAATTTCAGTAAGTTAGCAAAATTGTTTTTATTTAGTAAATTAATGTGATACAAAACTCTACATGTTTCATATCTTTTCTTGATTTAGTTTGAAAGATTTAAATTATCACATACACAAAATTGTAGCTATTTACCAAAATCTGTATTTATCTTAGCTACTTACAAAAATGAGTATAAATTCAAAATTTTATGTAAATATATTTAATTTGGTTATATATTTTGAGATATTTTCGGAAACATTGATTATCGATTTTAATGTTACATTGAGCTAATCTAAGCTCTGTATTTATCGTGTGGAAGTGTATTTTTACAGGGTTGGAAAATTCATGCGTAACTCAAGAAAATATATGTGAGCCTTTTTTGTTCGATTTTGAATTACTCTAATTTTTTTAATGTTTTTAGAATTTTAAATCATGCTTGATGAAATACTAACTATTTAACAATTAAATGTTTTGTTTACTTTTCTGAAATTATATCTTAAGACTACAGTAGCCGTGAAAATTTGTAATGAAAATATTGTAATATCTTTCATTTAAGATCTAATACTATTCAATTGATATTCTTCATTTTTAAATAATTTTAATATATTTTTTGCCATAATTTAATAATATTTACATGTTTATATATATCTGCAGGCGGTAAAAAGAACAAATGTTGTTACACATATGATGTGAAAGAGAAAATATGAAAGAGTAATTATCAAGAGACTTTAATCATGAAGAATGTGTAAAGTTAACAAAATTCATTTAAATAACAAAATTCATTTAATCATGAAGAATGTGCGGGTCTGAATCTAGTTAACTATTAACTGATAAAACCTCTGGAAACAGTTATACTTTTCCAAAATCTTTAATCAGATTTAAGAATATTGCTTTAAAAGCAGGCAGGGCATAATTTTAGAAAATTGTGGGCATTACAATGGCGGTGTTGTGTTTGGATTCATCATCACTCAACGTTGCATATTGTATAATTCAATGTTGTCTCATACATATGTATAATGAAATTATAATATATACTAATTAGAAATAAACTATTATTTATTTGTTGAAACTCTAATTTTGTGGAGAGGCAAAATAAAAAGGGACACTTAATGCCTAAACTCGATCCAAAGAAAAAGAATCATCAAAACCTTTAAGACAAAGTAAACTCAAAGAAGAGAAAGAGGAAGTGGAAAACCCAAAGAATTAAGCCTTCGTAACTTCAAACTAAAACCAAATCACAAATCTCTTTGTTGTCTTAATAATATTCATGGCCTATAAAATCATAGAGAGCTATCTCTGCTTTCTCACAGAACAAAACATTACCTATTGACCAAAACCGAAAGAGCAGGACTAAAATAAAAGAGAGAAAGCGATAGAGAGAATGGCTAACTTTGGAATCGAACGGGTTTACCAAGAATTTGAGCCTGTAACTAGATGGACCTCTGAACCAGACGCCGAGGTCCTGGTCGCTGATCTTCCAGGTTCGTTTTATTCTTCTCGATCTTGTTTATTTGGTGTTTTGTTTTCTACATTAAATATTAGAATAGAGAGAAAAGAGTTTGGTAAGAGGAAGCAAAGCTCATCGGCATTTTCTTTTGTGGTTAGGATTCAAGAAAGAACAACTTAAGGTGGCGGTAACCGCAACAAGGAAGCTAAGACTTATAGGAGAACGTGCAACTGGGGGAAATAAATGGCTTCGCTTCCACAAGGAAATTCCTGTTCCCTTGACTGTTGACACTGACTCGATTTCAGCTATGTTCAAGGATAACAAACTCTACATCCGACATCCCAAAATCAAGACAGAAATCCCTCAAACTAAGCCACCATCACCAGTCAAACCACCGGTGATCATGAAAAACCATGATCTGCATGAGAGAAAACAAGGCCATGGTCCAAAAGCAATGGCTGAGAAGCCGACCGGTGGTAAAACCGATCAGCTGAAACATGTTGCACAGCAGCTGAAACATGATGCACAGCAAAAAACCGATCAGCTGAAACATGATGCACAGCAAAAAACCGATCAGCTGAAACATGCTGCACAGCAGCTGAAACATGATGCACAGCAAAAAGCAAGGGAGTTACAGAATGGAAAAAAGGAATTAATTGATGAGACTAAAGGACCTTTGGATTCCAAGGATGAGGAGAAAGACAAAGTTGGAGCGAAATGGTTCGAGAAGTACAAAGAGGCAACTGGAAATGTGGTAAAGGAAGCTAAGAACAAAAGACAGTTACTTTGCAATTTGGCTGCTTCGGTGTCATTGGTTCTGCTTATCTTACTGTATGCTAGAAATGCAGTTCGTTCATCCCTTGTGTGGGATACCGAGGAATAAGTGATCCTTACAGTTGCATCTCACAATGCATAACCTTGTTCATGCAAAATGATAAATAATATTTGCTTATTCCACTCTATATATATCTGTACAAATGTGTGACGAGAAATGAGAAAAACTCTATTTTACAGATTTTAATTAGCCTTGGTATAATGAATACCGGTGCCAGACATTTTTACTAGAATTGAGGAAAACAGTCAGAAAAGTACTCAACGAGAATTGCTAAATGATTTAGAAATAAAAATCTACAAGTGGAGATATTCTACAAAAAAAGATGAAAATTGAAAATTGACGAGATTTGATGGCATGCATAATACTAAGTCCATTCCAGGCACTCATAGAGAAATTCTATGTATAAGCTAAGCAAACTTTATGAAACAAACTTACTTGAGGAAGGTCTATGACTTATTTAGCTGAGAGCGGATTAGCTTAGCAGCAGCAACCATGTTGCTAAGTGCGGCTTTAACTTCAGTGTAATTCCTCGTCTTTAGGCCACAGTCAGGGTTCACCCAAAGGACTTTGCTGTCCAGAACAGCAAGCATCTTTTTGATACGCTCAGCTATTTCTTCAGCGGATGGGATACGAGGAGAGTGAATGTCATAAACCCCTGGACCGATTCCGGCACTGTATTTCACTCCTTCATGGAAGACTGATAAGAGCTTCTCATCTGACCGCGAGTTCTCAATAGTGATCACATCAGCATCCATATCAATGATTGAGTGGATAATGTCGTTGAAATTTGAGTAGCACATGTGGGTGTGGATCTGCATGAAGTACAAGGAAATACGATTAAAAAGTTTCATTTAAATAACAAAATTCATTGAATACATTAGATCTCTATCATAATTTAGTCATTTTTCAACATCCTTCATTTTAAAATCACGTTCCATTGTCCACGAAAATGGCAGAAATCTCATTATCGTCAACATACTGGTACAAAATATTCTTAAAATGACCTGAGTAGTGTCTTGTACACCGCAGTTTGTGATTCTGAATGCGTGGACGGCCCAGTCAAGGTAAAACTTTTGCTCAGAATTTCTGAGAGGCAATCCCTCTCTTAATGCAGCTTCATCAATTTGGATAACAGTGACACCGGCCTTCTCAAGGTCCTCAACCTCATCTTTGATGGCAAGTGCAATTTGAAAACATGTCTCATGCCTATAAACAACAAGAATGGTGAGATAAAAATATCATAAGAGTTAAAAAATACTCGAGAGGCTTAGTTGTCATACCTTGGTTGGTCATTTCTAACAAAGGACCAATTGAGAATTGTAACAGGGCCAGTGAGCATCCCTTTCATAGGACGTTGGGTCATTTTCTGTGCCATTGACGACCAGAAAACAGTCATTGCCTTTGGCCGGGTGACATCACCATAGATGATAGGTGGCTTAACACATCGGGACCCATATGATTGGACCCACCCATTTGAAGTGAAAGCAAAGCCAGACAGTTGCTCACCAAAATACTCCACCATATCGTTTCTCTGTAGGACTATGTCATATCAGGGGGTAAAGAATAGAATAATTTGAATAATAAACCTAGGTTAAGGTATATTGTCACCTCTGCCTCCCCATGCACCAATACATCGATCCCAAGCTCTTCCTGAAGCTTGACAACCTTTTCATATTCCTCTTTGATAGTCTGGACATAGTCAATCTCTGATATCCTGCAAATGCAGCGTGTGCATGAGTATTAAAATAATGAATGTTAGAAATTTTCAGATACATTACTGGCTTAGATAGGCTTACTTTTTGGCCTTGAATTCTCTGCGTATCCGTCTGAGATCCGTGGTCTGAGGAAAAGATCCGATTGTAGTTGTTGGAAGAGCAGGAAGGTTTAACTTCTTCTGCTGAGCTTGTAACCTAACACTTACTTTTGTAGAACGGCGGTGATCAAATTTCTTTAGTGCAGCAACCTGAGTAAGAAAGTAACTAAGATACAAGTCCAGGATGCAAAAACAAAAGAGAGAGAGCAATTTGATAGATATCCCCTTACATCCTGCTGTACAGATGGATTTGTCACCCTTGGAGATGATCTTCTAGAAGCTTGACGCATGGAATTAGAAGAAAACAATGCCTACAAAGGGACCAAAACAACAAAAAGTCGAAGGTTAACTTCTTCTGATATCAAATAAAAGCAATGTCCCACGTAAATTCTTTCGGCATCTATGTACATTCAAACATATGTTTTAAGTCGATAAATTCAATTGTGGGAAAAATTATAACTCAAAGACCTTCTAGAACTAGAAACGCAGAGCCTACAGCATGTTCCAAGATTAAAACTTCGGAAGTTTTGCATAATGTATAAGTAAAGATGTACCTCATCCTTAGCCCCAGAGAATGATTTGGCAAGTGCATTCACTTCAACGACCTTTTGTGCAGCAAATGCAAGCCACGATTTTAGTTCTTTATCAAGTTTAATTTCATTCGCCAAGTCCACAGCTGTATGGAGTAGAGAGCAAGAAGTAGAAACCACGACTTTTTCTGCAAAGAAAAGAGAAAGGTTTACATCATTCTGAAGCTAGATAGGAAAGTGATAGCAATCAACTGAACTTTTTTTTATACTGAAACCTTTCCCAACGATGTCTTCAAGAGTCTGTAGTATCTTGAGCGACGCAGAAAGATCATTCGCCCATATGTTCCGTCCATCAACAACTCCAGCAAATAGTAGTTTTCCAGGAGGAAAATTTTCTTTGATCAAATCAAGAGTTTCCAACCCACGAACGAGATCAAATCCAAACCCAGTTACACATTTCAAAGACATCAAGGCCTTGTATGCTTCAGCAGGAACATCCGCAAAGTATGTGGCAATAAGAACATTCAATCCCGCCAAAGATGACTCCATGTGAGAGTAGGCATCGCAAAATGCCTGCAATTGGCTGTTATCAAGATCCATCACAAGTATAGGCTCATCGAACTGAATCCATCGAGCACCAGCAGATTTGAGATCAGCCAAAACTTCTCTGTCAAAACAAATGCCACAGAAACTAGCTTAGGTTTTGAGCACTATCCAAATGAATCTATATCTTTTGAATTTAACTTGGTGTCGCTAATTTCTAAAAAAACTCGCAGTTGGCCTCAAAATATGCTTACTTGTAGACAGGAAGGATCTTGTCAATCAGAGAAAGAAGACAGAATGATTTTTCGGCACCCTTTGCTGGTTTTGACAGGAGTAAGTAGGTCATGGGACCAATGAGCACGGGAACTGTGTCTATGCCAAGCTGCGCCATGAACAGCCAAAAGCACAGCTGTGAATAAGAACCTTGGGGAAAAAAGAGGAAAGCTGAAGAGAATTATAAAAGTACAAACAATACCACCATAAGTTATCTATATGCCAGTATCAAAAGAACAGTAACAGCTCAACTAAAACCTTTTTCCGGGCAATAAAAGTGAGAATGGTTCTAGTCAACTTACTGCTTTAGCCTCCTTAAATTCAACCACAGCCTTGTGAGATGCATAGGAGAATTCAACATCAGGACCCAACTCAGGAACAATGTAATGGCTGTCAGGGCATTTATTAGCATTACAACTGACTAAAAAAAAACTTTAAAGACCGAAAAAAGAAAGAGGATTTCAACTTACTAGTTGGTATCAAACCACTTGGTCATTTCCATAGCAGGAACAGAAGCATTTCCCCGTGCCATGGAGAAGTAAACATCAAACCCAATCTCACCACCTTCCCAACCATATCTAGAAGGAACAGCACCAAGCATAGCTGTGGTATCCAACATCTGATCATAGTATGAAAAAGTGTTGCTGGGAATATATTTGATTCCTGCATCAGCCATATGTCTCCAAATGGATTTTCTCAGGTTGGCAGCAACGTTTTGCAAATCATCAACACTGGTTTTCCCATCCCAGAAAGATTCCAATGCAAACTTAAGCTCTCTCTTCGGCCCAATTCGGGGATAACCAACAATGTGAGATGACATCGCTCTATATATTTTCCACAAGCAAGAGACAACAGAAAAAATTCATGAGTGTAACTAATAATAAAAGACGACACCACGAAATGGTTTGGATGTCGATGCAAACGGATGATGAGAAACAACCTACGGTAACAAAACGAAGCTATCTCTATGGCTCAATGCGAGGATATACCCAAATATGTGGAATCAAATTATTATCAAAAGCAAGAGAGATAACAGGACTCGATTGAATTGTAAATCCAAAACGAAAGTAAAACAGAGTTGCATACAGACCAATTAGAGAAAGACAAAAAAAAAAGACCTGGCGACGTAGAATCGAGGGCGGCGAGAGGTTGCGGAAGGGAGAGACGGAGGAGCAGAAGACGGTGGGGGAAGAGAAGGAGGGCGTCTAGGAAGCGAAGCTAACGGCGGGAGTCTCTGAAGAGCGAGCTGACCCATTTTTATAGCTTTTTTTTTGAGTTTCAAACTCAGCTCCTATTTCTCTTCCCTGTATCCGGGGAAAGAGGAGGAGACGAGACTCCCTACTATTTCACTTTCGTTTCCCAGGTTTTTTTTTAATCCACTTCCCTATAAACTAAACTAATTAAGGTACTAATTTTTCGTAAACCAAATCGATAATGAAAACATTGGGATATTTTGTGTTATCCTCATATCCTGAAAGCAGTTCTGTATACGTAAATTTTGATATACACTATATTTTCTCATTGGGGGACAAGCATTTTTATACCAAGTAGACTTTATTACAAAATTATAACAATGGATTTCGCACGATATAGTTGTTGGCTTTCATGTAGTAAAGTTTGACAGTCACACCAGTGCAGAACAAAACACTTGGAGCTATACACTGCGTTGAATTGTGGAACGCTGGAAAGTTTTAGTGAGTACAAGAACATCCAGCCTCCTCTTTCTTTTCTTCCGTGGCATAGGCCGACTTATAGCTTTGGTCCCATGTATCAGCCGGTGTTGTGGCTTCTGCGTGAGGTATGTGCTTCGGATGTTTCTCTCTCTTGTCTCCTTTTATCTGCTTCAGCGCGTGTTTTAATGCCGGTAACAGAGCCTCCATACACTCGGCCACCGCGTTCGGGTTTCCAGGCATGTTTATTATCTGAAAGAACCAAAAGACAGAATCCTCAGTGATGGCAAGTCAGAGATTTGCTTTAATGCGAAGTTAGAGATTTGTACCAATGTTGAGCCTCTTATTCCTGCTGCAGAGCGTGAGAGCATCGCAAATGGTGTGATCTGCTCAAAGAACAAAAAAACGCAGAGTCAGATGACAGCTCGTTTCTTTCCATTATGGAGAAGAACAACCATGTTTTAACGATGCAAAACACACTTCAATTCAGTTCCGGTTCTAAGAAAATACTCACCTAATTTAGTTTTGGGATTTTGGATATTAGAAAAGGAAAACTATCCTAACTGTGCCAAGGCTCAATTTGGTTTTCAAAAGTGGAAGAGTTCGGTTTATCCACAGATTAAACATCCTTACAGGTAAGAAAGAGGTAAGTATGTTACCTTTAAGCTCTCTTGCATCATAACAAAGAGGAGACCGGGTGTTTCTCTCTCTATTACTTTCTTCGTTGCTTCAGGTGTTACATCTCTCGGAGTGAAGCCGGTGCCACCTAGTTTGCAACAAGTTAAGTATAAAAATATGTTTCATATACAAAAACAAATTTATGATTAATAACTAGATGTTTGTATACCAAGTGTAAGAATGAGATCCATTCCGTCATCATCGCTCCATTTCTCGAGAATGTCTTTGATTCTTTCCACTTCATCAGGGACAATGGCTGTCGCAACTACCTTAGCTCCTCCCAGTTTTTCAGACGAGGAATCAACCACTGATACAGCCCTGGGCCCACTACACCAGCATAAGAAAATCAATCAAGAAATGATCATGAAACAAATGATAAGACCAAACCTTTCACACAAATTAGAAGTGAATACAAACACAAAAATTACTATCTGGAGAGGGTTTGAGCATTCCTTTGAGTTTTTTGACATGAAGATTGACATCGAGATGAGACTTTAGCTATAGATGTAGCAAAGCACTGTGAAGCTGCCCTGTCTCACTTTGACAGGGAGCAATATCACTGTGCAATTTTACTATGGCATCGAATTTGTGACCTCGCCAGAATAACGAACTGGAGAGGTGTATCTAGATGCATTTTTTAAAAATCGAAGAAAATGAAGTTAAAGCGAACTGTTTCAGAGTTTTTAATCCCTGCATTTAACTCCGGCTGAAGAGATTATCGACTCTACATTACTAATATTTCCATCCATTATGCCAAATTGAAAGAGATAATCAACAAGTTGACTCTAGACGTTTTCACCTCGACTACAAAGTTCATGTTCTAGCTTATGTCTCATCAAATAGTCAGCAACTAACAGGTCTTCTAGAAAGACAGCGTACTTTTTTACCCACAAGCATATATTTCTCTTTGAAAAACACCTATCAACAAGCCACTGTCGCAATTATAATAAGGTAAGGCAGGAGAAAGACAAACTCAGTATTCCCAATGTGTCATTTCCGTATGATTTTCCAACAGTTATTATGCAGTCCTATACTTGTAAAAGGACGCAAAAAAAACCTAATGGTATCTCTTCCAACATACTAACATAACTCATCTCATCCAGATTTGCAATGGGACAATCAAGAAAGTTTAACAGTAATCATACCTGCGATCAGGTCCAGCCCCAGCTGAGACAGTATCACTGACAGTAAGAATAGCCACTTTATACTCAGGCCCAGGTACTTCATCGTACTTTTTTTCTTTTCGAATAGATTCTGGTTCTGATATTGAGGTCTTCTTGTCTATAGTAAAGCCACTAATATCAGAAACAAGTACAGCTGATACAGATGTTCCAGCAGAAAGCACATTGCCTGTAGCAGGCAACTCCAACAAAGCATTAGCCGACCTCATACTTAATAGCCGACTGCTCATCTGATGCCCAGTGCTCTCAGCAACAAATCTGACATCCATGTATATCTCATTAGCCTAGTAACACATACTGGAAATTCCAAGAAAATCTAGGAACATCCAGCTAAGTTTTTACTCAAAAGCAGACATAACTATGAAAGTCTCACCCGGGAGTCCCTGATCCATCGTTGTCTTTCCATTTGATGATGGCTCGATGAAACTCCGGACGGATGCGATCGGACTTTACGGGCTCCTGAAGTCGAGCTCGCACTCTGCACACAGATTAGACGGTAATCTACACTTTCATTGACGATAATTTTTAGAATAAATGCATATGGAAAAATAAGTATAATGAAAACTTCACTAACCTCAGTGGATGGGGGCTTGTCCATCCTGCAAGCTGGCGAATTGTAGGCACAACAAAGATATTGAAACAAACCAAACAGCTTACGGGATTTCCTGGTAATCCAAATGCAAGGACTGTTTTCTCCATCATACTATCACTTGGTTTTGCCCTGATCTCAGCAAACGTCAAAGGTTTCCCAGGTTTCATCAATACCTGAAACAAAACTAAAATATGAAATCTTCGCGGTTCAATCTATACAGCAAACTAAACATTGTCAACTTGCTGAGCTTATGTTGAGAAATTAAAGTAGAGTCGAGCAAACTAGGTTTTCAGAAGCCAACTCTTTTGTAAAGCAGAAAAAGAAGTTCACTCCAGGGAGAAAGTTCAGGAAACTTATACTGCTGATTTACCTTGCTGAAATGTACTTTCCCTTTCTCTCCGAGCAATGGCTTGACAAAATCCCTGTCTCCCATTGAAACACCACCAGAAGTTAAAATAATATCGGCTCCAGAGGATACAGCCTCATCCAAAACTCTCTCAAGTTCTTTTTTGTCATCTCTAACAATTCCAAGGTCAACAACTTTGCATTGCTGCTGCATTACTGCTGCCACCAACATTGCTCGATTTGAGTCCCTAATCTGCAAAGAGGTCACTGTTTAGCCACTAAAAATAACAAGGGTCCAATATATCTAGTACACAAATATAACTATCATATGCATCAAATATCTTATTTCTGCGTAATACCTGACCACGACCTAAAGTCCCAGCTGACGGCTCGACAAGTTCATCTCCAGTAGAGAGAATAGCAACTGTTGGCATAGGATATACCTATAGAGAAGTTATATTTTTTCCTTTTTTGGACACATCATTTAGTGAATTTGCTAAGATAAAACTGATGTACAGCAATACCTTCACCATGGTTACTCCTGCAGTTGCTAGCAAGCCGATTTCTGAGGCACCAATCCTTTCTCCAGTTTTTAGTACAATAGTATCTTTCTCAATGTCGCAACCCTAGCATAGAAATTGTATGGATTTTACAAGTCAAACAATAATGAACCTATAATGATTTTCTTTCCACAAAAAAGCTGAAAAAAACTGTTTTTTTTCATCAACGTTCTCGATTTGATTATAATAAAAGGGAAACATGCTTTTAGCTGTGTTCAGGCCTTCTAGTGATGACCTCATGCATGCATATTCTAAGCTCCAGAAGGGTATATTCTCTAAGAAACATTGCAAATTCACACCAGTAGCAAAAGACAGGTTGGTGTCCTACAATCCATGTACATATCCAAAACTAGCCAAGCATTTCCATATGTCCCAATAACTTGCTCATCAAATGACATAAAAACTCAAATTCATTTTAAATATCGGTCTCACATGCATCCTAAAATAATCTTGGATCAACAAAAGTCAGCACATTATAAAGACAAGTATGAAACTTCAATTATTTAGCAAACAGTCTAAGATTAAAGAAATCAACGATATCAAAGTACAAGAAAAATTACATAAACGAGAAAGAAGAAACTATACCACTCTACGGATATCAGTGCCTTTCGTAGTTTGAATCAGTATTTTGACTCTTCTAACTTCAGTTGAGACGTCTCCAATTACTTCAGTGTCCTCAACTTGGACAACTGCATCCGCTCCATCAGGTATAGGTCCTGAAGAGAAACATATCAAAGAAAACAATAACTTAAAATCAAAGAAACATTTATTTTTCTAGCAATTTCCCATGTAGACACACCAAGGAGTGAGCAAAAGCACTTTCAAATCCTCGTAAGAGCTAGGCAACTGATACAAATCATCAGTACGGGTCAACTAAATGGAATAATACTCACCACCAGTTGTTACATAAGCCACAGTTCCAGGAGCAACAGTCACACCCAGTCCATCATTCCCAGCTCTTGATTCTGTAATAACTGGGTATTCTCCAGGACCATCTGAAGCAACAACCGCATACCCATCCTAAACAAACATATATAAACATTAAATGTCAAGCTACTCCAACTCTATAAGATTGAATCTATAATAGGTTTTCAATGGTATTCACCTTGACGGAAGCAGGATACGGAGGCAGAGGATCAGGAGCGCGAATATCCTCCGCCAACACTTTCCCAAGCGCTTCCAGCAGCGATACGCTTACCGGAGGCAGACGCTTAGAAACGCCGAGTACTATTCTCAAAGCTTCCTCTGTCGGTATCATCTCCGTCTTCCCGTCGCCGCCGCAACATCCTTCATGACCATCCATTTTTTTCCGATGCTTGAAAGTGAGAGAGAGAAACGATTCCGTCACTCTTTGAATACAAACAAAGTTGACGACTTGTTTGGCAATCCGATTAGATTTGACTTTCAATTAAATATAGGGAGATTAGTTTTAAACCCGTAGCCAAACAGTCCTAAATGGGCAAAGAGTGAAACTTTCACTTCCCTCTTTCTGATATTTTTCTTTTCTTTAAACGGTCTGAAACCAAAAAAAAAAATCCAAAATTGAAAAATTTCAGAACCCTAGGAGAATCTTTTGTTTCTGGGAAAATAATCAAAGGGGGGGAAAAAAATCTTGTCGTCTTCGATCAGATTAGCGGCGAATTTTAAAAAACGATGTCTGGATCATTGATTCCGGGACCGAATCCGGATCGGGTTTTATCTCCGACGACCTCGAAATCGGTGACGCAGACGGTGAACGGGTCGCATCAATTCGTGATACAAGGTTACAGCTTAGCGAAAGGGATGGGTATAGGGAAGCACATAGCGAGTGATAATTTCTCCGTAGGAGGGTATCAGTGGGGGATCTTCTTTTACCCGGATGGTAAGAACCCGGAGGATAACTCGTCGTACGTCTCTGTTTTTATCGCGTTGGCGAGTGAAGGTACCGAAGTTAGGGCGCTTTTTGAGCTTGCTCTTGTTGACCAAAGTGGAAAGGGGAAGCATAAGGTTCATAGCCATTTCGAAAGGTCACTTGATGGTGGGCCTTATACTCTCAAATACAGAGGAAGCATGTGGTACGGTTTTTATTTTTCACCTGTTGTTGGTTTTATGCTTACTGCTCATAATTCTAGTTTTTTTATTGTTGATTAGTTCGTTTCTACTTTCTAGGATAAGGGTTCTTGTTGGCTTTACTTTTGCTTACGGAATTGTGATGATGAACTAATCTCCAGTAGGGTTTTTAGTACTTTGTATTAGAATTAACCATGAGCTAGATCTTTGTTTACTGGCTGTGACATAAAAATTAAAGAGGAGAAAGATGTGGAAATCATCACATGAATTAAAAGATACATCATGTTAATCTTAGGGTACTTGCAGCTCAGTTTCTCTGTTGAGGACCATGGGCGTGCTTGGACGTGACATAGCCATAGCTACTAGATGTACTTAATACTTGTGAATTGCTAAGGAGGATTCTGAAATTTGAACTCTGTCAGTGCTGTATGGTGTACCGTGTTGGTGGTATAAAGCATAAAAATCGAATAATTTAGCTAGTCATAGTCAGTGCCATCAGAATGAATGAGATATGGTGTTTTTTGGTGTGAAAAAGGTAGTTAGTAAGTGTAGTAACATTCTTCTGACTTATGAGTAAGATAATTTCTTGCTCCCTTTCCTAATCTTGTTTGTGAGAAGAATAATGTGGCAAAAAAGATTAGATGTGGGTGGTTTAATGGTCATGATGCGAAGACAATTGAAAGAGAAATCTAGAATCTCTAAGGTGTCTTGCTTATTAAATGTATCCAGATATAGCCTTAGCTTAAATCTTAACTGGAAAGTTTCTTACTTTCAGTGGAGAATCTGAGATAAATTAGATTTGTTCTCTTTACATTTGTCTTTTGGCTTATGTTCTGCTAACTCAAGCTCCCCTGATCCTTTGTTATTCTTTGTGGTTTTTTTAGGGGATACAAACGTTTCTTCAGACGTTCCCTACTTGAGACATCTGACTTCCTCAAAGATGATTGCTTGATAATCAATTGTACGGTTGGAGTTGTGGTTTCAGAAATACACTGCCCACAGTTACACTCTGTTCAAGTCCCTGACTCAGAGCTTGGATCACATTTTGGAGTTCTACTGGATAGCATGGAAGGTTCTGATGTAACTTTTGACATTTCTGGCGAGAAGTTTCAAGCTCATAAACTAGTACTGGCTGCTCGATCTCCATTTTTCAAGTCTACGTTTTTCAATGAGTTTGAAGCAGACAATTCAGAGGTTACTATAAACGATTTGGAACCTAGGGTTTTTAAGGTACATCATTGGTGGTTATTTTTTACTTGTTCCTGTGTGTTCAGATTGTATCTTATCTTATGTGTATGCTCTGTTCCTTCCAGGCTTTGCTACATTTTATGTATAAAGATTCTCTACCAGAAGATGTTGAGCCTGCGACAACCTATACATTTGAGCGCTTAAAGCTGTCAGAAATATACGAGACATTGATCGTAAAGCTATTAGCAGCAGCGGACAAGTACGACCTTAATAGGCTCAGGTTGTTGTGTGAAGCTCACATCTGCAAGGGTGTATCAGTCAAATCCGTCGCCAAGATCTTAGCGTTGGCCGACAGATATAATGCTAAGGAACTAAAAGGCGTGTGCCTAACATTTACTGCGGAGAACTTAGCAGGTATGCCTCTATATTACATTTTTAAATTGTTTTTAATATCAGAACCTATGCGATTGAAGTGTATGATGGTCTCGCTAAAGCTACTAAATCATATGTTGTGTTTGATTTGGTGGGGTCTTGGATATTGCAGCTGTCCTGGAGACAGACGCTTACAAACAGATGAAGGATGAATGTGTGACCCTCCAGTCTGAGCTTCTGAAGGCGGTGGCTGGTCAGGAGGAAGGCAGTAACAGCACTGGAGGAGCAAAGTCTCAAAGCGTGTGGGCCCAACTTTCTGACGGTGGTGGCGATACCAGCAGCCGACATGTTAGACAGCGGACCACTTAGATCATCACTATGCATTTTCTCAGGGAGTAGCCATAGAGAGGGTATATAGCTGTTTTTTTTTTTTCTGTATTCAAAAATATATATACTATACATATGATCCTAAGTCATAACTCTGATAGGTGGTAAACTCTTTCACTTTTTTCCTTCAGTAACAGCTTTGGATGTATCTTTTCGTGTTAAATGTGTTTTTAAATCCCCTAACAGTTTGAAATCCCAGAACTTGTAGTTGTTTCTTTAAAACTCAAAACATTTTGATTTTTACTGACCATGAAACATATTAGTGTATGTTGCAGTGACAGATAGATGCATATGATCCATGGTAGTTGGTTTTCTGGTCTATTTTGGATTTGTACTAACTTCACTCGGGATCATGTGACAAGTGACAACCACATTATCAATCTTAGTCAAAACAAAATGCAACTTATTATTAAATTCACCATTCGATAAGAGTATAAAACAGCGACCAAAAGAAAAGAAATAGAATCAACGAAAATGTCACAAGAGCTAGAGAGAGATCTTCATATTTGGTTTGTTCATAAGCAAAAAAAAGCCAAGTCAATGGTGCTTAATTTCTCTTTCAACAGAAGAACATTGAACTAGCAACCTTCTTGTTCAGCGTCGGCATGGGAAGCACAGAGACTGCTCCAGCTGTTGTTATCCCCTCATGGCTGGATGAAGTCTCAGACATGTCCTCAAACTTCATTGCAGAAGCCATCTGTGCAGCCGCCAAATGAGCATAACATACGGGCGCAACTGCAAAAGTAGTGATGCAAAAAGTAGTCATACATCGCTCAGTGGCTTATCAAAAGTAGTGATACAAAAACTATTATCAATGTTGTGTCATTTGGAATCTTGAAGGTAGTGATGCATCATTTTTCACACATAATAAAGTTGAGATATCAAATGCCAAAGAATTACCAAGAGAGATGGCGGATGTACTTCGCTGGTAGCTACAAGGACCAAACCAAAGAATTCAGAAGATTATTTGCTAACTAATGTATCAGATTAAAAGGTCAAAACTGATCTAGATGCTTACACATAGGATAGAGAATGCACAAGTTCTTGAAGGTTATCTGTGTCGAATCCAATCTCGTCGTAGAGCACATGGTAATGTGTTGGTCTTGTGGTTCCCTGACACATCGAAATCAATAGAAAAGTGTTTATAAGTTTTTTATTCGAGTCATAATGGGTTCAGGCATATGTAAGTAATGCTTTTCACTTACCATCTTTCCAGCATGAGCACAGAGATAGAAATCATTGTTGTGTGGGTGACAGACGTTGCTATCAATTATTGTTCCTGCATGCAGGTGAAACAGAGAACACGTTTCAAGTCATTTCAACAACACCAACAAAAACATAGAAACAAAATCAAAAAAAAATTTACCTGGAGGAACATTATCTGGACTTCTGGTATGGAAGAACCTTGTGTGGTGGTTTTTCTGAGCTATGATCACTGTAAACTTGGGTTCCCACTTCTCATCCAGGAACTTGCATGCCTAATTATGTAGCAAAAATAACTCCAAAATTGTCCAACATAGGCTAAGTTAATATAAAGAGCTTGAAAGGTTCCAAAACCAGAATTCTTACTTGCATCATCTGATCCAGTTCAATATTCAGAACTTGATTAAACTGAGACTCACTCACACCATCCCTACATGTATCAGTGTAGAGTTGAATTAGAAAACTTGTATTAAACTACTTTCACAATTCCGTTTAATCTGTAGATTATACATGCATATATACCTGAAAATGATAATGTGATTGGGTTTCGTTCCAGAACTTGATTGAAAGTCAAGCAAGAGCTCCCTGTAAACAAAACAATGAGTCTTATAACTGATCACGTACCGTTACATATAAGCAGAACTAATCAATAGGATCGGAGTACAAAATATAGTCCTGTTACCTCATGATACCTTCATCATCTTTGTCAGATACGGGTTTAAAGAGGTTGTCAATCATTTCAACTTTAGGCGACTGTGTACGCACACAAGCTCTGTATTTTGAGATAAACGGCCATTCTCTGGAGCTCACAACCTATACGTTCCAAAGATATCAGTAGCATACAATAAAAGTACAACACATAATAAACTAAACAGTGAAAATGCAAAAGACAAGAAAAAACAATGTTACCGCAGCGACTGATGGTACATGAGACTGTCCAGGAGAGCCATGAGATACATCCATCCCAATAATGATGGTAGGAACTCTCATTACCAAAGGCATTGCTCGTGACCGCTCCATATCCAACACTGAATTCAATCCACCAAGCTATACAGAATAGGGCAGAGATTAATCTAAGATAATCATATGGACCAGTAAAACTACAAAGATTGATCTTAAGAGATCACCTTGGCATTTATCTTGAGAAGAACATTCGTGAGATACTGATCATTTACTTTTTGGGGAGGGACGATACACTGATTCACGATCCCACATTGCACAAGATTTTTCCTTTTCCAAGGACCTAAGGGACAAAGTTATTCATATGAGGGAAGAAAAAAGTAGATACTATATATGTCATATATATGTTTCATTAGTGTTACCATAAACATTAGAGTTTTTCCTTTCGAGTATGCATAGAAGGAACTTTGGAGGAACTTGGCCGAGTGTGGATTGTAAATTTTCAAACATCTTATCAACTCTTACAGAACCAGGTGCACCCTTAAACTGAGGATTTTCTTCAAACACGACATGATACGGACGATCTACGTCCTGATATTAAAGGAAACAAAACAAGAAAAGGGTTTTGTGATTAGTATTCTTTATTTATAGTAAACAATGATCCTGAAAAAATCAAAGCTCTTACAATTCCTTTCATCTTTCCACATCTAATTAAATCACGAATAATCTTGTGCGGGTCACAGCGAGCTGAGAAGTTCACAACAGCCCATCGAGTAACTGTTGCTGGCTCAGCAAATGTCTGTAGGTAAACTTTTGATCAGTGCATGTCACAACTTTTCAAAAAACTATTGAGGAAAAAAAAGAACTTGTTTGAGAAGACAGAGGACCTTATTATTGAAGTTCCAACTCCCTTTATAAACAACTATGTCTGTTCCATTGCCAGCTTTAAGCTGTTTAGGAATTAAGAGGTCAAAGTTAATAATAACATCTAAATCTTCCATGACCAAAAGTGAGATAGAAGATCACCTTTGGTGTTGGTAACACGCGACCTTCCACTTGAGTGAAGTCAGACCCAATTCTAACACCACATTCTTGCAACATTGGGTCATCATTATACTTACTGTATTGCTTACTGTATTGCTTACTTTTACTGAAAGCCTGCAACATGGAACTTAATATATATATAAATGATAACAAAAAACAGTAGTCTATAAATGGAAAACCAAAGACATTACTGTCGTTAGTACGTCCTTCCTTTGTTGTGGCGTTTGCCTTGATTCTCTCACTAGGTTACTCCTCTGAATACTAGTAAGAGCTTTAGTGTAGCGTTGTAGAGATACAAGCTCACAGAGCTGACAAATGTGGAAAAAAAAAAATCATACATATATAAGCCATTAAACAAGAAAATGTGAGAAAGCAAGAAACAAATAAACCAAACGTTATTACCTCAATGGGGAAGTATGTAGGACGCTTCGGCTTCCCGACATTGATACAAGGTAAGTCACCTGAATAACACAGTTTGATTTCACGGATATTATAGTAATCAAGCACTGTAATTTCAACCTCCTCTCTTTCCCCGTTTGCATTCTTTTTCTTCCAAGTAAAGCTAAAATCATACAAGAAGAATTAGATGACTGATAAGCAAATTAACCAAAGCAATGTAAATTAAAACATATGTTGTTTAAAGATCAATCAGTTCACAACATACGTTTGATCTTTGCAGTGTAGTTCACTTAGTCCGGTTATCTTGTATTCTTGATTTGAGGGGCTGACTTTAACTCTAAGTCTCTTGAGAGTATTTTTAGCCTATATATATGAGAGATAACAATCAGAAAAATACGTCACCTAGCTCAAAATATATACTAAAACACACAACATTTGGAACTTTTTTAATTACCTTTTTCCAGTCAATAGAGAATGGATCTTTCACACCCTGATTTCCAATAAGGAAATCAACAACAGCACCAGGTTTTATGATCATCGTAGTTGAAACATCTGATGAAAGAAAGATCGAAACGTTACAAAGAAGAATTTTAATATCACACATTAAGAATATCATATTATATTTTAAAGAAAAGAAAATAACCAAGATTGAGGGACAAGCCTCCCTGAGTAGTTCTGAAGCTTGAATGGAATCCTTTGCAACAAACAACACCTTCACCGATATTCGCAAAGTACTTTGCGTCATTGTAGAAGAAAGATTGGCGAACTAGGAGACAACCTCTGCGCATGCAAAACAGAATTTTGAACATCAAACAAGATCAAAAAAAATATCAAGAAAAGGTTTCTACTTACTGTCTAGCTGCGTTTTGGCGCAAAATGACATCCATCACTCTAATCACATCTTGAAGATGATGATTTGTTTTCTTTCCTTGGAGAGCATTTGCAATAGCTTGCATTGGGATTTCTGTAGCAGAGCTGCTGATTGTAACATTGAACTTCTTGGATTGATGAGGAAGTTTTAGTCTTTTGTCTGCATTTCTCCTAGAAGGCGCGTCTTCAAGAACAACGGAGAAGTCTAGTTTGGATCTCGGAAGGGGACCAACGGTGTAAAGATTCTGGTCGCCATCATAAACAAAGTGTTTGAAACCCAAATCAGTTTGATAAGTCTTTTGAAGTTCTTCAAGAATCTTTCTGCCAATAGACTTGGCTATAACTGGACTACCATCTTCATATGTGATAGCAACCTGTATCCAAAGATCAAAGAGGCAAAACCCCATTGTAAATTACGTACTCCAAAACAGCCATGGAGACCGTAGGAAACAAGAAACGTACGCTGTAATGGAAGAAATGTTGACAAGTTGGATTACTGAAGTTGACTCTAAAGTGATTAGTAAGCAGATGAATCTTGTCTCCTTTGGAACCGTTGCCACGCCGAGCCATTGGAAGAAGACTACTCTTGCTGCTCTTCACAGATTCCCGTTCCACGGGTTGGGGAGGCGGTAAACTCGTATCCATTACTGGAGTAGCAAATTCTACAATGTCAGAATTTATAACAAACTTAAATTAATAACAAAATCTGATTATGAAAAACTTAGAAGATGCTGTGTTCTTGCTATTGTTATTACACATTTATCATGCCAAGAAATACTAAATTAATGTAATTCTACGTCTATTGTTATATTAAGAGATGCGTGAGTAGAAGACTAGGTTTTAAAAACCAGTGAACAGTCATTTTTTGCTCAACTTGAAATCAAAGAATATCAAGTCCATATATATATATATATATATATATATATATATATATATATCTTGACAACGATATATCAACAAAGAAAGCTCAATGTTCAAAAAAAATCATAAGAAAAAAAGAGAGTCAAACGAAGCATTGAAATTGTAAGAAAAAAAAAAAAAAAAAAAGAAAAACCAAATTTCTACATTCATATATTCTGATACAACCTAAGAGGCTAAGATAGACAGAATTTACATGCAGTATTGACTATAGTCAAGATGAAGAAAGATCATCAAAGTTAGAGGCTAAGAGAAATGTAACATACAACAGATTCAAGAAAGAAAAAAAACATCCTAGAATTAAGAATTTCAAAGATCATTAAAAAAACATACGGTGAAAAAAGAAGAAGAAACGAAACCACACAACACGATACATACATTAATTACGAAGATATGACACACCAAATAGGTCTTATTATGCGTCTTTGAGTCCTAGGATGTAGTATGGGGGGTTATATATATGATCAGACTTGGTAAAGAAGTTATGTAAGATCGAGGAGACGAAGAGGAGTGTCAAAACAAAACTATTTTTTAGCCTTTTTAATGCATTTTTAGAGTACATATTTGGCTATATCTTGTTGTAAATTAACTGCAACAAAATTTAATTGGTAGATTTTTGCCGTTCAAACTAATCACTTAATTATGTACTACTACTTGGTGTAGTAGCATTAATCATTAGTATAGTACTAAACTATAAATATGCACAGCATTTATGTAGAAACGTTTTAAGAGTTTAAGACCTCATGATCATCCTACTATATACGTTGAAAACTCGTGTAAGTTGTTTTGACACTTGACATTCTTTTGAATAAATACGTTTTGTAATTTTATAAGGATAATAATAGTATCTAAAGCTTCTACATTATCGATAGGATTCCCCGTATGTTTACTACTAGTATATTATTATAACATTGAACTAGGATTGTAACAGTGAAACATAAAGCCAAATTATTGAATTTCAAAGAAACACCAATAGAGAAACTAGATGTACTATTGTTAACCGGAAGTTAATGGTGTCTTTATCTTCAATTTCAGAGAGTATAACCGTCAAATTAAATTTGCGAGAAGCTCAAAAATAAAACAGTAGAAGAAAAGCCCAAACAGCTTGATAATTCAGAGAGTTACAGAAACAGAATACAAAACCTTATAACGATCTAAGAAAGGATCAAGGGTCATGACAGCCTTAGACCATTCAATGTTTCCCCAAACATCGCCTCCTTGGCGTCTCTCCAAAGAGATCTCTGCACACCAAATCTCAAGACGATCCCTCTCAATGACGTCCCAGAAGAGCATAATGTTCCCACCAGAGTTGCTCAGTCTAGCCCCTGGAAGTAAATCTTCCGACTCATGGCTTATAACAAACGGGTTCTTCGTTTGAGGGGTTATACCATGCTTGATCTTATCTTTTCAAGAACAAGGAATCTTTCATTATGAATTGAAATGCTCCCACTGTTGACGTAAATGCTCACCAAAGTGGACCACTCTGGAACTAAACAGAGTCCTTTTGAGAGAGCTTAAACCCTTGACCTCCTTTGTATCCATCATTCCTTCTGGCACACGCAAATACAACTCATCTGGCTCAAACCAATATATACTCCCGTTCACATTCAGACAGTAGACCAAATCATCAATCATATACCAGTCCCTTCGGTTTCCCTTCGAGTTAGAGTTTTTCCTTTCGAGTATACGTAGAAGGAACTTTGGAGGAACTTGGCCAAGTGTGGATTGTAAATATTTAAACATCTTATAAACTCTTACAGAACTAGGTGCACCCTTAAAATGAGGATTTTCTACAAATACGACACAGTATGGAGGATCTACGTTCTGATATTAAAGTAAACAAAACAAGAAAAGGGTTTTGTGATTTATAGTGTTCTTTATAGCAAACAATGATCCTACAAAAAATGAAAGCTGACAATTCCTTTCATCTTTCCACATCTAATTATAAATCGGCAATAATCTTGTGCGGGTCACAGTCACAGCGAGCAGAGAAGTTCACAACAGCCCATCTAGTAACTGTTGGTGTTGCTCAGCAAATTTCTGTAGATGAAAATGTTGATCAGTGTCGCAAGTTTTCTAACAACTATGAGAACAAAAAAAAAAAAGAAAAATAATAAAACTTGTTTGAGAAGACAGAGGACCTTGATATTATAAAACAAGAATACATTTCTTTAGTTTAAAAAAGAAATCTCTATATATACTACAAATAAAATGGAAAAAAAAAACGTATCACCATCATACAATACAATGAGTAGTTGAGGATTATATAAACGCTGTTACTATAAAGTATATGGTTTGTGAGCCTTGCGATATCGTGGTAGATGATCTGGGATAGATGTAATGGTGAGATCGGACGGTCACGATGGGATCTACCAGACAAACAAGAATTAACATGTTGATTTGACTTGGTCAACTAACTGAATTAAACCGGATATAAGCCCAACGGGTCGACCCGATACTGAATTAACCAACGTCTCCTTCAGCGCGATTACACGCGTGATATAAATAGTTCGCGTTGTGAGTGAGAGACGCACGTAGTCGAGGAAGATGGTGGGAACAGAGTTTTTTGCCGGCGATCTTGAATCACTTTCGCTGCTTTCTTAACGGCATCGTTCACGCTCACCTCGTCGCCGTCGCCGGAGAAATCCCCGACGATCGTTTCTTCTTACGAAATCACCACCGGCCTTCGCTTCTTTAATCTCTCTGTTCAATCCCGCTCCATACTCTTTTTTCTCTCGAACCCTAACCAATTCGCCATCACTTCTTGCGCTGATCATTGAAGTTAGATACCGCAATCATGGATTCACGATATTTAGGAGAAATGTCAAAGGCGTTAAAGAAACAATGGAAGGACACTGAGTCTGTGCTGCTCGATGTTGCCGATGATTTTATATACCAGCATGGTATTACTGAAACAATCTTAGCGGAAGCTCATGATACTAACGATAAGGCTGCTGAGTTTCGTGACCTAGTTCAACAAGCCACCGCTCAAGTCTTTGCACCCACTAATGCCAATCCAGCAGACGCCACTGATGCCAATCCAGCAGACGCCACTGATGCTGATGTCAATCCTGAAGACGCCACTGATACTGATGCCAATCCTGAAGATGCCACTGATGCCAATCCTGCAGGCGATGAGGCCACCCTTGTTGGCTTAAGCTTGACGGACAAGTAAAGACAAGAAGGCTCAAGGATAATCCTACCGAGATATGGAATAGGATTAGTCTAAAGTTATTTAGGAGTTATCTAAATAAAGTATTCCTAATCAGTTTAGGACTTGGTTTTATGAACTCCCTATCTATATATAAGGAGGTGTCAATGTGTGACACAACTTGTGAGAAATAAGAGAGTTTGAGAAAGGCTTTAGTTTTGAGTCAGTTTCTAAAGCAATAAAAGTTTTCTTGAGAGAGTTGTGTTCTTAAGATTCTTGCTTGTCTAATTTCAATATTTTGGTATCAGAGCATTATTGAAATTTTGCAAATCTAAGTATCTTTCGAACATAAGAAAGAATCAGGTTTTCTTTTTCAAACAAAGTTTTTTTTCCATACGAATACAAGAGAAGTTGCTCTTGATTTAAGCCATGGGAGATACGGAGAAAGATACAGGAGCCATAGTCGCAGTACCACATACAGTACGAGAAAGTGGCTCCTCCTCAATCCAATGTCCGATGCTCAACGCCACAAACTACACCGTCTGGTCCATGAGGATGGAGATTAACCTAAGAATCCACAAAGTCTGGGAAACTATAGAACCAGGGTCAACGAATGAAGAAAAGAATGATATGGCCAAAGGTTTGTTGTTTCAGTCAATACCGGAGGCTTTAATCCTTCAAGTAGGAAAGCTCACCTCTGCAAAAGATGTTTGGGAAGCTGTAAAATCAAGACATGTTGGAGCAGATAGGGTTCGAGAGGCACGCCTACAGACCTTAATGGCCAACTTTGATAGACTAAAGATGAAAGATAATGACAAGATTGATGATTTTGTTGGAAAATTATCTGAAATCTCTACACAATCTGCAGCCTTAGGAGAGGATATCGAAGAACCAAAGTTAGTAAAGAAGTTTCTCAAAAGCTTACCCCGAAGACGTTATATACATATTGTCGCTGCTCTTGAAAAAGTTTTAGATCTCAACAAATCTAGTTTTGGAGAAATTGTTGGTAGACTTAAGGTTTATGAGGAGAGAATATGTGATGAGGATGATCAGCAAGAAGAGGATCAAGGGAAGCTAATGTATACTAACATGGATTCCCAATCTGTCCAAGGTTACTCCAGTGATAACAGAGGACGAGGACAAGGCGGTGGAAGATTTGGTGACAGATTTGGTAGAGGAAGGGGGCGAGGTCGTTTTGGTTATCAACAAAAGGATAAATCAAAGATTGCATGCTATCGATGTGACAAAACTGGTCATTATGCATCGAATTGTCCAGATAGATTGTTAAAACTTCAAGAAGCAGAGGAGAATGAAGACAACACTCAAGAAGCTGACCAGCTGATGATGCACGAAGTAGTATATCTTAATGAGCAAAACATAAAACCTAGTCAGCTGGAGAAACATCCTGCAGAAGATAACATATGGTACTTGGACAATGGTGCGAGCAACCACATGAGTGGACATCATAGCTACTTCATCAAGCTTGACGAAGCTGTCACAGGTAAGGTTAGATTCGGTGATGATTCTCGGATCGATATCAAGGGAAAAGGGTCAATTCTGTTTGTGTGTGCTAATGGAGAAAAGAAGATCTTAAGTGAAGTTTACTACATTCCAGAATTGAAAAGCAATATCATAAGTCTCGGTCAGGCAACAGAATCCGGCTGTGATGTCAGAATGAAAAAAGATTATTTGACCTTACACGATAGAGATGGAAGACTATTGGTAAGGGCTAATAGATCAAAGAAGAGGTTGTACAAAGTAGCTATGGAAGTTGAAACCACTAGATGCTTACAGATTAGAACACTCAGTGACACCTCTAAATGGCATGCTAGACTCGGACACTTAGGAATTGATGGAATGAAAACTTTGTTGAGTAAACAGATGGTCACAGATCTACCAAGATTCGAAGTTGACAAAAACCTATGTTCCTCTTGTCTACTTGGAAAACAAACTAGAGGAGTGTTCCCTAAGGCAACATCATATCGTGCCTCACATGTGCTTGAGCTTGTTCATGGAGACCTTTGTGGACCCATTACACCTGCGACTAATGCTGGAAATCGATATATTTTTGTGTTAATTGACGATCACTCCAGATATATGTGGACACTGCTCTTGAAAGAAAAGAACGACGTCTTTGAGAGATTCAAGAGGTTCAAAGCATTAGTGGAGCAAGAGTCAGGAGCTGTGATTAAAACTTTCAGAACGGATCGAGGTGGAGAATTTTTTTCAGGAGAGTTCAATAAGTTTTGTGAGATTTCTGGCATACAAAGGCATTTAACAGCTCCGTATTCTCCACAACAGAACGGAGTTGTTGAAAGGAGAAACAGAACTTTACTTGGAATGACTAGAAGTCTCCTGAAGCACATGAAGGTTCCAAATTATTTGTGGGGTGAAGCAGTGAGGCATGCCACTTACCTCATTAATAGGGTTCCTACGAAAGCCTTGGTTACGCAGACACCATATGAGGCATTTAAGGGAAAGAAGCCAAACCTGGAGCATCTTCGTGTGTTTGGTTGTATCGGGTATGCAAAAATAGAAGCTCAACACTTGAAGAAGTTAGATGATCGATCGAGAGCTCTAGTGCATCTTGGCACAGAACCAGGATCCAAAGCCTATAGGTTGCTTGATCCTCTGAGAAGAAAGATAGTTGTAAACCGAGATGTGGTCTTTGATGAAAACACTAGCTGGAGATGGAATGATGAAGAAGTTACTGGAGATAGAACATTCGAGATTATTTTAGGACAATTTGGTAACAACGGCATAAGAGATTTGGTTCAGTTTCAAGAAACAGAGGATTGTGAAGTGATAAAGGAGAACCCGTGTGGCAAAGGTGATGTTACTATAGTCAATGAGAATCCTGCAGTTACTAGCAGGAAACAAGAGTCTGCTACGAGGGAGGTAACAGAGCAGACTATAGGACATCAGCAACAGCCAGAACTGCAACCTATATTGCGGAGATCTTCGAGATTGTCGGTACAACCAAGATATCTTGATGATTATGTTCTCTTGGCAGAAACTGAGCATGATTATGCTCGTGTGGCTGAGTTAGAGTGTGAAAGGCTGTTACTCACACTCGATGAAGAACCTTGGGATTACCTTCAAGCTAGCGAGTTGCAGGTTTGGCGTGATGCTTGTGATGATGAAATATCATCAATATCTAAGAATAACACTTGGAGCCTAGTTGATCTTCCACCAAGAGCAAAACCGATAGGTCGCAAGTGGGTTTTTAAAATAAAGCGAAACTCTGATGGAAGCATTAATAAGTACAAGGCAAGGTTAGTAGCAAAAGGATACGTCCAGAGGTATGGTGTTGATTTCCATGAAGTATTTGCTCCTGTAGCACGTATTGAGACTATTCGACTGATCATTGCTTTAGCTGCTTCTCGAGGATGGGAAGTACATCACCTTGATGTAAAGACTGCGTTTCTTCACGGTGATCTTAAGGAAGAAGTCTTTGTTACACAGCCAGATGGTTTCGTAATTGAAGGAAGTGAAGGTAAAGTATACAAGCTACACAAAGCTTTGTATGGTTTGAAGCAGGCTCCTAGAGCCTGGAATGCTAAGCTCAATCAAACTCTTAAGGATTTGGAGTTTGAAAAATGCTCAAAAGAAGCATCGTTGTATCGGAAGACAGTAGCAGGTCATCTACTCGTGGTTGCAGTCTATGTAGATGATCTACTAGTTACAGGTTCATGCTTGAACGTGATACGAGAATTTAAAGCTGATATGGCCACAAAATTTGAGATGAGTGATCTCGGTAGACTAACATACTACCTGGGAATCGAAGTGATTCAGTATGGCAATGGTATAATGCTAAAGCAAGAGAGATATGCTGATAAGATTCTTGAGGAAGCAGGGTTGAAAGAGTGTAATCCGGTGCTTACACCTATGGAGTCTGGTTTGACAATGTCAAAAGCTCAAAAGGAAGACTGTATCGATGAGAAAGTATACAGACGAAGAATTGGTTGTCTCAGGTATCTGCTACACACGCGACCAGATCTTTCGTTTTGTGTGGGTGTATTGAGCAGATACATGCGTGAGCCTAAGGTATCACATGGAGCTGCATTAAAACAGATACTCAGGTACTTGCGAGGAACACTCTCATTCGGGCTGAAGTTTACCCGTGCAGTATGAGCAGAACTAGTTGGCTATAGTGAGATCAGTCGTACTCGGTCCGAAGAAACAGAGTTGGTCGGATTCAGCGATAGTAGCCACAATGTTGATGAGGACGATGGGAAGAGCACCACAGGTCATATATTTTACTTCAATCACTTTCCTATTACTTGGTGTTCACAGAAACAAGAAACTGTGGCTATGTCGTCTTGTGAGGCGGAGTTTATGGCAGCCACTGAAGCTGCAAAACAGGCCATATGGCTTCAGGAGCTACTTGGTGAGATCATTGGACGATACTGCGAGAAAGTACTAATACGAATCGACAACAAAAGCACCATAACTCTGACGAAGAATCCTGTTTTTCACGGTAGGAGTAAGCACATACATCGAAGATACCATTTCATGCGAGAATGCGTTGAACATGGTTTAGTGGAAGTGGAACATGTACCAGGGAACAGGCAGAAGGCTGATATACTCACAAAGGCACTTGGGAGGATTAAATTCTTGGAGATGAGAGATCTAGTAGGAGTCAAAGACATATCAAAAGAAGAGCTCAAGCTTAAGGGGGTGAATGTTGGCTTAAGCTTGACGGACAAGTAAAGACAAGAAGGCTCAAGGATAATCCTACCGAGATATGGAATATGATTAGTCTAAAGTTATTTAGGAGTTATCTAAATAAAGTATTCCTAATAAGTTTAGGACTTGGTTTTATGAACTCTCTATCTATATATAAGGAGGTGTCAATGTGTGACACAACTTGTGAGAAATAAGAGAGTTTGAGAAAGGCTTTAGTTTTGAGTCAGTTTCTAAAGCAATAAAAGTTTTCTTGAGAGAGTTGTGTTCTTAAGATTCTTGCTTGTCTAATTTCAATAACCCTTGAAGACCTTCTTGCTGATCTTGATGAGTTGAGTGATGGTGGTGATGTTGATGCTGACGCTGAAGATAATAACGCTAACATCGATATTTCTGAAAACTATGATCCTAATGCTCCATACAGCACCAAGGACAGAGCTATTATAACTCAATATCGTCTTGAGCACGTTAAACTTTGGAATGATGAACTAACCGAAGAACAGGCGGCTGCCGTTAATACAGCCTATGCTTTCATCACAGCTGCAATTGAGAATGATGATGAGCGAATGATGATATCCCGGATAGCATCTTCCGAGAATTTGTTGGCAGAGGTCGAGTAGGTGCTTAGTGACGACGGAAATCACAAGTATGTCAATCTTTTTTCCGAAACCTTTATTTCTCAAATTCCGTGACTGTTTTTTTTTGTATATCTTACAACTCCCAAACTCGTTTTTTCAGCATGTGGAGAGGATGATGGCACGAGTAGAAGTTTTAGGGAAAGATGGAGGTGATGGTGCTTAAGACTAAGATCACAAGAAATACATAGGTTTGCAATCTGTGGAACATTTTGTCAAAAAACTTAGAATTTCTTGTCACCTAAACCTGAATAGTTATAGTCGTAGTATCTTGAGATTTCTTTTTCTTTTTTACTAGCTGCTCAATGTAAATGAATACATGATACATTGTACGGTACAATTTGTACCTCTCAATTCTCATCCTGATTTGTCCATAGTTGAGATTAGCACTTGATTGATTTGAGCCTCAGAGTCTTTATGCTTCTTAGCTTCTCTTTGGTAATACCATAGGACTCAACCTACCATGTTAAAACCAACACCTTTCTCGAATTCTGGAACAAGGTCCTTTTTTGTGTTGTCAAATGCATCACAGACTTGCAGAAGTTTCTATTCATAAACTAAGTTGATTCCTCAATTGTTTCTTTATACCTATCTACTTCCCTCTGCATCTGAAGATATTTCTTCGTGCTCTAGGATCATATTTAAGCTGTTTATGCTGCCTCCTTGGTTTGCAAATGCAATTACATGATCATTTCCAATTTCTAAAACCTGTTCGATATCCATATATAGCTTCCTAGGTTAACCAACAACTCCTGTCTAGTTCAATCTTCATGTCTGGCTGTGAACTTGGATTGAGAAACTTCACAATAAACCCAAAATATTTCAACAGCTATCTATAAAAGCTAATGAACATTACAATAAAGTTATAAAAAAAATTCCAATCTCGAGTGTAACATTCTTAGACAAGATGGAATCAAGAAAGTAATTCATCTGCTTAAGTGCATTGATATAATATAATTAATTGCAGTTACCTAGGAAAGATCTTAGTTTAAAACAAGTCCCTCATGTAGAATAAAAGTTGAGTAAGAACATAATAAGAAGCAATAGAAAGAGACTAGTCAAAAGAGATTAATAAACAAATCATATACTCGTAATCATAAACCAAAACATAAAAGGGGTTGGTTAAGTCTTTTAGATCAGTGCAGGTGCTTGTCATTCTGTTTCATTTAGTTATTGTTTTATCTTATTTATTGACTACGAAACCTTACGGCACTATAAATAAATATAATATAATCAAACAAATCAAATTTATATTACACTACTAATTATCCAATCAAGTACAGACATCAAATATATAAGTTTTTTGTTTCGTTAATACATGTTCTATTATAACCATTATTTTTCAGTGCAGGTTCTTTTAGTTGAATACAATCCCATATGGTACAAGTTTTCGATTCCCGTTTGGAAAATGGGACAGGGACGGGAATGGGTAGTTCGGGAAGTTAGACATATATCACGAAGCATTCCTATAAAATAACAGGACTGGTAATGCATGCTGAGCTCGAACATTGGTGGGAAAAAGGTAGTGAGTAGTGACCTTGGTTTGCTCCTCCATGGTTCAATATTGATGTTCCATTGATTGTCTCTCTGAGTTCTTTTATTTTTCTTGATCGGTGGAGGTGGCACCAGAGTTTGTCTTAATGAACAAAGAATGTGAACCTGTCCACAAGGAAGATCCTGTTATTTTACATAGACCAACTATATATGTAGAGGATGACAAAAGAACGGTGATGAAAAAACGTATGCTTCTTGGGTACATCTCATGTTTAAGTTTTTCCTTGATTCATGTGACCACAAATCTGCAAGATGTTTTTCTTCTCTCTTCAGAAACTTCTGCGATCAGGTTTGAGTCTGAATGTTGTGTAGGTTGCCTGACAGTTACTTTCTCCACCCTCTTCTCTTCTACTGACTGCTTTTGTGCGAGACATCAACAGGTTGACCTCATCTGCGAATTTGCGCATGTTGCATTGTAATACCTGTTGCATTGGGTTTGTGACAGTAGTTCAGATTCTTAATGGGCAATGCAGGGTATAATCTACTTTGGAGCCTTGGAGGAGCATGGATCTACCGTAGATATTATTTATGTGGTAGTTACCCATTTTTTTCATTTACATATAGCTTTCAGCAAAGAACTGGATGATATATGTGAAAACATTTCAGCTGCATTCTGGTCTGAGGGATGTTGCTGCGGCTGAGGTTCTATGGTTTGTTAACAAACCTGACGGAAGTATTGTCCCTCTTTTCTAATATTACTTATGTTATTATTATTATGTCTATAATTTATAAACCAAGGAATAGCAGGGGTTGTTTGATTTAATTTGATCAGTGCAGGACCTTGTCAGTAACTATCATTTTGTTTCAAATATATGTTTCGCCTTTCTTTCAATTAACGTCCAGCTTATGAAAGAAGAGGAAGAAAACTGATCATTTAACAGTATGGTGTTAGTTTTCTTGGGAGCCTGTATATGCAGTGGTTAGACATGGGAGGGGCACACACGTTGAGCAAGATGATGTGTGGTTGACGCCAGGTTTTACGAAGCAGGTCGTTTTCTTATCAAACTTTTCAAGTTAGTTTCTGCGATCACACAAGGGACTGAGAGCCTGTCTTTTTTTATTAGGGGCGTGAGTATTGGGAAACTTAGGCGGATGAGGTGGACCAAGAAAGGTAATTGTGATTGAACTATTTTTACAAAACTCCTTTATATTGCAAGTAGTGAATATGCATCTGCAGGGCCAAAAAGAACAAAACAACAGCAGCAGTATCTACTCTACTTCCGGTAGCACCAGTTGCAAGGAGAAGGAAATCGCTTCAGTTTGGTTTCTTTTGTATCCTCTTACTAAGAATACAATACTTTTGTTCAGACACCTTATAAGCTCTATATGAGTATCCCATGGAAAAGTGCAGAATATTTGGAGGATCCAAGCTTTAGTTATATAGATAACAACCATTATAACAGGAAAATCAATTAGGTGAGAAGCTCAAAATAATAGAAGAAAAGCTCAAACAACTTGATAGTTCAGAGAGTTCAGAGAGTTACAGAAACAGAATACAAAACCTTATAACGATCTAAGAAAGGAACACGGGTCATGACAGCATTAGACCATACAATGTTGCCCCAAACATCGCCTCCTTGGCGTCTCTCCAAAGAGATCTCTGCACACCAAATCTCAAGATGATCCCCCTCAATGACGTCCCAAAAGAGCATAATGTTCCCACCAGAGTTGCTCAGTCTGGCCCCTGGAAGTAAATCTTCCAACTCGAGGCTTATAACAAACGGGTTCTTCGTTTGGGGGGTTATACCATGCTTGATCTTATCTTGCTCCCACTGTTGACGTAAATGCTCACCAAAGTGGACCACTCTGGAGCGAAACAGAGTCCTTTTGAGAGAGCCCAAACCCTTGACCTCCTTTGTATCCATCATCCCTTCTGGTTCACGCAAATCAAACTCATCTGGCTCAAACCAATATATACTCCCGTTCACATTAAGACAGTAGACCAAATTATCAATCATACACCAGTCCCTTCGGTTTCCCTTCACTTGACCACGATTCCCACAGCCCCATAGACCTTGCCTCGGGGAGTAGTAATAGGTTCTGACCGTTCCATCCACAACGTAAACCTTTTGATCCCTCACCACACTGTCGAGTATATTTTTATTGCCTTCTTTCCTTGTCGGCATCGACGGCATGGGCGGCAAAGTATCCCAAGTCTGAGTCTTTGGGTCGAACACCTCTCCCCACTTGTTAGGGTCAAATCTACGGCAGCCTCCTAACACGTAAATCTTCCCATCTACGACTTGAGCAGCTGCGTAAGCTCGAGCCACTCCCATGCAAGGTACGGGGCGCCACCTGTGAGTCAGACAATCCAAGAGCCAGACATCTGAAGTGCGCTTCTTCCCGTTTCTCATTCCACCGATCACATAGATGCTCCAATCCAGCACCACCACTGATGATGCTTCCGGAGGCTGAGAGGGGAGCGAAGGGATCGGAATCAGATCAGAGGCGTCTAGGGTTTTTCTACGTCGGAGTACATACCAACGTGGATTTGGGTCAGGAGGAGGGGTGAGTAAGCATACGTAGATGTATGTTTCGGTGCGATCCATCAACGATCGGATCTTGTAGAGATCAGACGACGCCACTAGAGAGTGATAACTCTTGGAGGCGACAGATAAGGCGGCGAGGTCCATTCTCGAGACACGAGCCAGGCAGTTCAGCGTCACATCTTGTGTCAAACACGCTTCCGGAGACGCCTCTTCCTTCCTCTGTTTCTGCGTTGGCTCTTCGGATTTGGACATCGGCTCAAAGCTTTGATATGTTTTGTTTTTCTTCCGGAGTATTCCAATTTTGTTCATTTATTTTGTTTTCTTTTTTTTCTTGTTTAATCCATTGTAAGACTTTGAAAATTTAGTTAGAAGTTAGCGAACCTTTGTAGAATATCTTACACTTTGAAAAATCTTTCATCTAAATCTACTTTTTTGCTATTGGTATATTTTTACATTACTTTTCTAATATATTTCATAATTGTGGACATTATTACCCCTGATAATGTAATGTAACTAAAGAGTTTTTACATTTTTAAAAAAATCCTCTATATATTAATCTATATATACATATTCTAAGTACATTTAGCAAATAAATCCTAGAGTTACCACCCATTTACAAAATTGCCATTGTATTTAATATTTAATAGAAAATATTTAACAACCAAAATTTATCTTTAACAAAAATATATAGATTAACTCTATATTTACATAATTAATTGAGTGTAAAATCTCCTAGCTGAGATCTCGGCTCTTCTTTCGCCTTTACAAAACGAATTTTAGAAACAAACTAATTGATTATATTTAATATCTTTCCAAAACAGATTTTACGAGATAGAGTGGGTAATTGGAAGACACAACATAGTTAATCATGTACTCCAACATAGTTAATATTTTCTTTGTACTCCAAAACAGATTTTACGAGATAGAGTGGATAATTTAAAATCTACATTTTGCTTTGTACTCCACACGAATATATTTATATAGTTAATCAAACAAAAGATAGAGTGGGTAATTGGAAGTCATGTGCTTTTAAAAAGGCTTATCTAAAATTGAGTTATATGAAATCCATCGGTATAATTTTCTTTTCAAGAGAAACTTAACACTTATATCATTTTTACATTAATATTATTTTATCCAAAATTCCTATATAATATTTTCTGTCTTTACCTTTTTTATACTTTAACACCATATAAAAAAAAAGATTATTTCTATATATGTTTAAACTTACTAAAAATTAAAATACTATGAATCTTTAGATTTATAAATGTTAAAAATCTCATAAAATAGGGCTATATTTTAAAACGTAACATTAGTATAAATTTAAAATATTTTTAATCAAATGCTAGAACATGGGTTGAATTTTAATTTATTATTTTGTTAACACCATCAATATTAGGATATTAGTCATCCAATTAAATTATGATTATGTAAACAAACAAATTGTCTCGGGGTATACCGGTAAACCTCAAACATAGTAATTATAAATTAACTCATGTGTATATTTATATATACATTTTTGGAGACATTTAGCAAATAAATCATGAAATTGGAACTTATTTACAATCATGCCATTAACATTCAATATTTATATTTTATAATTTACAATTTATTAAATTATGATAAGGTTTCTGATTTTTGTAAACAACTATTTGCATTAAATACTAATTTGATAACTAAATAAATAAATATAACTTTCCTTAAACTTGAAAAAAAAATTCTTCCTAATCAAAGTTATAATATTTTTGCTGGTTAAAGTCATTGTTGCTGATCAGACCTCACATGGCGGTTAACACATATTATCATGTTTTTACCATTAAAACAAAACTAGAAGAATTGAATTAGTAAAATATTCACATATCCTAATCTTGGAAACTCAAGCGGGACATATGGCTGCAGACTATATACTCCCATGGGTTTTGTAGAATAATTTTTTGCGGGTTAAAGTCATTAAATCTGTTCCAGAACCGATATGACATTATGGGTTTGAACTAGCACTAAAAATATTAATTTATTTTATATATTATAGATTTTTAAGTCAGAAAATAATTAACCATCCTACGAAACCCGCGAAAGTACATACATGTCCGCAACCATTTCAGTACATACATTTTATTAATTTTTAATGGTATAAATTTTTTAACTTATTAAATATATAAAACATAACTAATATTAATCATAATTGTTTCAAAAATAAATGTATATATAGTTACTAAAATATTTAAATGTTTTAGAAATAGAATAAAAACAAAAATAGTTCGGCGGTGTACCGCGGGTTTAAACCTAGTAGAGAAACACATTTACAAAACAAGCTGATGTGTCAGCGTTACATGGCTCATGACACTTTTTATCAATCAACCCACAAAACATCAACTTATTTACAGCTTTTTGCCATTGCATTTATTTATATTAAAAAACCCATAAAAAAACATAAACCCTAAACGATACACTCATTAGCTCTCACCTATAAATACCTTCTTCTTTTCACTAAAATATCTAACACCAGAGCAACCAAAAAACTCCAAAATTTTAGCAAAACTTCATCTACAATTTTCACATGAAATAAGACTCAAGTTGAAGGTGCACCTAAACAGCCACCACGAGAAACATGTCCTAGTGGACGGTAAGATTTATTTCTATGCTTTAATTATTTTTATGCTATATTCTAATTATACTAATAAAATTTGATCTTACATATGAACATGTTCCAAAAGATGTACTGTAGATACCAATTGATTAGACTCATAAGATGAAGATATTATTTCAGTATTTATTCAAAGAAGACAGACTCACAAAAGTCAAAGAAATAGAATCAAAATAAGCCATGACAACTAGGAAACTAATACTGTTCTAGATGAGTTATGTCATAATGTATTAAGAAACAGGAATAAGCACAATAATGTGATTTGCCTTATACACCAATTTCATATTAATGTCATTCATATAATTTATATTTTATTTCATATTAATTTCAAAATTCATCAAACACAACTATTTTCATCATCTACATATTAGCCTTATACACCAAAAACAGAACAAGTAAAACGCACAAAATATAAAGTCCATAAATAATAATTTGATTTCGTCTACTAATATTTTTTTTTCGGCCAATGTATCATATACTAGAAAATAAAAATAAAAAGGAAAAAAATGTTATCTTTTAAAAAATATTTTATGGTAACAACTGTGTTATTATTCTGTTTTAACAACCTACATGTTTATTGTTGTATTTTTAAAAAATAAAGTAATTTCCTGATTAAAAATTCTAAACGAGTATGATATATGTTCCCTTTTAATTCCAAAACAATGCTACATTTAAGGATTAATTTTCCTATAGTATATAAATGCAAAAAAAAAAAATCAAATCCAAAAGGAATATTCGTTACCTAAGTTACTCCTAATGCCCTAAAAAAAAGCAATAATATCAAATTAGTAAAATTATTTTTTTGTTTCCAATTTAGATGTCAATAAGCGTATTCTTTGATTAAAAATGTAAATAAGGTATGACGTGATATTGTACTATTCTTGAAAAGTGATTAAATGCACAAATTTTAATATTAAGTTTTAATAAAAATTAATCAAGTAAAGAAATCAAAAGTAATGACTTACCGAAAAGGAAAAATATATACAAAACTTAATCCTAGGTTCGAATCAAAAAATGAATAACATCTAAACATAATTAATATGAGTAAACTAATTTCGCCTAATAATCCAAAAATATAATCCTAATCCAAGATTTTGTATCAACAAATTGCTTAATACTAGGAGGGAGGTGAATTATGAAAAAGTAAAACCCTCATAGAAATTAATACCCCTATATATATTTTTTTTTCCTATCACCTACATTTCCACCATTTCACCAAGCAAATATATTCCAAGTTTCAAAGGGTAGTTTTATTTTCTCATGGGTTCTTTCAATAATGTTTATGATTTGAAACCTTTTAAAAACTAGTGAAAAATAAAGGTGAGACTATGGATCTACAATATTGCATCATAAAATACTTTTATGAAAATAAAGAAATTATATTTTCCCACTGTAGATACAAACGATAATACAAATGTAGAAGACAATACATTTTCTACACAAAATAAGAAAAAAAAATGTTAAAAGAATATTAGTATGTCAAATACATTAATAACAAAGACAAATTATATGATATAATTTAAAGTTAAACATTTTCATGTGCGACGTGCGGGTCATGTACCTAGTTCTATTGTATTCTGCTCTCTCTCTCTTTTAACTAATACTATCTAGGTTTAGGGATTTATGAAATTGGTAATGAGCTACTTTTAATTAAAAAATCCCTAATGTAAGTATGTAACTATTACCCCTCTTTCTTTTATCTTTCTAGTCATTAATGTAATTATAATTAAAAAGTTATATATATTTACAATAAATTATGATTACAGTTTTTTACTTTTTAAGATGCATTTTGTTATATTTTAGGTGAATAAATTATATACAGTAGAACCTCTATAAATTAATACTCGGTAAATTAATACTCTCTATATATTAATAAATTTCTCCGGTCCCAAATTGGGACTAGTGTAATTTTGGACACTATTCGATAATATAATAAAATAATAATTTTTTTGAAACTCTTTTATAAATATATGGTCCCATCAATAATATAAATTAATAGATATATAAAATTATCTAAATATATGTATATATCTACACATTAATTTTTATTAGAGTTTATTTTTAATATTTTTATTATATAAAAATCTTTGAGTGCTATCTTCAAAACATGATAATTGTTATTTTCATTGTAATTTATTTTATAAAAATATTAGTTATAAAGATTAAATCTTATTTTTAATATTTTTTTACTATATTAGGAAAGTTTCTCTATAAATTAATAATTATTAATTTATCGATAAATTAAAACCTCTATAAATTAATAAAATTTTATGGTCCCGACTTTATTAATTTATAGAGGTTTTACTGTATTATCCATTTTTAGCTAAACATGTGTTCATTGACAAGTGAATGGTAAATTATGGTATAGTTTATGGATACTTATTTAGTTAGTTATTAACTTATTATAAAAAAAATATTTGTTCATTTTTATATAATATATTATGATTATATCTTTTCTACATTTTAAAATGTATATTGATATATATTTTTTTGAATTATATATTATACACTGTCCATTTTTAGTTGAACACTTGTTCAGTAATAGTGAATTACCAGTTACTTCGCCAGTTACAGTAAGTTGTGTCTAATGTAACTGGTCATCCACTTATTAGTGAACAAATGTTTAACTTTTTAGTTGAACTTTTTTTTTATGAAATAAGTTTTGTCCATTACAAAATGTAGAAATACTTGAAGAATACCACTCAATGAATTTTACTATTGTTTTGCATCAAAACATTTTTTTTTTTTGGTGAACATCCAAGCATATCCACCAATAAATGACCACATGGATATATTGTAAATGGTCATCTACTTATTAGTGAACAAATGTTCAACTAAAAATAGACAGTGTATAATATACTAATTCAAAATAAAAAAATATAGCAATATACATCTTAAAATGTAGAAAAAAATATAGCAATATACATTTTAAAATGTAGAAAAATATAATATAATCATACTATATTGTATAAAAATGAACAGATAAATTTTTTATAATAACTAGCTAAAATTGTTACAAAAAATAAAAGAATAAAAAAATAATTTCTTGAAAAGGAGAAGAGAGATAGAGAGAGAGGGGTGAGATGTGTTTAGTTTGGTGAGGGAGTAATATGTAATTTTGAAGGGGAAACGTACAGGAGTAACACAATGTAGGTGTGGAAACAAATTTCTCTTAAGATTATAATGATATATTCAACTATATCATAGCAATACTAACCAATCAGAAAACAGACGTAAAAAGTAATGTTACAAGTGGAAATAATGCAATATTTTCGTAGAAAACTACAAGAAGAATTGAGTGGACTTTTGTGCAAGTAAAAAGATTTGTGTGGACATTTATTTCAAAAGAAAATTCTCCGCAATGCATTCCACGAAGCCATATACATGGAAGCAAACCACGCAGAAACATCTCCTATATATGTTGTCTCTTATCAATGATCACAATCCAAAAATAAATTAATATATATATTCAATCTTTTCGTTGAAAATTACAACAAGAATTGAGTGGACTTTTGTGCGAGTAAAAATGATTTGTGTGTGGACATTTATTTCAAAAAAAACTTATCCGCAATGTATTACAAAAATCAATTTATATATATAAAAAATAACCCAAGACAGAAAAATATTTAACAAAATAATGTTTGACTAAACATTATCTATTTACTACAGGATTTTAGTAAATTCTGGTCCATTATACCCTTTCACCTTCTTCTTCTTTCCTCTTTTTCTTTCTTTTTTCTCGCCGACAAATCTTTTTTTTTCTCTGGTTCTCCCGTCTCTCTCCTCTCAGCTACTGAAACCCATTTCTTTTGGGTTAGCCAACCCTCAACTTCTATTTTTTGCATGATCCACATCAGTTTCTACCGCTCCCTCTCACTGGATCTCTACAATTGTGGAGATCTATCTGTTTCTCGAAAGCCCAAAAATTTCTTTCATTGGTTCTCTTCTTGCTCATATCGGATCTCAATTTCTACCATAAAATATCCATTTTCTGTAAGTTTTGATTTCCTTCATGTAATATTTTATGATGCAGCAATACCTTTGTTTTAAACTTGCTGCATTTTTGATTAGCACTCTATTTTGAAATATTGTTTATGTCAACATGCTTTTCTGTTCAAAAGCACGTTAGGTTTTTTTACAAATTTTAAGTTGTTCTTCTAGATGACAAGTTACTTTTATTTGATACATGTCATTTCACAAATTACCATGATTTCTTTCGAAAATATCTTGCTATTTTATAAAATTGCATGATTTTCCTGTTATATATCTTGCTATTTTACAGAATTACATGATTTTCCAACAACTATACACAGTCAACAAAAACACTATAGCCACTATCACCATCAACATTATTTTATCAACACCACCACCATTGCCCACACTACGACAGTGATATCCACCACATCCATCAGATCTCTAACCTCCTCCATGTTTTTTGTATTCACCACCGCCACCTTCGTAACCATCATCGTCAACTTTGTAACCACCATAACAGTTTCTCTAAAGCTTACTATTTTCTTTCTTACTGGTTCATCGGTTCACCGCATCAGATCTGTAACATCATCCATTCTTTCATATTCGCCACCGTCATCTTAATAACCACCACATAGTTATTATTTTCTCTCTCCGGTTCATTTTATAAAACCAGGATATAAAAGAGATATTTTAGTATTTAACCTATTTCATAAAAGTTTATTTGCCTGAAGTTTCTGACACAAGGTTATTTTCTATATTTTTTAAAAAATCTATAGTCATCTACTAATATTACTCTAATTTTTTTATAATAACTAGCTAAAAGTGTTACAAAAAATAAAAGAATAAAAAAAGAGTCTCTTAAAAAGGAGAAGAGAGAGAGAGAGAGGTGAGATGTGTTTTGTTGGGTGAAGGAGAAATATGTAATTTTGAAGGGGAAAAGTATAGAAGTAGGGGTGTGGATGTAAATTTCTCTTAAGATTATAATGATATATTCAACTACATCGTAGCATTACTAACCAATCAGGAACAGACAGAAGTAAAAAAGTAATGTTACAAGTAACAATAATGCAATCTTTTCGTAGAAAATTACAACAAGAATTGAGTGGACTTTTGTGCGAGTAAAAAATATTTGTGTGGACATTTATTTCAAAAAAATCTTATCCGCAATGCATTTCACGAAGCCACATACATGGAAGCAAACCACACTGCCACATCTCCTATATACGTCGTGTCTTATCAATGATCACAATCCAAAAATAAATTAATATATACATATATATATATATATATAATCTTTTCGTAGAAAATTACAACAAGAATTGAGTGGACTTTTGTGCGAGTAAAAAAGATTTGATTGTGGACATTTATTTCAAAAGAAACTTTTTTGCAATGCATTCCACGAAGCCACATACATGGAAGCAAACCACGCAGCCACATCTCCTATATACGTCGTGTCTTATCAATGATCACAATTCAAAAGTAAATTTATATATATATATATATACAATCTTTTCGTAGAAAATTACAACAAGAATTGAGTGGACTTTTGTGCGAGTAAAATAGATTTGTGTGTGAACTTTTATTTCAAAAGATTCTTATCCGCAATGCATTCCACGCAGCCACATACATGGAAGCAAACCACGCAGCCACATCTCATATATACGTCGTCTCTTAGCAATTATCACAATCCAAATATAAATTAATATATATACAATACTAATTCCACTTCTTTTTCTCCCTCGCCCCAAACTGTAAACTTTTCCGCCACAAACATCAGATTTAAGGTAATTTGTGGATCTCTACATCAAGTTTAAGGTAATTTGTGGATCTCTCTCGCTCTGTCTCTCTCCATATATTTTTGATGATATTCTCATATATATATACATATATTATTTTATTTATTAGTAACTGTTTTTTTATAATCATTCAATTTAGGAGTGTATATATTCTTCTCTAAGCTTAGGGAGTGAGTACTCTTCATTGTTATAGTCTTATACTCTAATATCAAAATATTATGTGAAACTAAGAAGTAGTGCTAGGCAAAATATATAAGGACTCTTCTTTTACTGTATTGCCTTGATTAATACAGTTAGGGTGCTTTGGTGATTTTAGGTAGTGCGATTCTATATTTTCCATGTATTGATCTTGTTTTTTCTGTTGTTTGTTTAATCGTCCACTTGACATGCTATGCTGTTTATATTTATCTTAAGGTTATCAAATATTGACTTTTCTATAAACTATCCCTTTTTGTATAGGAAACAAAATGAGTTTTTGGTATATCATTATTGCAATCGTATTCTTTGCATCACTCATTGCGAAGAGCACGAAAAAGACAAAGAACAATCTGCCTCCCGGACCACCTAGACTTCCTATAATTGGTAACTTGTACCAGTTGGGAACGAAACCTCAACGTTCGATGTTCAAATTATCTGAAAAATATGGGTCTCTAATGTCCCTAAAGTTTGGATATGTCTCTGCTGTTGTGGCGTCAACTCCCGACACAGTGAAAGATGTCTTAAAAACGTTTGATGCCGAGTGTTGTTCGAGACCTTACATGACCTATCCTGCAAGAATTACATACAATTTAAAAGATCTGGCATTTTCTTTCTATAGCAAATATTGGAGAGAAGTACGAAAGATGACGGTTGTTGAACTCTACACAGCAAAAAGGGTAAAATCATTTCAACATATAAGACAAGAAGAAGTTGCCTCTTTTGTCCAATTCATGATACAATCTGCTTCATTGGAGAGACCGGTCAACTTGAATCGCAAGTTAGTGAAACTCTCTGGGAGTGTGATTTGTAAAGTTGGATTTGGGATATGTCTAGAAGGAAGCAAACTTGAGAATGCTTATGAGGAAGTCATTCAAGGAGCCATGGAGGTGCTAGGGAGCTTCGCAGCAGCGGATTACTTCCCAGTTGTTGGTAAAATCATTGATAGGATCACAGGGTTACACAGCAAATGTGAGAAGGTTTTTAAGGCATTGGATTCATTTTTTGATCAATCTATACAACAACACCTAGAGGATCCTAGTATTAAAGATGATATCATTGATTTGCTCCTTAAGATGGAACGGGGAGAGACTGGACTCGGAGAATTTCAACTTACCCGAGACAACACCAAAGGGATTTTGTTGGTAAGTTGTTAACCTCTCTTTCAATAAATGTTTTCTTCACATGTTGCAAAAAAAAAATTAAAATTTTGTGTCTTTAATTATTTCAGAACCTTCTTATTGCTGGAGTAGACACTTCTGGCCACACTTTGACATGGGCGATGACACATTTAATTACAAACCCAAGAGTTCTAAAGAAAGCGCAAGCTGAGGTCAGAGAAGTGATCAAAAACAAAGACACTATCACAGAAGAAGATATAGAACGACTCGAGTATTTGAAAATGGTGATCAAAGAAACATTAAGGATAAACCCACTTGTGCCACTTCTAATACCAAGAGAGGCTTCAAAAGATATAAAGATGGGAGGTTATGACATTCCAAAGAAAACGTGGATCTATGTCAACATATGGGCTGTTCATAGGAATCCCAATGTTTGGAAAGATCCAGAAGCTTTCATCCCGGAGAGGTTTATGGATAGCGAGATTGACTACAAAGGTCTAAACTTTGAGCTCTTGCCATTTGGTAGCGGAAGGAGAATGTGCCCAGGTTTAGGAATGGGTATGGCTTTGGTACATGTGACTCTCATCAATCTTCTCTACCGTTTCGATTGGAAGCTTCCAGAAGGAATGGAGATAAAAGATGTTGATCTTGAAGAATCATATGGACTTGTTAGTCCTAAGAAAACTCCGCTTCAGCTTATTCCCGTCCTTACCCAATGGTCTTGACTTTAGTTTTTTATATCATAGTACAAAATAAATAATGTGAAAATCTTATATCATTACCATATTAAGGAAATACTTGTTCTATCTGATATCTTGTAGCGTAACGAAAAAATATACTCATAATATATTATCTTTTTTAAGTATAGTAGCACAAAATAAGTGTGTTTGTTATTAAAGTGGAAGAAAGTAGATGTGGATGTAAATTTCTTTTTTTTCATACCGAACTTCTTATATAAAATATAGTTTCCGAAACACATGAAAAAAAAACAAGTAAAGCTAAGAGCCAATATAATCATTTTCCACCAAATCATAAGACCCAACTCTGTTACTTAGCTTAAAGCCAACATGTGCCAAGGTTATAAAATTTGCTTTACTGAATTGATCGAAGAAAATCGAATCATATTGCTTAGGCCTTCGCCTTCCCGCTTGCTCTTCGTTTACTATGCCAGGCTCGGTTCCTGTCGCCATTGATGGGGTTCTTATGAGCAGCAATGGAGCATTGGTCAGGCCTTCCACTCTTTGCATTCATCTCCATTTGCACTCTCCTTCGTCTCATCCTGTTCTCAAGCCTCATTCCTTTAAGGGCTCGAGCCCTTCGCTCTATCTCCAACGCTTGTGTGAAGTTCCATATCCGGACTACGCCTTCTTCACCTCCACACACTATACGGTCACAACCCACATCCACAGAGAACAAGTTTGATCCGAACCCGTGCAGCATTCTTTGTGGCGGTTCCACCGTACTCGAAGAAACTCTTTTGGAATAGCCATGACGGTTAGTCTTCAACAGCTTCCTCACGTCGATAAGTGCAAGTTTACCGTCACCAGATGCTGATACAAGCCAGGGAAACTCAAAAGAAAGAGAGTAGACAGGACTAGTGTGAGGCATCCACTGAGATATGAGTACAATGCTTGTTTCACTACCGTATCTTCTGATTTCAAACATTTTAATCCCTCCATCTTCTCCACCAGTAAACAGGAAATTCCCAGTATGGCTTCTTGCCAGAGAGTAAGTGGTACCTTCATGAGCATCATGGATGATTGCTAATGGAGTCTCACTGCTAATGTCCCAAATATATACATCAGAACCTGACGTGCTAGCGAGGCTGGTTTCATGAGGTGTGAGTCCCCAAACCCAATCACTATGCCTCAAGGTTTTGACACAGTTCATTGAAGATCGATCCCATATACGAACAGACATATCCCAGGAACCGCTAAAGATATTTTTCATATCCAGGGCAAGAGATGTAATGGGACCTTCATGTCCCCATAGCCGAAACTCGGTCTTCTCTTTGTGAAAACCAGTGAGATCAAACAAATTCCGGAGACCATCCATTGATTTCCAGCAATGAATAAACCCATCAGTACCGCCAGCTACCAACAGCTTTGTGTCAGCCGAAACAGCCCTAATTGTGCAACCGAGTGGTTTAGATGCTGCAATAGACAAACCTTCTTCCATGTCCCACATCCGAACAATGGAATCATATCCAGAAGTGAAAACAAGCTTAGCAGAAGCTAAGAGAAAAACAGTCCGGACTGCTTCAGTGTGACCATAGACGGTATCAATACTATAACGTCCTAAAAACGTCCAACTCCTAAATTCCCTTTCAACAAACAGCTTTTTCCATGATCTCTCATCAGAAAATCCTGAACTTGCAGCCCCTAAAACTAGAGGAAGTCCCCATCTCTCACGATAGAACTCCTTCCAAGCGTGATGCTCAGATGCTAACCTATGTAGACAAGTTGAAACGCAGGACACTAAACCTAACTCCTTCGGGTCAAGGCAATTAAGAATCTCAGATATCAGTGCGTGAGGCAAATCAATAATTGTAGTAGAAAAATCCTTGTCAGAGAGACACTGTTTTGTGCCACTGGGCACCAAAGCTACCTTCTTTTTCTGACAACACAACTTCACACTCGGAATCTCAACAGACCCATTCTCAATCCTCAGATTCAGAGAATCAGACTCACTTCTTTCTTCGTTCGAAATCTCTCCAATATTCGTTGAATCAATCGCAACTTCAAATGCCATGAAATAGCCAGCCAGCGTCTGATTGCAGCCCGGAACACCCAAAGCAAAAAGAGCTTCTCACTAACGACCCTAAACGGATCTGCAAAATCTACAACCTCAGAGACGAATCCAGCTAAAGCTTGAAGAAAAAAAACGAGAAAACGATTCATCAATTCAACCAAACCAAATAAAAATTCAATTATTACCCTTACACATCATACCACGAAGCAAAAAATGAAGATAATGAGAAATGTTTAGCTAAAACGAAACAAAGGAACAAGGAGAAATCCCTAGAAACAGAGATGAAACCCTAATATAGAACAACAAGAATCGAGACCAAGTTCATACCTTTAGTAAATCAAAACAAAGCTACTCGAAACAGAGGAGAAAATTTTCGCCCAGAGGATTACGTAGCCCTAATTCCCCTAATCGGATTGATGAAACTAAAGATGGAGAGAACCAACCACCAAGCAATTGAATGTTTTTTTTCTTGTTTCCTGGTCCCGGGACGGTGCTATAATAACCGTCGGATGGAAACAAAACAAACGATCCTGATCGTACGATATAGCCTATTTAGTTTATTATTTTATTTCATTTTTTATTTGATCCTATTTTTTCTGCTTTATTTTCTCAAATTTTTCAAAAAGTCCATATTTTCACCTCTTCCTCCTCCTCTCTCACACAAGCGATTAAAAATGTCAGAATCATCCTCAAGCCATGACTCACCACCACCACCTCCGACGAACAACGCAGATTCAGAAACCACCGTAACAAACGATTCAGAATCCAACACAAAATGTCAAACAGCGATCCAATCCTTAGCCACGATCGTCACAACAACAACCACAAACATCCCTTCCACAATCTCTGCCCTCCTCGACGACGAACCCGTATCCACCGCGATCTCCTCTCTTCTCCAACGTCCAGACTCAGGCGCCGGAGACAACAACCTCTGCCGTTGGCTCTACGATACGTTTCAATCCGCTGAGCCTTCGCTACAGCTTCTCGTTCTCCGATTCGTTCCTTTGATCGCTGGTCTCTACCTCTCTCGTGTCCCTCTCCGTCAGCCACAAGCCGGATTCGAAGCCGTGTTGCTCGCTCTCTACGCTCACGAAACAACATCACGCGCCGGTCAAGCGATCACCGTCAACATCCCTGATCTATCGCATCCCAGTATTTACCACGAGTCCACCAAAGGTCTGACGAAGAACAACAACAACAACTCGACGTGCCTCAACATCGCTGTGCTCTCCTCCACGTTGGATCCACACGGGACGGTTAGATCCACGCGCCGCGCTAGGATCGTCGGTGTCGCGTTGGAGCTTTACTACAGCAAAATCTCGAAGATGACACGCGAATCCAAGCTCAATTTCTGCGAATCCTGTGAGAAATGGGCCGGGCAAAACGGCGAAACGGAGCAATCATCGTCGCGGGCTGTGATTCCGACTTTGACTGATGATTCGTGGAGGGAAGAAGAGAATGTTGTTGTGGCTATGGGAGTAAGATCTGAGAGAGATAGCGGAAGGATTCCGTTGCCTTGGGAACTTCTGCAGCCGATTCTGAGGATCTTAGGGCATTGTCTCTTCGGGCTCAAAGGAGAAGATAGGGAATTATCGGAGGCGGCGAATAAAGCTTGTCAGAGTTTGTATCTCCGGTCACTGCATGATATCAATTCCAAGGCGATTCTGGCTACCGGAAGTCTTCTCCGACTCCGGGAGATGGCTCTTGATCCTAAAAACCAAATCGATCACACTGAGATCTCAAACGACGCCGTTATCACCGTTTGATTTCATTTTTTTAGTCACCGTTTCAAATTGTCAAACCAAAATTTTTTTTTTCAAATGTAAGGAGAGGCCACGTTCTATAATGATTTGTTTTGCGTTTTACCAGATAAAAGAAGAGGTCATTATGAAATTGAGAACCTTATTATTAGTTTGATAAAACAAAAACTAGATCCTCTCAAGGAAAAAGATCCTGCATGTCGATGATGTCTGCAAGAACACCGGCTGCAGTCGTGTCGTTACCAGCTCCAGCACCTTGAATCACCAAAGGCTGCTCCTTGTAGCAACGGCTATATATCTCTACCTGCAGTTTTCCAATCAATCCAATCATTTTTACTGACTAGACAATCTAAAGGCAAATATTGTGTTTGCATTCTTGAGATAGTTGTTTGAAAGAGATTTATCAAATAGCATTCTTATAACAAACTTACTATATTGTCACTGCCTCTTAGCCGTCCCAATGGTGAATCTTTTGAAACTTCTCGAATGCCAACTTGAACGCTGCAGAGAGGGACCACGAAATTCAAAATCACACTAAACCAACAATTCCAACATTGTACACTAGCATTCTATGGGTGATTTCAATTGCATATGTCTACCGAAACAAATTTCTTTTAAGGTATTGAATGTTGACTGTACTAAAGAAGTTGGGGTCTGGAAACAGGGAGAGTAAAGGTAAGGTAACTGTTATTACCTTGAACCCTCGATCACACAGACATAACGAAGCACACATCCGTTTGATGAAGCTCTTTTAACTCTCTCCTCAATACTCTGATCAAGTTTCACTATTCCATTATGGAGGAAATCATCCACAGATATGACTCCAGGTCCCATCTCTTCGGGATACAAGCTCTCGATCTACAGAGTAACAATAAAAACTATAAAGGTCATGTACAGGAGAAAAAGGATGAAAAGGCAGGACCAAAATTTAGACAAGACTGAGACCAACATGTCTACAGCTCAATTCAAAACTCATCATTAAAGACAATAATGAACTAGACTCTAGTCAAAAATTCAACTGGACACTCGAGGAGAGTTGGTTCATCAGACATAAAACACAGTACCGAGTAGGAAAGATAAAAGATAAAGAGCTTTGAATGAGGCACCTTTATGCTATCCATAACTATCCTCTTCCCAAGAAGTCGAGCAAGAATCAAACCCTACCACAACAGAAACAAAGAAAGTTGAATAACATTAAAGTTTGTTTTAGTTATATGCTCGTCAACAAATAATTTGCTTCAAAATGAAAAGATATGGGAGTTTCGCGCATAGTCTTTTTAGTCGCAGTGAGTTGGTAAAACAGAACAACTGGAGGAATTGCCTACCAATAGCATCAGGAAATAAGATTCAAGAAAGAAAAAAAAATTGTTCACATGACACCAGACAAATCTTGACTGCCTTTTTGTACATTACTCGATTTAGATGAAGAAAGCAATCTGCCGTGTGAACTATATATACCCTCACCAATATTAATAAAGGTACATATGCACTCAAACTCTAGCAAGAGACATTACATCTATATGTTCATACCTTTCTAGCAACATCCATGCCACTGAGGTCGTCACGTGGATCTGTGATGAAAACAAAACAACATGTGCATCAAACATCATACTTAGAACATTCAGACATGATGTTTGTTTTATCTACAGCAGGTAGGTTTTCCCAAGGCTAAACCAACTATGATGCACTATAGGATCAAAGTAAGTTAGAGAATATTGTTGAGCTACAAAACGGCTTATGGAGTATAGAAAGGCAGATAAAGAGATATCTACTCAATATATTGCTGCTAAAAGAAAGCAGTTGACCATCAATCAGACAAACAAAGATATGTGCTATGATGACTAAAATAAAGCTGGAAAAACCTGGTTCAGTGTATCCCAGCGTTTTGGCAACTCGAACAACTTGGCTTAGAGGCTTGCCATCTTCAAGCTCACTCATTACATATCCCAAGGTACCTAGCACGGATACAAAGAGACATTAATAGATAATAAATGCATAAATCGGGATAAGAACAACGATAAACATCTATAACACTATCATGGTAAGTGTGATTACCGCTCAAACTACCCACAATTCTATGAACAGGGTCTCCAGAAGAAATTATGCGGCTCAAGGATGCAATGACAGGAAGACCAGCTCCAACCTATAAATAAACATATGTCAGATGCTGAAGCTTTACAAAATTCACTACCTACCATACGAAATCACAACATTTTTACAACTTGTTTCACTTTCAATTTCAAATGACGATTAGATGTAAACTAATAGTGTTACTCTATACACGAGCTGTGTTTCACCTACAGTAGATTCGTGGCGGATGAATCGCGGATGCAAAGCCAATTTATCATAATGTTCCTGCGCAGAAGACAAGGTGAGAGAAAATATGAGTCATTTCAAACTACTTCATAAACTAGATTAGCACAGAACTACCATGAGTCATTTCAAACTAGATTAGCTCTTTTTTCTAGTTTTCTCCTACTATCTAGGGTATGCCCAGTTGTTAAAAACAGGATAGGTGTGCAGAAAGAGCAATCTGGAGAAACTAGATTTGTCTGAATATTTTGTTTCCAAAAAAAACCTAAATCAACAAAGCGAGTTCTTCTTCTTGAAACAACATAAAGTACTGGTTCAAGACTCTACGATATCTCTGAATATACATGGTCGTACTAATGATACACCAAAATAGAACCAAACGGGAAGAGAAACAGCTACAGTGAACAGTTCGCTACCTATGCCTGCACATTCACAGCATAAGCAAAACATGCAAAAATGCATTACTAGTAACACGAAGTTACCAGTGTAGAAGTAAGAGGCTTCTTATTTGCCAGGACAACACAGCAACCCAAGTCAACTGCCTTCACCAATATTTCAACCGTTTCGATGCTGGCTGAGATATCCAAAACAGCTAAACCTATAATCAAATAAATGAGTTTTAATCTACCAGAAGCTACTTTAGGCCCAAAACTAGCATTTGATCCTTTCAAAATAACATTTTAATTTCAACCTCATGTTTAGTAACACAAACCTGTAGATTTACCCAGACGTTTTGCAATTTCTTCTGTTTCCCTTTTTGCCTCGGATCCATTGAACACCTGACATCCACCTTTTTCAGAGGATAGAAAACATAACATTATTCAGTTTCTAATCCAATAAAACAAACTCATGACGAAAACACAATGATATGCTAACGAGTTTACCTGAAGCCCCCAAGTTAGATAATGGAGAACCAGTTGATTTGATACTGCAAACTTCTGACAAGAGTTCATCATTCAATTCTTCTTTGAGCACATCCATTGAAGCAACTAAGGATTTACTATCACATACTCCAACCACCCGTAAATGAACTCCCTACCAAATTAAGGGAAAATATTTCAACATTTGTGAAAAAAAAAAAAAAACCTAGATAAAGATGATAATGCACATGAAGAATTGCTCAATAGAAGTAAGACGATCCAGGAGCAAAGATTGACGAAACGACATTTTAGTTTAGGATTGATTCTCTCACTCATTACATACGAGGAAATCAAGCTACGGAGAAACAAGTAAAGTGAGGAGAAGAGAGTAAAAGGATAAGAACCATTTCGGCGTGAAGCGATCGGCAAGAGACGATGTGTTGAAGAAGTTGACGACCAACGCCTCCACAGCCCATCAGAAGCACCGGGATCTTCTTCATCCTTCCTTCGCTTCTTTTTTTTTTTTTACGGTCTGAGAAATAAAACCACTAAAAGACTATAAACCTTTTATTATTTTGTCGTTCATTAATATCGATTTTATTCATTACGTTTGGTTTGAAATAATTTTTGGTAATTTAATTTTCTGTTGTGGTAAAGTTCTTAAGATTAACCCCAACAAAAAAAAAAAAAAAAAGAGTTGTCAACTTGCTTTCAAATTAGCAGATACTAAAGAGAGAATTTGTTTATATAAAAAAAATCTAAATAGTGTATAATAATAGACATTTTCAAAATTAGGAATTCATTTGTTTTAACGTTTTCAAAATTAGGAACAAAACTATCATAAGTTAAAAAACATATAAAAAGCTTTCAAATCAAAATTTTTGTTATCATTTGGTGAATATATATACAGTATAGATATATATACTAATTTAGCATATAAATATACCTAAAAGGCTAAAACCAAAAAAAATCAAGCAGAGCCGAAAAAACATTAGAGATTAACTCCAACAAAAATCTAAATAGAAAAGAAAATAACATTTAGTTATATCTGTATAATCAATATACATTATTGTTAAATGTATTACAAAAACATTTGACAATGGAAACAACAAACGGAACATTAGAGAAGAAACATGAGATGAGGTCATAATAAAATGCTAGCATGTGCATGAACCAAAAACTTCCAAACATCCGACAGCCGATTCACTTTCTGACGGGCAACTGCAACCTCCTTCACATCCAGAGCAATCGCCGCTATAAAAGGTTCGAGCAAAATATTAGTAACTTTGGTTTATATTCTATCAAAAATCAAATTCTATCAATATTTATAAACTAATACCAACCTGCAGTTTGGACAACATGGGGCAAAAACTTCTGATGTCTTTGTTTCAACGTCGTCTTCTTCGGAGTTCATAGTTTGAATCGGTGGAGCTGCACGCATATATATATCACCAAAGAAATAAGATAGCTAGCTTAATAATATATAAACTTTAAGAAAATGCAAGGTTGTTTGTATTTCACCTTCGATTGTGGAGGAACTCATGATTTGGATCCTCCTTGTATTTTGGGGAGATTGCTAGCTAATTATTGTAATTTATAATGATGTCAACGGGGAAGTCCTGTTCTTTTTTTATGTTATTGATCGTTTCTTCATCATAAAAAACTCCAAATACTGAAACTTTCAACTTGTAAAATGTGTAATTTGTTTCGTTGTAGAACTTTGCAAGTTTTGAAACTTTCCAAATAAACAAATTCAAATTGTGCCCAAGTGGATCAAGTGAAGAAACAATATTAATGGGATTGGACATCATCAAACATAAACCAATATTCAAATTACTAATTAGTTTGGTTTAATTTCGAATGAACTTTTATTTTGGTTCGGTTGGACCGATTCGATTCCTATTTTAAAATTAGAATTCGTTGGTATCTCTTTTCTTCCTATAAATAATCAATATACATTATTGTTAATGTATTACAAAAAAAAACATTTGACAATGGAAACAACAAACGGAACATTTGGAGAAGACCACATGAGATGAGGTCATAAATAAAATGCTAGCATGAACCAAAAACTTGCAAACATCCGACAGCACATTCTGATAGGCAAGTGCAACATCCTTCACATCCCGAGCAATCCCTATATAGGTTGGAGCTAAAAATTAGTAACCTTTTTTATTTTTGTAACCTTGGTTTATACTCTATCGAAAGTCAAATTATATCAATATATATACATATATATACACATTAATACGAACCAGATTGGACAACATGATGCAAACACTTCTGTTGTCTGTGTTTTAATGTCATCATCTTCTTCGGAGTCCATGGTTTGAATCGGTGGAGCTGCACGCATAATTACCAAAGAAAATGGATATTCATAAGGAGACGATTAATTTAAAAAAAACTTAAGAGAATGGAAATTTGAATGTGGATATTCACCTTCGGTTGTGGAGGAACTCATGATGACTTGATTTGGATCCTTGGATTTAGGAAGATTACTAGTAGCTACTTGTATTTGTAATCTATCATGATGTTTGGGAGGAAAAGTCTTGTTCTTTTTTGGTTATCGCTTCTTTATCATAAAACTCCAAATTCTGAAACTTTCAACTTGTCAAATGCAAGTTGTTTCCGTTGGTCAACTTATGCATGATAATATATATTTTGTGCCCAATCAAATAATGAAACAATAATGGGATTGGTTGGGCATATCATTAGTTTAGAAGAATAAACCGGTTTACAGTTTCGAATGAGCTTTTATTTTGGTTCCGTTGGACCGATTCCTATTACCCGCACCAAGCCGGATCTGACGCGTCAGATGATCCGATTGCCCGGTCTTGTTCGGTTATTGGGGGTATAGCCTATTACACAGTGCACTGATTTGATTTGCTTCACGAGTTTCTTCTTCTTCTTCCTCAGAACCTCAGATCTTTATTCTTTCCCCATGGAATCCGAGAAGATTCAAATGTAAATCCTCCTTCCGATTCATAGATTTCGCTTAATCGGAGACTCAGATCGAGCTGCAATTTTTCGGATCGTGTTTTTCTATATTCCGGTACAAGAAGAATGGATACTTTCACGGCGGAGGATCTATCGACGATCGGTGGAATAGCGACGGTATCGCTCCTTCACTCGTTTATTCCGACGCATTGGTTACCTTTCTCAATCGTTGGACGTGCGCAGAAATGGACGCTTTCTAGAACACTCCTCGTCAGTATGTTCCCAATTTCTAATTTCCTTCCGTTTCGATTTCTGCATTTTTCTGACATTCATGCGCGTTTGATGTTTCTGGAATTTTCAATTGTTCTAAGGCATTGTTTGATTATGGTAGATTAGGAATATAAAGGCATGAATTGAATGGATTCAACTGCTGCTTCAATGGTCTAAAGAAGTGTATATGTTGTGATGAGGTTCTTCATTGGTGTTGCATTTGGTGTCTTATTATGTATATGAATGATGAGTCAGTGAGAGTAGCGTAGAGTATATTGAAATGCTGACTTAGGATTAAGCTTTTAAAGAACTACTGATCTTAGATCAATTCTCTATTTACAATGTATGAAGAGATAACATTGTCACGCAACCATATACTAAGTCAGGGTGATTGGTTTTGCTCTGGATCACATTCGTCTACTGTGAAAAAAGTGTCTGAAGACAGCCACCTTACTCATCAAATAGCCAATTGTATATGGTTCAGTGATTCCGTTTCTGTTTGGTCAAGTGTTGTTGCACATTCTTTTCTGATCTTTTCTAGTGTCACTGAATCTTCAGCTGCATTTGGAGCAGTCCTGCATGTCATTTCGACTTCCCTTCTTGGTATAACAGCGATCACAATGGCGAATACTATTGCTGGTGAAGAGACTGTTCACAAACTTGCTTCCCTTTTGCTTGTATTTCTCGGTGGAAGCTATGTCTTGCTGTTTTTAGCTGGTAAAGGTGGTCACACTCACTCTCATAACCAACCCATGGAGAAAATGGCTGTTGCTGGGCTTGTCCTTGTTCCTGCTTTATCTCCTTGTGCAACAACTCTCCCGGTTTTCCTCGCTGTTGGAAATTCAAAGTCGATGATGGTTCTCGCCATCATAGTTCTGCTCTTCAGGTGAGACTAACTCTACTGTTTTTGTCACATGATTTACGCTTCAATAAACATCTCTCTATATAGTCAATCTTAGGACAATAGGATATGACTTTACAAGGGAAACGCATATGTCTGATATGATTGGTATTATTTGTGCAGCACCATATTGGTGATGACATCGCTGGTGGCTTTATCATTCTATGGTGCAAGCCAGCTGAAGTTTCACTGGGTGGAGCGATACGACAAACTTCTGGTTGGTTCAGTCCTGTGTCTGGTAGGTATCTTAACCCTTCTCTTCCATGACCATGACCATGGTGGTCATGAAGCACATCAACTCCACAGGAAAATCATTACTCTCTAGAGACCGTTTCGAGCCTCTGTTTTGCCTGTCATGTCTGTTTGTTGTGGAGCGGCTTTAAGGGTCTAAGAATCTTTCTGATATGCGTTGTATGTCTATAAGTCTATAACTAGTTGTAACGCTCTCCTTTGCATGTGAAAAAAAACATTTGACAGCATTATAAACTCCTTTTAAGAGAACAGCTCTTTGCAGGTCTATTGTAGTTATTTCACAACTTTGTAGTTGTTCCGTAGATGGTCGGCTTTGCCAACAAAAATGATTGACACCAATCCAGAAGCTAAGCTAATATTAACATTTTTTACATTTCAATTCTTCATTCGATCCAAAGAAAGTATTGTTCAGGCAAACAACTTACCATTTGGCTTGTCTCGACGAAATAAATTATTCGATAATGTGTATAATAAGTAGTGAAGAGAAGAAAAAAAAAACTGGAACATATGTAGAATATAAAAACTGGGATTAATTTTAACTAAACTAATCAAGAGGAACCAACGGCTTGGTTGTAAGGAAGTTGTCGAAAGGAGTAGAGGCAGGAGGATTGAAGAAAGGAGGGGTTTGATACTCAGTGACACACACATTATTAGAAGACGCTGGTGCACCCAACCCCATCATCTCCCACGAACTCCTCTGCTCTACAAAGGGATTCCCACCACCGCAAGGCAAAGCTGTAGGTTCCTTGGTCTGGCTGCTGCCGAATTTGTTGCTTTTTGCAGACATGAAAGACATCTTCTCTTGCTTTCCCATCAGAAGAGCCTCACAATGTCCTGCCATTTCTGTGTATGTCATGTCTGGTGGATCAGAAACTGAGTATCTTCCTAATTGTGCTGTTGTCTGAGACACCTGCACCCGTTTTCATCTTCTGTTAGTCTACATGTTTGCATTTGCATTTAGAACCATAAAGAATAAGAGAACTCACTGCACTTAGAAGTTCATCGATGCTCAGAAGAAACGCGGTTTTAGCATTAGGTTGTGTGTCAAGACCAAGCTGCTCTTCTGGAGGACTTGGCACTGCATCATTCTCTGGTATAAGCAATTGAGTTTCAGCCTGCAAAAGTAAACAGAAACAGATTGATGTTAGAATAACAAAATAACTTCATATTTCAGAAATCGAGCGCAAAAAGTGGTTACATTATCTCTAGGCTTGTTGTTTTTTTCTTCAGAACGGTAAACTTTTTTTGGAGATTCTGTCAACTGCGTTCCAACTGGACAACCATCGATAGGTATGAAATCTGAAACCAGCTGCTCCTTTATAGACGACGAATCTTGCTGCAGATTAAACCATTATACACAGGTAAGTAGTTATACATTCCAACATAGTTATCAAAAAACGATCAAGATTTTGATAGTACATCTGATAGTTTTCCAAGAAACTTCATTATCATGGAAGCGTAGTGCTCTCGAGGTTGATTTTGTGTGGTTTCTTCTATCGCGACAAATGAACGTAAGGCGTCTTCATCATCTTCTTTTGACCCATAATTCTTCTCCGGTTGCTCTGCTTGTCCATAGAAAACAGCATCTAGCTTGCAATCTTCCACCAAATGAAGAAACGGGTCTACCTGATATGCAAGATATATACTTCATCAAGCTGTGTGTACAATAGAAGAGAGGCAGAGCTAGAACATTAGTAACACTCTTGACTACCGTTTTTTCCTGCAGTGCCGTTTTCGCGCTATTAACAAGAGGAGGGATGTTGAAGGCTCTTGCTGAGAAAATTATCATTGATGTAGCCAGAGTAAAGAGGGATCGACGCCTTGATGGCTGCAATGGTCCTAAAATTGGCAATAAAAAATAATCCGTGAAAGAAGGTAGACTTTACTTATAACAGTGTTTTCATTTACTAAAATCATAATTGAGAGTTAGTTTTACTTCTCATCAATGTAAGAAAGATGTGGATATATAACTCTATCTGCAGGGGACTATACCTCCAAGAGAAAGATTGCGCAAAGAAAATGCTAGCTGAAAGCTCCAGACCAAGACTTCATTGCTAGAGTTCTACATATAATTACCAAACGCTTGTAGATTACTATATGATAAGAGGTGACTTCTATTGTAAAACATGAATTAGTAGTGCAGTGTAACTATATAGTTTTCATAAAATACTAGAGAACCTACTTTACTACTGTACCTTAGTCCGGCCAAATAGAAGTACTAAGCTAAAAGTATTAGCAATGGCTTCATAATTTTGTGGCATATTGTGAGGAGATAAAGACTGCACCCAAATCGATGAAAGCAAAAGGCAAATCTGGTGGCTGCTTAATCTTAAAGGTATTACCTGAAAAAGTTTCAGAAGTCAGACCAATTTATGACAAAATGATAAATTTTACAAAACTAGTGATTCATTACTTAAGGCCAAATGTGAAACATACTGGTTTCTCTGGTGAACTTCCCGAAGAATTCTGATCTAATATAGTTGATGATGGGTTCCTTTTCACACTCTGAGTTCGACTGTAACTTGACTTTAACCGGCTCAATACTGAACTAGTATTGTTCTTCGGCTCCTCATCATCAAAACTTTCACCTCTTATAAATTTTGATTTTGACCTGCTAAGTGTTGAAACCCTCTCCATCTTTGCAGTATCATCAACAGAACTATCTGACTCCAACTTCAGTTTCCTAAACAGTGCAGCTGAAGAAGAAAACACAGACACAGTTCTTGACAATGTCCTCTGCATATCCGCAGGCCTTTTAGACTTGGGAACTGAATTTGGACAAACTGAAGACGGGACCAGAACAACGGAAAATATACGGTGAGCACCCATCCTGGATTCATGGTCAGCACACACCATAGCTTGAAGCAGTTGATGGAAAAGTGCATCTGGAAAAGCCTGAGAACAACAACAAAAAAAAGATTCCATGTTTATCTTCTTATTCCCCTAGCATTACATAGAAACTTCCAAGTTTTAAAATGCATCTTGCCTTGTTTTCATATGATAAATTTGGTATAGCTGCTATAATTTGTGCTGTACGAAAAACTGCGGCGATTAAGGTTCTTGCCATGACTGTAATATTTGACATGCTTTCCAACATGACAGCCATTATGTCAAGGATAGGACCTGCATCTCCTACCTACATTTTCAAGAGACCATCAGCGGTATATTCAGAGCTTTCTTGGGGCTAAAAATAGGGGTTACCTTTAAAGATAACTGCACGAGGCATTGTTCAACCGCAGCTTCGAATTTCAGGTTATACTGAATCATCTCATTCCCCAAGTTCGAATCATCTAATGAACAATGAATGCTCTTCCTCAGATGCCTAATCATATCACTCAGGGCACCAATGATTGCAACGGATGGAAGGACTTTAGTCTGTTGGGCAAGTGCAGTAGCAACATAAACTATGTCAAGTTGCATTCTAGGCTTCTTTAGAACGTTCTTGTGATCAAGATGCTTGATCAAGATGGACAACAGGAAATGCGTGTTTTGCCCTGTCGTCATCAGATTACTCACAGTTACTAACAAGCTGACTAGAAAATTCACAAATAAAACAAATGGAGAGACAATACAAACCAGATCGTTCTATCAACAACTGAACATCCTGCAAAACGTACAACGCAAGACCGTTCTCGGTGGACCAAACTTCATTAAAATCAAAATAGCGAAAGAGTGACTCGAGGACACGCCGCACAGTTGTTGCTTCTTTTGCTAACTTTGCTAGATTATGCAGGCAAACCCTCGACCAAAACTTGGGGTTTTTAGCATCCTCCCTGTATTCTCTTTCAATTAGAAAATATATTCAACGAAAACAAAACAAGAATCATGCAGAAATGAAGCTTGAGTAGAAGGATTTACACAGATACAATTGCCTTGCCTCTGTCATCCACGATTCTTGACCAAGAAGCAATCCTTGTTTCAGCTTCTGCAGGAGATAGTTCTTTATCAATAGACGCAACCTTGTTCTCTTGATTGACTGCAGAAGTGGAAGACTGACTGAGGCCTCCATAATTTTCTAAGACAACAGAGACTACCTGAAAGAACAAGAGAAGCAGAGGATTAAAGTATTCAAAACTAAATAAAGTCATTGTAGATTTCGTACACAAGCTTCCAAGGAAACTTACATTGTCAAATTCGACTGATATATGTGAAAACTCTCCCATAAACCAAACCTGTGAAAAATCACACTTGAGTGTATTAATACTTCTTCTTACAACTCTCAAACATAATACATGTTCAATGCTAGAGAGATAACAGTTGAAATGGAATGAAGAAACTGAGTTATATGACTACCAAGGATGAGAGAGCCTGGAGACCAGCAGCACACATATTTGTTGTCCTTTCTTCTTCTCCCAATTCATGAGCTAAAGGACAGATTTTTGGGATCAACCCATCTAAGTTAAACATATAGGTACCCTCTGTCTGGAAGAAGAAGAAGGAAAAGGTAACGAACATGATCGTACTTTCAAAAACTGGTTTTGTTTAGTATAAGGTAAAGTAAAAGTGACAAAGAGTTATATATAAGCACCTGACTGGTAACAAAATCATAGAGAGCTTCACAACCTAACATACGCATCTCATCGTACCTAGTTTGATCTAGAAGAATATGAATAAGACCAAGGTAGCTACTAGCAAACAACGACCTGTAAAAACACACAATTCATTAGGAAATGCCAAAATATTATCTTTAAAAAGTATTATAATAAAGAGACAAGAACATACATTTGTTCATTACAGGAAACCAAGAGCTTCTTGTAGATAGACATTACAATCTTTACAGAGTGAAATTGCTCCATTCTCAATTCCTTGTAACACCTTTGTTCAAGAGAGGTTGTAATCTATAAGAAAAACAGTATATGGAAATATACCTTGTTAAAATTTGTAGAGGAGTTAGATCCTTTTAATATCAAAGAATGTTAATAAGGATATAACCTTAGGGATACGAAGAGGGTTCTTTGCAGCATATTCACATAATTTACCGATTTTTCTATCATTAGGTTGCTCATCCTGCAATATTATGAATGCAATGTAGTATTAACATATCAAATACTAAGGAGAACTTCTACAGAGTCAATAAGGAGAACACTTGATAATATCAAATCAAGCTCCACCATCGTTGGCTAATGATGGCGTCAAATGTACAGGGGAATGTGAAAGAAGAGAAAGGCAAGAACCTGGGATCGAGGGAAGATATCAGCGAGGAGATGTTTATATCTTTTGACGGGATGTCTGGATCTGGCTCGCAAAGCCGGACAAAAGCAACACAAGCTTTCGCAGACAGGGAACATGGTTCTTGAAACGACCCCCATCGATCTCTCTCTGTATCTGCTGTCTCTTCCGCGAAGATTCGAACAATGCTGATGAAACGGAGATCTTTAGAGACACATGATGTATGGATCAAACGTAAGAGAAGGAATGGGACTGGGGTAACGAAGGATCAAAACAGAGATCCATCAGAGAAATTGAGGAAGAAGAGAACCCGACGAGTTGTGAGTTTTGTAAAAAGAGGAGATAATTGCGGATTTTTTTTTCAAAATCAAAATTTTTGAAAGGTGTTTTTTTTTTTTTTTTTTGGCCTTCCATTTACTATTTTTGTGTTTTTTTTTTTGGCAATAATGATTTGATTATATATAATTGAAACAAAATAAAGAAAAGAATCTTATTGTACTTAAAAAAAATAATTTAATTAATGGACGTTTTTGTTAGTGCTAGCTAGACGCCTGAACTTGTCATGACATTTCCCCAAAATTATGTATGTTTTGAGGAACGAACGATGTATGTTTGTTTTTTTGGAATAATGAGAAGTAACGTGAATAAAGGAATCTATTTTTGGGTTAATTAGTAAATACAATCACATCCTCTCATTTCCCAAAACCCTAGCTATACCAAAATTGTACAGTTTTCTTCCTCTCCAAGTAACATCTTCAGTGCCACGTTTTAAAAAGACACAACATAAAGAAGAAGCATATGGGAGTGGTGTCTACCACCAATCAGGACGACCAAAACAAAGAAAAAAAACACAAACACAACACACACATCAAGATAATTAAAAGAAAGCCTGTAGTTTTTTATTAGGGCCCATAGTGGTTTAAGGGCCAAACAATAAGAGATGTGGAATTGCGGATCTACATAATTTGGGCCAAACAGGTCATATTGTCATAAGTTTAGGCTGTAGAGAAACCCTAGGGGGGGAATACGAATGGCTAATAACCGGCGGTTGGACGCTACTGATTGATAAGTAACCCGGTTCCTAAATTCAATATCAGGCGAACGTTGTGGAGGAGTCGGTGTCGTCGTCGTTTAGAAAAGGACAAATTTTTAAAGAAAAAGAGGGGGAAGAGTGGAGTTGCTATTATTATTCCGACATGTGAGTGTTGTTATGTGTTTGTCGGATCAGATTCCATCGTATCTTTTTATCTTATTCTCCCCGAACTCGAATATCATTGACTTTTCTTATACTAATCTTCTTTTAAAAAATTTGTTATCTTCGCACTTCTTTTTCTTTTCGTTTAGTGCACACAACTCGTATTCCCATCATCAATGATTAAAATATACTACTTATATAGAACTCGTATCAAATATTCAAAATTAAACAAAAAGTGAAAACAAAATATCTCATTATTGATGATGATACATCAGACGAATGAAAATGTGCGCGCGCGCGCACACACACACACCAAATAAAATAAAATAGAACACTGTTTGGTTCCGCGTAAAACGAACTCAAGTCTCCAATTTTGACTCATCTTTAACTTCTTTGACCAACAAGACTTTTAACTAAGAAGACTTTTACTTCTTTCTTCCTCTTAAAAATTCAAAGTTTAAATAAGACGACAAAAAAAAAAAAAATCAATGTTTAAACTGTTTGAATGTTTAATTTTCACATACTATATTTTTTGAAAAAAAAATCCTAAAGTAAAATCCAACATTTGATTTTTCCTTAAAAGTTAGCATTAAAAATCATTTTTTTATCTCTTGGAATATTGTACTTTCTTTTGTAGTGGAATAAGAGAACCGCTCGTTTTAAAAAAATTAAAAATATTTAACCCAAAATAAAGACAGGAACTTTTTTGAATATAATAGACAAAAAAAATACAGTAATGGGGGAATTTGTTAAAAAATATATATATATGTAAAAAGTTTTTTTTAAGTATATGTGTTTGGTCATTTTCCACACACCAATCTCACATAATCGATTTCTTCATTTTTCAACAAAGGGGGAAGTGGGAACGAACGAACCAAAAACCCTAATTTTGCTTCTCTCCAAAATTTTACCTTTTTTTTCGATTTCTCCGTCCTTAACAACATGGCGTCTCGAAACTGTCGGTGGGAGCTCCTAGTCGCAGCTTCGTTAACCCTAACTTTAGCTTTGATTCACTTGGTGGAAGCTAACTCAGAGGGAGATGCTCTCTACGCTCTTCGCCGTAGCTTATCCGATCCGGACCGTGTTCTCCAAAGCTGGGATCCAACTCTTGTTAATCCCTGTACCTGGTTCCATGTCACCTGTAACCAAGACAACCGCGTCACTCGTGTGTAAGATTAAGTTCCTCTCTCTTTACGATTCTTATTGTTACAGTCTCCCATCATAATTGACCGTATCTCCTTGGATCTTTCCCTCTATTTTTTAGGATTTAGATTCTCGATATAGTTTCTATTTTTAGGTAATATCAGAGTCATCATCATATGCAGACCATTTTGTTGTATGAAAGCTGTTATTTTATATTGGGTCTTTTGGTTAAGATGTCAGACAATCTAAATCTTTCATGTAATGCTAGTGCTTATAAGATTTAATTAACTTATATATGATTTAAAGATTTGGTTTTGATTGTTCTTTGTTGATGTTATGAAGTCAAATTGGGGTTTATGATGATAATTCTAGCTTTCCTTTTTTCCCTTGGAAACAGACTTGTTTATCTAATCAGGGGGTAACTTTAATTTGGTTTCTTTTAAGGTTTATGGTCTTTTTTTTCGCAGCTTCGAATGCAGAGTACGGTAGTTTGTTCTACTTTTTTTTTAAGTATGAAAAGGGGAGATCTAAAGCCTCCCATGTTTTGCACAGTGTAGACTTTTTCTAATTCATTGGATTCCTTGGAAAGTCTCGGAAGAATCCTCAATAGTTGTTCCATTGATTAAGGAGCTAAATTTTTTTGCTTGTACTTCATGATTTTCTCTATGCTTTGTTACTGATCTAGATTACTTTTTGGTCCCTACTTTGTGAGTTCTTACGCTTTTTAGAAGATTTGTGGATTCTTTGTACTTGATTACTTCTGATTATCTCTCTCAGAACTGTTGTTTGATGGATCAAGAGAACAGCAGTTTAATAGAGAGTATCTCAAACTAATGTTTATTATTCTCTTGTGCTTTATTGTCTTATTTTTCTAACAGTATAAGTATTTGTTTTTTTTGCTCTCAATCTGATTTCTACGTATTTTTGGCAGGGATTTGGGTAATTCAAACCTTTCTGGACATCTTGCGGCCGAGCTTGGGAAGCTAGAACATTTGCAATATCTGTATGTCATCACTCTTTTGACTTCTGCTTTTCCAATATTTTTACTTCTCCGTATGCCAGCTTTAATGGAAATAGATAGTGGAAATAATAAACTGTTTGCTGCGAGATTCATTATGTAATTGACAATAATAGTTTAACTCTTTACCTGTACTGTGATTGACACAGAGAGCTCTACAAGAACAACATCCAAGGAACTATACCTTCTGACCTTGGAAACCTGAAGAACCTCATCAGCTTGGATCTGTATAACAACAATCTTACGGGGACAGTTCCTACCTCTTTGGGAAAACTGAAGTCTCTTGTCTTTCTGTAAGTTGCTATCAGACTCTGACATGGATACACCAAACAATATACATGTTTGGATTTCTTTCAAATTGCAAAATGGTTAATCAAAAGTTGAGTAAAAGAACAAGATGGTTTATGTGGGTTGTTTTCCATCATCATGTGGTTAGAACTACCAGCTTCTATCTGTGATATCTTCATACCCAGTCTGTCTAAGAAACTGTTTAATGTGGCAGACGGCTTAATGACAACCAATTGACCGGTCCAATCCCGAGAGCACTCACAGCAGTCCCAAGCCTTAAAGTCGTGTAAGTTCAGCTTTTTCATTTCTGTATTGTATTTTGTGTTTGTCTGCTAAACGGTTTGCGGCTGTTCTCTGAATCACATTAGCCTTCAACCTCCTTTTTTTTAAACCTATTGACTTCATACTCGTACCATTTTTTTAAACATATTTTCTTTGTCATCCTTTTCTCAGTGATGTCTCGAGCAATGATTTGTGTGGAACAATCCCAACAAGTGGACCTTTTGCACACATTCCTCTGCAGAAGTAAGTTTCTTCTTTTACTTAGTCACAAGTTTCTTGATTATGTTTTCCCTTCATTTTGCATTTTTTCTCACCCAAATTACATAATGCTTTTCTTATGGGGAATGAGCATGAAGCAAAGAGAGTTTACACTTATAAGTAGTCGTTTTTGTTATGGATATCAATCGAGTCAGATGTTTAGTATAAACCGTTGAAGTTTCATATGAGCATTTCCTAATAACGGAAAACAATTGTGCAGCTTTGAGAACAACCCGCGATTGGAGGGACCTGAATTACTCGGTCTTGCAAGCTACGACACTAACTGCACCTAAAAAAACTGGCAAAACCTAGAAAGAAGAAATGGGGGGGGGGGGGGGGGGTGACCTTGTAAGAACACTTCACCACTTTATCAATTATCACGTCTATTATTATGTAATGAAGTATATATATGCAGTCAAAAAAAAATGAAGCAGTCTCAATTGAGGCAGAGACCACCCAAAGACTCAGGTCTATGTATGTAAAATTTCTAAATGCTGACTTTCGCTTACTGTAACATTTGTATTGGTATGGTATCAAGTTATTTGTCTTGTCTTCATCAAAACTTGTGTTAGATCTGTTATATAAAGCAAAATGAAAGAAGAACAGGAAATTGGGTTTACATATATAGATAACCTAATGTTTTGTTTAGACTTTAGAGCCATTCATATCTACATAACCCATATCCGACAGTTACATATATTATATAGTCCTTTATCAGTCACATGTGAGTTCGACAATATTGCAGAAAGGAAAAAATAAAGTGATAATTTTGGGGGTTGTTTATGACCACAAGAGGTTTGTACGAAGAAACACGTTCTCAATACCCTTCAAAAGTTACAGTAGGTGAGAGTAGAGTACAATGGTGTGTAGTTGTGAAAATTTGGATGAATATTAAGTCCATATGTTTTTGGGACCGATGATGACTAATTTTCTTATTAATAACATGCAATATGCCAAAAGGAAACAAAAATTGTAGTATAGCGATTTGAGCATGCATCAACAGTATTAACACAAACCAATAGATAAAGAGTGAGTAAAAACTGATGTGAACTCTGGTTTGCCTTTCAGTGGTGCATTCCATTATTTACCTCGACTACAGTATCTCTTCCCAGTGAACACCTGCCATTGTCAGTTTCTAATTTTCTAATCTTTTGTCAATTATACTTTTTATATATAGCTTTTTATTTTTGTCAATTAAACATAAAGAGTTGTACGTACACTCGTATTTATACGTAAAGACTCTCCAGGGAGGACTCTTTTCTTACTTTTTACATTCAAAAAAATATATACATGTAAATAATTGCATTTATGATATTCGAAATTATTTGAGTCAGATTCATATCAACATATCATCATTAAATACTCCAGTATCCTCCATACGAAACTGCCAAGATACATGGCCCCAATATGTCCTGTATGGTCTTGTCGTCTTTTCTTTTTCGTTTGTACATATTCTACCTTCAACATTAAAAACGACGCTCCACTTTCTACATATATGTACAAAACCTCTTTCATACACTAACATAAGCTACTACGAAGTTAACAGTATTCATTCAGGCATATAAGAGAAATAGTAAAAGATTCCATGGCCGTAACTATGTGGTGGCTACTATTACTGACGGTGGTTGTAGTGGCGTTTCACTCGGCGTCCGCCTCAGTGATAGAATCAACATGGGAGGTTGAGTATAAGTACTGGTGGCCAGATTGTAAAGAAGGTATCGTTATGGCCATAAACGGCCAGTTTCCGGGTCCAACTATAGACGCCGTCGCCGGAGACACTATCATCATCCACGTCGTTAACAAACTCTCCACCGAAGGCGTTGTTATCCATTGGCACGGCATACGTCAGGTTTTTAAATCACTCTAATTTTTGTTCCTTAATATAAAAATTATATACGTATGTAAATTAATGTCACAAGAAAGCATACACAAAAAGGTGACAAAGCAGCTTGTTCTTTAAAATTATATGTTTAATTCTGTTACAAAGAATGATTTGTGATTATGGGAGTATATTAGGATTTAGGACTAACCCCTGATTCCACGTGTTTTTTAGCTACAGATCGTACTATGACTAACCCCTGAATAATTATTTTGTAATTTTCGCAGAGCCACAATAATACTATATATTATACTGTCTATATGTGTATTAAAGTTTTTTGTTTAACAAGAGGTTAACAAAATCTGATTTGTAAATAATGGAACAGAATGGGACGCCATGGGCAGACGGAGCAGCTGGTGTGACACAATGTGCTATTAACCCTGGCGAGACTTTCACTTACAAGTTCATTGTCGATAAGGTTTTTTAACCTTTTCTGTTATTTTTTTTTTTACTTTTTACTTTTACAAAAAAAAAAAGTAAATAAATGATCGAGGAATCATGATACAATGACGTTTTGGTTGGGACTCGATGCAGGCGGGAACACATTTCTACCATGGACACTATGGGATGCAGCGATCAGCGGGACTATACGGAATGTTGATAGTGAGATCACCCACAGAGAGATTACGTTACGATGGAGAGTTCAATCTGTTGCTTAGCGACTGGTGGCACCAAAGCATTCACGCGCAAGAACTCGCTCTTTCTTCTCGTCCTATGCGTTGGATTGGCGAACCACAAAGCTTATTGATCAATGGAAGAGGACAGTTCAATTGTTCACAGGCGGCCTATTTTAACAAAGGAGGAGAGAAAGATGTTTGCACCTTTAAAGAAAATGACCAGTGTGCACCTCATACTCTACGGGTCGAGCCCAATCGAGTTTACCGTCTTAGAATCGCTAGTACCACTGCTCTTGCCTCCCTCAACTTGGCCGTTCAAGTAAGTGTTTCATTCTTTCCTATTTATCTAAATTAACTATCTAACATGTTTCAGTTTAAACATGGTTCGATTTTAGTTCAAGCATGTTTGGTTCAAGAAACTAGCATAACCACTTTGAAATCGAATCTAATATTAATTTGATCCGGCATAACTTAACTTACAGCTTTGTTTAATCCGTTTGAATCATTTGATTGTTCTTTTAGCCAACTTCACTATTTTAATCCCCTAACAAATTACTATCTGTTTTGACATTATGGGTTCATCTGATGTGACTAGATTAATTTTAAAAATGTACTTTAATTTGACAAATTTGGTATCAATGATGAGAAAAGTTACGTGCATATATTGTATACTTCAGAAAAAAACAATACATATGCATTACACGTACTTAACGTCACACGTATGGTTTGATTGCGCACGTGACAGGGACACCAGCTAGTGGTAGTCGAAGCCGACGGCAACTACGTCGCACCGTTCACCGTCAACGACATCGACATTTACTCCGGCGAAACCTATTCCGTTCTTCTCAAAACCAACGCACTTCCATCGAAGAAGTACTGGATCTCCGTCGGCGTCCGTGGCCGAGAACCAAAAACACCTCAAGCACTCACCGTGTTAAATTACATCGACGCCACCACCGACTCACGTCCGTCTCATCCACCACCGGTAACTCCCAAGTGGAACGACACAGAACGTAGCAAAAGCTTCTCCAAAAAAATCTTCGCCGCTAAAGGATACCCAAAACCACCGGAGAAACCACACGAACAGCTCATCCTCCTCAACACACAGAACCTCTACGAAGGCTACACGAAATGGTCCATCAACAACGTCTCGTTGACCGTACCGGCGACGCCGTACCTTGGTTCAATCAGATACGGTTTAACATCTGCGTACGATTTAAAATCTCCGGCTAAGAAGTTCACCGTGAACAACTACGATATCATGAAACCGCCGGCGAATCCTAACACCACGAAAGGTAGTGGGATATACAGTTTCCCGTTAGGTATCGTCGTCGACGTGGTTCTACAAAATGCTAACGTTTTGAAAGGTGTGGTCAGTGAGATACACCCGTGGCATATACACGGTCACGATTTTTGGGTTTTGGGTTACGGAGATGGGAAATTCAAACCGGGGGTTGATGAGAAGACGTATAATTTGAAGAACCCTCCGTTACGGAACACGGTGGTTTTGTATCCGTATGGATGGACGGCGTTGAGGTTTGTAACGGATAACCCTGGGGTTTGGTTTTTTCATTGTCATATCGAACCGCATTTGCATATGGGTATGGGTGTGGTTTTCGCCGAGGCAGTAGACCGGATTGGTAAGATGGAGATACCTGATGAGGCGCTTGGTTGTGGATTAACCAGGAAATGGCTCATGAACCGTGGACGTCCTTAGATAAACCGGTGTTCTTCTAATATAGTATGGTGAAATTGTCATATCTCATGTCGTGTCGTGTGTGTGTTTTTATTCGTGGGGGTTGTTAAATTTGTACTACATTATTCTTGTTGCGGGATAATTTTTACTTCTGTGTGTAATTCATGAATTTTATTTTCATTGGTTGGTACTAAGACAAAGTCACAAACCATTAGGTATCTCATGACTTTACTTCTTAGAACCAAGGTGATTTTCTCTAGTTCCAATGGTAAAAGAACATACATAATTGAAAACAAGTGAAAAACACAAGCTAGAACAGAAAAAACAAAACTTGTAAATGAAAGATTATAAGTCTGTACAAATTATAAATGAAAAGAATTACAACTTATTCGATAACATGATTTCATCTACTTTAACAATTTAACTCACACTGTACAAAATATATAAGTCTCTAGCTGCATCAACTTACTCAACGATGTTTAAACTTTAAAGCGACTTAAATTCCAAATGGTGTTAGCATTTTGACGAGGATATATTGTATTAATATCTAAGTGATACAGTCGGAAATATAGAATTTTGATGGACATACAAACTTTTCCACCGGTGAAGATAATAATTAGCCGTGCGAAAAGTATACAAATTCGAAATAAAGAACATTCGCAGAGATAAAACAATACATGGTGTCATTAAAAAATAGTCTAAAGTATGAAGAATTATTGGGGAGCCATCGAAATTCGAAATTCGTAGGGATAACAATTCCTTTCCAGATCACAAAGGAAAAAGATACTTCAAAAGCATAATATATATTACTTGTTAAATAGCAAGTTTCACGAGTTTCTCGTGGGGATTTCGTCAATTCTTGTTTTTTCATCATTTCACTCATATGTACTTTACTAGGATCGAATTCAAATGTGATATAACACCATCATTTCTGTAAACTATTACGATACAAATTCTTGTTATTAAATTTTGTTAGAACAGTTGTAAAAAAAAAAAAAGAAATCGCCAAAATAAACACAGATTTACGTGGTTCACCATGTTGCGTCCACAAACAAACGAAATTGATTTTTACTACTGGCCTGTACGGACTAATTCTAATGATAACAAGTGATCCACTTTATAGAAAACTAGTATAACCAACTACTTTCTCTGTCTTTTAGAGATTGATGTTTGAGGATTTTTACACAAATTAAAAAATAATATTTCTTAATTTTAAAATATATTATTTTTTACTAAAAAGTATTATATAATTAATTATAGATTAATGACTATTCAGATTTTCAAATTTTCTTAATAATTATTTCTTAAAATTTACAAAAAATTAATATTAATTAACTACAAGTGGTAGAAAATCAATATTGGTGAAACATGCAAAAAATACAAAACATTAATCTTTAAACGACAGAAGGAGTAGTTGGATTGGTCCCTACAAGTAAGTAAAAATGCCTTTCTAAGAAACATCCTTTTAACAAGTCTCTTTGTTGATATGCTAGCCATCGGCGGCCAGATTCAAAGCATATCAACAAATTGTCATAAAACTTGAAACCTTCTTTAGAAAACTTACTATTAACATTGTCCATGCGATGGAGTTTGGAGGAGGGGGAAAGACAAATGTCATCGTAGAAAGTTATAGACGTGAAGTGCCTGGTTGTAAAGTACTTTGGTATCATTTTTAATTAGATACGATCAATTATGCTGACAAAAAGGAATAATATGATCGTATATTCGATTATAATCAAAATAATAAAAAAGTATACAAAAGAAATATACGTCCATTTTAATTTTGACATATACCTAAAATATATGTTTTTATGTGATAGTTAACTTTACGTACATGTTCAAAACTAGCAAGAAGTGAGCTTGATAAAGTTGGCATTGTAAAGATTGTGAACGTGATCTCACCGTCTAAGACAAATTCAACATTGTCACCCTAAAAACACGTAACATGAGATCACTACTACACCGAATCTTCTTGAGATATTTTGATTGTTTACACGATCACAACAATTATGTCCATTAACCTTGTGACCAATCTAAAACCCCAAAAATATTAAAGAAAAATAAATAATCCTTTATTTTGACCCAAAAAAAACCCAATCTGTGGTTTTGCCCACTATCTCTAGCTCCCTTCTCTTTACCTCTCTCCCTCTATATATATTATATATGATGAGCATACATCATCTCATTCACATTTCACATTCACAAGCCAATGGGTGTGTGGTGGATAGTGGTGGTGGTGGCTATCTTGGCTAACACGGCGTCTGCGGCCGTGAGAGAATATGATTGGGAGGTTGAGTACAAGTACTGGTGGCCGGACTGTAAAGAAGGCGCTGTCATGACCGTCAACGGTCAGTTTCCTGGCCCCACCATACAAGCCTTAGCCGGAGACACCATCGTCGTTCATCTCACCAACAAACTCATCACCGAAGGTCTTGTCATCCATTGGCATGGAATTCGTCAGGTTCCTTTTTTTTTTAATTACTAGAACCTTTAACCCAAAATCCAATCTAAATATAGATCTATATTATATATTGCGAATATTTTAAAACACTAGAAGAATTTTTATAAGGATGGATACACTAGCTCGGATCATCACTCTCATATGAACATTGTTCAGATCTTATATTCTTTTGTTTTTTTTCACTGTCCTTAAACATCAATAATTGTGCTCATCGTATAAAGTATTATAGATTGGTTTGTCGTTAGGATGATAAAAGAAGAAAGAAAATGGGTGAGTTGCAGCCTTGCAGGGATAATGGATTTAGAAGCACATGCCATGCATGATCACTTTGTCTCTTCTCGATGCAAGCACTACATTCTACGACTTTGGTTTTTTTTTTCTTTTTCCTTTCCAAAGACTCTATTTATTGTCCCTTAAAAATATGACAACAGTTACAAACTAAGCAAGCTTAATAACTATAAAAATATAATATTATTTTTTCCTATAAAATTCAATATAAATAAATTTGGTCAGACCTATGACACTACTCTATAACTTATCTTCTTTTGCTGCCTAATTCAGTGTAAAGTTTATAGGTCAAGATAAAAGTAATTTGGTGAATTAATTAATTGTGGTTTGTGAACATAGTTGGGAAGTCCATGGGCAGATGGAGCAGCAGGAGTTACCCAGTGTGCCATTAACCCTGGAGAGACTTTTACTTACAATTTCACTGTTGAGAAGGTAACTTTTTTTTTTCTTTCTCCTTATTGTAAAAGAAAAAAAGAAAAACTATATTCTCCAAATAACAATTTTGGGAACAATGATGCGATGCAGCCGGGAACACACTTCTACCATGGACACTACGGCATGCAGAGATCAGCTGGGCTCTACGGATCGCTGATCGTCGACGTGGCTAAAGGACAGAAAGAGAGGTTGAGATACGATGGAGAGTTTAATCTCTTACTAAGTGACTGGTGGCATGAACCTATTTCATCCCAAGAACTCGGTCTTTCTTCCAAACCTATGCGCTGGATCGGCGAAGCTCAGGTTCATTTCTTTACTATTTTAATTTTACTAAGACATTTTTTCTTTTTACTGAATTTTTCAAGATTTGAAAGTAGTTTTCTAAAAGTAGGTCCATTTTACTTTTCAATAGTGGAGATCCATTGAGATAAAAAAGCAAATAATACAGCTGGAATTTGGTTTCTATATTTCTTTTTTAAAGCAATTTTTTCGAATGTCAAAAATCATCGTTCCTTTTATGTGTGTGATACAACATTGGCTGGCCACTAAAAAATCTTCGACTAACGAGAATTATTACCTTTTGTGGTAAATGTTGAAACTACACATTTTTTGTTGGATTTTTCTAATATTTGTTTGTTTTTTCTTGGTGAAAATTTTGAAGAGCATATTGATAAATGGGAGGGGACAATTCAATTGTTCATTGGCGGCACAGTTTAGCAACAGCACATCATTACCAATGTGCACGTTTAAAGAAGGTGACCAGTGCGCACCACAGAAACTCCACGTGGAACCTAACAAGACTTACCGAATCAGACTCTCCAGCACCACCGCTCTTGCCTCCCTCAACTTGGCTGTTCAGGTTTTACTTATTTTCATTATTTATTACAAAAATGATCAAATAAAAACGAATATCACCTAACTTTAAAATTTTGCCAAAAACAATAATAGACTTTATAGCTATAAAACCAAAACTAAAACATAAAATATGATCTATTTCTATATGTTGACAAAATAATTTAATGGTTTTACATTTATAAGTCATGAGTCTTCTCGCAATTCCATACCCGACGACGCTATTTTCCTGGCTGAAAGTCAATAAAGATGGGCCATAAGTCTATAACTCACCAACAAAACTAGTAACAAAAGTGGGGGAGTTTTAGAAAATAAAAAGACTTTATGATGGGCCATCCTAAACTCTTTTGATAGTAAGACTATATAGACTACAGTATATAATATGAGCTGGTGGTACTTGGAGTGGGAAGTTGGTGGACTAGGACCACACTGAAAATTAGGCTATACTACTAGTATGGTGTAAAATTTGACACCACAAAATTTTCACATGTTTTTGAGATGTGTGCATGTTATACGGTTATACCTTCCGTGGCCGTGGGGGAGAGTGATTCTTCTTTAGAGTAGTCTCAATCCAATCAGTAGGGTTAGATTGTCTTTATGTTATAACTGATCTTACTTCAGAGTTCAGACTACCTTTGACACCCAATCTCACGTCCACTTCATTTTTTGCCAACCGGGAAGAGAAAAAGCTGTTATTCGACTATTTTGTGTATAGGTTATTTTTTAGTTAAGTGAAACTTCAATTTTTGTAGTTTTAGTAGTTACCTCGATACCGGTTTGTGGACTCTTACAATAACAAAATAATAAAGAAAAATAGAAAGAAAAAAAAAAAGAGTAAAGGAATATAGTCATTTCGACTATCATTTTTTTTTTGGGTTATCATTTTTTTTTTAAAGTTAAAAAAATATGTTAATTACTAGTTTATGTTAGTGTCGACAATAAGCATTCGGTTTCAAAACATGTAATGTGTGTTGTCGACAAAAATATAATTTTTTATTTAAAAAAACTAACAAAATGAAGAATATATATATTTTTCTTCTTCTGAAGTTGTGTTATATGGGCCTATTACAAGCCCTAATATCTAAGTCCAGTAATAATATCAATTCCTTGTTCCCGAAACGCATAAAAGGCAAACGTTTTGATCACACGTGTGCTGTGATATTTACACGTGCAGGGACACAAGCTCGTGGTGGTAGAAGCTGACGGCAACTACGTTACGCCGTTCACCACCGACGACATCGACATATACTCCGGCGAGAGCTACTCCGTTCTTCTCACCACCGATCAAGACCCTTCACAGAACTACTACATCTCCGTCGGCGTACGCGGCCGCAAACCGAACACAACTCAGGCACTCACTATATTAAACTACGCAAGCGCCCCTGCTTCGAAACTCCCTTCTTCTCCTCCGCCGGTGACTCCACGGTGGGACGATTTCGAACGTAGCAAAAATTTCTCGAAGAAGATCTTCTCGGCGATGGGATCACCACCGCCGCCGAAGAAATACAGAAAACGTTTGATCCTTCTCAACACACAGAACCTAATCGACGGGTACACGAAATGGGCTATCAACAACGTATCTCTAATGACTCCAGCGACTCCGTATCTCGGTTCGGTTAAATACAATTTAAAACTCGGGTTTAACCGGAAATCACCGCCTAAAAGTTACCGGTTCGATTACGATATTATGAACCCGCCGCCGTTTCCTAACACCACTACTGGTAACGGTATATACGTTTTCCCGTTTAACGTAACGGTGGACGTTATTTTACAAAACTCAAACGTTTTGAAAGGTGTGGTTAGTGAGATTCATCCGTGGCATCTTCACGGCCACGATTTTTGGGTTTTGGGTTACGGAGATGGGAAATTTAAACCGGGGGTTGATGAGAAGAGTTATAATTTGAGGAACCCGCCGTTACGGAACACGGCGATTTTGTATCCGTATGGATGGACGGCGTTGAGGTTTGTGACGGATAATCCTGGGGTTTGGTTTTTTCATTGTCATATTGAACCGCATTTGCATATGGGTATGGGTGTGGTTTTCGCGGAAGGATTAAACCGGATTGGTAAGATACCTGATGAGGCTTTGGGTTGTGGTTTAACCAAGAAATTCCTCATGAACCGGCATAGGCGTTAGTAAAGTTGTTTTTTTTTGTTTGCAGTGTTTTGATGAGTGTGTGTGGTTTTGTTTTTTTGGTTGTGTTATGTATTTGTAATCCGAAGATTGGTTCATGTTAATGGTATAGTTGGTTTAGTCGGTTGTAGTGAATTCTGATTTGGATTGGTTTAAGAAGGGTTACGTTATGTATGGTGAAGAAACCGGATACCTTTTTTATCAGTGGAATGGAGTATCGGACAAAGGGAAACAAAATCAAATTAGCTACACCAAACCAAAAAAAAAAAAAAATTCAATGTTAAACCAAAAAAAAAAACTCAATGTCACTAGATACATAAGTATTTAGTCATGAACGTATAAAGATTTTGCTAGATTTCAGAACAGCTGTGCTGTTTATTATATATGCAATAACTGTATTTTATAAGTGCTGTTTTAATTTGATTCCCCTTATTATATATAATACGAATTGTACTAAGTTTCAAATGATTTTTGTTTTTTTCTTTTTCTGCATTTTTTATTAGACCAATTTTTAAGAAAATTGAATTGAATCTAAACCAATACTATATATGAACATGCAAGAGCCGATAAAGGCTTACATAGTTACATGTCAGCCTGTCAGGCAAGGCTTGGGCCTTCTAATAAGACAATCCGTGGCAGTCGTTGAGTCTTTACTTTGAGGTTCGACGTTTCCGTTCAACTACAAACATGAGTACAACTGTTTGTTGCAATGTGCTGAACACATAACTAACTGATATACATACTTCGACATGCCACACAATCCACAAAATAAAATTACCATATCTCAAGATCGATAATCAAAATAGTTTATTACTATATCTATATGGTGCTCGAGTCCTCGAGTTATGTCTCATAATTTCGATACGTCTTGCAAATGTGAAGTTCATAGTTATAGTTTATTTTACAACCCATGTAATCATGTAATCAAACAAATTAATCGGGTCTACCAACAAGAAAAACATCTGACATCAATAGGAGATGTATTCATATATATAAGGCGCCGACAATAAAGAACAATAACCAAGTGATATAAAACAAACTTACACAAGCTTCACCAATTATTGCCTTATTGGTTTAGTAGAATGCAACCATAATAGTATTTCATGGTTGTCGATATATATATATGATGAAAGATTTTTAAATGTTGATGCCAGTATATAACAATGGGGGAAAGAACATATCAGACCGATGGTAATGAACTTCGTACGGTTTCGTAATTATTGTTTGATGTTTCAGAAAGTAAAAGAAAATGTTGTGTAATTTCATGAATTTTTATCATGACTAATTTTGGTGACCATTCAGGACACATGGGGACTAAATTAAGCATATATAAAGGCCAATCTAAGCAAGGAGGTTATAAAACAATTTACGAGTGGTCGTTAATTGGTTAAGGTGTACGATAGATAGTTGCATACTTTTCACATTACTATATTACTAGTAATAAAACATTGCTTGTAATAGTATAAGTATAATATAACCCATACATAACAGGAAAACGACGAGAGTTCCAATAATTGTGGAGTAGCCGACAAAAAGATCCCGGGAGACACGTTTCAGACAGTTTATAGAATCATTGCTGGCTACAAAACGTGCCTGCGTGGCACTTGTGTACTTTCCTATTGGGTCATATAGGGTTATGTTCATTGCACCTCTTCTACATTTTCGCAAACAAGACATTATATTATCATGTTAAGAGAAAGAAAAAATAGTAATAATAATGATACATCATGCTTGTATTGTTTTCTCTTTGATTTGAAATAGGTTTACTCCGTATAATATATAGTTGTACTATATACCGTATCTCATTCGAACTTAAAATCAAATATGATATTTAGATATAACTAGTTGACATTCCTGAAGGATAATCATAGAATAAATGACATTATGACCTGTTTCATTACCAAACTATATCGCCCATCTTATTCTTAGCACTTTGACCGTTATACAAACAGTTAGATGATAATATATCATCAATAATTAAGGGTCAACCTTTCATTGATTTATATAATTATATTAACTAATTTATATAACACCTTGCAATGAGAAACCGACATTTATAGATGTCACTTGTTACTTGTTAGTATGGACTATAGAGCCAAGGTTATGAAAACTCAAGTAAGAGTTTAAATAAAGTCTTGCAATATAAAATTGCGTTGTAAAATTTTGTTTTAATGAAGTTCCTCCTCTGTGAATTAGAAAATTTAAGCAAGAAAATAATAATTGACAGTTTATCGGAGGTGGACAATCTGAATGGAAATATACTCTGTGGTAATCCAAATTAAAATGGGTAATCCAAGAGGTTATAGTATCGAGTGGCAGATGATAGAGTTATAGTAGTATTTAAAGGTTGGTTTGGGATTAAGAGCATGCATTTGTTTCATTTAAGAATCTCTTAAGTTCCATTTCTAAATTTTAAGAAAACCTAGACAAGATAATGCAAGTAGCAAAGAAATTAAAAGTTTAACTAACCCTAACAAAGTCCAACAATTTTTAAAAAATACTAACCCAAGCAAAACTAGCTTGATGGGAAATTTTCTAAACTGAAAAACGAATATTAATTTCATTAATAGTTCTGGATTTTCATGTTAGAAATATCACTGTCAAGATGTTGATCAGTTTACAAAATGTTGAAAATGTGATTTTTTTTTGTTTGTTTATTGTTGTTGACATATATATAATGTGATTTTGGTTGTTATATCCGTTTATCATAGTTAGTTTCCCACTTTCTAAAGAAAAAAAGAATTATATCACAATTCACAATTTATTTAGCATAGGAAAACAATACAATACAATAAGCTAAAAACAATTAGATTAAATTTTTTTTTTCAAACACCATATTATCTATCATCTTTATAATTTGGCTTTTTGAAATGATGATTTAGTTAATAGATGACACAAATTTCTTTCGTTTTCTCACTTTTTCTTGGGTTTTTTTTTTTTCATTTATTTACCTTTTAAAACAAAAAATTCTTTTTCTAGAAACATTGATTATATTGAAAAAACTAGAATTATGGAATGCTTAAAGGTAAAATGGAAAATATACATAGAGACAATAATGCTAGTCAAGAAAAAATTTGGTCAATATTACAAGATTTTCACATATTTTAAAAAGAAATAATTACATATATAAACTTTTCATTTATAATAGTATGAGATTCTCCAATATAAAAAACAATTATATATAGTCTAGTAGATATTAATGCATAAAAAATGGTAAATTAAATATGTACTTTTAATCGTAAAAGTTAATATGAAAACATGTTGGTGAAATTAAAATAATAGAAAATTTTAAGACTGATATTATAAAGTCATCAAGCATATATTATTCGTCAGTTTAATGCAATAAGAATTCAGTAAGAATAATAGATGACATATATTCTATTAATTGGGAATTTTGTCTCACAGAGTTAATTAAAATAAAAGACTATCATAACACAGAGGTAATGTAGTCTAGTGTTTTGATCTAATGCGTTTTAGACATGAATCAACAGGTTAAGATTGACTATTTTGATTGTCATCATTTTTTTATCATTCAAATTCATATCCATATATTTTATATTGACATATTGTTAATAAAAATAAAATATTTAATAATTTTTATACTTAAATCTTTTTTTTTAAGTAAATGTTTTGTGCTTTTACATGTTTAATATAAAATCAATATGTATCAAAATTTGATTTTTAATAATTTATTACCGAATTAAAACCACACCAGAAATCTGAAATATCAAAAGAAATTTCTTAAATAATTAATAAATACATATAATTAATTACTGTGTGGTGGCAATTTTTTTCCTCTTTTACCCTACTCTGCCAGCCTTTTTATTTATTACTATGATATTTGATACTCTTACAAATTTAAATGGTATTGGAAAAAAATGTGTCATTTCAAATAATATCTTGAATAGAAAATCCAATATTAATTAATTTCTATGTTTAATGAAAATTTATAGTTTTCATTGCTTTTACCATTGTTTAAATTTTGTTTGACTAAAGAATAGTATAATTTAATTTAGAAAAATTGTAAATAAAATTAATATTAAATGTGTGTAAAGCAGTTTTTTGATACAAAGAGAGTAAAATGCCCCAAAATTTTATGTCTTCTAGTATGTAAGGATTTTGCATGAGTAATTAGCGCTATAAGAATCTCAACTTATGTCCATTGTAAAAAATATTTTATGATTTTATACAAAAAATTAGTAAAATATAATATGGATATTGTATGGTAGCACTTATTGTTTTATTTAAAGGTTTTTTTTTAACGATTTAATTTTTTTGCCGACATACTTAAGTACAGATCCACCGTAAAATGTTATTAATACATTGCCAACAAGTTCAAATTTAAAAAATACGCGCCATATTAATTTAAACCTATTATTTAAATATTTATACCATATATCGTAACAAACATTTTTCACACTATATATTTTGGCGCTTAAAAACTTATATTATTGCTACTTGAATTTAAACATGTTTTTAAATTACGCGCTAAAGTTTTTTATAGAAACCATCATTCAAACATGTCGAAAATATATTTTACGCGCTTAAAAACATATGTGTATTAGGTATGTTATTCTTATATTGGACACAATCATAAGTTTAGTCAAATTTCATCGAATTATCGGACAAATGACAAGATTTGAAAAATAACTATCAAATGAAGTAGCGCGAAACCTTTATTTTAGGGCTTTAAAAATAATATACATATTTGGTACTTGGTTCTCGAAGTATATGAAATTATATATTCAAATTTACCTAATAAATTTTAGACGAAAACTAAAATGAGCATGTTAAAATAAATTGAAGAACAAAATAAAAAAAATTATTTTTTAAAAAGAAGAAGATCTTGACTAGAAATGGAATGAAACTCAGAAAAGATCAATATAAAAAGTTTACTATATCCTTACCAGAAGTAATATGCCGTTTGGAATTGAGTATTTTAGAGAGGCCTATACCAACACCACCTTTTCACAGTCTCTTCTTCTTATTTAATGCTCATAATACATATAGATACACAAACATACATATATAAGTCTCTCTCTGTCTCTTCTCTTTCTCAGGGTCCCAATAGCTTCTTCTTTGGTTTGAATTTGGTGGCTGAAGAAGCAACACACACACATAAGGTCTCCAAGCGTTTTCTTTCTGGGTAAATTCTCTTCTTCCTTCGTTTCTGTTTCTTATTACCCTTTTACGTATCATAATTGTGTTTTTTTTTTTTTTTTTTTTGACTCGTTGGGTTTGGTCTTTGTGATATCTCTGTCCGATGGTTTCCTTATTCACCTTTTTCACAAGAACTGGTTTGGGTTTTTTTTTCCTGTCCGGAGAAAATGCATTAAACACTTCAAAAATCAATGTTTTATAATCAAAGGATAGATTCGATGCTTTAATTGTATAAATCATTACATGATTAGATCGTCATTAGTCTCGTCTGGTGTGCATCTTACCTTCTCTATATTCGTTTCGTATAGTTTGATTATAATCTCGTGGTAGTATGTTGCGGTGTAAACCATAACTAATTGGGTGAAATTGAGTTTCTCTTAACCTTTATATTCATATGAATCTTAATTCACAAGTTAGATCTCTCGATATTTATTTTCAATGAAAGTCTCTGTTTTTTTTTTTTTTATATAATTTAGATTTTATTTGATATAGTGTAATTACTAGATGATGGTTCATTATAAAAAGTGAACAAAATAGTTTATGCTTTCATTATTATTTTGCAGATCCTATGGATATGTATAACAACAACAACAATAGAGGGCTTTTCCGGGGTTTAGTTGGTAGTAGCCCGGTGCCTCCATTTACCGATGGAAATGTGTGTTCTGATACGCATAATGCTATAAGCGACGATGGGAGTGGTGATGAAGAAATGGAGATAGAGGAGCTTGAGAAGAAGATCTGGAGAGACAAACAGCGTTTAAAGCAGCTCAGGGAGATGGCCAAGAGCGGGGGGTTAGGGAAAAAGTTGTTGATGGACCAGCAGCATCATGGTGATGATCTTCTACAGCATTCGAGTAAGAGAGCCATTTACAAGGCTCAAGATGGGATCTTGAAGTACATGTCTAAGACAATGGAGCGTTACAAAGCTCAAGGTTTCGTTTACGGGATTGTGTTAGAGAACGGGAAAACTGTGACGGGGTCTTCTGATAATCTCCGTGAATGGTGGAAAGACAAAGTGAGGTTTGATAGGAACGGGTTGGCTGCAATCATGAAGCACCAAAGGGACATCAATCTTTCTGATGTAAGTGATTTAGGGTCTGATGTTGGGGATTCTACCGCTCATAAGTTGCTTGAGCTTCAAGATACAACTCTTGGTGCTCTCTTGTCAGCGTTGATGCCTAACTGCAAGCCTCCTCAGAGACGTTTCCCGCTGGATAAAGGCGTGACACCGCCTTGGTGGCCAACAGGAAAAGAAGATTGGTGGAGTCAACTGTCTTTACCTGAGGATTGTCGAGGACTTCCTCCTCCTTACAAGAAGCCTCACGATCTCAAGAAGCTTTGGAAAGTTGGTGTCTTGATTGCTGTAATCAGACACATGGCTGCTGACATTACCAACATACCGAATCTCGTGAGACGGTCTAGAAGTTTGCAGGAGAAAATGACTTCAAGGGAAGGTGCTATGTGGCTCGCTGCTCTTAACCAAGAAAAGGCTAATGTTGATCAAATGCATAACCCTTTTACGTTCTCTACAGAGAACAACAACGCTTGTAACTTTCCTGTTCCCGGAACTGGTGACACGGATGTTCTGTTTCCTGAATCTGCAAATTATGATGTTGAAGGGATTGGTGGATCTCATCGGTTCAATCAGCAGTATCATGAAGTTGACAACAATTTCAACTGTGTTTACAAGAGGAAGTTTGAAGGAGATTTGGGGATATCAATGCATCAAACAATCCTAACGTGTGAGAACAGTCTCTGTCCTTATAGCCAACCACATATGGGATTTCATGACAGGAACTTAAGAGAGAATCACCAAATGACTTGTCCTTATAAAGTCACTTCCTTCTACCAACCCACTAAAACCTATGGTATGCCCGGTTCAATGGTTCCTTGTCCGGATCATAACCGGATGCAGCAGCATCAGGTTCAGAGCATTCAAGATCAGTATAATCCACCCAACAACCTCTACAGACCAAAGGTTGAACAAAGAGGAGGCAACAGCGATGACTTGGTTGGGGGTATGAGTCCTTCTCCTATGATGCTGAATCATAATCCTGGTTTACCTTTACCTGCTGACTTCAATGGCCATGCGGAAACAGTAGGAATGGTGAATAATCTCCAGAATCAAGGGCAAGAATTACCCACATCTTGGCTTCAGTAAAGAAAGCTTTCTTGAGTTTTCTTTATATATTTTATAGTTTTTAGCTTTGTTTCTTGCTTTTTTTTATCTCTCATATTGAACACAGACTACACAGTTATTGATCTCTCCATTTCATAGACCTTTGTAGCCATGGAGAAGATTAGGTTTCATAATAAGTTTAATAACCCATTCAAAATTTCCAAGTACACTTCATTATTGATTTGAGTGAGGGGGGAGGAGCCTCTCTTTTTCGACAAGAAACGACATAAACGTACTATATGCTTGTACTATTTTGTGTTCGGCTTGGGCTTCAATAAGATAAGGCCTTTGTAGACAGGCCCATATAAGTGTCCGGTTGTTATGATAATATTTTACATTTTTCTATATAGGATTTTTATATTTATTTATTTTTTACTTTCTCTTTTTTGGTTGGAGACAAAAAAGGAATGGAGATTATGGGGTAAACTGGAAAATATATATATATGATTTTGTCTCTTTATATGAAATATTTTTCTATAAATATCGTATGTTTCCATTTTTAAAGTATTGAATAATTTAAGAGATACTTCTACATATGTAAAACATATTTCAAGAAAAAAACTTTCAATTAAAATGGTAAACTTAACTATAAGTTATTGCCAATTCATATTTATATTTAAAGCAACTAATTTGGTGAAAGAAAATATATCAAGTGTTATAGTTACTGATACATTTGTACTTTCTTGTTAAAGTTAACAAAAATGATGATAATAATACATAAATACATTGGTTTTACTGTTATCATCATCCACTATAAAAGATTTTAACATCCTACATCTTCAAATTTTTGTTTTTTTTTCGTTTTCAAGATATGTATCTCAATTCAAAGTTTCCATAAACCAAAAATATTGACTTCCGTAATCTCTTTGGTAAACCTTCCATTTCTAGGCTTTCTCCAATTGGTTGTAATAGTGGACACGAATGGAAACTTTAGAATACTCATTATCATCAACCAAATCATAAATACTTATTATTACCTAACCAGAATCTCTAATTGATATGGTTATTCATGCAATCACGTTCCTAATCTCCAAGTGTAGACACCTTTCTGTATTTAAAACATATTATTATTAAATAAAATAAGACAAAAATAGACCAACCAAAAGACATTTAATATCCTTTTGACTGTCACAAGAAGAGAAAAAAAAACTCAAAACAATTCATTTCTTTCTGAGCTTCAAAATTCAAGAAAATGACCTTCGAGAAACCACAAGAACTGACCGGCGAGAACAACTCCGACGGGTTTCTAAAGAACAAAGACGGTCACCACCGAACAAAGCATCCGTCGATAGACACAAACGATACTTCTTCGAGCTACTCCGTCGATTCTCAGAAACAGAGGCTCAGACCACCGCCAGGGACTTACGTCATCGAAATCCGTAAAGATGAGATTTACCGCGTTCCTCCGCCGGAAAATGCTCACCGTTACGAGTACCTCTCTCGTCAGAAACCAAACCATTCTCCTTGCCGGCGGTGTTTCTGTTATTCCCTCGCCGCTTTGCTCATCCTCCTCTCCCTCGTGATGCTCGCCGGCGGAGTCCTCATCCTCGTTTACCGTCCGCAGAAGCCGCAATACTCCGTGCGTGGAGTCTCCGTCACCGGACTCAATCTGACGTCATCGTCGCCTATGTCTCCGGTGATCGGAGTTAAGCTGCGAGCTCAGAACGCTAACGGCAAACTCGGTTTAATCTACGCTTTAGGGAACGAAGCTGTGGTTTCTTACGACGGGATCGAACTTGGTAACGGCAAGTTCACGGCGTTTAAGCAGCCGGCGAATAATGTAACGGTGATTACGACGGTGTTAAAGGGTTTGAGTATCCAGTTAACGAAGACGTCGCGTAAAGAGTTGACGGAATCGCAGAAGAAAGGTGAAGTGCCGTTTGGGGTTAAAATCAAAGCGCCGGTTAAGTTTAAGGTTGGCGCCGTTACGACGTGGACGATGATCGTCACGGTGGATTGCAAAGTAACAGTGGATAAATTAACGGCGTCAGCAACTGTGATAACGGAGAATTGCGATACGGGCTTGAGCCTGTTGTGAATTATGACGAGCTTAATGCCTTAATGATGTGATATGTTTATGAGCATTTCAGATTTTAGGTTCGGTTCATGTTTTTTTTTTTTTTTTTAAGTAGTTTGCTTAATTTCAATATAATTTTTTGAACTATAATTGAAATTTGCTTCGTTCGAAATGAATCCGATTATTTTGTTCTACATTCGGAAAAAACAAATACAGTCAATTGAAATTAATAATATATACAACTAAAATTAGTAGAAAATCTGAGTGAAATTAGAATTAAATCATGAAATTAGGCATTAATTGATTAATTAGATATCTTACCATTACTTGAAAAAAAGAAAAAAAGATATCCTACCACTCATAAATCAACTTTATACTTTTGCAAGTTTGATTAGATTTTTAGTTCAATGACCAATCAAGAATGTGCAAAGGACAAAATCACGATTTTGCATCCCCTGTATCCTAAGTAATTGTTGTTGAAATCGAATTCTCTGGAATATGAATTTAAATATATTGTATGCTTAGCTTAACCGAGGAGTTAAAGACTCCATTAATGATCCACAAAAGAAGACATCAGTATCAGACCAAATTTCTAGTGATGATGTTTGGACATAGAAACAGGCATCAAAATATACATCTAAGCCCTAAAACAGGAGTCCTTAAAACAGGTTTTTACCTCAAGTGCGCAGTGCTACGGGTTACTCTTCTCCCATTTGCACCACTAGTTGAAGCTAAAGAAGCTTGCGAAGCATTGTTTTCAGTTGAGTCTTCGTGACTCCTATGTTGTCTTCTTCTCTTGGATTTTGGACCTGTGGCTTGGGTCTCGTTTTCCTCCTCATCATTCATTGCTTCTTCAACAGCTTCTGCTTTTGTAACCTTACCCAAAGGCCATTGCTTGCCACAACCAGAGCAGCGTTTATCATCCTGCAATTTCAATGTGATTCAGAAAGAAAAGTACTATTGAAGTCAAACGCAAATTCCATTAAGGTCAAGGACAGTCTAAAGAAGCTCTGTGTGGTGTGTACCCTTTGAGATAACAATTGTTTGAGGCAGTACTTGTGTATCCGGACAGCGCAACCTTCGCTTGGACACACATCCGCCTGGAAAGTTGGACACAATTGTCAGAAAACAAAACATCAGATATGAAACCACAGATAATAATCAGCACCATTGAATTTGAATCCCAATCCAAACAGGTTTCTGACCTTTACTCCAGCTTCATTGCAGACCTCACACGGAGGAACATCACTGTTCCTGAACCAACTGCGCAGGTCAAGAAGAGATCTTATACCAAGTCCGATGTTGCCCTCTCTTGTGCGGCACAGCCATTTGTCCCTTACAAGTTCGTCGAGAGTTTTTTCCTTTTGTGACATTGAAAAGTTCTTGAATGCAGCAGGGACTTGCTGTTGACTGGTGCTGGCTTCACTTGATATCTGAGATATTAACACAACATCAGCCAAACCGTAACAAAGACACTAAAATTATATAGTCCAACCAAGTAGTGATATAGGAAAGATCCCAATTAGTTGTCTTCGTCAAACAGACGGAAGAGAAATTTGACATTCGTTTTCCATAGTGATTTGACAATTATAACCGGGGATAAAACACGTATACAAGAAGAATATAACTCAAGAGTGCAGGATTAGATCAACAAGCATACAAGAAAAAAAGGTAACTATCGTTTCAGATTATATCATACAGAACAGAGTTCTTTCTAGCAACGCTGTAAGATAGTAGCAGTTTTGATTTTCGAAGTCACCATGATCAGTATATTGAACAGTGAATATGAATGGTTACTTTTGTCAAAATATACATAAGTCAGGGACTAAGATTGACCTGGTTCTCCAATCGGATATTGAGTGCATCAAATCCTGATATGCAACCTTGAGCAGCTTCATCCTGTGCAATTGCTTCTATCTGCCAGAAGTTAAAGTCATCAGTATGGCAAAAAACTAGCACAGATATTGACTCTACACATAGCTCAAAATCATCCAAGTGCACACATAGCAAGAAGAGAAAATGACAAAGCAGACTTATATATGTGATATAACTTAACAAATAATCTCGTAACAGAAGAGATAAAACTCACACAAATAAATTCAGTACAGACGAGACAAAGAAATTTGATAAACAAGGAACAGAACATAAGCCAAAAAGAGTCTGAATGTGACACTTACAATGCCTTTAAAGAATGCAATCTGAGGCACAGAATATTTTGTCCCGAGTTTGGATTGGTCATCAGACACATTGTTAACCACTCCATAACAAACTTGGCCATCATACTGATCTCTACAAGCCTTCAACTCAAAGTGAACATATGAAAGTTCCTTGTTTATCTCAAGAAGGTACTTATCAAATATCTTTTTAACAGTTCCTGCATCAAACAAAAACAAACAATACAATCAACACAATGCTCCACGGATCCTTCAACATTCAACAATACAATAACCAGTACGTCAATTCTGAATCGATTTAATCTCTTCAAACTTAGTATTGCCAATTCATTCAACATAAAGCTTATCTATCTCACAGAGAGTAAGAAATTAAATATTACACACGATTAAAATTACCGTAAATTACAGATTTTGACTCAATAAAAGTCCAATCCGGAGCAAACCCATGAAATTTACTTTGATAATTCATACGAAATTGAGAAAGAGACGGACCTGGGTTTCGTCCGGTGACGCCGGTGAAGATTGAATGAAATTCTCTCTCCTTGAGAGGACCTCGTGAAATCAAAGCCTGAATTAGCGTATGGTGCTTCCAGCTTAGCGCCATCCTCAGACCCCCTTCTCAATTTCGCCGTATGAAAAAAAGTTAGGGTTTTAGAATCAAGTGAACCCTAGGGGTTTCTGTGAATTAGGGATTTCTTTTTTTTTTTGGGGGGAGAAAGAGAGAGAGATGGCGGGAAGCGTATCGACTCGATGACGTAATAAAAATTAATTTTTGTCAGCTATTTTTTTTTTTAATAACAGCTTTTAATTTTAATTATTCTTTATTCAGAAACACCAAAGTTGCTTTTGCGCTTTGTTTGTTAGTGGTAATTCTGTAATTGTAAAAGTGGTCCTAATTTAAGGAAAATTAGCAAAACTGACAATGAAATGTGTTGGAATTGCAAAAAATGTCTTTAAAGGAAGTGTCAAAAAAGCAAATCTATATTTAAGGGTAATGGCATCATTAGGGCATCTTTATAGGCAAAACAGTTTTTGGTGTTCTTAGGTTTAATATATTAGAAAAATAATCTAAGATCAGTAGTTAAGAACTTTTGTTAAAAAGATAGTTATAGGGAGAACACTTAAGATCTTAAGATTTAATAATAAAATATTCTTAAACATAAAACAATTATAAAATCTAATAAATTGGTATATAATATTAGAATTAAACTTATTACAAGTATTTAATATTTTTCATTATATTCTTAAACTTATAAACTTATAAATTATTAAAATTATAAAAAGACATTTAAATTTCAAACTTATAAAACTTTTACTAAAATTCATAATACAATACCAAATTCTCATGAAACAACAAAACATTGTAAATTTATTTTAAGATGCCCTACAAACATATTACTTAATTAATTAAAACACACAAACATTTAATTTATTTAATACATAGTTTCAGGTCCAAATTTATTCCATATATGCTCAATCAAATCCTCCTTTAATTTGTGATGTGCTTGTCTATCACGGATCATTGTATGGCCATCACCTAATCCCTCAAGATTTGAAGACATATTTACCGAAAACGTAAGATCCGGAGTAGTTCCAGTTCCATCATCTTGTTGGAATTCTTGTTCGTCATAGAGTGTGTATGAATCTCGTTCATCTTCGACAATCATATTATGGAGTATTAGACATGCTCTCATAACATAAGCAATTTTACCCTTTGACCATAAAAGAGCTGGATTTTTAACCATGGCGAATCTAGATTGCAGGACTCCAAATGCACGCTCAACATCTTTTCTTGCACCTTCTTGACGTTCTGCAAACAATTTATGCTTTGGGTGTTGTGGTTGTGGGATGGATTTAACAAATGTTGCCCACTCGGGGTAAATTCCATCCGTCAGATAGTAAGTCAGATTATACTCATTTCCGTTGACATAGTACATAACTTCGGGAGCTCGACCGTAAATAATGTCATTAAAAACTGGTGATTGATCAAGAACATTTAAATCGTTACAAGTACCTGGAGCTCCAAAAAATGCGTGCCATATCCAGAGATCTTGTGAAGCTACCGCCTCCAAAACAATTGTTGGCTTACCGGTGCCTCGTGAATACATTCCTTTCCAAGCGGTTGGACAATTTTTCCACTTCCAGTGCATACAGTCGATGCTTCCAACCATCCCGGGAAAACCCCGCTTTTCTCCATAAAAGAGTAGCCTTTGAAGATCCTCTGGTGTGGGCCGGCGTAGGTATTCAGTGCCAAACAAGTCCACTATTCCGACGACGAAATGTTCCAAACATTTACGAGCAGTACATTCAGCAAGACGTATATATTCGTCAACTGAGTCCGTTGCAGCCCCATATGCTAATAGTCGAATTGCTGCAGTACATTGTTGTAGCGGTGAAAGACCATTCCGTAAGGTTGCATCCCTTTTTGGCTTAAAATATGGAACTTCTTGACTGAGACGATCCACAATACGCAAGAACAATGGTTTGTTCATTCGAAACCGTCGGCGGAATTGGCGAGCATTGTATGTGGGATTATCAGAAAAATAATCGTTCCACAAACGCTCATGCCCTTCTTCGCGTTTTCTATCGATGTATGTACGCGGTTTCCTTTCGGCAGGAGTTTCCTCTTCAACAGCTTGAAATTGGTTATTAAATTGCTCTTGAAAGTATTGGTTTAAACTATCGTTATTGGCATCATAATGGAAGTGAAAATTGTTGGAAGAAGATGCCATAACAAGATTAAGAAAAAAAAGTCTTTGGTGAGAGGAGGAAAATGGTTTGATTTTGATGGCTGTAAAAAAGATGAACAAGAGAGAGAACAAAAGAGAGAAGATTGAGGGTTGGTAAGTTTGAGTTGTTCTCGTCTCATATATATAGTGTCAGCTTCGTGCATGAGAGAGTGTGAGTTTGGTGCATGTGAGTTCGGACATTGAGAGTGTGAACTTGGTGCATATGAATTTGATGCATGTGACTCTGTCTTTGTAACTAAAATCCAAACATACAAAAAACAAATACATGTGACCAAACATGAAGACTAAAAAAAAAGAACCAAATACCAAGCATAAACAATCCGATCACGGGTTCACAAGAACAACTCAAAAAACAAATACATGTGACCAAAACATGAAGACTAAAAATGACACAAACATCAAGTCTAAACAATAACAATTGATGATGACACAAATTTACTTTAGCTGGATCACATGGTCCTTCAGCTGGATTACTTGGTCCTTGAGTTGGACCACTTGAGCCTTGAGTTGGACCACAAGTAACTTGAGATGGATCATTTGGTCGTTGAGCTGGGTCACTTGGTCTTCGAGCTGGTTCAGTTGTGGCTCATTAGAAGGAAAACGTTCATTAGCAGGAAGTGGTTGAGCTGCACGGCTAGAGAGACTCGTGAAACCAATAGCAGGAGCCGGTTCCGGAGGATAGTAACAAGTCTCGGCCTCCTCTTCGGTTGAGTCGCTACTACCGTCTAAAGGGCTGTTTATACCATAGTCGTATAAACAATCCATGACTTGTTCAACCTGAAAACGAACAAGCATAGTATTCATAAGAAACAAGCATAGTATTCATTAAAAAACATAAGAAACATACGATTACACCATCAAGCATAGTATTCATAAGAAACAAGCATAGTATTCATTAAAAAGCATAAGAAACATACGATTACACCATCAAGCATAGTATTCATAAGAAACAAGCATAGTATTCATTAAAAAGCATAAGAAACATACGATTACACCATCAAGCATAGTATTCATAAGAAACAAGCATAGTATTCATTAAAAAGCAAACAAGCATAGTTATCAGTAAAAACATAAGAAACATACATAGTTAAAAAAAACATTCAAGGGTTTTCATCTAATTTAAAACAATTCCGCCATTAGCTTCTTCTTAAGCGCTTTTTCATCTTCGTCTAGGGTTTCATTCTTGGCAATGAGAGTGTCAAGAATAGACATCTTTTGGAGTTGTTTCATGCCCTCCAAGTCCTTCTGTTTTAACTCAAACATCTGACTAAACTCCAAAGATGGTGTAGCCTTAGCTTTGCCTTTGTTCCTTAGTTTTTTTGTAGCCTTTATGCCCGGTGGTCTGCTCTCGTGCTCACCAACGACAGAACCTGTCGATCCAGCAGCATCATCAGCTTTCCTTTTATTCGAACTGGTTGTCTTTGGGGTGGGGTTCATAGTCTCTAGGTTTCCCCATTTCTGTTCAAATCGTAGCACAGTCCACGCATACTCCATAGCAAACTTCTTCTTGTACAGCTTCGTGTAGATTTGATGAGCATTTTGTAAAACGTCTACATCGTTCATCCCACTACCTTTTTCACCCTCTGCCTCCGCAAAAGCTCCACAGAATTGGCTCACCTCCTTACTGATTTTTTGCCATCTTTGTCTACAATGTTCAGGGAGCCTAGGCTCAGCACCACCACGTACATGACTACTTGTACCGTAGAAGTCACCTATACGGTTCCAAAAGGACCCTGCCTTTTGGCCATTCCCAACTACTGCATCCTTCGATGTGTTTAACCAGGCGCTTATCAGGACTAGGTCATCTTGTGAAGACCATAACCGTCTCTCCCTACGCTGTTCTGCTGTCTCTTCTGATTGACTAGGAGGTTGAGTTGGCACTGAACTAGGTTGCGAACTAAAAGCAGGGATTTGAGACGAACTAGTGTTTACATTGGGAGCAAAGCTGTCATAGGGGAAGTTTAGTAGGCTAAAATAGGATTGAGACTGGCTGTTAGGAGTATTGTTTGATGCCATAGCAATCAGACTTAAAGAAGGAAGATGCTTACGCGAAAGGTCTTAAAGAAGAAAGAAGCTTATTAGAGAATGGAAGAAGCTTATTAAAGATTGGAAGAAGCTTATTAGAACGAGACTAGTGGTTCATCAGAACGAGACTAGTGGTTCATCAGAACGAGACTAGTGGCTCATCAGAACGAGACAAGTTTAGAAGCTTACTAGAGATTGGATGTAATATAGAGAAGGTAAGAGGATCATTAATTCAAAAGTTTTTTGTTGTTACAGTCTTTAAATCAAGCAATAACCATTACCTACTTCAGTCAAATCAGAAGTAAATAATGGTCATTGAGTGTTTTTTTAAGTTTTAAAAGTTTTAAAGTTTTTAAAATTTTCAATTAGATTTTCAAAGTTTTAAGACTCAAGAATAAAGTATTCACACAACACTGACTAAACCGCAATCAACACTGACTACTAACTTTATAACATCCGAGACTAAACAAGCAATCACACAACACTTACTAAACCGCAATCAACACTGACTACTAACTTTATAACATCCGAGACTAAACAAGCAATCACACAACACTTACTAAACCGCAATCAACACTGACTACTAACTTTATAACATCCGAGACTAAACAAGCAATCACACAACACTTACTAAACCGCAATCAACACTGACTACTAACTTTATAACATCCGAGACTAAACAAGCAATCACACAACACTTACTAAACCGCAATCAACACATATTCTTAAACTTTATTAACATCCGAGACTAAACAAGCAATCACACAACACTTACTAAACCGCAACACCAATGAAATAAACAAAGTTTAAAACCTTTCCTATATAAACAACAACTACACTCAATTCATCAAAGTTTACTGTCAATATACACTTACCTTGAGATTACTTACGTTTGATGATGCAGGTTTGATGATGAATATCCGATTTAATTTCCCATGTATAACCTTCACCTACAAGGCTCATAAACAAACAAGCAAAATTGATTAATGTTCCCACTCAAACATAAGCGAAATTGACTTACAAGGCTCGACTCAAACAACACACGACACTCAAAATAATCTCGAATTCAAAGACACGATATTGAACCCTAAAGCAAAGGCTAAAACATCAACAAAACTGACTCACTCAACACACGACACTAAAAAGGTTTTACTCAAACAACAGATGACACTCAAAATTGACTCTAATTCAAAGACACGAGATTGAACCCTAAACGAAAGGCTAAAGCATCAATAACTGACTCAAACAACACAACACTCAAAATTGACTCAAACAACACACAACTCTCAATATTGACTCAAAACCTAATTCTAATTCATAGATTTGAAAAACCCAAATCGATGAAACATCGGAGTCACCCGAGACAGAGGAGACGATTAGACGGAGAGATTGTGATTACCTTCGCCTTTGTTTACCGGAGATGAGATTTGCGAGCCACCCGAGACAGAGGAGACGATTAGACGGAGAGATTGTGATTACCTTCGCCTTTGTTTACCGGAGATGAGATTTGCGAAGACGATTAGACGGCGATGAGACAGAGGAGACGATGAGATCGCCGATGAGACAGAGGAGACGATTAGACGGCGATACGACGAGGAGATGAGATGATGAGATCGCCGTTTCGCCGAGGAGATCGCCGTTTCGTAGTTGGGAGAGAAGAAAAAAAATTCTATGTCGACAATACCGAAGTGTTTCGATATCTTTCCACCGACCAAAATAATTGGCCAATAAAAATTCCCCACGTCGCACAAGAACACGCTAAAAACTGTTCTGAAATAAGAACAGTTTTCCCTGTGCTAAGCCCACTATTTCTTATTTTCGAATTTAAAAAGCCCAAGAACATATGCTCTGTTCTGGCGTTAAAAATGGCCTTAGTACCTTTTACAGGTTACACAGCACAACGAATAAGTATGTGTGTCACATCAGTTAAATCATAACACATGTTTAAAAACTAGACTAGCATTATTTTGGAAAAAAAGATTCATATATCCTTTGCCATCAGAAGAAACAAATTAGCAAAAATTTGATACAGTAGTTACAAATTCGTCTTTACATAAATTATCTCGAATGGAAGTTATATCAAAGACCAACGGGAATCAATTCAAAAGAATATATGTTCTTTTTGATTTTTCCTCTCGTTTATGATGAATCTCTACCATAATAGTCATATCATTATCATAATAGTCATATCATAATAGGGATGTTAAAATGGGTGAAAAAACCCGCCCCGGCCCAAATTCGAAAAAAACCCGCTAAAAAAACCCAGATATAAAAAACGCGAACGGGTTTTAGGTCTAGTGGGTAAACCCAAACGGGTTTTAACTCCTGTGGGTAAACCCGTGGGTACCCAAATTCTTTTGTCTCATATAGTGTATTTTGCATTTTACATTGTGTATTATATTATGTATTATGTATATAAATGTGATTTTTATTATGTATTTTGTGTATTTTATTATATCTATGACAATTTTCAAAATAATATCTAATTAGATTAAGCAAAAACCAAAAACAAAGATTAAATACATAAAAGGTTCAGCAACTTTAAATACATAAAACCAAAAACAAAGTCACAAAAACAAAATCAAAAATAAAGTCACAAAAACAACAATAATTTTTTTCTCATTCTTCCTCCTATGGTTCTTCCAAAACCTGATCAGAATCTAAACAACAACAAAACAATAAAATTTCAATCAGAATTTCATAATTACATCTTTATTCTTAAGTAACAACGTGAAATTTAATCTGTTTCCAGCCTCATATGAAACGTGAAATGAAACATGAAACCCAAAAAAATATATAAACTCTGGTTCCAGCCTCATATGTGTATTTTGGAATAATATCATATATGCCCCCTCTATTTTGGCTAAAAATTTGATTTGGTTTGATAAGTATTTAAATTACCTAAAAAAAAAATTCAATGGGTACCCATAGTCTTATAGGGTAAACCCACGTAAACCCATATAAAATGGGTACCCGCCCGTTTTTTACCCATTTTTTTCTGATTGAAAAACAGGTCCCGAAACTCTACATTTTTTACGGGTTTCGGGTACCCATCTGGTTTAAACCCACTGTTAACATCCCTATCAAAGACCAACAAGGTCCAATCTAACCATAGAGCAGCTTTCAAGTCTTCTTTATGCTAATAGTAATAACGAACAATTTGGTGTAGTACCATGACTAGTGAATTCAAAATATATGTATATTGCTTTACTGTTATGGACGGATAATAACGTAAATATGAACACAACAAAAAAGAGGAAAACAAAAAAAAGTAGTAGAGAAGTTATATTATTAGATACATGAAAAAGACAACCTGCACCAATACAAATTAAAGGAGAGAGAGAAGAACATAGGAATAGGAATGGGAAAGGTTTTTACAAAGATGACAAAAAAAAAAAAAAACCCATCCACAGGCCAGGCCACACTGCATTTGCAGACTGATGCACATCGCAGTCGCAGCAGAGCAAACATCAAACACGCCCTTGTTTTTTTTTTTTCTTTTTCCCATGTACGCAACGCAATCAAAGCAAAGCAAAAGCAGCAGCATTTACTATTTTGTTTTTACACATTTTTGGTTATTGTTTCTTTTGCAGCAGTGCAGGCCATAGAGCGATGTTTGCGTACAACCCATTAGTTTTGTAATTTTGTCACTCTTCCTTTTTTATTAACTACAATTTCAAAATTCAAAATGATAGATAATGACAAAAGAAATAAATTAGTCAAACAGTCAAACTAACCATTTGTGAAAAGAGAAAGATTGTGATTGGTTTCTTTTTAAGTTTTAACCAATAATATTGAAATTTTCACCAATATTAATGTCAAATCCATATCATCGCATATTTAAGCTTTTTTTTTTTTGTTCTGGCTGTGTCAAGCATATATCAGCAATTCAGCACCTGTCTCGCCTCGTCTCGCTTGATAGTATAATTCATAATTGTGGTATATACGATTACTACTAGTACACTATTTATTTGGGTGCATAGAATAAGTTAAAAAGTATACATTATACTAGTTTTCAAGGTTTGTGTTTGACACAAATTATCGAATCACACAATGCACACGCTTCAAAATTTCATGATGCGATGAGCTTCCGTGATAAGTACTAGTGTAGTATAATAACTTAATTAACTTCTATCGGGATTGAAATTAGCTGGAGGTCAAACGCCCATGTATGTACGTATAAAGTAGTATAAACTAGCTCGAGAACGTTTTGTGTGTGTCAGTGTGTGTCTTACTTACGATGTTCTCTTTAGAAGACTCCAATCTTTATACTAATATATACTACTTGGGAATTAGGCTTAATTAATATTAAGATGAATAAACTTGACCCATTGTTTTTAAAAATGTTATAAGAAAACAAATGTATATCATATTTTATACTAATTCATTGAATACACATGTCTCAAAATTTGACTCTCTTTTTGTGGTTATTAACAATCACAAACTGATCAAGACTTTGACATTTAAAACCGCGTTATAAACTTACATAAAAGTATATACACAATTTTTTTTTACGTTTTATTAGGTATATAAAGATACGTAACGTAAACCAACGACTAATTTCTTATGGTTGATTAAATTAACATTTGAATATACGGATATGATGATTCAATAATTTAATCACTGCATGCATGATCCTATATATGTTCGTTATATTCATTTATTGTAACAGGCGCATATGTGTGTTACAGTAGTAGTAGAGAGAGACTTCTAGTAGTAGAGAGAGACTTCTATCGTCATGTGGGCATCATCAATCAATGAATGCATCATGGCTTAAAGATATAAAATCATAAATGAAACTAACACTTTCAAGTAATTTTCAACTGATACCATCCACAATTCCACAATGGTACTTAACTACAACTACTAGATCACAGAACCGTGCCTCGCTTTAATTAAAAGAGTCATCATCAACTCCATATAAGCTTTTTGATATCATCATCATCATCATCAATTAGTATTTTTGTAGAATTCCAAATTAAAAGTGTAGAAAGATATAGATGGATACCCTCATGATACCAGTCAAATATAATACCATAACGAAGACCCAACATCTTTAGCAACACGAATACTCAAAAGAACGGCATAAATAGTAATGTGAAGAAATCTATGAACCGAAAGATACATATGCATAGCAAACACAAAGATTTACTTTTATAGAGGTGTGTGTGTATTCATTATGCGAAATAAAATTGGTTCAATTTACTGATGATCATTGTGTGTGTGATTTTGTTTTCTAGATAAAACTTCTAATAAAAAAACAACTTCCTACAAAAAAAAATTTAGTATTATATATACAAAGTATTTGATTCTACATATATACTATATATAGTTTCTGCAAACATGTAATTATCCAAAAGAAAAAAAAAACATGTAATTATCCGTTTATTCACCAAATTTGTGTTCTTATTTAATAAAATTGTACTTTTCTCCTTTTTAATCAATAAATTTAAATAAAACTCTTGTTTGCGTCTGCGGGGTTTTGTAATTTTATATATATTTTGAGGTGTAAAAGAAGTTAATATATGAGAAGTGAAACACCACCGAAGGTCCAAAACCCAAAAGAAAAAAAAAAATATCAAAACCCTTTTCTCTTCTCCTCCGTTTCTTCCTCTTCCCTTAAAAACAAACTCTCTCTCTCTCTCTCTCTCTTTTTTTCTCTCTCAACTGCTCTCTGCTCTGCGTAGTTTGTTTTTTTTCTTCAGTCGTCGTCGTAGTCTCTCGTCTTGAGTACAACAACGAAACGACTAGGTATATGATTTTTAGTTTGTTTTACAGTCGAAATCGTTCAATGTATCTTGTTAGGATCTCTTTGATTTTTAGCTTCCATGCATCATTACTGTTGATTTCTTCGTTTTTTTTTAGTTTTTTTTTGTTAGATTTGTCTTCGTTAGTGTTTATTTGTCTTCTTCTTCGTCTTCGTTTACCTGTAAAACGCTCTAAACTTCGTTTTAAGTTTTTTTTTTTTTTTTTGTATGTAGATTTCTTCTCTGTTAGTGTTGATTTGTCTTCTTCTTCGTCTTCGTTTAGCTGCAAAACGCTCTAAACTCGTTATTTTCTGTTTTTTTTTTTGGCTGTTTCTTAGTTTTTTTTTTAGATTTCTTCTCTGTTAGGTTGATTTGTCTTCTTCGTCGTCTCCGTTTCGCTGTTAACCGCTCTAAACTCGTGATTTCAACTTTTTTTTTTTTTGGCTGTTGTTGTTGTTGTTGTTTCATGAGCTTCTCTGCTTTTTTTTTTTTGGGATAGTAGTAGTGTTTGTTCATGTTGTAGCTCTCTGGATTTTTCTTTTGGGGTTGTTTTTGTTTTTTTTTTTCCGTGGGTCTTCTCTCTTATCTTTATCTGTTGAGAAACCTGGGAAAAATAAATGTTGTTTGGCGTGTGTGTACTTTTTGTTTCGTTTATGTTTCCCGAGAAAAAAAATCTTCTGGGTTTCTTTTGCTGCTTTGTGTTCTTTGTCTCCTCAACCTTCGTTTTTTTCCAAAAAGATCTCTCTCTTCTCTGGTTTAGGTGTGGCTTCACCCACACTCGCCTTTTTAGCTGACGATTTCTGTTTTATTGAGGTCGTATATCTTCATGTGCACGTACATCTCTATCTTCTTCACCATATTTTGTTTATGTCATATCTTCCTTATGCTTGTTTAAGGTGTTCTCTGGTTGATCTTAGATCTGTGTTTTTTTTGTTTTTAGTCGTTTGAAGCATGACGCTAATGGTTTTTTTTGTGTGTGAGAAATCTGAGTTTTGTTTTGTGATGATGTAATGGGTTTGCTGACGAATCTGTTCTTTAGATCTGTAGATTTCATATGCTATTGCTCTGTTAGACTATGGGTTGATCAGTCTTTTTGCGTGAATGCTCGTTTTTTTTTGCCATTTTTTCTGCTTTTTTCTTTTTTCCTGGAGCATGTTTTATGTGCCTGCGATTTTAATGGTTTTTAAGTAACTGTGCGACGATTGCAGAATCCATGGGTTGTTCTGTTGAATATTTGTAGCTAGCGTTCATGCTTTACCATTGCCATTAATTTTTGGTTGTGTGTTTTTGTTTTCTGACCTTTTGATTTTTGTACTCGCAGAGATGGATTCTGATGAACCGAGTGGGAGTGGCATAAGTCAAGATGGGGGCTTACCACCTCCTCCACCTCTAGTTCCAACAAATGTTGTCCCTGAACGGGAGCCTGTAAAGAAGGACATTCTTCTCCCAATGGCTCGACCTAGAGGCAGCGGGACCAAAGGACAGAAAATTCCTCTTCTTACTAATCACTTTGGTGTCAAGTTCAACAAACCAACCGGTTACTTCTTTCATTACAGTGTATGTATTATATATTTATGTCCTCTACTAATCCTATTTCTACGGTTCTACCTATAGCTATTCCTTTTTTTTTTTTTCTAATCTCTAGGTTAAATGATAATGTTTGGATTTGTCTTTGATACAGGTTGCGATCTCATACGAAGATGGCCGTCCAGTGGAGGCTAAAGGTATAGGCAGAAAGATTCTTGACAAAGTTCAGGAGACCTATCAAAGTGATTTGGGTTCCAAATACTTTGCTTATGATGGCGAGAAGACTCTCTTCACTGTTGGTGCTCTTCCCAGCAACAAACTTGACTTCTCTGTTGTTCTTGAAGATGTACCTTCTAGCAGGTGTGAAATTTGAATCCTTTTGATTTTATATTGTTTCTGTAAAACTTCTTTACTGTTTCCTTTTCTTCCAAGTTTATAATGCTATGATATCCTCTTTGTCTGCAGAAATAACGCTGGAAATGACACAAACGACGCTGATAGGAAAAGATCAAAGCGTCCCAGCCAATCTAAGAAATTTATGGTTGAGATAAGTTATGCTGCAAAGATCCCCATGCAGGCTATTGCAAGCGCTCTTCAAGGGAAGGAGACAGAGAATCTTCAAGATGCTATAAGAGTGCTGGATATTATTTTGCGCCAAAGTGCAGCTAGACAGTAAGTTAAATTCTGGGTATTTATTTGTATTTCAAAAAAAGTTATTTGCTTGATCGTTGATGTCATGTTGTCTTTCTGTTTGCAGAGGTTGCCTCCTTGTTCGCCAGTCATTCTTTCACAATGATGTTCAGAACTTTGTTCCAATTGGTGGAGGTGTCAGTGGATGTAGAGGGTTCCATTCAAGTTTTAGAACTACTCAGGGAGGCTTGTCTTTGAATATTGGTGATTATTTTTAAAGATTTAATGTTGTTAGATTCTTCTTTGTAACATTTGGTTGCTAGACTTTGATTATTTGCTTTGGATTTTCTTCAGACACTTCAACTACCATGATAGTACAACCTGGACCTGTCGTTGAATTTTTACTTGCAAACCAGAACAAGAGAGATCCATCTGGTGTGGACTGGAACAAGGTACATCATATTCTTTTATGCTGTAATATATTTGACTAATGTATTAGCATCTCTGAGAAGTACTCACCTAGTGTTTTCTTATAGGCTAGACGTGTTCTCAAGAATCTGAGGGTCAAAGTTACGCTATCAAACAGAGAATACAAAATCAGCGGCCTAAGTGAGCAAAAATGCAAAGATCAGATGTATGTTCATTCTAGTACAAGTTCATCTGATTTTTTTTTTTTTTTTTTGTCACCATTTATATTGCTTTGAGTTCATTCTAATATATCTGCCCTTATTTGATATAGGTTTACATGGAGGAGACCTAACGACAAGGGAGAATTTGAGGAGGTTGAGATCACAGTGCTCAACTATTATAAGGAACGTAACATTGATGTGCGATATTCAGCTGAATTTCCTTGCATCAATGTTGGTAAGCCGAAGCGTCCCACTTACTTCCCCATTGAGGTAATTTTAAGTGCATTATTGTTTTCTGCATTCCCACAATTTTTAATGTAATTAATTATGACAATTCTTGTTGGTTTTCACGTTTGCAGTTCTGTGATCTTGTGTCCCTACAACGATACACAAAATCACTTACCAATTTTCAGAGGGCTGCGCTAGTAGAAAAGTCTAGGCAGAAGCCACCAGAAAGAATGGCTTCTCTAACCAAAGTAAGTCTTCTTTTCATTAAACTTGACACTTTGAAGCATTTTCTGTTTAATAAGATTTATGTTCTGATTTATCTTGCAGGGTCTACAAGACAGCAATTATAATGCTGACCCTGTGTTGCAAGATAGTGGTGTCAGCATTATATCTAACTTTACCCAAGTTGAGGGCCGCATTCTCCCAACACCAAATGTGACTCTCCTTGCTCTCTTGCTGTATCTTTTCCTTATTGCTTCTGGTTGTTTTAATACTGATTATCTTTGTCCTTGCTTCCAAACAGCTGAAAGTGGGAAATGGAATGGACTTAAGGCCAAACAATGGGCGTTGGAACTTTAATAATAAGGTGCTTAGATTTTTTTATCTCTTGCTGTACTTGGAATAGTTTTTACCTCTCTACTACTAACTAAAATCCTTAATGCAGAAACTTGTTGAGCCAACGACGGTTACTAGATGGGCTGTTGTGAACTTCTCTGCCCGTTGTGATACAAATGGGCTCATTCGTGACTTGATTAGATGTGGACAGGCGAAAGGAATTGTAAGCCTTTTAATTCTTCCCTTTTCCCCCTTATATTCACATATAAAATCATATGCACAACTTCTATTAATTATTTCCTTTTCCCCCTTCTATTCCCAGAACGTAGAGCCTCCATTCAAGGATGTCATTACTGAAAATCCTCAGTTTAGGAATGCACCAGCTGCTAAGCGAGTGGAGAATATGTTTGAGCAGATAAAATCCAAACTCCCAGGGCCGCCTCTGTTCCTTCTTTGCATACTCTCTGAAAGGAAAAACTCTGATGTTTATGGTACATCTCTCTTAACATTCTTGAATAGGGCCTGTTTCCCCTTGATTGCAAATGCATAACTTTTCATATACGTGTCTGAAAATTTTCAGGTCCTTGGAAGAAAAAGAATCTTGTTGATCTTGGAATTGTGACTCAGTGCATTGCTCCTACAAGAGTGAACGATCAGTATCTCACCAATGTTCTTCTAAAGATAAACGCCAAGGTAGTCTCTGAAAAATTTGACTTTATTCAATTAGAATTCTAGGACAGATTTTAAAGACTTAACAGGCTTACAGCTGAACTGAATTCTATTTTGTATATGTAGCTTGGTGGATTGAACTCTATGCTAGCTATGGAGCGCTCTCCAGCAATGCCAAAAGTAACCCAAGTCCCTACCATCATTGTTGGGATGGATGTATCCCATGGTTCCCCGGGAATGTCTGATATACCATCAATTGCTGCGGTAATACTGATTTTTGTAATTGTTTCTAATGATCTCTTTCAATGTGCGTTTATCGAGAGGACATTCTTACTCTCATCTAGTGTTGGGTGTTCATTCTTGGCAACGGCTCTGATAACTTGGTATTTGTGTTTGGAAATCATAGGTTGTGAGCTCCAGACAATGGCCACTCATCTCAAAATACAAGGCATGTGTACGCACACAATCACGCAAAATGGAAATGATTGACAATCTCTTCAAACTTGTCTCTGACAAAGATGAAGGAATGTTCAGGTTAAAAATCATGGAATGTTGTGTTATCTTCATTGTGAATGGAACAATATTCTTTCATCCTTTTTTGAGTATGTTGGATACCAGTGTAATTTAGAGATTTTCCTACTGTTTACAGGGAGCTCTTGCTCGACTTTTACTTCAGTTCAGAAAAGAGGAAACCAGAGCACATCATCATTTTCAGGTAGACTTAAATCTATTAAGGTATCATGTAAAAGTTAGAATTCAACTTTTTAACTCACTGTTACTAATATACATGTAGGGATGGTGTGAGTGAGTCTCAGTTTAATCAAGTTCTTAATATTGAATTAGATCAGATGATGCAGGTACGGATTTACGTTCTGGAACTTTGCAGTTACACAAACACGGTTTATTTAGTATATCCGCTCATATTTGGCCTGATTTTGTGGTTATATTATTAGGCATGTAAGTTTCTGGATGAAAATTGGAATCCCAAGTTTACAGTGATTGTTGCCCAGAAGAACCACCACACCAAGTTCTTTCAGAGCAGAGGCCCTGATAATGTTCCACCAGGTAATGGCCATTTCACCAGTGCATGATTTTATATTGGTCATTGCGTTTCAAATGACCTGAAACGTGGTGTCTGCCTGCAGGAACAATAATTGACAGCCAGATCTGCCACCCACGCAACAATGATTTCTATCTCTGTGCCCATGCTGGGATGATTGTAAGTAGCTCGCTCCTACATAAGTCTTTTGATCGAATCCAGTATGTATCAAACTTAACACTTTTCTATTGATTTCGATGTGTTAGGGAACTACAAGGCCAACTCATTACCATGTGCTGTATGATGAGATTGGATTTGCAACAGATGACCTCCAAGAACTTGTGCATTCTCTATCCTATGTGTAAGAACTAGAAATCCTTGTCTGATTGGTATCTTTGTGGTTTTACAAAGTCTTCTAAACTTTGACAATAATCTTTTAATTGTCCGCTTTGATACTTGTAGCTACCAGAGGAGCACCACTGCCATCTCAGTCGGTAATGCTCAACATCTTTTATGCATCGATTGCTGATAGTTACATTATGTGCAGTATCTAATTTCTTTTGTTTCTTGCAGTTGCACCCATTTGCTATGCTCATTTGGCAGCTGCACAAATGGGAACGGTGATGAAGTATGAAGAGATGTCAGAGACTTCATCAAGCCATGGCGGGATCACCACACCTGGAGCTGTCCCTGTGCCTCCTATGCCGCAGCTGCATGGTAAAGTTGCAACCTCAATGTTCTTCTGTTGATGGAGAACAGTCCACGGTAGCAGACATTTTAGGTTTCTATGCTTATGATGGAGAACCAACGTACTTTTAAAATGCCCTCCCTTTTTGTTTAACTTTTCTCTGGGTTCGATGCCTCATATTTTGCTTTTCGTTGACCCTTCAACTTTGATACTCTTTATGCTCTGTCGTCTGTTTTTCCTGGGCGTTGTTGGTTGAATCTTATTACGCTTTATAATCAAATTTGGTATTTTAAGACATTTGAGTATCTCTTCTTTTAACGTCTATCTGATATTATTATAGTGAATAGTCATTGTGAATTTGGAACATACCGGTAAATCTCATCTGTAATTTGAAAAGCAATTTTAAAGGGTAAGTTTTCTTCAGAGATTTTACAACCCGTAGTATTAAAACAAAGTGAAAAAGTGTTCTCATGTAACCAAAAGATATACTTTCATCACTATTATTAATCTGTAGAAATGTTGGTAAAATGCGAATTCGTTTTAAACACATGAACGTTACAATTAATTACACATTCATGAGAACTTTTTGGGACAAATAAAAATCTATACTAATAAAAGTTGAAGCTATAAACTCCTAAAGTGAAAATTTTGGAAAAATGTTAATTAATGAGCAGCAAGTTTGAAGGATTGACGTTGCAAGACTCTTGATTTAATGTTGTTTGAGTTAATTTTTGAGGTTTAAAGAAAAAGGATTGACGTTGCAAGACTTTTTATTAGCTATACGTGTGTTCATATTACTTTCTCTGCAAGTAATTTGTAATTTTATAGTATTAAGATTTTGGTTCAAGAAGTTTCAATACGTATGGATCTAAAACCGAGTAAGTATACATGTGAAAATATCAATAATTGAATGCATGTGGTGACTATGCTGATCCATGAAATTTTATGAGAAAATAGGTAATGATTTTGGTATTGGAGTTTGATAGTTTAACAAGTTATTAAGTGGAAGAATGTGAGAAAACAGATGAGGAAGAGGAAGAAGAAAAGTATATCGAAGAATCAGCCGGTAAAAGTAATAACGACAATTATCATGAAAATTTGACAATAAAAATGACGAGAAGAAAATGAAAAGTAAGAAAACAATGGAAAAAAAAAACACGAAAACATATATGGTGGATGTCAATTAAATATGAGAAAACAAAATTAAATTCAAAAAGTGTTTCGCTTGTATATGCAAGGTCACCAGTTCGAATGTCCGATCCACCTCTTCTGAACGTCCAGTCAAATCCATGATTCTTTTGATCAGATTTGATTTTTTATCACAACTGATTTTTTAATTTTTTTAAAATTTTGGTATATCGGAAATAAAAATTTGGCCGGAATAGTAATTTAAAATTTTCTATAAAATAATATTTCATAACTATTATCAATCATATATAATCTTCCCCAAAATTATTTTAACCGAACCAATTTGTCCGAACCGAACCGAACCGAGATTTGGGCAAATCGGTTCGGTTTCTATTATTTAAATAAACCGATCGGAGAGATTTAATTTAAACTCGGTTAACCGAGATTTTCGGTTCGGTTTGCTCGAACCGAACGGTTAACCGAAAGAAACCCTAATCTAATTTTTTTATTGAGCTGTCGATGCCTCTTCTTCTATTATTCTTCGACTCTTCTGCTTTTTTCTTCAGTTCACCATTTTTATCATCTTCGATCCTCTTCAGTTCACCATCATCCTCTTCTCCTTCTTCAATTCATCATTTTCCTCTTTTAATTTCTTCTTTCTTCTACTTCTTATTCGATATATTATCATCATCTTCATCATCCTCTTCTTCTTTGTTTACCATTCTTTTCTTGATTCATCTTCTTCTTCTTCATCTCCACCCTTCGACTTCTACACCGCAAGATCTTCCTTCTTCTTCGACTTCTACACCGCAAGATCTTTCTTCTTTTACGACTTCTACACCGCAAGATCTAGCCGCCGGTGTCTCCACTCATGGGAAGGGTTTCTCCTTCTCTCGAAACAAAACTCAATTTTTTTTGATGGGCCATTTTCTTCAAGCCCAACTTTAAAATTACATAGTTGGCCCATTGGCCCAAACTATTGAACCAAAATAACCGAATACCAGAAACCGAAATAACCGTCTCCAAACCGAACCGAAATCAATAATCGGTTCGATTCGGAACAGTTTTCAATTTCTAAAAATAACCGAAAACCGAAATACCCGAACCGAAGTCGCAGGCCTATAGATCACCGTAGACCGAAATAACTTGAGGAGTTGTACCTGTGCGATGTGTAGTAACAAAAAGAAAAGAAGAGCAATATCGACATATGCCAAATATGAGATTATAAGCTACAAGAAGACAAAAATTTACAAACAAAAATTTACTGTCTAAATAAAAATGTCAAAGTAGAACATCTCTTATTGTTTCTACAGACACTACAAATCACATCCTTTCTTTTCTATTTTTTTTTTGGGGGGTTTTTTTTTTGTTTTTTTTCAAAATTGAGTAAAAATTAGAAAATGAAATCCCTAATATGTACAAAAAGAAAAGATAACAACTCTTGGGGGGGAGAGGGCGAAACTCTGTGTGAACGCCTCTTCAGTCAAAGCTCTGTTTGTATTGGAGAGAGAGAGAGAGATCCTGCATCCAAAATCCAAAAAAGAATAATCCCAGAAAAAGGAAAACACCACCAAGGAAAATATCCTGTAAAACTCAGAGTGATGGCTTCACTTGGTTGGTCTCTTCCCCACAGAAGAAGAGAGATACACAAAAATATAGGTCAAGATTGAAGCACCATTTTGCTCAGCAGCAACAACATATATCTCTCTCTGCTTCTTTTCTCCACATCCATCAGTGAGACTTGTTGTCTTTTTGGTTGGTTATTTCCTTTGCTCGAAAATCCTTTATGCTACGGTATTCTTCCTTCAGTAGCTTCTCTAACTCAGGGTGCTTCGTTATTGGTTCGTTCTTGCCTCGATAATGGTGGAATGCCCTACATAATACAAAATTAGGTACTTTAAGCACAACCAACCAGACATTTTATATGTGCGTTGTAGCTGAGTAAGCATCTTCTAACCTAGATTACTACTACAAGCCCATCTAATCTCTAGAGACATCACCAAGAATCACAGTTCCATAACAGGAAATTCAGTAGCAACGGTATTGTTTAACCATACTCAGTAATAAACGATCCCTTACCAATATTTCTCCAAGCCATATAGATTTCCCTTGTGGTAGAAGTCAAGCGATAGCTTCTCAAAGTCCTTGTAAAGGTCCTCATCGAAGTGCTTCTCCAGACCATAACTGAAGAAAGAAGGCAGAGCAATATTAGTTGGATTAGGTTTTTTACACTGGATCCGCAGTGAAAAAGATGGAAAACAGAAGCAAGTCTAACAAGTATGTATATTACCTATAAAACCTAAAGAGACACTCTAACCCATAGTTGTAGTTCTCAGCTGCATCCTCAAGAGCAAACTTCTGGAAGTCCTCATACATAGACAAGACAAATGTATCTCTAAGGAAATACGACCAAAATCGGTACAAATGATTCATTTCCTGCATACATAACATCCAGAATTCAGACACTAGGGGTTAGGATCTCTAAAGAATGAGTTGAGAAACTTCATATGTAAATATTATTGCATGTTTCTTTTGTAAGTGCATGATGAGAGCCAAAAATCATCGAAAGGAGGTAAACATGAAATTCACCTCACTGTATCCGCTGCCCTGCTTCTTTCTTTCGTTTAAGCAGCGCTTGCGATACTTCAAGTACCTATGAGTATATTTAAAAGGAATGAGAACCGAGCCTCAAGATACAATCTTATCCTCCCAATAATATTGCTCCATACAATAAACTTAAGTTGTTAACTGAATAACCATACTTACTTTTCTTGTTTAAACCCATTCTCTTCCAGCAGTTGGTGGCTTGGATGTTGAAAATGCGGAAATGATTTTGGTAACGAGCCCACAGGTGGACTGCTTCCAGGGAGTGTACATTGTGGCGATGAACTCAATTTCGAAAGCCTAGGGCTGTGAAACGTCAATAAAATCAGAATAAGAAAAATAAAGGATAAAGAATATGAATAAGTAGGGATATAACGGATTGCTGAGATACAGACCCATGACTGTCTGGTGGTGTAGAACCAAAGAAAAATCCAATGGAGCTACTAGGCGGACTTTCTGATATATTTCCATGGTTTCTTATGTTACTCGAAAAGAACCTCCGTGCATGGGCCGTATGATGTTTATGTGTTCCTTTACTTTGCTTCCTCCGGGAAGTGATGATTCCATGCTCTTCACTTCCATCATTTGCAACAGAATTTTCTCCTAATTTAGAGTTCAAACCTCCCCCAGATTTAACTTTCCCATCTCTATCCAAATGGGAGTTGTTTTTCCTACGGCCAGATCGATTCTTTTTGAGTTCCTGTTTCATTGGTGGTTATTAGCAATTGGACTCCAGAAAGGTTAATCATATCATATTCTAGCAAAAGATTCCTAACCTGCTCAAAGTAGTAAAGACCATCATTTATTGTGGAGGCAAGCTCCTTAGGAATGTTTTTTGCTTTGGTCCCACCGACTCCAGTGCCATCACTTTTCCCACTATTCTGTCCAGCATATAACGGAACATGAATAATTGATTTCACAAACACAGAGTTCAAGGAAATATATAAAAAGTTCCATGTAATACCTGGGTAACAATTACAAGTTTCTGAATATCTTGATCATCAACAGCCATATCATCATCTTCATACTCAATGCTACAAAAAGTCAAATCAACCAAAGCATCAACTGCAGTACTTTGTATATGCAGTTTCAGATTCATATCCAAAAAGAAGCATTTTGGAAACAAAGAGAGCAGAAAGCAAATATCAGGAGTAATCAAGTTGTGCACGTACTACCTTTTCGACAGTCCACTCTTTCTCGGGCTTCTGTGCTCCAGATCTATTTCCTCGTCAAGCAAAAACGTGTTTGAAAAATCGTTTGACAAGTCATCCACATTTCTTTTTTCATCTGCTGATGATTTCAGGTTAAAACTTTTGTAATTATTGGTTCTTGCTGACCGAGATCCCTGTACATCAGAACGGAAAAGCTATGATTAAAGCAAAAACTGAAATTACATTAGCATTTTTACAGTGTCTCTACTAAAAGAAAACAAAAGTTTACCTCTGAAGAGAAGTCGCGCATGGTAGGCTTTGAAGAATGCTTTGAAGAATTTCCATAATTATCCCCGCTTGTTATACTTTCTGGGGATCCTTTGTCACTGTCTCCAGTTTTCTCCAAAGAGGCTGGCTTTTTAGATGGAGGAGCCCATTCAGAATACTTGTCACGCTTCCGCATCTTGTCACCCTGTAAAAGTACCAGTATTTCAAATTATCATCCAACAGATAGATGTACCAGCATTTAATGTTACTTTGACAAATAAAGGTCTTACATCTGTAGAAACCAATCATGCTCTGAGTTAGGTTAGAATAATGAAAGAGGGCTTCTTTAAACTATTATCCCGAGACAACTCTAACCCATTTTTAAAAAAAATACACAATATAACCAGAGAAAACAAAGTATTCAAAGAAACAATTTTTTAAAAAATAAAGAAGATAATCTAAAGCCACCAACATGTGTTAGTACCAAAACACATTCACAAAAGCAAGACTTTGGCATTTAAACCAGTAAATAAGTAAGGTATGGTGGTCTGACCTGCACTTCAACAGAATTAGAAAACCCTAACGCATAGACTATAAAATCAACATCCATGGTCATTGCCTTAACCTGCAATTCAAGAGTAAAAGAAAAATTAAAACCAACAAATTTGTTCAAAACACGAGTGACAGAATAGACTAATGCAAAAGAAAGCAAGTCAAGCTCGTGTTACAAATTTTACCCTTTTGAAACCAGCTATAATTTTTGTGGGAACCCATCCTTGTTCATCCATCAAGGAAATGAGGTAATGATCATTCTCAAGGTTTTCATCACTGAAAAGGGAATTAATAAAAAAAAGGTAAGCACAGTGAGTTGAGGTGCCAATTCTATAATCAGTAAAGCTGGACTCAAGGCATGGAAAATATAAAATTCCCAGAGGCACAATAAGGAATAAGCTGAATATCTTTGAAAGCATAAGAATTTTTTGCAGAGAGCATAACTTGCCTGAAATAATACTCTATTTGTTTTAAGACTCTATCCCTTAAGTCTATCTTTTCTGGAGATAGTCCTGGATGACCCTGGTTTACAGGGTATTGAGCAAAGCGTGGAGGATAAGGACCTCTTATAGCTCCAGGGGGTGGAGCTGGCAAGTAGTATACAGGCCCTGTGTCAAATGAAGAAACAAACAACAAAAACGAACAGTTATCCTCTATCTTAATGCTAGATATATTCAAGAGCAAAATAGTTAATATTTATCACTGCTCCCAGCCAGTTCCTTTTTTAAAACACTTTGACAAAGAGTCAATATCTTACCAGGGAAGCCTGGACCTGGACCAACGAGGAATCCAGGAGCTGGACCCATATATGGAGGTCTCCCAAAAGTTCTTGGTCCAGCACCTTGTGGCATGTTTCTGGGGTCAAAACCTCTCTGATGCGGCCAAGGCTTTCCAGGATCTCCTTGAGGAGGTGGGAGAACAGGTGGAAGAGAGGAAGCTTGAACTTGTTTCTCATTGCCAGACTCTGCAGCAGGAGGTCCAGTAACTGGGAACGGAGGATAAGGAGCATATGGATAATCTGGACCAGCAGCATGTGGTGGAGGCCCGCCCATAGGTGGAAAAGGAGGTGGAGGATATGGAACAGCATGTACAAGGTAAGGAGGAGGAGGATGAGGACCATTTTGGTTGCTCCTCGGACCTGGTTTTGAATGACGCCCAGATGGATTCTTGTGTCCAGGATTAGCCTTACCACCACCCTTGGATTTCGGTTGAGCAGGATTAGCCTAAACATCAAACAAGAAACTTTCTTCAGGGACTAAGTTTAAGCTCTATAAATGCAACGCAATGCTTTTTTCGATTAGTAAACCTTTCAACCCAAGCAAAGGTAAACATCATAAGCATCAAATTCGATCAAGTTTCTCAAGAAATAGGCGTATCGTATCACCAACTTAAACCAATCACAACAGACATTATTACATTAACAAAAACGAACCTGAGCAGGGGTTGGGGTAGAGGTCGGAATGTTTTTAGAAGGGGGAGCAGGCGGGGGAGGATTCTTAGGACGAGGCTGTTGAGCAGCGTCGGCGAGCGCAGGCCAGGAATCAGCTCCCATTACAGGAGCATCAACAGTCTCAGCAGGAGAAGCGGTTGTTTTCCACGGAGACTTAGCGGCAACAACAGCACCACCTTCACGGCCGATCATTAATTCTCGATCATCAGCCAATGATCCCTCAGTCTCCGCCATCATCAGAGAAAAACTCAGATCAACAAAAACGGAACGATTACAATTCAATCGGATCAAAAAAAAACACGGAACGAGGATGCAAGGATCGGGAGGAGAAAGACGCAATGTGATGATAACAAAGAGAGGTTCTTCAAGGGAGAGGAGAAGAGGCAAAGTGTGTGTTTTGGTGGCGACACTCTTTTAAGAAAAATAAGGCGAATGTGATACACAAAACAGTGAAACGTATAACCCCAAAAACCCTAGTTACCTTCTTTTTTATTTTATTTTATTTTTTTATCTTAATTTGTTTATATACTTCTCTTATAGTTTTGTATATACGAAGCAATTTACTCTTTTTCCTTATTTGAATTGGCATTACAGAATATAATAAATCATGATTTATTTTCAATTGTTTTGTTCGAGAATAAATAAGGGAAACCCTTTTACATTACATATATAACATTAATTTATTATTTTTTGGTCTGAGAAAACAAAACATCATTTTTGTCTGATTTGACAGCAAAAGATTAAAAACATCATTTATGTAGGGGGTTTTATGCTTTAATTAACCTCTTATAAACTTAGTATTACTCTCATTAGACTACATTCTCCATTAATTCTACCAAACAAGTGATCATGTTTGTTTTAGAAAGAATATGTGATGTTGTGGAAGGAGTCAAACGAGATCGAAATAGCTAGAGAAATTCATAATGTTGTGGACTAAATCTTGTACAATTAACGTGGTTTTGAATGTTAAAATTATAATTGAAACTGTTAATGGAATTAGATAGAAAAAATGATGAAGGTTTTAAGTAATGAAGCTGGTGATGAGTAAGATATTGGTGTAGAATAACATGATCAAAAAGGGTGATAGATGAGAAGGCTGAAAAGATTTGGGGGGGTGTATTCAAACCATGATTTTGGAGAATTTGATGGGATTTAGAAAATTTAGAATTTTGATAGATTTTAGGGAAGTTCATATGATTTTTTGTAAAATTCTTTCAAATCCCACCTAAAACCATGAGATTTGGATTTCTGTATTTTTAACTAAACAAATCCTCCGGAATCCTCCAGAATCCTAAAAGTTATTAAAATCCTAATCCACAAAACTGTTTTGAATAACAGTGGATTTTAAAGTATATTTTTAAATCATCAGTTCAATAACAAGAGATTTTAATGGATTTTAAAGTAGATTTTTAAATCATCAGTTCAATAACAGTGGATTTCAGAAGACTTTTTAAAATACATGATTGAATAACATAAGATTTGTAACTCTTACACAAATCACTTAAAATGTCAAGTTGAATACACCCCCCTTGGAGTAATTGTCTAAATTTAGGTAATGATATGGATATTTGCAAAGATTTATGATGTGAAAAAATATATCTCAATTCTCCTATTTGGTGAAAAAAAAAAAAATCTTCTATTTATACCAAAGATGAATGAGGCTTCTCTGAATCTTTGAAGGAACATATAAATGAAATTTTATTCTGTCTCTTGAAATGACATTTCCTACTTGATAATGTTTCTAACAAAACTAATGAGGAAGGTTTATATTGATGAAAAATTTATAACAAATGTTTTTCGAATATAGTTCAAGTAGTACTGAGTTCATCAGTATATATTTGACATAAACCGAGAATCAAGAAGGTTTAGCAAGCATAGGTTTTGACAAGTTTACACATCGGCTTCCTTCGATAAAATCTTTGGACCTATGTAACCAATAACAAAATTTTACACGAGACTAGTAAGTAATAAGATAAAAGGTAATATTAGTAGATAGCACAAATATAGAGTAAAATAAAGAAAATACCACAACAACAATTTTTTTAAGGAAAATACTATGGGTCCACATTTTTTTGGAGTAAAAAGACACAATCATTCTTTTTGTTTTATTGTTAGATAGAAAGAGTGAAAGATTTGGTGTGATTTTTTAAAATAGCATGTAATATTTATATTTTACATGTTATATTGAACTAAATAGCGTTTAATTGTAAATCCAAACCGACAAATAATCTCGTTTTAATTGTAAAATCTAAACTCCAATCATCTCATATGTGAATCCAAACCGACATATAATATGTGAACCCAAACCGACATATAATTTCGTTCTAATTATAAAATCTAAACTCTAACCATCTCATTTGTGAACTCAAACCGACATATAGTTTCGTTCTAATTGTAAAATCTAAACCCTAACCATCTAATTTGTGAATCCAAACCGACATATAATTTTGTTCTAATTGTAAAATCTAAACCCTAACCATATTATTTATGAACCCAAACCGACATATAATTTTGTTCTAATTGTAAAATCTAAACCCTAACCATCTCATTTGTGAACCCAAACCGACATATAATTTCGTTCCAATTGTAAAACTTATACCCTAATCTTTTCATTTATGAACCCAAATCGATATATAATTTCGTTCAAAAAACAAAAATGATATGATATTTAAACAAATAACATATAATATATGTAATGGGTATAAAAGTAATTGTATATAAGAAGAAAGAATACATTGTGGGTCATATGGTAGTTTCTTAATTACTTTTGCTTTTTGTGGTATATAGTGCATATTCCCTTAGATAAATTTCATACTTTTTCTTTCAGAAAATTTCATAATTTCAAAATAAATTATAGAGCTGATGTAAAAATTGTTGTTAAGTTTTCTATAGCCTTGAGTCAATATCCTACTTAAATTTGGAGTTAATTTAGTCAAGGACGACATCACATTACCATTAGAAACACCAATTAATTTTGAACATACTTTAATAATTATACTATACTGTAATCAATGACAATAACCAACCAAAAAAAAAAACATACGGTTTTGCAGTATTAGTGTGCACCAAACAGAGTATAATTCACTCTAATGTAATACTACTATTGTTAATGAATGCACGTTATCAATGATGTATCACTTTCAACCTTGCAAGTGTTGTTGTTGTTCAATAAAAGAGTCATACCTAATTTTGTACATATCAACTCTAGATATCAATCATTGGAAGCAAAAGTTTATTTCCGTGACTTTCCAATGAACATTACGAATATGCAATATGGTGGCTGATCGTTTAGCCAAAAAAAAAAAAGCTCTCTTCCAATTCTTAATTTTTACTATTTCTTTATCATGTTTCTCAATTTCTTGTATCTGTCTTTCATGAAGATCACATTACAAATTTTTAAAGCAATGTTATGTTTTATGAATTATGACCATTCTAAATTTAAGATGATTTTTTTTTTTTTTTTTTGTGCAAAAACAAATTTAAGATGAATAAAGTTCATTCTCAATGATTGCAATAATATCATAAAAAAAAAAAAAAAAAAAGGATAATTATAAACTTTTTGGACGCCAAGTCACTCGTTTATCCATTTGGTACGGATTTTAATAATTTCTCCAGAGCCCTCACTACCGATGGCATTCCTCGTAATTAACTCCTAACTTTAAGGTCGTTTTTATATTATCTCCTCTCCCCTCCTTCGTCCTCCCTCCATTTTTCTTCACGTCTGGTTCTCTCTCTCTCTCTTCTCCGTCTCTCTCTTCTTTCTTCGTCTCTATCTCTTTCTCTCACTTATTTGATTTGGGGTTTTCAGATGGGAAATGCCAACGGCAAAGAAGACGACGCCTCCGCCGTCACTAGCGGTGGTAGTGGTGCAGATGTCACCTCATCTTCGGCGAGATCCAACGGCGGCGATCCTTCTGCACGCAGTCGTCATCGTCGTCCTTCTTCAGACTCTATGAGCAGTTCTCCTCCCGGAAGTCCCGCTCGATCTCCTTCTCCTTTCTTATTCGCTCCTCAGGTTTCCCTCTCTCTCTCTCTCTCTCGAGATTCTCTCTCTCTCTCTCTCTGTGTTTTATTTAATCGTTGAATTTGATGTTTGGGGTTTCGGATGATTTGATTGAAACATTGTTGGAAGTTTCGTCTCCTCCTTCTGATTTGGTGGTTGAGTTTTAAGAATATTCACTTGACTTTTCATATGTCTCATTAATTGAGACATTTCTTCGTTTTGGATTTGCCTTAGGATTCTACAACCAAAAGCTTCAACCTTTTTTATGGAGTGAACTCTATTTTGTTTACTTTGATTTGTTCTTCCTTAGGATTGTCAGCTGGGAAAGGTTTAGATTTCTTCTTCTTAAGGCTTTTTCTTTGGAGGGGTCTAGAGATTCTGTACTAGGGAATCTCTTTTTGTTTTTCTTTTTGTTATCTTTGTTAAAGTATCTTGAGATAATGCTTACTGTGGAAAAGTTTCTATCTATGTTAATTAGGTGTTTTAGCTGTTGTTTTCCTGCCGCTCTCTAGTCCGGTCATGATTCTTGAATCTTTTGTGTAATGTATCTTTGAAGAGAGAATTTATGCTGAGTCTAAACACTTTTGTGAGTGGAATCTTTTGTATTATGGAGTTGGACTTGACTCGGATTTGTCTGTTGGTTCTTGAGATGTCAATAATTCTTGTAAGAAGTGTACAAGTCGTTTTGGCAAAGGGAGAGAGGCTTAGTCGTCCTAACAAATCTGCTTTTAGGGAAGTTCTTATTTGTTGTCTTGGTTATGTCTTGCCTAGTGTAGAAAAGTTTATACCAGTCAGATTGGATGATAATCCTTGTGCTCTAGGTTTCTATTGCTGATTTTGATTTTCCTCCTGCTCTCCGGCCATTCCCATTAGTTGATATCGTTCTGTTGATTGGTATGTCTCAACGTGAGTCTTTTGTGTAATGTTCCTTTGCTTTCATTTTTAAGGGGAGGGCAAGCTTGTTCATTTCTTAGCCCTTTTTGAATGTAAACACGCCGAGCTTGAATTTACTTGAACGAATGAGAGATTGTGGTTGTTTCTTCATTCTTCTCGTTTTGTACCTTTAAAATTTATCTGGTTCATCACGGTTTGGTGGGAATAGTAAGATATCTTTTGGTAATCAGGTCATGTCTAGATTATATGTAAATTTATCGTTCTATTGCTTGCTATATTCATTGTTCCACTCCTTTTCTTTTCAGCGCACATTGTTATTCCACCTAACTTCTTACAACATTTGCTCACCTATGCGTCACCTCTTCCATTGTTTAGGCATTACATGTGTACCTAATGGCTGCATTTCGTGTCAGAGGGTAGATATAATGTTGTATAACATTCGCCAGTTCTTCTCGCACTTTGTTTTGAAAAATCTCTCAGCTTAAATATTATGTGCTTACTATCTCAGGTTCCCGTGGCTCCATTGCAGAGGGCAAACGCCCCTCCTTCTCCTAATAACATCCAATGGAACCAAACTCCAAGAGTTTTTGATTATCCCGTAGAGCAAGGAATCCCAACGATCATTACATGGAACCAGGGAGGTAATGATGTGGCGGTGGAAGGATCATGGGACAATTGGAGATCAAGGTATACATTGATATGTTTATCAAATATTTGCTTTCGAGCTTTCCGTATATATGTATATGTGTACTAAGCATATACACCTATTTACATTCTTTAGGAAGAAGCTACAGAAGTCTGGAAAAGACCACTCAATTCTCTTCGTTCTTCCATCTGGCATATACCACTACAAGGTGATTGTCGATGGTGAATCCAAATACATCCCAGATTTACCCTTTGTATCAGATGAAGTGGGAAATGTCTGTAACGTTCTCGATGTTCATGTAAGTAATTTCCTCTCTTTTTTTCATGTTAAATCTAATCTACCAGTCTCAACTTACAGTGTAACAGTATCTGCAATCATTATGCAGAACTTTGTGCCAGAAAACCCAGAAAGCATAGTAGAGTTTGAGGCGCCACCGTCACCTGAACATAGCTACGGTCAAACACTTCCAGCAGCAGAAGATTACGCAAAAGAGCCACTGGTGGTGCCACCACAGCTTCATCTAACACTTCTTGGCACAACTGAAGAAACAGCCATAGCCACAAAACCGCAACATGTGGTGCTTAACCATGTGTTTATAGAGCAAGGGTGGACACCTCAATCCATTGTAGCTTTGGGTTTAACCCACAGGTTCGAGTCTAAGTACATAACTGTTGTCCTCTACAAACCACTCACACGGCCCTAAAAACCAAAATCCAATGCCACATTGTACTCTCTCTCTCTCTTTTTTTTTTTTTTAATCCATCTCTCAAGTATGTGAAACCTGTTCTTTGATCATCGTGAGTGCCCAACTTCGAGTTTATTAACCTCTGTGTTACCTTGGTTTGGTGGTGCTTATGTACAAAAAGCTTCTCATCATTGTAACAAAGAAAACAAAAAAGTGCGATTTTTCTTGTTCCCTGCTACAATTGTAAAACACGTTCCCTGGTAATATTTCTTGAAAAAAAAATAGAAACTTAGAATTTTTTTGAAAAATAATATAATTTTATTTCTGGCATATCTAATTGGAAAAAGCTAACCAATCAAAACTCCAAAGAAAAGTGTAATGAGGCTACCTCATAGATCCACGTCGTCTTTTTTTTTTAAATGAATGTTTTAAAATTTGGATAAGAAAAAGATAAAAGAGAAATAAGGGAGAGTGAAAGCGAGCCACACGATGGCGTATGGCGGAAAGAAGCATCGACCGAGTAATTGAGACGGCTCAAGCTGCTATTGACTATGAGAGAGACTCTGTTTCCAATTACTTTTGCTCGAACTCCTCTGCTCTCTGCATTTGTTGCCTGGAGTTCACATTACCTCTCGGAACATTAATCCTCCCTCCTTTGATTAGCCAACTCTAGTGTTGTGGGAAGGGCTGCATGCGATTTCAACTCTAGTCTAGTTGCTTCCTTCTTTCTCGGGACAATTCGCAGCAGGTGTGTGTATTCCCGAAGCTTCGTTGTGCTTTTCCATGTTTCGCTTCCTTTGATCCAAGAATCATTTGATAAATTGGAGAGTTTGGTCACTTGTTCATATAACGTGTATGAGGACGATGATGAATTTTGTAGCTAAACTTCAGAATTTTGCTTTTGGTTGTTTACACATTGCATACGTTAGTGTAGAATTTTGGATGTACGCGTATGCATGAACTATATATGCATATCAAATGTCATGATTCTGGAGATTTGGGCGTAACATGAATAAAAAGGACGTTTTAATTTCAAGGGAAGAGTTTTGCTGCTTGTTTTGTCATCCGTCGCCTTGTGGATTTTAGCTGTTTTTTTTTTTTTGGCTTTGTACTTTTGCATTTAGTTTCTGTAAATTAAGCAAATTAATACTCTCTCCTATTCTGTATATTATTTAGAGGAGATTCTAACATCAATATTACATTTTCAAGAAGAAACAGATTGTGGAGACCAAGAGGTGAACTCTGAGTGTGATGAGTGAGCCAAAGGTCAGGCGTTGGGTTGGAAAGTACGAGGTTGGAAGAACCATTGGTGATTGTACTTTTGCAAAAGTGAGGTCTGCTCGAGATTCTGAGACAGGACAACCCGTGGCTCTCATGATCCTTGATAAAGAGAAGGTTCTTAAGCATAAGATGACGGATCAAGTAACTCGCTTTTCTAATTTGCATCCTTTTTTTGTCATGTCTCCTCTCTTGTCAACTGATATGCCCGCTTACATTTCTTGGAAGTCAGATGTAGTTTCTTTAACCGAGATTCGCAAATAGATCTGTCTTCAATCCGGAAGTATGATGTGGGTCTTTCCTACTTTCTTTTACAGATTAAGAGAGATATTTCTACTATGAAGTTGATAAACCATCCAAATGTAGTTCAGCTTTATGAGGTCTATCTCCATGCCCCCAACTTTTCTCTACGTATCTATAATTTTCCTTTGATTAGCCAGGAATTAACAGCTCTTTGGAATCAAAGCGAACTTGTTTGAAGCTAACTTTTAGGAAACAATTGGCTTATATTGTCCAGGTTTTGGCGAGCAAGGCGAAGATGTATATTGTCTTAGAGTTCATCAGTGGTGAAGAGCTTTTTGAAAAAATTGTGAGTGTTCCCTCTTCCTCCCCAAGGGCCTCAGCTTGTGTCTGATATATCCTTTGGTGTAAGAATCATATGCATTAAATGCCTCTTTCTCAGCTTAGAAGTTCCTGTATATTACAGGTGAAACTATATTAACTTTGGATTTTTACCAATTTGAACTTGTGAAGAAAAATGATGGGCGCATGAATGAAGACGACGCACGGAGATACTTCCAGCAGCTTATCAACGCAGTTGATTATTGCAACAGCAGGGGTGTATACCACAGAGACTTAAAGGTACAAGAAACGTTTTTGGTAACTCTTTGGCCCAAGCCTGCTGTGTGGTTTTCTTTCAAGTGCAGCTAATCGATGCCTAAATTTTCTCTTCTTTACTTCTTTCAATGTAGCCAGAAAATTTGCTTCTTGATACTCAAGGAAATCTGAAAGTCTCTGATTTTGGATTCAGTGCCTTGTCCCAACAAGTCGAGGTAACCACTAATTTTTTTTTTTTTTTTAAAGCATCATTTAGTTTACCTGAGTTCCTACGGATCTGTTCTTGTCTTATTCTAATGAGTGTGCTTGAAGTTCAGTAATGATGTTTTCATTGATTACATTAACAAATATATATTAAAATCCGTAACACTGATCTTTCTAGATTCTCAGCTTATAAGAATTGCTTGGTTTTGGCAGGGAAATGGCCTTAATCACACTGCATGTGGAACTCCAAACTATGCTGCTCCTGAGGTATGCTTCGTCATGTGGCTTTTTATGCCAGTTGCTGCTCCATGTTTTTGATAGCTTCCTTGTTACTTTGTCCCAAGGTTCTTACTGATCAAGACTATGATGGGGCAAAGGCAGACTTGTGGTCATGTGGAGTGATACTCTTTGTGCTACTTGCTGGTTACTTGCCTTTCGAGGATTCTAGTCTCACGACGTTGTACAAAAAGGTAAAAAATTGTAAATTTGTAATATAATTTCAGGCTTCACCCTCACCATAATCTGTGATTCGTGTTTCTATGTTGCATTTTTGTCCCTTTTTTCAGATCTCATCTGCTGAATTCAGTTTTCCTACCTGGCCCTCTTCTGGTGCTAAGAACTTGATCGTCCGAATCTTGGATCCAAATCCTAAGACTGTAAGATTTTTTTTTGTACCACTGCTATTAAGATTTAAATGTATCCTTCTTTTATTTTCTTCCGTCGAACTTCAACAATGTCAACTCTCTCTTTTTTTCTTAGAACAATAGGCAAGTACTCCAATCTACATGTTATTACCATGGAAAAATTATTTGTAGTGTTGGTCTAAAGTGTACATTTAATTGTCTCTGCTTAGTGTCTCGATTCTTGCTGATTATTTCCTTTTCTTTCCATTCCACTGCCTGAAAAGAGCTACTACACTTTGTCTAAAATATTCAGAAGTTTATGACCCTACTGCAAATGTTAGTTCCATGGATAAAGAGGATGTTTTATCCGTGTCCTGCATGTAGTACTTACTTATTTAAAACATACTGTACAGATAAATTAGCGACACTCATCCGTGTTTCAAAGGTGGAACTAATTGACATCGTGTTAACATGCCAGCGTATCACAATTCCAGAGATTTTGGAAGATGAGTGGTTCAAGAAAGATTACAACCCAGCTGTGTTTGAAGAGAAGAAAGAAGCAAATTTGGCTGATGTGGAAGCTGTTTTCAACGATTCTGAAGTGAGTAATTTTAGTTAATCCTGAGATCTGTTGGATGATTGAGTTGAAGAGTTTAATCACCTAGTTTCCGTACTTGTTTAAGTTAGAGTGCTCTTCCACTTATAGGGGAGTTTTGTTATAGTAGAGAATCTGTATCAGCAATATCAAACGTCTTTGATACTGACCCCAATTTCGAATTACAAATGTGCTAAAAAAATTTGATCCACTAGGCAATATTATTATTTTATTATTGTTTGGTTGAACATGAATGAAGAGGGCTTGAGATAACGTATGCCTTTGCTTTACAGGATGGGAGAGTGCAATTGAGGTCATTTCCTTGTGTGATATGTTCAGGTGGTACTACTTGTGGCGATGTTCGTTCAAGGACCAAACTGATGAACGGGTTGATAGAACGAGGGAGACCGCAAGAGGCACATTCCATTTTCAACACTCTTATTGAGGAAGGCCACAAGCCAAGCATCATCACATACACCACTCTTGTAACTGCACTGACCCGTCAGAAGCACTTCCACTCTCTCCTCTCCCTTATTTCTAAAGTCGAGAAAAATGGCCTTAAACCCGACACCATTCTCTTCAATGCCGTTATCAACGCTTCTTCCGAGTCTGGAAATCTCGATCAAGCAATGAAGATCTTTGAAAAAATGAAGGAAAGTGGATGTAAACCCACAACAAGTACATTCAATACTCTCATTAAAGGATATGGAAAACTTGGTAAGCTAGAGGAATCTTCAAGACTCCTGGAGATGATGTTACGGGATGAGATGCTCCAACCAAATGACAGAACATGTAACATACTTGTCCAGGCTTGGTGTAACCAGAGGAAGATTGAAGAAGCATGGAACATTGTATATAAGATGCAATCTTATGGTGTAAAACCTGATGTAGTAACTTTTAACACATTGGCAAGAGCATATGCGCGGGTAGGGTCAACATATACAGCTGAGGATATGATCATACCAAGGATGTTACACAACAAAGTTAAACCAAATGTACGTACCTGCGGTACCATAGTGAATGGCTACTGTGAAGAGGGTAAGATGGAAGAGGCTCTGAGGTTTCTCTATAGAATGAAAGAACTTGGAGTTCATCCAAATCTCTTTGTTTTTAACTCTCTAATCAAAGGCTTCCTTGACATCAAGGACATGGATGGAGTTGGCGAGGTGAGCTTTATAGGTTATAAGCTGTTCAATAATTTCAAGTACATCCATTTTTTTTCTTAACTACGGGCTTGTTAATATGATAGGTGGTGGATCTGATGGAAGAATATGGGGTAAAACCTGACGTGGTAACATTTAGCACTCTAATGAATGCATGGAGCTCTGTCGGAGATATGAAAAGATGCGAAGAGATCTATAGAGATATGTTGGAAGGAGGAATAGATCCCGACACTCATGCATTTAGTATCCTTGCCAAAGGGTATGCTCGAGCTGGAGATCCCGAAAAAGCGGAGCAAATCTTGAATCAGATGAGAAAATTTGGTGTTCGACCAAATGTAGTGATCTACACACAGATCATAAGCGGTTGGTGCAGTGCGGGTGAAATGAAGAAAGCAATGCAGGTATATAACAAAATGTGTAGAATCGTTGGTTTGTCGCCTAACTTGACTACTTACGAGACTCTTATATGGGGATTTGGGGAAGCGAGACAGCCATGGAAAGCGGAAGAGCTACTGAAAGACATGGAAGAGAAGAATGTTATTCCCACAAGGAAAACTATGCAACTCATAGCTGATGGGTGGAAAGCTATTGGTGTCTCTAATAATAATGATGCCGATACGTTGGGCTCTTCTTTCTCAACTTCCTCCAAAATCAATATCCCAAATCCTACAGTCTCATCGAAAAGTCCATTGTTCTTAAAGGGAATGCCTGAAAAACCAAAGCTATGCAGCAAGTCTCAGTTTCGTATGAGGCAGAGTGTTTTGGTGGTGTTGTGCAGAGAGCAGTTTGGGGAAGCTGGGAGAATTTGCAAATTCATGTAGACTTTGTTTTGCTTTAGAGATGGAGCTACATTAAAGGGTAAGAGAAGCTAACCACAGATTGGTGTCGATCGGATTTTAAGATAAACAGGAAGCAAACAGTACATTTTTCTGTACAAATACATTTTTAAAAAAAGTTGAATGAAAAATATGGTGTTTAACAAGCAGGAAACAATATATTTTTTTTTTTTAAATGAAATGGAAAATATGGTTTTAATTTTTTAATAAGCAGGAAAATGAGATGGATAATGGTAAATTGTTTTTCTTTCTTTTCATTGGAAAAGTTGGGATGGTTTGAATTATGATCAATAGTTAGGTACCATATAGACCCCAAACCACTCAAACCAATCCACCAATGCAATTTGATTGGTTGGTCTAAGGAAGCGTCTGGTTAGTTTAAGCACCTAGACGTCCCTCGCAGCCAACTTTAAGAACATTGCTTTAAGAAACAACAGAATAAAATCAGTTGCCCAAAAAGGAGAGAATATCAACTGTCAGAAGGATAAGCAAAATATGAGTTCATATTTCACATAACGAACACAACCACAATCCAACAACAATAAAAAGGGAAAGAAGCAAACGATGTCCTAAAGAACACAACCATAATTAAGTCATGATGAAACTTCACTGTAAGAAATGATAAATCTTGTTTCTTAATATGGGGTTACGATAAAATAATCTCACTTAGCCATCATGACTTTAACGAATTCCTCATAGTTGATCTGACCATCGCCATCAACATCTGCTTCTCGGATCATTTCATCAACTTCCTCGTCAGTTAGCTTCTCCCCAAGATTTGTCATCACATGTCGAAGCTCAGCTGCAGATATGAAACCATTCTGATCTTTATCGAAAACCCTGAATGCTTCCTTCAGCTCTTCCTCTGAATCAGTGTCCTTCATTTTCCTTGCCATCAGGTTCAGGAACTCTGGGAAATCTATGGTCCCGTTCCCGTCTGCATCAACTTCATTGATCATGTCTTGAAGCTCAGCTTCTGTTGGGTTTTGCCCCAAAGACCTCATCACGGTTCCAAGCTCCTTGGTGGTGATGCAACCTACAATCAGATTCAGATATAAGTTTTTAAGAGACAGACTTATATCCACAACCAGGTTCACAGAAAGCAGTGCCAAATATGTTTAAAGATAATCAATTTCAAAAGAAACAAAAACCATTGCATTTCTTAAATCAACTGATGAAGATCTGGAAAGTAAAAAGAGAAATGAGTTCTTATTCGAAAACGTCCTAATAATTAACAAAGGAAACATCATTCATACACTTGAATAAATATTAGTACAGTCTTAATAAACCTTAGTAAAGTCTTAATAAAGTGTTAAAGGAAAAGAAATATTGCATGTTAATTTCATCCTTCCTTATGTGTGTACTGCACTAGCTAACCTAGACTCATGTGCATTAAAAGACACAATATTCTTTCTCCATATCTCTTAACATGGTATCAAAAGCCAGGTTAAAAAAAAACCCTAGCCACTCCGTTCCATTGAGCTCACATCTCACCGTGCAAATGCCATAAATGCACAATACAAGGTGCTAAGGATGAAGCAACACAGCAGAATTTCGCAAGTCCTTCACCAAACAGAGAAGAGAATACGTGCTAGGTATCTCTTTACTTTTCGCATAATCGAACTACAAATGAAACAAAAATGCATCTACAACACCAATCCTTTTTTTCAAAAATTAACCATTTAACCTTTAACTAACAACTAAATCTCAATATATATTCATAATTTTCATGAAAAAAAAGTATCATTGATGCAGTTAGTACCGGTTAGATCCAACAAAAGACCAGCTCAGAATGAACACTGACTGGTAAAAATACAACGAAGAGTCATGAAATCATTATCGAACATTTCTAGAAAAAAACTAGATCGTTCACGAATTTAAGTGAAACAAACACGAATTCTACAAGAAAAATGAAGATCATGAACAGCCAAACAAATTCAAGAACGAACGATCTGTGAAAAAGAAAAAAACTAATAGATCTGTGAAAATAAGAACATACCATCACCATCCTTATCGAAGAGGCTGAAAGCTTCCTTGAACTCTGAGATCTGGTCATCGGTGAGCTGATCCGCCATTTTTCTTCTACCTTTGTTTTTTTTTTTTTGGAACTCCGAGAAAATTTTGCTAAATGATTATAGGATTTTATTTGCCTTTTGTCTAATTCTTTCAACACGAGCTTCTTTTTTATAAAAAAGAGTCAGCCCAACATAATATACAAACAGTTGGGCCTCTTAAAGATCAAATGACGGTTTTACAAAAAAATAAAGACAGTTGTAAACTTTTTTTTTTTTTCGAAGTACAGTAAAACCTCTATACCATGAAATTTTATTAACTTATAGAGGTTTTAATTTATCGATAAATTAATAAAATATTAATTTATGTAAAGGATTTTTTATTTTTATAGTTTTGAAAAATTTTTATTAAAAGATAAGATACTTTTGTTATAATTTACATTTTTATAGATTTTTTAATTTATAATTACTTATTCTTTTATAAGTTAGGTAGTGTTTTAGAATTCTTCCACTTTTATATTGTCTTATCGTGCCTTTTTCTTTTGATTTCCTAATTGTTTTGGTGTATGTGTGACGTAAAGCTTTATTAAGGAAGCAATTATCGCGTCAAGAACTCTCTACAATTTTTGGATGCGATTTGAGAAGACAACACCAGAAGTTTTTGATGCAGTCAGAAAGATTACAGATGAGCTCCAACAAAAATGCAGATTCAAGAACAAACAAACAACAATAGATTCATATTTCACTAGATTTTTTTAAATATATAGTATATATATATATTTATATATATATATATATATATTAGTTTATTTGATTATTAATTTATTATATTGATGGGACCATATTTTTACAAAGGATTTTTAAAAAAGTTATTATTTTATTATTTTATCGAAATGTGTCATTTTTTACACCGGCCCAACTCGGGACCGGCAGAATTTATTAATTTATAACGAGTATTAATTTAAAGAGTATTAATTTATAGAGGTTCTACTGTATAGTAACAACTAAATGCAATTTTTATCCTTGGTTATTAAGTTAAATGATTTTTTCCTTAAGAATATATTTACGTGCTACTAATACAGTAAAGCAAAATGGTAGCATTTAATAATTATTTTAGTAAAATATGAGATGTCATTTTTTTAATATCTTGCAAATAAGTTTAAAAAACAAATATCATATATATGTATATATAATAGCATTTAATAATTATTTTCAAAACATATTCAATAGAATAATAAAGTATATCAATTAAATTAGTAACTTTTTATATTTATAAATTGAATAATAAAAAGGGTTGAACTAGGTAGATATTGAAAGGTAGTGTAGTCATTAGAAAAGATTGAATTTTGTTGGAAAACAAGATATAACACATGTAAAAGGACAAAATTATTCTCTAAATTAAATTGCATGGAATTAGAAGCGAATACATAAATATAATTATTTTGAAAACATAATACCAATGATTGTATATTTAGATAAGTAGATGTATGATAGTAAAATATTTATCATCAGGACATGTAAAATAATTAAACTAAACAGAATTGTAAGTAAAACAGTAAAATGTTGGTAAATCTAATAAAAATCAACAGAATAATATTTTTCAAAATATTGGATTATAATATGTGATTATTCCATATATTTTACTTTACAAATATATATTATATGGTGAAATCACGATATTACATTAAAAATTTGCATATCATTTAAGACTGTAACATCAAATTTCATTTTTTTTTTTTTGACAACAAATGATATAGATTAGCTCAGGAGAGAACTGTTTACAAAAGTAATAGCATGCGGTTATGTACGAACTTGTCGTGCCAAACGATCCGCAAATATATTATCCTTCCTAAAAATCAAAGTCAATGAAAAAACCGTATATTAGGTAAGGTCACTACTTTTAGTCAAAATCTAAATACTCAGATATTGGGTAAATTTGTAACAAATTAACTAAAAAAATAATTGACCAAAAAAGAATAATTTGTGTTTTAAGATTTTTTTATTTTTTCTAAAGATCTTTACAAATTAAAGAAAGAAATAATAATAATAATAATTGTATTGTCCCATACGAAAAATAAAAGGAAGTGGTCATCTCTTGTATAAATGAGTTACTAATTCCCCCTACGAAAATGAGAAATAAATTTTTTTTTTTTTGGTAGGGAAATGAGAAATAAATATAATAGCTTCTTTTGTTTTTGTCTGTTAGCTATTTTAATTATTACAAATCATCGTATCTCTCTCTCTGTGTCTCTCGTTATTTCCACCGTCCTCCTCTTCCTTTGCATCTCTCTGTATCTCTTCCTCCTCTACCAAATTCTCCTCTCAAACGAATCCTGCGCCTTAGATTTTTTATTTTGAACTCCTTTTTCATCACTTTTCTCTGCCCAATTTTGCAGGTTTGTTCCGAGATTCTCCTTTTTTATGCTTCGATTTTGCGATGAGCAATTCAGTTACTTGAAGAGTTTAAATCACTTATTACGCTTTGAATTTTGAGTTTAAAGAGTCCATAAATCTATACATATGATGATGATGATGATGATGATGATGAGTACTTAAGTCGAGAATCTCGCTTCAATTAGTTTAGTGGGAGAATCCTGAATTTGTTGATGTTTTGTTTATCTAAGTCGTGATTCTCGGGATTGTAGTCTTGTTCTTTTTTTGGGAGCAGTGCAATAAAATGGACAATCGAAATTTCCGGTGCTAGATTTGTCAGCTGTTTTTGCGCTTTCTCTTTTGTCGCATATTTACTCTCTTGACGGTTACTTCGTTTTGTTTTTTTTTTTGGTTTTAGTTTCTGTGGATTGAGAAGAGAAACACTCTTCTGTTGAATGCTTTTACATGGGATTTTTGTAATAAATAGCCTTACATTTTTTTTCCCAGAAAACAGCTTTCGAAGATCAAAGGAGTGATGAATCGTGCCAAGGTTCAGCGTCGTGTTGGTAAGTATGAGGTTGGGAAAACGCTTGGACAAGGCACTTTCGCCAAAGTGAGGTGTGCTGTTGATACTGAGACTGGAGAACGTGTGGCTCTCAAGATCCTTGACAAAGAGAAGGTTCTCAAGCATAAGATGGCTGAACAGGTTTGTTTACTCACATTCCTTATTAGCATATTTACCGGTTTTGTCATATTTACAAGTTAATGTAATATAGTATGTGTTTGCCTTGCATTCTTACAGATAAGGAGAGAAATTTCTACTATGAAGTTGATTAACCATCCTAATGTTGTGCGGCTTTATGAGGTTTATCTCCATCCCCCCCACCACCACTTTGCTCAATGTGTCTCCTTTGTCTTGCTTAAGAGTCTTTTTAAGTGAAGCAGATTTGTTGGAAGCTAACTTTTGAGGAAATGTTCAGGTTCTGGGGAGCAAGACGAAGATCTATATTGTCCTAGAGTTCGTCACTGGTGGAGAGCTTTTTGACAAAATTGTGAGTTTTTCTTAATAACCCCTTACTTGATCTGTCCTTTAGTGTTTGAATCATGTACGCTAAGCTGTAATGAATCTTGATGGATTTTCCTGTCTTTTACAACGGAAAGGTTCTTTTATCTTTGAGTAAGTTTAACCTTTGCATTATGCATAAACTTGTGAAGGTTCATGATGGCCGCTTGAAAGAAGAGAATGCACGGAAGTATTTTCAGCAGCTCATCAATGCTGTTGATTACTGCCATAGCAGAGGAGTGTACCACAGGGACCTAAAGGTACGAAATTTTTTGGTTAATCTTGGGCCCAAGTTTGCAATATGTTATTTCTAGAGTGCAGCAAATTGATGCCTATATCTTATCTTATTTATCTCTCATTGCAGCCAGAAAACTTGCTTCTAGATGCTCAAGGAAATCTGAAAGTCTCTGATTTTGGATTGAGTGCCTTGTCCCGACAAGTCAGGGTAACCACTCAATATTTTTTTTTTAGCATCCTTTTGTTTGCCGTAATTCCTACTGATTTGTTCTTGTCCTTTTGTAACGAATGTGCCTGTAGGCTGTAGTTCAGCAATGATGTGTTTTATCGTGTAATTTTACATATATCTAAGAATCTCTGTAACACTATTCGCTCTGTAGATTCTTCGCTCATGAAACTTATTTGGTTTTGGCAGGGTGATGGCCTTCTTCACACTGCATGCGGGACTCCAAACTACGCTGCTCCTGAGGTATGCTTAATCATTTGTCTTGTCATGCGGTTGTTGCACCATGTTTTTAATAGCTTCCTTGTTGCTCTTTTCCCCAGGTTCTTAATGATCAAGGCTATGATGGGGCAACTGCAGACTTGTGGTCCTGTGGAGTGATACTCTTTGTACTACTTGCTGGCTACTTGCCTTTTGAGGATTCTAATCTCATGACGCTGTATAAGCGGGTAAGACGTTTTTTCATTTGTGTCAATGCTTCTTCCTTTACCATTATCTGTGATTCTATGTTACAATTTCGTCATTTTTCAGATAATAGATGGTGAATATCATTGTCCTCCTTGGCTCTCTCCTGGTGCTAAGAACCTGATTGTCCGAATCCTTGATCCTAACCCTGTGACTGTAAGTTGTTTCAGTTTATCAATGCTTTCAGTTTTAAGTCTATACTTCTTTTGTTTTCTTCTGTCGAACCCACCCCAAGAGTCTCGTCTTGTTTATTCTTAGACTTAGGTTTAGGGCTTACCAGGGCTCGGGAAAAATTATGCTTGAACGATTTGAGAGAATATTCAGTACAGTGGCAATTTTATTGTCTGTCTTTTGCTATTTTTAGCATTAGGTTTGAGATCAAATTCATTTACAATTTTAGAGAGCATCTTTACTTCCCAACTTGAAAGCATAATTATTGACTTGGAATAATATCTCTAGCGTTGGGTTAACCTGTACGTTTAAAATCATATTAAGGCAGCTGAAGCTCTTGATATGTTAAGTTTCTGTTCAGTGTCATGTTACATTTTGTTTCATATAAATTTATAAGTTTCCGTTCTTGCTAACTCTTTCTTCTGAGGATATTTACCTGAAATGAGCTACTGCTGGTAATATCTGCTGGTATCTTAATCATGATATAACTAAGGGATTACTAATTTTTTTTCGTATTTTGGGTTTCGGGGGTTTTCTATTCGAGAAGCTCTTAATAGCAATAGGTAATTATCTGAGTCTTTCTAAGGGACAAGGGTTGGGGAGTACTTAATATAAAGGTTTTCCCTGTGAGGAGTTTACCTTTGTAATCTCTTTTGTCTACTTCTTCTATCTCAGTATTTCTATATATCCTTTTGAGACTCTTTATTACTTGTTATCTGTCTTTTGCATAATGTAAAACATTCGAGGATCATCTGAAACGGTGGAACTAATTGACTGTGCATTTTACATGACAGCGTATCACAATTCCAGAGGTTCTGAAAGATGCATGGTTCAAGAAAAATTACAAGCCAGCTGTTTTCGAGGAGAAGGAAGAAGCGAACTTGGATGATGTGGAAGCTGTTTTTAAAGATTCAGAAGTGAGTCATATTTATTTAGTCTCAGAGGTGGAAGATGTTTAAATGTTTTCCCGTATTTTCTATTTAATTGAATAAACGTACATAACAGTCTGTGATTTATGAACAGGAGCATCATGTCAGAGAAAAGAAAGAGGAGCAACCAACTCCTATGAATGCCTTTGAGTTGATATCAATGGCGAGAGCTCTGGATCTTGGAAATTTGTTTGAAGAAGAACAGGTATGTCCTTTAGATGAAACATGCTTACTTTCTTAAATCTTTGAGCAAACAGTAGTTTAGTGTGATGTGGCATTATATATACAACTTGACTCATGAGTCATGATGACAGAATATATATAGAGCATGTTAGGGTCCATGATCACTTGACTCTTGCCACATTATATTTTCAATAATGAATTCTATATCATTTTAACTTGCAGGGATTTAAGCGAGAAACAAGATTTGCAGCCAAAGGTGCTGCTAATGAATTAGTCCAGAAGATTGAAGAAGCTTCTAAGCCTCTAGGTTTCGATATTCAAAAGAAAAACTACAAGGTAAACCGATCTTGTGAAACCCTATCAGTTTATTGACAATGTCTCTTTTTTTTAGACCGCTTTCTGATAGAGTTAAGGATCACAAACACAAAGAGAATCTTAAATCAAACATGCAATAAATACTAACCTCAGGAAGAGATCCTCAAAACCTTTCATATAATAATTACTACTAATTAAAGTAGAGAATACAGGTTCTGATTAACATATTATATTTATCACCCTTGTAGCTCATGTCCTAGAGAAGTGAAACTTTCCTTTTTATGGATATCGAATAAATCTAATTATCTTGTCACTTTCACTGAAATGTTACTTTTGTACACAGATGAGACTTGAAAACGTGAATGCTGGAAGGAAGGGAAACCTAAAAGTTGCGACTGAGGTACTTAAATGACTCTTTGCTTTATCAAATTAGTATCAGAACTGGAATGGAATCAATGAAGTGACCTTATCTATGCATAATGTTTTGTAGATATTTCAAGTATCACCGTCACTTCATATGATCGAAGTCCGGAAAACTAAAGGGGATACATTAGAATTTCACAAGGTAATATAGTCACATCCAATTTTTTTCACTCTGCGGTAGTGTTCTTTCGAGGACTGTTTCTTACATCTGTTCATCTACTATCGTTGCAGTTCTACAAGAAGCTGTCGACCTCACTTAACGATGTGGTTTGGAAGTCCGGCGAGAGCTCTGGTTTGAGCAAATAGGGGAAAGGACTGATTCAAAATATGTGATATGTATCATAATCCTGCTTTGTCTTTTCTTTTCTGGTACTCTATTTTTCTTTTCTTTTCAAGACTCAATTCTTTTTAAATATTAGAGACAAAAAAAAAACCATGAGATTGACTCTGTACATATCGAAGCATGTGCAGTACAGCAGTGATGTTTATGGTGTTAATATAATTGCGAACAATTGTGTCATATATTTATGTCCAAATGACTGCTTTTATAACTGGGTTCTCCAACTATACCGTGGCTTATTTATTAAATCATTCGAAAACGTTCGAGTTTCAACAAAGGTGGTGGAAAAGTAAAGTAAGCTCAAACGACACCGTTTCAAAGTAGTTTTAAAAATACGAAAACCAAAAAAATCGCCGTTGCCGGGGATCGAACCCGGGTCACCCGCGTGACAGGCGGGAATACTTACCACTATACTACAACGACTTTGATGTTATCCCATCGTCCTTAGCTCTATTTATTTCTATAACTAAAGTGGGACTTGTATTATTTGTTATGGGAAAAATGCCATTTAAATCATCAACTTTCAAATTTAGGCCATTTTAATCATCAACTTTTCAGGTGGCCATTTTAATCATGAACTTATTGTTGACTTTCATTTTAAACATCATCTTTTGTTGACCGAGCCAAAATCATCATGTCGTTAAATCGATTAACAGAGCTGATAACAGACGTTTATTCTTCGTTAAACACTCTGTTAGCACAAAAACGCCATCGTTTGGGAAAAAAAAAAAAAAACCCCAAATCGATTAAAACCCCCAATTTTGAAAACGAAATCCCTAATTTCCCAAATTTAACATCGATCGATTCTTCAATTCATCTGACCCAAATGTCGAATGTGAGAAAGAGCTATGTCGAGATGTTGATAGAAGCAAGTCGACGTCGATCGCAGAGTGTTGAGAGTGTTCTCGGAGACGGACTTGAGGCTCCACCACGAGGTGAATCACAGAGTGTTGTCGGAGATAGTGTTGAAGCCCCACAGCAAGGTGATGTCGGAGATAGAGTTCAGACTGAACTGCAAGTCGTTTCGGAGTCTGGTGGAAGAGACGGAGATCGAGCTATTGTATGTGTATCAGAGTCGATTCCTGGAGCTTCAAAACGGCGTCGTAAACGAAGAAAAATCAGAGTGGAAGAGGATGATGATTTTGAGCCTCACATGGACCTGGCCCTTGTTGTAGACAGTGAGGACGATTGTAGGGTGTATGGCGATGAAGATTGTGATAATGTTGATGATGCAGTAGGTGGTGAAGATAACAATGATAACCAAGAGGACAATGTTTTAGCTGTTGAGGAAGACGCTAACATAAACATAGAAGAAGACTTCCCAGAGGCTGCTAGACTAGAAGATGCTGGTTCAGATGATGACAGTGGTGATGACATCTGGGACGAAGACAAGATTCCAGATCCTTTTTCTGACGACGAGGATGAGTTGGAAGACAAAGACAAGGACGATGCAGCTCATACAGATAAAGACAACGAAGATCCAGAGAGTTTGTTAGCATTGGAGAAAACTTACGATTCTCCTGAGGATTTCAAGCTCGCAGTTTTAAGGTACTCGTTAAAGACACGGTATGACATTAAACTTTATAGGTCTCAAGCTCTGTTGGTTGGTGCAAAATGTTGTTATGTTGATGAAGATGGTGTTAGATGTCCATGGAGAGTATATTGTTCATATGAGAAGAGGAAACATAAGATGCAAATAAAGATTTATATCAATGAGCATATATGTGTGAGGTCAGGGTATTCAAAGATGTTGAAGCGGTCTGCTATTGCCTTTTTGTTCGAAGAAAGGTTGAGACTGAATCCGAAGCTTACAAGAAATGATATGGTTGCTGAGATTAAAAGAGAATACAAGTTGGAGGTGAGTCCAGATCAGTGTGCGAAGGCGAAGACCAAAGTTTTGAGGACAAGAAAGGCTAGCCATGAGTCCCAATTTGCAAGAATCTGGGATTACCAAGCAGAGGTTTTAAACCAAAACCCAGGCTCCGAGTTTGAGATCGAGACAGTACCAGGGCCAATCATTGGAAGCAAACAGAGGTTTTTTCGTTTATATATATGTTTCAAATCACAAAAGGATTCTTGGAAAGAAACTTGCAGACCCATCATTGGATTAGATGGAGCGTTTCTGAAATGGGATATAAAAGGACACCTTCTAGCTGCAGTTGGAAGAGATGGAGATAATAGGATTGTTCCTATTGCTTGGGCAATTGTAGAGATAGAAAACGATGACAACTGGGAATGGTTTGTCAAGCATCTCTCTTCAAGTTTGGGTCTTCATACAATGAAAGACATAGCTATCATTTCAGATAAACAAAAGGTTAGTAATTTTTTAGTTTATGATCGTTTACAACTTTTTTATGTTTTAATTAGGCTTTTAGCTTATGATTGTTTACAACTTTTTTAGCTTATGACCGTTTACAACTATATCATATTTTCAGGGTCTAGTCAAAGCTATCCATGGGGTACTTCCACATGCTGAGCATCGACAGTGTGCAAAACACATAATGGATAACTGGAAAAGAGATAGTCATGATCAAGAACTGCAACGCATGTTTTGGAGGATAGCACGAGCATACACCATAGGAGAGTTCACTGATCGAATGGAAGAGCTAAAGAAGTACAATATGCAAGCTTATACGTCTCTGCAAGTTACTAATCCCAAATCATGGTCTAGAGCTTTCTTTAGGATTGGTACTTGTTGCAATGACAATCTCAACAATCTTAGTGAGTCTTTTAATAGGACTATTCGACAGGCGAGGAAAAAACCATTACTAGATTTGCTAGAAGACATCAGGAGGCAATGCATGGTCAGAAATGCAAAGAGGTTTATCATTGCTGACAGGCTGAAGACAAGATTCACAAAGAGAGCTCATGCTGAGATTGAAAAGATGATAGCAGGGTCTTCGCAGTGCATTAGATATATGGCGAGAAACAACTTGCACGAGATTGAGGTGAATGATGTTACCTACTTTGTCGATATGAATACAAATACTTGTGGTTGCAAGAAGTGGCAGATGATGGGAATCCCTTGTATTCATGCTGCAAGTGTGATAATTGGAAAGAAGGAGAAGGTTGAAACCTATGTCAGTGACTATTACACAAAGATAAGGTGGCGAGAAACATACCGACAAGGTATTAGACCTGTCCAAGGGATGCCATTGTGGCCAAGGTTGAATAGGCTACCTGTCTTGCCACCGGGATGGAGGAGAGGCAATCCTGGAAGGCCATCAAATTATGCTAGGAAGAAAGGTAGAAACGAATCTTCCTCTTCTTCAAATAACAAGATGTCAAGGGCTAGGAGAATTATGACATGCTCTAATTGCAAAGAAGAAGGGCACAATAAACAAGCTTGCAAAAATCCGACTGTTGCGAGTTTACCAAAAAGACCGAGAGGTAGACCGAGGGTAAATCAAGAACCACAAGGGCAAGGACAAACATCACAACCCCAAGGAGCACAAGCATCACAACCCCAAAGACAAGGTTCACAACAAGCATCACAACCCCAAAGACAAGCATCACAAGTTCAAGGAAGAGCACACATATCACAAGGAGCACAAGGATCACAACAAGCACAAGGAGCACACTCTGATCAAGGATCACAAGGACAAGGGCTTGAGCGTTTTGCATCATGGTTTGAGACTTCCACCTAGCTTTGGGAAATTGCATTTTTTTTTTGGTATGAACTTAAAAAAGAACCTAATCTATGTTGTCGTCTTTGGTTTGCATTGTTTTGAACACAACAACATTAATAACCAAGAACAAGCATTTCATTTGAACAACTCGTTTGATCATAATCAAAGAACAACTCGTTTGAACAAAGAGAGAAGGACACAAACTAAGACAAAATACAACTCGTTTGAATCAAAGAACTCATTTCATTTTAACCAAGAACAACTCGTTTGAACACAACAACATTTCATAATCAAAGTAGCATTTCATTACCAAAACACAAAACAAAGAGAGCAGGACACAAACTAAGACAAAATACACTAATAACCAAGAACAAGCATCCTCTGTTTTTTGGTTTTACAAAACATTAGGATCACAATGACAATCACAGTAAAACAAAAGCACATGAAGCACAACTTTATCATCAATTTCCATTTCTTAATTTCTCTTTTGCTCCACATTTCTTCTTCCTTCAATCCTTCGATTTTAGCTTTTAACTCTTCAATCTCGACTGCAACTTCAGATTTCGCATTGCTTATCTCGCTGTCAATGATGGATAATTTCGGCAAAGCATCTACAACCTCCTCATACACACCATCTTCGACCCATTTAAACAAATGGTCCTAGAAATGCAAACGATAATAAGTAATATCGAACAAGAAAACAAAAATTTAAATTTACTTACATCTCGTTTGGTTGGACATCGAAAGAAAGGTCTTCCTGGATTTTGTTTTGTTGTCGATGTATAGATGACAACGTCTAACCCACAATGACACTTCGAAGGAAATCCGCGGTTTATATTTTTCTCACTCGATTGCGAACACAGAGAACTCATAACTAAAGAAGAAGAGGGAGAAATCAAGTATGGCGATAAAACGAGTTTGATATGTATTTGTGAAAAGATTGACAAACTGAGAAAAACGAGCTTGGTGAAAAGGACGACAAACTGAGAAAATGAGAAGGAGAGAATCGATCGATGTTAAATTTGGGAAATTAGGGATTTCGTTTTCAAAATTGGGGGTTTTAATCGATTTGGGGGGTTTTTTTTTTTTCCCAAACGATGGCGTTTTTGTGCTAACAGAGTGTTTAACGAAGAATAAACGTCTGTTATCAGCTCTGTTAATCGATTTAACGACATGATGATTTTGGCTCGGTCAACAAAATATGATGTTTAAAATGAAAGTCAACAATAAGTTCATGATTAAACTGGCCACCTGAAAAGTTGATGATTAAAATGGCCTAAATTTGAAAGTTGATGATTTAAATGGCATTTTTCCCTATTTGTTATCCACATCAACGAGTTTTTCTATGGTTGTCACATTTTTGTATCCGTTAACTCATTTTATCAGTAATAAAAACAATTCAAAAGTTTGTGTGTTCAGTGTTAGCCTTGGAGCCATGGCTTCGTTATCATCAACGATAACTCAACCGTCGTTAGTTCACCTTCCAGGCGAATCCGTACTCCGTCACGTACCAAGCACGTGCTCTTTCCCGTTGAAGCAAACATCCACCACGAAGCGGATTATCTGTTCGCCAGCGAGGAACTCCGGTGAGGTATCGGCGGAGGCAGAAACCGACGGTGGAACTAGCACCGCCATGGATGAAGCTCAGAAAGTATCACCATCTTTAATCTCAGCTCTCAACGTCGAACGCGCTCTCCGTGGACTTCGTAATTAAATCCCTCTTTCGATTTTTAAAAATTTTTGTTTTGTTTTGGAGAAAAAAAAAAAAATTGATGGTGGTTTGGATTAGAATGCAGCGATTACAGATGTAGATCACTATGGAAGGCTTGGAGTTTCGAGAAAGTGTTCTTATGATCAGGTTAGAATTGGTTACCAAGATAGAGTTAAGGAGCTAAAGGAACAAGACCTAGACGAAGAACAACTTAAGACCAAGTTGGATCTTGTCAAAGTCAGTATTCTCATACAACTCAATCTTTTTACATTTTCACCATATATATTGTGGTACCATTATCTACCAACTTTGAACATTTATTTGGGAAGTTGTCCTAAAAAGTAGTCTGACGTTACTTCAACTTGTGACATAATAAGTTCCAACATTAATATCATGTTGTGAGATTCATGGAGAGATTTTAAGGAATCTAATTAAGGATGAATTTTAGGAGTCGTATACGATCTTGTCGACCGTGGAAGAAAGAAGAATGTACGATTGGAGTCTAGCCAGAAGCGAAAAAGCAGAGCGGTATGTGTGGCCATTTGAGGTTGACATCATGGAACCGTCCAGGGAAGAACCACCTCCTCAGGTGCGTATGTACCGGTTGTTTTGGTCATGTTGAGAACCTTAGAAAATGTAAATTTTGCTTCAATTTAGTTTTTTTCATGTCGAGTTCTTATATGGGAGATATGGACGTACAGGAACCGGAAGACGTAGGACCAACGAGGCTTTTGGGATACTTCATTGGGGCTTGGCTTGTCCTTGGTATCGCTCTTTCTGTTGCGTTCAATCGTTAGCCAAATTTCAAATTCCATGTATATTTTATACCCGAGTAAAGATTTGCGTGTAAAAAATCTTATGATGTTTCAAGCTATAACAATGTAACGTATGTGGGAATTTATGTATCCCAATTTCCTAGTAGTAATGCGTGGCAAAAACTCACTTAAACACGGTACAAAATCTCTATGCAAATCTATGCCAAAGTGAGCATATGAGACCGGAAGAAGTTTATATGGTGGTGGCATAAGTAATTTTTTTTATGTACTCTGGAATTTGGATTCGCAAGAACTCTAATGTGTGGAAAAGGTGATTAAGGAAGAATAATGACTCCATTTTGCACGGACATATCATTTGTATTTAGTATTTAAAGCATCAGAAAATGCTTTTTTCTAATATTGTTCATTTGTTTGTAACATCATTTCAATTTTTTTTTTTTTGTGAAATACATTTTGTGTTAATCACAACAAATATGGGCGTGCCGAGCACTTAAAGTTTATAACATGAAAAATGAAAGTAAAACAATAGAAAAAATCGTGGGAAATGAAGAGATGTAAATTATTAGAAAAAAAAACAAAAATGGAGGGAGAGAGATAAGGTTTGGTTCTCAAACAAACTTCGTCGGGAGTTCAAGATCTAAATTCAATGTATATATTAATGAACACTGTAAGAAAAATTGTTTAGTTGACGTTAAAGAATGTTTAAGTTCTTGACTAATTTCTTCTAGTTAATTAATAAGTCAATGAGATACAAATAATGATACCGTCGTACAGTTTTATTTTAGTAACGTAGATACTTAATTAGCTTACACGACCTGTTTGACTTCAGAATAAACTAGTGATCAAACCTTTTTATAGTTTTTGAAAACGAAGTAAAGCCGACGGCTTTAGTGGCATCGCAAACATTAATTTTTCTTAAAACAAAACTATTCCAATTTTCTTTTCTTTTTAAAATATCAACGAACCCCTAGCAAGACTAACTGTAACTCATAACATCCCTTGTTGAAATGATTACGTTGGTGTGAAATATCAATTGTGAATTTTATCAAAAACAATTCCATTGTGATTATTTTTTCGTTACTCTCCTTTTTTATTGAATGTTATTACGCTCGTAAGCCATGTTTATGTAAAATAATGCTTTATTAGATGAGATTAACTGTGATATGCAGAAATTTTGATAATCAAATAAATTGGTAAAAATCTACTGTGAAATTGTTTATGTCGTTATATGAAAATAAATCTAACTATATGTAATAAATAAGAAAATAACATATGCGATGGCTTATGCCGGAATATTTCAAAAAATTCAATCATATTCATATTGCAATAGTTTGATGATAATAAAATGTTTTATGGTAAAATGCTATAAATCGGTTTTCAAAGTAATATTTGTAATACTTGAAATGATAAAATAAAAATAACGTAGAACTTCAGATTTATCTTTTCACATATAATTTGTTTGATCGTTCTTGATTTCTAAAGATAACATACTGAATTCGTGTATATATTTCGTAGGGTTAAATTACTTTATCTGGGACAACAATCCGGAATTACTTAATTTATATCGGGCGGAATTTGGGAATTGCCCTCCAAGAGATCTTTTATATTATAATGGTTGAGTCGGTCACAAACCTTTTTCTTTTCCCTTTTAATACATAACCCAAGTCAGCGAAATTCATATGATAAAGTTACATTTGCCTGCCCCCACGATTATTGTAAACCAATAATAATAAACCCACAATAATTGAAGGTTGTGAAAATAAGATAGACAAATGTCGTCAATTCTTTTACGTTTACTTTCTATTTTTCTTTTAACATCATTAACGTTTTACTTTATGCATGAGAAATAAATGGAAAAATTAATAGTACAAAATTTAGTCAATAATTTCAAATTTTTGTTTTTGATAAAGACACTAAACTTAAATTTGTGGTTTATTTTAACAGAATCTACAGTCGCTCAAGTATCAACATGTAACTATTTTTACCTAATGTTCTAAACCTTATATGTTTAATAAAATAACATATATAGGACAATTAGTTTCGTTTAAATTCTTATATTTCAGATTTAACTATGGTCAACCACTATATATATTTTAAATAGTAAGAATAAACGATTATACCCTTTAACAAATAAAAAAAGAATATATGATTCTTTCACATGTTTTAAAAGTTAAATTTAGGAATCGTCACAAAATCTCTTGTTTTTATAGGATTAAAAGTCAATGAGATAGCAACACTCACTTAAAATATATTTTAATATATATATTTTTACATTTAAATTTGTTATTTTATAATATATTATATTTTGCTTCATTTACAAGGATTATGAAAGTTTTTTTTTTCGTTGCACTAATATCCCAAACGTGATGGTGGATTCAAAGAAGCAATGACCAAGTTATCAAAAAAAGAAGAAGCAATGACCAATTTCTTTCTTTCAAACGAAGACACATCGCAAACTAGTCAAGTAAAAGTTTCGTTGTTAGGCTACTAGACTGTTATGTCGTTTTCTTTAGTTTCTATATTAATCCTCTCGTAAGTTATAACTACTTAATTAGGTAATTAGTTAAGGTGGGAGGAGAGGGATTCATCAGGTATTCAGGTGGATGTACTTTTTCTAGAAGTCGAGAAGTTGTGAACACGATTGTATTGGATGTTGTCTTCTTCTGAATTGTAAATTAATTGTGCAATTTGACCCAATATTGGGATTTTTCGTTATCCTAATACTTACTATATATTAATACTAAGTCCAACTTTGGAATTCTTTAGTTTCATGAATATTCATATTATTCTCTACATTTTAGATAGATACTTTATAGTGGTTTTTTTAGACAACATCGAAATCTGATTACAGTGATTTTGGAAAAACGTAGATAAAAGAGCACTTCAAAATAAATTTAATTTTTATATTAACAAACAAATATAAAAACTTGCTAACGAATCAAACTATTGAAAGGAGAAAACAACGAGCCGTTTTTTTCATAGAATTTAAGAGCTGTTTCTCAAGTGAAATTCTAAAAAATGTTTGTTTTTCTATTTTAGCCTTTGTATATGATTTGGTAGACATGCAAAATAAAAGTAAAAATTGTAATTTTTCCAAAAATTATTTATCTTAGTTATTTTTGGTAACTACTTCTAGATATGTACGAGGTTTAGTTCCACTATATCGATGTTATATACTATTTCCCTACCAAAAAGATACAAATGATATATACTAATTTGTTGTGGCGTTCAACATATACATTTTTACTCATGACTCAGTAGTCAGTACGGATATGAGAAATGTATCGTGATCAAAAACAGTAAATTAAAATTTGTGGTAATTTTTGAACTCATTTATCGTGATCAACAATTTTCGTAAACCAGAGCTAGTGATTCTCATCAATCACTAATGATTGTTTATCCGATCCCTAACATCATCAACCATAGCTAAAATTTCGGGATGGGAATGACACAAACACAATGTTATATCATCTATAACCACCATAATTTTTGTTTACTTTTTGTTATCCAAAAGTTTTCATCAAATAGTTTAGAATAAATGTGTAAATTCCATATTTTGTGTTTAAGTTTTGAGTTTATCTTTAACAGTAACCCAATTTATTGGAGTCGAATTTTTGTAAAATAGGTCGCCAGATGGTGTTGTAACCACTTGTTTAAAAACATTTTCTAATAGTCATTTTTCTTTTATCAAACTGATTTATTTTTTGGCGACATTATTTTACCATTAACAGTATTTGTTATTACTACTAAGTACTATCCATAACTACTCCCTCTGTATCAGAATACTTGATGTTCTATGATTTTTTCTTGTATCAGAATACTTGATTTTCTAGAGTATTTAATGCATTCTTATTTTCAAAATCAATTAATGATTTTGCTTTTACTATAAATAAACTATTAAATTAATTCATTTGTTCTAAACATAAAAAAAGCACACAGTTATATACATCATTTATTGTTTTGGGTTAATCATTTGTAGTGTTTTGATGATATTAATTATTTTCTTAATCCTAGTAAAAATCTTAAAACATCAAGTATTGTGATACAGAGGGAGTATTAAACTTAACTGTTTTTCACTTTCATCATCTTTTACCGCATCTTTCCTAATCACCGAAGTCTCTGAAACAATTCTTAACCGTATTGTATGTAACTGTCTTAAACCCATTAACTTCAGCAAGTGCTCTTATATGAGGCCAACAATTTCAACTTAAGCTTATTGTGAGTTATGGATGGTGGTAGAAACTAGAAACTTAGCTTCTTTGGCTTATTGGAAAAAAACAATAACTACGTCATCTCTCTATAATGCCGTAAGCATTACATACATACCAACTTTCTTACACAATAAATTTCATAGATTTTTTCTTTGCTTTCTTTTTTTTTTTTTGTACGGGACAGATTTTGAGGATCCTTTAACCATTCTTTTAAGAATGGTTGAAATCTTTTTCTTTTTCTCTTTTTTTTTTTTTTTCCTCCTTTAGTTAACTCAGTGTTGACAATATTAGGAGACATTTTAATACCAATATCTTCGTTTAAAATAACATTATAAGTTTTTTTAAAAGACGTTATTAAAAGTATTGCATTTCAACGGCCGAATGAAATTAAAAAAATTCATCACAATATAAAAAGTATTAAAAACAATCCAAAAGCTATAACCTCAGTCGCTATTTATAGCTAAGCCACACAAGCTTCTCTCTCACCACAGACAAACAAAAAAAGGTTTGGTACCAAAAGCTAAAAGCTTCCATCTACGTTAGAGTCTCTCAATTTAGCATTTACACACAATCACACACACACCAAACAAAAAAATGATAGCTTACATAGAACCATACTTCTTGGATAACGACGCCGAGGCTGCCTCCGCCGTCACCGCCTCCGTATTATCTACTGATGGCGTTTCTGAGTCACTTGACATCCAAGGAGAAATCCTGTGCGGCGGCGCTGCCGCGGATATTGCCGGAAGAGATTTCGGCGGCATGAACTGTGTGAAGCCACTTGCCGTTGTGAGACCCGTTGGACCGGAGGATATCGCCGGAGCTGTGAAAGCGGCTCTGAGGTCTGATAAACTCACGGTGGCGGCTCGTGGAAACGGCCATTCCATCAACGGCCAAGCCATGGCGGAAGGAGGACTCGTCGTCGATATGAGTTCCACGGCGGAGAATCATTTCGAGGTGGGGTTTTGTAGTGACACGGCGTACGTCGATGTCTCCGGAGGGGCATTATGGGAAAATGTATTGAAACGGTGCGTTTCGGAGTACGGTTTGGCTCCGAGGTCGTGGACTGATTACCTCGGGCTGACGGTGGGTGGGACGTTGTCCAATGCCGGCGTTAGTGGACAAGCGTTCCGTTACGGACCACAGACGTCGAATGTAACGGAGTTAGACGTCGTAACGGGAAACGGAGACGTCTTCACTTGCTCGGAGGTTGAGAACTCTGAGCTCTTCTTCTCCGTTTTAGGTGGTCTTGGTCAGTTTGGTATCATCACCAGAGCTAGGGTTTTGCTACAGCCAGCTCCAGATATGGTAAGATTAATTTACTTATTTATATTATATTATTTTCATAATCTCAAATTATATAAATTTTTTTGTATAAACCAATCAAAATAAATATATATTTTGTATTTAGGTGAGATGGATAAGAGTAGTATACACCGAGTTCGACGAGTTCACTCGGGACGCCGAGTGGCTAGTGAGTCAGAAGGACGAGTCGTCATCGTTCGATTACGTGGAAGGGTTCGTGTTCGTCAACGGTGATGACCCGGTCAACGGATGGCCGACTGTTCCGCTCCACCCGGATCACTATTTTGACTCGGCCCGACTCCCACAATCATCCGGGTCGGTTCTTTATTGCCTCGAACTCGGTCTTCACTACAGAGACTCCGATTCCAACTCAACCGTCGACAAGGTAAATTAATAATAACACAACACTTTTTTCAAAAAAATTCAAGAACCGTTCATCTTTGAATGAATAATGATCCGACGGTGGTGGAAGCTTCTGATGTTCTAGAAACCTTGTTTGACCGAAATTGACCTTAGATGAAGTGTGAAGTTGACCGTCGGATCAAATCAACGGACTCTTTTTTTTTTTCTTTCTAATTCGCTTACAGTCATACGACACGTATTTCATATAGGACCGCATTGAGTTTTCTCGACCTCCATGATTACAACATAAAATTCAATAAAGACATTAGAATTTTTTTTTTGTAATATTATATAATTAAGGAAATATAATAGGGTGGTGAAAGGGAATTATACAGTCTCTTGTCTGACTGCATAATATGAAACTGACGAGACATTGGGTAATGTATCTTCGAATTTGGATTGTCTGACATAAAAAATATATACTCTCTATATATGTGCTTCTCTCTAATGCCCTTGTCGTAACCACGTTATTACGAATACGACATTTGTCTTCTTCTTTTCTTTTTTTTTTCTTTCTTTTCCTTTTTTTTCCTTTTTGCTTTTGTTGTCTTTCTCATGAAACCCATATTTTCAGATCACTTGCTTTTTTGCTACTCAATTATTTAGGTTAACTTCAATACGTGTGACGTGCCTATTGGTCGTGCGGTATGGGACGTAAAGGGTGAAATTTGTAATTGTAGCATCTTAACGTTCTAAGTAAAAAACATTTTGGTGATTTGATTTCAAACGGTCCCGGCTAAAATCTAGCCATCGTTTTATCCAGAATTATCTCTGAATGTACCAAAACACCCCTGACTGATTCTTTTTGTTTGTTTGAGTAGAGGGTGGAGAGATTGATCGGACGGCTAAGATTTATTGAAGGATTAAGGTTCGAGGTAGATCTGTCTTACGTTGACTTTTTACTTCGGGTCAAACGGTCCGAAGAGATCGCGAAGGAGATCGGCACGTGGGAAACGCCCCACCCGTGGCTTAACCTCTTTGTGTCGAAGCGAGACATCGGAGAATTTAACCGGACGGTGTTTAAAGAACTTGTCAAGAACGGAGTCAATGGGCCGATGCTGGTGTACCCACTCTTGCGAAGCAGGTGAATATTGCGCTCTCTCTCTCTCTTTTTTCATTTTTGGTTAGACAAGGCACCTATCTAAAAGACTATAACAAGATCGGTCTAGTTAGTTTTTTCATGGCACGTGTTTGTCACGTGTGGTGGTGATTAGTCGTGCATGCGTAAACTTTAAAGGCACCACACAAGTCAGCGAGACGTGTGATCAACATATTGTCGCGAAACGTGGCACTGGCACACACGTACGGGTTTATAAGTACAAAAAAGTTGGAATATAGTGAAGTCCGTTTAGATTTTGTAGGCGAGATCAAAATACTAAACTAATACGATACCGTATTAGGTATTACGGTTGGGTGGGTGAAGGAGTTGTATTGTAACCGTCGTTAAGGTTAACGTCGTATAGGGAAAGAGTTTGCAATATGAAAAAAAATATGTGGGGACAATGATACGCTTCTGAGACCCACTTTGATGTAATTTCTTTTTATTTACTTTTTCTAAAATAGCCTTTTTCTACTTTGTAGTTTACCCAAGGGTAGTTTTGTGACTTTAGATATTTTTACTTTATGTGGAAAATGAGATTTGCTGGTACCAAACTCAGTTGACGTAAGAAATAAAACCAATCGAGAGGATTAGTGCAAAAGCCCTTAGTGGTGTTTTGATATGAATGATTAGATAAGTAATTTGGTCGTTTTTTTTTTTTTGTAATCAGGTGGGATGACCGGACGTCGGTGGAAGTGCCGGAAGGAGAAATATTCTACATTGTGGCATTGCTTCGGTTCGTGCCGCCGTGTACAAAAGCTTCATCGGTTGAGAAACTGGTAGCTCAAAACCAAGAGATCGTTCATTGGTGTGTAAGAAATGGAATAGATTTCAAATTGTATCTTCCTCATTACAAGTCTCGAGAGGAATGGATTCGCCATTTTGGTAACCGATGGTCGAGATTCGTTGATAGGAAAGCTATGTTTGATCCTATGGCTATCCTTTCACCTGGTCAAAAGATTTTCAGTAGGTCTAGTACTTGACCCCTCATATTGTTTTTTTTTTCCTTTTTCTTTTCTTTTGTAATCTTGAGTTTTGTGGGCTTAATGTATGTTTTGTCTGTATTTTTCTTTCTCCAAAAAAAAAAAAAAATCAACTGTTTTTCTTATAAAGGTGGCCTATCAGCCTATCCTATGAGTCATGTCCAGTTATGAAGAACATAACAAGAAAAACGTTCTTATTTTTTTTTTGGTAACTAAAACGTTCTTATTTTGATTAAATTATTATCTTGAAATCTAATTTATCCTTTAATATATGTTGACTCTAGTAATAATAACTAGTGTAATCATTGTTTTTAACTCGTCCATTAAGTGAACAAGATTATCTAACAATCTTGAATGATATGGAACTATGATAGAAAAAGAGATAGTTTTGAAGAGATAGAAAGAGACAACACTGTTGAAAAAATTAGAGTTTTGAAGAGTTAGTTTGTCGACCTCATTGCTTAAATAAATGTTTTTACGTTAAAAAAATTGATTATTTTTTCGTATTGTTTTTCTTTTTTCTATGTTAACACTTCACACTTGGATTACGTATTCCTAAATTTCCACATAAGTTTTCTATACTTCATGACCTCGTTAGATTTAGGATAAGAGATGCATGAGAGAATTGATAGACATTGAAAAGATAGTTTCTTCACATGCTGTCCCAAACTCCCAATAATTAATCCAAAATCTATAAATGGATCAACCAAATCAATCACCCACCATCCATATTGGAGCCGGTCCATGATACTATTGTGACTACGACCCTATCTTGGATAATTACTACTAAATTCTTATATATGTCCTATATATACTATTCGATTTAGACCGCTCGAATAATATATGCACTTGATGATATGTGACAAACAATTAAAATTTATTATATGATAGAAAACTGAAACTGTTTTTTTCCAACTTTTATTTTAAAAACTGTGACATGTCATAGACTTTTCCAGTCAAAGTTCAGATTCATATATTGAGTACTGTTGTCACTTGTATAATTCTGTGATGTGATAGCGAAATCTAGCAATTTTAAATCGAACAAGAAGTGATATATATATATATATAAAGATGTCGACGGCAAGCAAATTAGATGATGTCCATATCAATGCCATGTTATATAGCACGCGAGTGGTATTGACAATAGATATGAATTGGTGAGAAAGACGACTTAAAAGAAAAGTATGAAACTAATTGATCAAATGTATACAACTTGGTATGTAGGAGATTCTTTACGACCAATGGTGCAACCGTTAAATGAATCATGATTGGGATAGTGTTTCGCATATGAATAGTTTGAAAAATAAAAAGATGGATCCGTTGATCAGTCTGGGACGGTTTACTTGACTCGTTATTCCATATTACTGTCTTTTTTGGTTTGCCATTTTACGAGAGAAAGAAAAGTTAATTTATAAGACTTGTAGATTTGGGGCATCAGATTCTTCTCTTCTTACCACAAAAGAATCAACGAAAAAGGTTTTGAGCTTCACCAACCTTTCTACATATATTATCAAAAAGATAACATTTTTTACGTACATATTGTTTTTTTTCTTTGCTTATATTTTTGTTATTGTTGATAATCATATATATTTTCGTGTGTTACTCGTAAGAGATTCTGATTCTTTTGTCTTCTATTTTGCGTTTTCTTTTTGGAAAAAAGCTCACATGCCCATAAAGATAACGTAAAGCTAGTTGGAAGATATCAAACCAAGCATAGCTAGATAGATAGATCACTAAAACTAGTTTGCCTGAAAAGAAAACTTCAAATCGACTTTTGGTCTTAATTACATAATACGAAGTAAGAAAGATTTCTGTTAATTAATCTCACTCGGTTGCAAATTAAAAGACAAAACAAATATATATTTAATCCATCAAACGTGCAGAAAAGAAATATGTATACACTGTCGCATATATATAGTCGACGTCTCGACGACTAATTAAATAGGTAAAATATTTTCAATCTAGATAAGTTCCACACACACAAGTCATAAAAAGGATATTTAATTTGGTGAAAGAAGCCAATATTTTAACATCTTTTAGTGATGTCATAACTCCCTTTCTTAGAGAACTACAATCTCTGTTCAACAAAGAAAGTGCCCTTTTAAATGAAAAAATGTGAAAACTTGTCGCATGTAAGTGGATAAATCTTCGTATAAAAAAAACAAGAGAAAAAAAAAAGATTTCAAAATTTTGGATTTCGAACCAAAATCTTACTCGATTTTCCCCACTCCCAACAAAAATATAATATAATAAATTATTTTTTCCTCTTAACAACTTTTCTTTTCCCGTTGCTTTTCTGTTTGTTTCTTCTCTTTCACAAAAGATGAGATTCTAATTTTTATATATTTGTTCACAGCTTTAGATAACGCAATTATAAGATGATGATTTCATTGTAAGAGGCAAAGGATAGACTAAATAAACAATGGGCTAAGAATTTCCCATGCAAGAGCATTCCTAATACGTTCTCTGCTAAACGTGCCATGCATGCACGGACGTGTTCTTCAAATTTTTAATTACTTTATTTGCTGCTTATGGGTCACTACCAGCCAAATACGTTCTTACTATTTTATAGCTTTGATTTGTCTAAATCGAGAAAAGGTATTATGCAATACATAACATAACTTATTATACTACTTTTAATATAGAATTTGGCTTATAGGTCTTATATGATTAGTCTATCTTCTAATAAGTAATTTAATCTATTTTTTTGTTGCATAAAACTGTAACTAGACCTTTAACGACGCATTATTTTCGTCGACCGAAACAGAGATTATGGTGGTAAACCCGGCCTTTTGCCGATTTTTACTTCCAAAATTCTCATTATCTAATTAGTTTGTTATTGCTTTAAGGATGAAGGTTCGAACCTTCTATTCTATCCTTCATACTACAGTTTTATTTTTCATGATAGGCTCACAGAAATAGTTTTTCCTCTCAAAATTAGTTTTGCTTGTATAAGTCCGAAGTTTTTTGGTAACGAATAAAAAATAATTATAATGAAATTGAGATCTGGAACCAAATTTAAGTAGATGTAAATAATATGCTACAGATTAATAATGGTTCAACCTTTTTCTTGAACTATTTATTAGATTTTGAAGTGTATTAAAGGTACTCTTCAGCTTGGTGACAACTAATATTTGGGTTAAAATCTTAAAATCCTGATTTCTAGTGGGGTAATGGGAGACCAAAATTCAAACTTGAATTCATAAAATAATGGTTCGGTGAGATAGATCTTTATAAAGTTGTTATGACTGATGAATTTGATTTTTGATGACAGTTGGTTATGTAAGTTTTTTAACCTTTTTTTTTTTTTGATTTTTCCATTGCGAAAATTAATTTGTGTGGGTTGGGTTTTATGGAATTACGTTCCGTTTGACACGTGAATGGAGATGCTTTATGCATGTGAAATTTAACTTGCTTTGTAGCGAATTAAATTAATTAACCAAAAAGAATATCTATGATTCCCCCATAAAATGAAAAGAAAGATAAAGTTTTAGTGTCCAAGAAATGAAAACTTCAAAGAGAGAAAAAAAAAAAAAAAGTGAAATGAAAAATTGAAACTTTAAAGTAAAAAAAGAATAGAGCACAATCGAACAACGATGAGAAGACAATTATCCTTACTATGGAGATGATGTTATGATATTCTTCGATGGTGGCAGCTCCTCCTTGCACGGAATTTGTGAAACTCTGGCTGACTTCGCTTCTTGGTCGGGTCTACAGGTGAATAAAGATAAAAGTCAACTCTTTCTTGCGGGACAAGACGAAACTGAAGTCTCAAATGCGGTCTCCTACGGTTTTCCGCTTGGCACACTACCCATCAGATATCTGGGCCTCCCTCTCATGTGCAGAAAACTCCGTATTGCTGAATACGAGCCACTGCTTAATAAGATTACCCAAAGGTTTAGATCCTGGTCAACCAAATGCCTGTCTTTTGCGGGTCGTGTTCAGCTGATCTCTTCGGTTATTTTTGGCACCATCAACTTCTGGATGACCTCTTTTATCCTCCCAAAGGGCTGTATCAAAAAACTGGAAAGTCTCTGTCAGAAATTCTTATGGTCTGGTAATATTGAGGAAGGTAAAGTGGCGAAGGTAGCTTGGAAAACCCTATGCCTGCCTAAGGAAGAGGGTGGACTTGGGTTTAGAAGTCTCCTAGAGTGGAACAAGATCCTTCTCCTAAGACTCATCTGGCGGTTGTTCGAGACTAATGGTTCGATCTGGGCTGCCTGGCACCATCACCATCACATCAAAAACAGTTCACTCTGGGAATTACAAGCTTCTTCCTCTGACACCTCCACCTGGAAGAAGCTTCTTGGTCTAAGGCCACTCGCAGAGCAATTCATTAAGGCTCAGGTGGGTAATGGCTTAAAGGCATCCTACTGGTTTGATAACTGGACCTCTCTTGGTCCTTTGTTCAAGAGGCTTGGTGATTTTGGTTCTCGTCTGCTAAGAATTCCGCGGGAAGCAAAAGTTGCAGACGGCTACAGGAATGGTGCATGGACTGTTCCCTCCTCTAGATCACCGGAAGCTCGTGCTATTCAAGTTCACCTCTCCTCTCTCCCGGCCCCGTCCCCAGAGTTGCCTAATGATGACTTTGTTTGGTCGGTGAATGATGTGATTTGTCAAGGATTCTCCTCCGCAAGGACTTGGGAAGCTCTTCGACCTAGAGAGTCTGAGAAGAACTGGGTCCCCTCTGTTTGGTTTAAGGGTGCAATACCCCGGTTTGCTTTTCACATGTGGATCACCACTCTTGACAGGCTGCCTACACGCCAACGGCTCGCAGCTTGGGGTCACTTACGATCCTCAGAATGTTGTCTCTGCACGATCGAGTTAGAATCAAGAGACCACCTTATGTTGGCTTGTGAGTTCTCCGCACAACTTTGGCGGCTTGTTTTCAGTAGATTGTGTCCCCGACAACGACTATTTAGCTCCTGGAATGAACTCCTATCTTGGACCATGCAATCCACCACTTCTGCTCCTTCGCTGCTCAGAAAAGTGGTAACTCAGGTAGTAATCTCTAACATTTGGAGGCAGAGAAACAATCTTCTGCATAACTCTTGCAGGCTTGCCCCTACAGTCATCTTCAGGATCATCAACCGGGAAATCTGCAATATTATCACAGCAAGGAAGATGCGGAAGCATTGGCGCAATCTTATGCTGCTTTGGATCCATTAACAACCCAAATCTTTTTGTAACTCTATAGTAGCTCTGTTTTATTTTTTTTTGCCAAAGCTGCTATTGTGTAGGTCTTGCTTCTTTTTGTAAAACCTTTTTTTCATTCTAATGATATTTACATATTTAGCAAAAAAAAAAGAGAAGACAATTATCATAAAGATACTTTCGATTTACGTCCTCGGACTTGCCGTTAATATATAAATTCATGTAATCATAGCAACTACATTATAGAAAATTAAACCCATAGGTTTTTTTTATTTTTCTTTTCCTCAAAAATTTATTGACGTTTATATTAACTTGAGAAGACTGTAGTCCCTTATCTTTTGCTTAATCTCCCAAACCGGGCGTGTCCGCAGTCCGCACCATCTGTTATATGTGTCGGTATATGATTTTTCGTTTCAGTTTAAGTAATTAAAGAACATTTTACGAAACAGCACATATGAATTCACAAAAACTCTCAATCTACAACTTTACTGCCACAAACATACAAAACGAAATAGTATTTGTGTATATATGTGTTGAATATATCATGGTCCACTAGAAAACGATGTCATATAGAGTTCAATTACAGCTATTCTTTTAGGAAGGACCATTCCACATTCAACAATTTCGATTCACATACTTTTCAGTTTTCATATCTCTATCTCTCCACAACGACATTACAATGATGTGATGTGATATGCCCAACACGGTATGTACGTACTATACATAGACAGACACATTCACAGATAAGAACATTATTTGTAAATTTTAGTTGAACTGCAGAGGTATGGTTTTTTCATTATATTCATTTCTTTATAACGAGATTGAAGTAAATCACTGTATATGTCGTTTGATTAAGTATCAATATTTTCACCAATATGCAATATCATACTCGAACCATATTTACTAGGTGACACTCAAAATCAGTTTTGTGACAAAAGCTACATTCTTGAGATCTTAGAAACTAATATGACTATATATGCCATTAGTTTTTTCTCAAAGTAAAAAAAATCTGTCAATAACTATAAAATAAAGAATTATTAATGGATTTGCCATGTTTTATAGTGGCATTGATTTTGCCATTTTGTCTAAAATCTTATGAATTTATCGGTTTTAAGCTACAAAAAATACGATTAAACATATAATTATCATGTTATGTTTGGATGTAGTCGGTTTCATTTTTCTTAAAGTTAAGTATTTGTTATAAAGTACGTTAGCAAAAGAAAAATTAATATAAACTTTTTTAATGTTAAAAAATGACATATTTATTATATTTTTGCAAAAATGGTAAATTCGAAAATGCCATCACTATAAAAATGGCATTTTGAATAAGAACTCCCTTGCCTAAATTGATTATATAGTAACTTTTATATATACGAAAAAAATAAATTATTCATGATGATTTTACATGAAAACTTATATTTTCTCAAAACAATCCAAATTGGGAAGGCCATCTACTTGCATATATTGTTGCTGTTATGGATTTTGGATTTAACAATCATCCAAAGTCCTTATTATATATATGACTTGGTCCCTACCCTCCTAATTAAATTCAGTTCTTATTAATTTTCTCAATAAATAAGAAGAAAAAAAATAAGAAAGTGAAAGAAACCTCATTGCGTATACAGTAAACCCCTTATAAATTAATAACTCACTTATGTAGTAAATATTTTGGTTCCAACTATTTTTTCGATTAATTAATATCTTATATATTAATAAAAATATTTTGGTTTTGATGTTATAAATTTTTAGAAGGTTTACTGTATAAGGATCTCGATCTTTGATGGTGTGTACTTTGTAGTTTGTATATACAAAGACAAATGAAACAAATGATAGGATGAAGATTTCCTATGATTTTTTATTTTATTTTTTCCTTTTTATATGAAGTCCAGAGTTAGAAAAATAAAATAAAATAATAGGTAGCTAGCTTGATACCACAATATAAACAAGTTGATCTGAGAGACAAGAAAACACTAGTATTCATTATATCAATCTACAATGAAATCTTAATTTTTGTTTTTATTGAGATGAAATCTTCTGATGAGGAAAAAGTTCCATGTGACTTTGCTGAGCATAATTTGTAATCTCTATATCCCCAAAGTAATATGTATATATACATTTTTTTTTCTTTCAAAAATATCAAACAGAAAAAAGAAAAAAAACATTAAACAAAGAAAAAAAAAAGTATTTGTTTCAAACAATATAAATTATAAAATGATTTCCGCAACTGTTATTAACCAAGTCCTAACCATAAAAGGCCAGGGCATGGGCTCTTGAAGCAATTGGAATAGAAAAGTAAAAGTAGGTTACCAAAATGGGCCTGCGATCCTAATGAGCCCATGGTATAGTTGGAGGAGAAGGACTTTAGCTTCTTGTGCTGTTCTGAAATTAGGTATCACACATTTAGTTCCTAATTTGTTAAACAACAGACTACTATATAAATATATAATTTTGACTAATGAGGTCAATTCAGTAAGGTATAAATACACGTCGTCTTGTGTTTTTTCTTTTTTCCTTTTTTACTCTTTTCTGATTCATCATCCCTAACCTCCTCAAGAAGAAGACTCAGATTCGACTCGATCTCCAAGATGAATCCATCGAGTTCTCCCAAAGATTCTCGTAAAAATCGACGGATGAGCGCAGGTGCAGACATTATCGGAGCACTTCTCATAGCAGCGAAGGAGGCTAATCGTGAAGGTATATCACTAGGGATGGAACACAAGGAGATGGAGGAACTAGAGAGCATCGCCGGTTCAGATGATCCTACAGCTTTCTTTAACGATTGGTTTGCAAAGTGGGCTGATGAGAGAGAGAAACGAAGAAAAAATGAACAAGACTACCTTACCGCGAAAAGGTTTGCTCTTAGTTTGCATTCTGATTATGAGACTGTTGTTGAGAAAAAGAAGGAGGAAGCTGATGATGATCAAGTTAAGGGAGATGATGAAGAGAGAAGCGAGTTTCAGAAAGCTAAGGACGTGATCAAGATGAGAAGAGATGAGATCTCTATAGCAACAACAAGTGATGGTGCTGATGATATGGAGATTGATGTGGTTATGCAGAGGAAAGCTCCTATGCTTACGGATTTGAGTGTGAGAGTTCTTGCTCAGCACTGTGAAGCAATCAAATCTTTGAAACTTGTTCCTGATCACTTGAGGAAGAAGCTCTCGAGTCATGTTAGTGGTTTTGGCAAACTAGACGCACGTTTTATGCATCTTTTGATTGGTGACTCTCCCTGTGAGATTCGTGCGAGTAACTGCGTTGGTTTAACTGAGGATGACTTGGTTAAGATCTTGTGCGATTCTGATAGAGATACCTTGAAGGTAAATTTCAAAATCCGTTTGTTAGTAGGAATTGGAGTTTTGTTAGCAATCTTGAATTTGTTACTACTCTTTCAGGTGTTAATTCTTGATCTTTGCGGACGAGCTATTACGGATTACACGATAACCGAGTTCTTGAAACGTTCGCCTCAAGGGTTCCCTTCGTTGACTACGCTATCTCTTCAAGGAGCATTCTCTTTGACAGACTATGCATTGACCTTTATCAAGAGTTTTTCTCCTCTGCTTCTGTTTATTAACCTCTCTCATTGCTCTCTTCTCACTTCCCGCGCTTTGAAGACTCTTGCGGATATTTTTAGATCCACTCTTAAAGGACTTAGTATTGGAGGATGCCAAGGGATGAAACAGTGTCAAGAGTTCTCTCGCAGCCTGTATAAGTTCCAGAAATTGAACTATCTCTCGCTTGCAGGACTCGATAGTGTTAATGATAGTTCTCTTACAACGTTCTTTATGTTCAGTAGCTCTAATCTCACTGATCTGTCTCTCGCTAATTGCCAGTAAGTTCCTCGAAAAGACTCAGATCGTTACCAAGTTTTATGTTTGGAAACTAATGTTTTTGTTTTTGCTTTTGTCTATGGTAAACTAGTGAGTTGACTGATGACTGCATTTGGCATATTGGGAGATATTGTAAAAAGTTAGAAGCTCTTGACATCTCAGAATTGAGGAAATTGACTGATAAGTCATTAGAATTTCTTACCGAGGGCTGCACATCTTTGAACTCAGTCATATTTGGGAATAACAGATTTAGGTTTTGCACAAGTCTCACAATATGTTTCTTTCTTTTACATAATTTTTGTAGACTGTTGTTCTGAATGTCAATGTTTGGGGGCTTCCTTTAACAGTGACGAAGCTGTTGCTGCGTTTCTTGAAGTCTTGGGAGGTTCTTTTGACCAACTCTGCCTAAACAAAGTCGTAGATGTGAGTGTTCTAGTTACCTAAAAAGTGTCGTTCATTTCTAATCTGGTTTGTCTTCAAGGGTGTTTAAAGGAGTTTTGTTACGATAGGTCGGTCCAGATACTGCCTTTTCTCTTGCCAAAGTTTGTAAGAGGTTGAAGTATTTGGACCTCTCGTGGTGTCGAAAGCTCACAGAAGAGGACCTAAGACGGATTTTGAGTTGCTGCTCGTCACTTAAATCACTCAAGCTATTTGGATGGACACTGGTATCATATTAGTAGAGAAAATGTAGTTAAGCTTCCACTTGTGCCTTTTTTGTTTATGTAGTGGCGGTATTGTCGTTGTAGGTGGAGAAGGCATATCTTGAAGAACTTTCAAGATCACCGATTCATATCACCGGATTGAAAATGACTTCACTTTATGCTCACCTTGAGGATTCTCACCCAAATGTTGGTGCCAAGTTCTTCTGATGAGTGGACAAGTTTTGACGATGTATATATAGCTCTGAATTGATGAACCACTGCATTGTTAGGACCAACTTATCTGTTGTAGAGGTTCATAGTTATACAAAAGGTAGTGATATAGGAACAGTGGTATAAAGTCTTTTGGGCTCTGCTTTTATGTAAAAAGATAGAACTAAAAGAAAAGTATTAAGCATACGATACCATGGAATATTTTAGCAATGTGTGGTCATTACTGTTCAACCAGAAACAAAAGAATCTTCCTTTTTTCAGTGTTAATAGTAACCATACCACCTAAACTGATACAAACTATCCTGCAACTTGTGTACAAATTCTTACAAAAGAAACAAATCATTTTCGTTCAGAACTTTTCTTTCTAACCAGATGAACTCCAAGAGAGGATTGTAAAGGTGTCTTGAATTTTTTTGGATGGAAACGGGATCGTCTAACCCGATGATGGGGAGGTTTACTACGTCATGGAAGCTTTTGGCAATAAGCTTGTCGGTACTAGCCGTGCTCTCGCCTCTCTACATTGATAGCTTATCAGAGGAAGATCTAGAAGAGGAAGAAGAACTCTTCAGCTTTATGTTTTGCCTCTCTGTGCTTCTCTTCTTGTTGATTTTGGCCATTGCCTCGTCCCTGTATTATGACCCGAGCTTGACCAGGTTTGATCCTTACTGGATTCACAGGCTATGTGGCTCGTTTGGTGGGTTGCTTGTCATCCTCATCGTTCTTGTTTTCGTCTTGATGTGCAAAGCCTCTGCTTAGAGAACCTAAGTGAAAGTTGATTTGGCGCAAAATGAAGAGAAAATCTCATATTTTGCAAAATTTTACAATATTTCTTGTATATCAGGAACACAACTCTTTTATTCATTTTCTAAAGAAAATTTATACAAAAACTCGGAAATCCAAAAGATGCAGAAGAATACAATTACTCGAAAGGTTGATTTTACACGTAAGGCGCAGAAAAGAGGAGCTTTTTTAAGACAGGTTCAGTTCATAGAAGCTGAGCTCGGTCTGTGGTCCTTGTGGCTGCTCAACCTTCTCCTTCTCATCCACTTTGTCTCACCAGAAGATGGAGAAGCCGCTCCTTCAGCTGGCGGGAGTTCGCAAGGAAGTGCCATAGCAGAGCTGGTAAAGGCATTGAGAACAAGGAAGGCCAAAATGGGAGACAAATCTAATCCTCCAAGAGGTGGTATGAATCCCCGGAATACGTTCAAGTATGGATCACACAAAGTGCTGATACAATGGCAACATACACATAATTTAGCAATCAACTAGATAGGGTAGATCCATCAGGCTTTTTAACCAGTACTTAGACAATTCAAGAGTTGGACATATACGTAGAAGACCAAGTTTTTCCCAAACAAAACTCCCTCTAATTCAAGCAAATAGACTAACTTCAGCAATAAAGAATAGGGAATATATGATCTAGATTTTGTTCCCATGGAGTGTTCAAATCTTTTAGACCTGGATAAGAATTAAAAAAGGTAGTGGCATTTCCCAATACAAGTAGGAAAACACAAAGGCAAGTTCTTAACCTGAGGGGGTTAACAATGGCAGGAGGAGCACTAGGAAACCAGGTGAGTACAAGACGAACAACGAGGATGGTGTTGTATATGTTGAGGAAATTTATCAACCCATTAGCAACCACCAATCCTGCAACTGAATCCCCCGGAAGAACCGCTGCAAATCCGTGATTAGACATTGCAAACCTCACCCTTGAAGTGTTTCTCAAACGAATCTGAAATACAAAACATTCTTCTTCATCTTTAATAACCAAAAACCAGACTCAAAGGCACACACAAACATAAACATTATCCTAACACAGAGTTTCATCTTCGATATTACATAGACGTAGTGAAGAATATAACCAAAAAGATCCCAACTTGGACATATATAACTCATATTTAACTATGTGAAAACGTTGTCCAACAAATGCTAAGTGATCTATACATCAATCCCATAGACAGTCTTCGTATATGATCCAAGCTGGCTGTTTAAAAATGATAACTTTTTTTCCAAAAACAGAAACCAGAAAGGTTCACCCATTACAGTAACAATCAGAAGCTCAGGCAAGTTAATCGGAAACACATAATTATCTTCTTAACTTAACCACAAGAAGTAATGAAACTCGTTTCCATACAAACCATCATTCATTCTGACAATTAGCAAAAGCAGGGAAAGAGAAGTTACCTCATCACACAGAACGCGAAACTCGGACGAAAGACGAACCGCTTCCTGAAAGAGAGGGTTCTTAGAGGCGAGCGAATGGAAGAACCCTGAGAATTTCTCAGTAGCGGATACAAGAGACCGATGAAAGTCCTGAATCATTTTGACGGAGTCTGCAGCTTGTGGTAGAAGTAGCAAATTAGGTTTGCTCGAACGCACAAGAGGTGTTTGCGTAAATGCCGATGAAAGAGACACGAAAAAGTTCGGTATCGGTCCTGACTGAAAAGATTTCAAGCTTTTCATAGCTGGTTCGCTCGCACTCGACTCCATTGTAGCAAAAGCTTTTGAGATAATTCGTAGAAGGAGAAGAAGCTTTGAGAGTAGAAGCAGAGAAGAAGATAAAGTACCTCCCAAAAAAAAAAAATAATAATGATACTTCAGAAAGATGACACGTGGCATCGCTCTGTCCCCTGAGCCCATAATCCTCTAGTAGAACCAGAAGGTCTTATTAAAAGATATTCGACTTCACTTTTTAAAACGCTGCGTTTTACTATTCTGACTTCTCTGGTGACAGCCTGGCTTTTTAAAATTCCACTTGTGGTTTTTGGATATACAAATCCAAATCCGACGTGTCAGTTTCTGACGACTCTTCTTAAACGGAACCCATACGCACCACTAGATTCTTACTTTGCACTATCGTCGTTGTCTCGCCGGAGAATATGGCGAGCAATCTTCTCCGGCTTCATTTTCTACCGCCGTCGAGTCTGCATATTCCTCAAACCTGTAAGTTCCTCGACGTTAATTACGTGAAGCGATGCTTTCCAAAACAGCGACGGGTTCGTATCCGACGGTACAGTTCGAGACCTGTTTTTTTGGTATCAAACTCGGTCGAGATTAGTACTCAATCGTTTGAATCCGCGGAATCTTCAATCGAATCTGTGAAATCTGTTACGAGCGATAAGCCTGTTTTACTCGATGTGAGTGGGATGATGTGTGGTGGCTGCGTCGCTCGGGTTAAGTCGGTTCTGATGTCTGATGAACGAGTCGCGTCTGCTGTGGTTAACATGCTGACGGAGACTGCGGCTGTGAGGCTTAATTCGGAGGTTGAGGTGGTGGCGGATGTGGCGGAGAGTTTAGCTAAGAGATTGACTGAGAGTGGCTTTGAGGCTAAGAGGAGAGTCTCGGGGATGGGAGTGGCGGAGAATGTGAAAAAGTGGAAGGAGATGGTTAGTAAGAAAGAGGAATTGCTCGTTAAGAGCAGGAATCGTGTGGCGTTTGCGTGGACACTGGTTGCTCTGTGTTGCGGGTCTCACACTTCGCATATTCTTCATTCCTTGGGAATTCATATTGCTCATGGTACAGTTTTTTCACATTTTCTTACTTAAAAATTGAATTATAATGCAACTTGTGCTGTCATTTGTTGGATACAAATGTAGTTGATTACTTTCTCTTGCACCTGATGTTACTAGGAGGGATTTGGGATTTGCTACACAACTCTTACGTGAAAGGCGGTTTGGCAGTTGGAGCTTTGTTGGGACCAGGAAGAGGTTTGTTTTTTGTTCAAACCTTTTAACACAATCTAATGTATAATGCTTACCAGCTAATGCATAATAAGTTTAGATGAAAAAGTAGTCATTATGAGGCTATTCTTCAGGCTTAGATGTGTCCCTGATTACATAGTTGAGCTTTGTTGAATCAATGCTTCAAATGGGGGTAGTATTTACCTTAATTGGCTGGTCGTTTTCATAAGAGAAAAAATATGAAGTTCACACTACTTAAGTGACAGTGATGGTTCCTACTATTCTTTGAGAGTTTCATAACCGCTCCAAACTGGTGGTAGTGATTTTTGAGGCCGTTCGAAACACAAATGACTGAAACAGATACATTTATATTGTAGAATTGCTGTTTGATGGTATAAAGGCTTTTGGGAAAAGATCACCTAATATGAATTCATTAGTTGGATTGGGATCTATGGCTGCGTTTTCCATCAGCTTGGTAAGTTTTCGTACCCTGTGATTTATTTTTGACTGGTTGGTATCCTATTCTGAAACCCGCAGTTCTCTGCATTCTGTATTTTGCAGATCTCACTAGTTAATCCAGAACTGGAGTGGGATGCTTCCTTCTTCGAGGAACCGGTGAGTTTCTCTAGCACATCTACAAGGGGATGAAAGCTTTTTATTTTTACTATCACTGCATGCAAAATACAGTTTCAATGGTTTATTTCTGATTGATAGCTCTTGTCATTTAGTATGCAGGTCATGCTGCTTGGCTTTGTGCTCCTTGGTCGTTCTTTGGAAGAAAGAGCAAAGCTTAAAGCATCTAGCGATATGAATGAACTGTTGGTAAGTTGGGCATTTCTTGATTCTCTTCCCAAGATTAACTTGAAGGCTTTTCCTCCTTTTTGACTTGAAACGTGTTTTTGCAGTCACTCATCTCCACTCAATCAAGACTTGTGATTACTTCATCAGACAATAATAACACAGCAGCCGATTCTGTACTTTCCTCTGATTCAATTTGCGTTAATGTCCCAGTTGATGATATCCGAGTTGGAGACTCACTGTTGGTTTTGCCTGGTGAAACATTTCCTGTCGATGTAAGTGTTTCTGTCTTTCTAGCAAGTGATATTTACGATTGTCGGATCTTAAAAAAAGTAATTTTTTGGGTCTCAAAAAAGAAGTTATGAGATTCTGTAGTTTTAGGAAATTATATTTGGATTTATTAGTTCTTCTTGGGATTCAGTTAAATTCTACAATTTTCCTCTGCACTTGATAACGGATATATGCTATTTTTTGTTTTTCCTCAGAATAGCATGGTTATTATTCTTTGTGACTGGTTAGTGCGTTAGTGTTAGTATTAATTGTGGTAGTGATCATGTTATATTATTATTTTCGTCATAGGGGAGTGTCTTAGCTGGAAGAAGTGTTGTGGATGAATCTATGCTGACAGGGGAGTCACTTCCCGTGTTTAAAGAAGAAGGCTGCTCTGTTTCAGCGGGAACAATAAACTGGGTACGTATATTCTATACAAAAGTTTATTCTTTCAAAAGGCTACTTATGGTTTATTCTTTTAGTGCTTTACTGACACACCTAGTACTCTCGGATATGATCCTGTATCAATTGTTACTATATTACTGCACTTCATAATGTGAACCACGTTACCGAGGAAGATAGATTGCTGTCTAGCTGCACTAACCGTACTCAGTTACTAAGTTTGATTTATATACACTCATTCAATGATTATGAATCTTTTCGAATAATTGAATTTCACTTACCTATTTCAGGATGGTCCTCTGCGGATCAAAGCTTCTTCTACTGGTTCCAACTCAACGATATCTAAAATCGTCAGAATGGTTAGTGTCTATAAGAGCCAATGAAATTTAATGAAAAGTTACATTGTGTGAGGAATAGTTCCATCAGTTGCAATGTGAAACGTTGGAGCCGTGAAAGTCATCATGTGAAAAGAAAAATGCAACCAGTAATCTATGTAATTTGTAGCTGAGTTTCGTCCTCGAAAACAGAAGGAAAAAGATTGGTACAAATAGAAATACAATGAATAAGTCACTATCTTACATATAGAACTCATTTACATGTTTGTAGCTGAACCTAATTTCATACGGGAAAGTACGAATAAAATCAAGGTAGAATCCTCGGTTCTTCTTTAGTGAGTCTCTAATACATTCATACCATTCTGAATTTTTAGGTTGAGGATGCACAAGGTAATGCAGCTCCTGTACAGAGGCTGGCAGATGCAATAGCTGGACCTTTCGTCTATACTATAATGTCTTTATCTGCAGTGACATTTGCCTTCTGGTATGGTCCTCTTTTCATTTATCTATTGGAAATAACATCTGAAATTGCAATAAGATTCTTATATTTGTTTAGTAGGAATCTGTTACTTTAGTTATAGTATAAAGTAAAAGCATCATGTGTCAATTACCTGTGATCACCAAGTGAAAGACCAAGTTGTTTTCCGCTTCAGGTATTACATTGGTTCACACATATTCCCAGATGTTTTACTCAATGATATTGCTGGACCTGATGGCGATCCTCTGGCCCTAAGCCTAAAACTGGCCGTGGATGTCTTGGTGAGTGAGCCATGCATCTCAAATTTATATCTTTCATGTGAAAATGTCACGGACTAGCCGGACTTAATGAGGGAGGAAAATGGTGATTGTGGCGAAAATATTAATTCAAGCAGGGAATGTAGGATAAAAGATGAATGGAAAGAAACTTGGGAGGAAAATAAATATTGAGCAGATAATCAGCTCGTTTTTTTCTGTGTGCATCAGGTAGTATCCTGCCCCTGTGCACTGGGCCTGGCAACACCAACTGCCATATTAATTGGCACCTCTCTTGGTATGTTATCTAGCGAACTATTTAGCTTGCACTGCAAACCTTGCTGAGAAGAGTGGCATAAAGTTTTCCAATTATTAGGAAGGAAAATGACACTGCATTTACCGATTGTTCCTGCTACATGTTTCCCTGCTGACTACCCTAATATATGAAAAAGTATTCATTGGTTTTACACATCTGTTTTTTGATGGCAACTTTAGATAATACACAAAATTACTAAACTGTACTAAAAACATGAAGAAACTCCTTCCTAGTTTATGTGCAGTCCTTGTGGTAATCTTTCATGTTTATAGGGGTAGTGAAAACATTATATTACCTGAAAAAAATTGTAATAAATTCGAGATTGTTGAAACTTTCAGCAATTTATTGTTGTTTAATATATGTTCAGGAGCAAAGCGGGGATATCTTATCAGAGGAGGAGATGTCTTAGAACGTCTGGCTTCCATAGATTGTGTGGCTTTAGACAAGGTATTGCTACTCTTTTGGGCTTTCTGTGATCCTCTTCACCCATCTTTCTCTCTCCACTATTTCATTTTTATATGAAGATGGAAAATCTTAGATTATTGAACAGTTCCTCTTGCCTCTCAAAGTTGAACAAATCGAGTTATTGTTTCAGACAGGGACTCTTACTGAAGGAAGACCTGTCGTCTCTGGTATTGCTTCTCTAAGATACGAAGAACAAGAGGTTCTTAAATTGGCTGCTGCGGTGGAAAAGACAGCAACACACCCAATAGCAAAGGCTATTGTAAACGAGGCTGAAGCGCTCAATCTGGAAACTCCAGAAACAAGAGGCCAATTGACAGAACCAGGCTTTGGTACTTTGGCTGAAATAGATGGACGTTTGGTTGCAGTGGGTTCACTTGAGTGGGTTTCTGATCGTTTCCTCAGAAAGAACGACTCTTCAGACATGGTGAAGCTGGAAAGTGTTTTGGGTCATAAATTATCAAGCACATCATCAACGTCTAGGTACTCGAAGACTGTGGTATATGTTGGCCGTGAAGGAGAAGGAATTATCGGTGCTATTGCGATATCTGATTGCTTGCGCCAAGATGCTGAATTTACTGTAGCCAGGTAGTTTTTCCCTCTAAGACTCTAACCGTCAAAATTTTAATGAACTAAGCAACCCTGGTTTTTATATTCAGCATATTAACATAATTTTTTTGCTACTTTTCTTGTGGACCTTATCGGGATCTAATCGTCCTAATTTTGCTTGTTCGTCTTATTAAAAGGCTTCAGGAGAAGGGCATCAAAACAGTTCTCTTATCAGGGGACAGGGAAGGGGCAGTGGCAACAGTGGCAAAGAATGTAGGGATTGAGAGTGAATCAACCAACTATTCCTTGTCTCCTGAAATGAAATTCGATTTTATATCTAATCTTCAATCCTCTGGACAACGTGTTGCTATGGTAAGCTCTTCAACTGAATTGCAAGAAAGATTTTTTCAACTTATAGTTATTTCCCATGAAAAGTCGATGAAGTTCATGGTAAAGTGAATCCTAGAAACTTACCCAACGCGCATGGAACTGTATCAAGTTAGACTAACATATTTTGTATTTATCAAAGGTGGGCGATGGGATAAACGATGCTCCTTCATTGGCTCAAGCTGATGTAGGAATAGCTCTAAAGATCGAGGCACAAGAAAACGCTGCATCAAACGCAGCATCAGTCATACTTGTCCGCAACAAACTTTCTCACGTAAACGCTTCATGAGCCACTTGCCCTCATTCAAAGGAACAAGAATCTCTTAGTTCAAAATTAAAGCTGTATACACTCATGTTTCTTTTCTTTTGGTTATAGGTTGTGGATGCACTGAGTCTTGCACAAGCAACAATGTCGAAAGTATATCAGAATCTAGCATGGGCAATTGCGTATAACATCATCTCGATCCCTATAGCTGCAGGTGTCTTGCTTCCTCAGTATGATTTCGCCATGACACCTTCCCTCTCAGGTAATCTGGCCCATTCCAGTTAATTAATTACAAAACAGTTTATTTCACTTCCAGTTTTAATATATTCACAGCAGCCAGTGCTTACTTACCATTAAAATGCTTTCAGGTGGACTAATGGCATTGAGCTCGATCTTCGTCGTTTCAAATTCGTTACTTCTCCAGCTCCATAAATCAGAAACAAGTGGAAACAGCTTGTGATCGGCTCCATCTATTATGGATTCCAAGCAGAAGAATGAAGGTTTTGTATATTCTGCTCTTCTGACATATTGGAGTTCGTTTGTTGTTAACTGCAAAGTTTTATATTGATTGTGTACCTTGTGTTATTCATGAATGTGGGGGTTATACCAATATTGTACGTAAATATATCATCTCAAGTAACTTTCGTATATCTTTGACTATTTTTGGACATATTTTAGGAAAACGACTATTTTTTCCCTCCTCTACCTTGTGAGTTTATTTGGAACTCCACGACAACATCTTTTACCAGCGAAATCCACTTCCATTTTGTTAATAAATCAGTTTCATAAAAGAATAGAAAAAGTAAAGGAAGAAATAAGAATGTATTAAGGCCGAACCACTTGCTTCCAAAGTTAGCCTAAAAAGAGTGGACACAAATGCTTCTTTCGTATAAAATGTACTTAAGGGAGGCTTTGTGGATAAGACTCAGACCACTTATCATTATCACCAAACATACACAACCTACCTATTAAATACTACTTGTCATAATTATATACAAATATAGATAATTTCAAGGTTTTTAGCATTAAAAACTTGGATAAGAACAAAATGAAAGAAGAATGTTGGACTTTCCAAACATAGATAAACAGATTTAAAGTATGAAAAGATTTGGTAGTGATCTAATTGATAGAACAAATAAAAAAAAATTGAACAAAAGATGTGAATTCATTCAAAAGTTCTTAAAACTCATCTATACATTCTCCGGATGTTGTTGTTACTTCCAACATATATAAAAAAAAATTAAACAAAACAATTGTTACATGATCGTTGTCCTAAGAGTCATTAAACCCAATCCCACTCGCCGTCGCCGGAAAACACCTCGGGAAATCAGCAACGGAATACGATCTCCAAGCACAAAAACCCAACGACGACTGAGACGAAGTCAAATTACTAAAGGACCCTTGACTCCTAGGATACAACGGAGGAAGCTTCACCATCTGATGATGTCTCTGCCTAGGAGGAGATCCTCCAGATGTCGTCGGACTCGATCCAGGCGACGAGTCTCCACCGGATCCAGAAGAAGATCCTTCTCCGCCGGTCATCACCCCAGCAGCAACAGCCATAGCGAGCGTCAACGCGCTCCTACTCGAACTCATGACATGTTTCTTAGAGATCCCGCCACGTGGAGTGGTCTTGCTGTTGTTGTTGTTGTTGTTGTTGTTCTCCCAAATCTGATGGCAGAGAAGATTCCTCCTCCTCCGACTGTAAGGATTCTCCGGCTTGGCTACTAAATCTTTCATCGACGAAGAAGAAGTCAACGCCGACGACGCTTCCTCCTTTAGATTCGTGAAAGACTTTGACTTCCCATTGTAATACTTCGATATCCCTTTCCTACACAAACACAAACATCGATCATCAGAACAAAACCGATCATAAAAATCGTTACTTTACGAGAGAGAAAGAAACAAAATTTAGAAGCTTTTTTGTAAGAGAGGGAGAGAGAGAGAGAGAGAGAGAGAGAGAGAGAGAGAGAAATCTCACCTAACAGGTAAGACTTGTTCGAGAGATTCCATCATTTCAAGAGGCCCTTTGTAGGGAGACTCAACTTCGTTATCTCCGGCGTCGTCTCCGTCGTCGTCGCTGTTCATACCAATGGAAGAAGAAGCAGAGGAACAAGGAGAGGAGGAAGAATCAGAAGGAGATAACCAACTAGGCATCGCCGGAGATTCATCGGAATTATCACCGGAGAGATTAAACACGTGAGAAGATTCAACTCTATTAGCCATCTTTAATAGACTTTTTTAAAAACCAAAACCAACACTTTGTATTGAAAGAGATCTTGGGAACTTTTCGTTTTGAAATCTTCTTGAAACACAGAACAGAGAACAGACACAGAGGAGAAAAGAAAGAGAAGAGAAGATGAGATCTTTATATTGGGTGGATCTTTCTTTGTCTATGTGCTCTCTCTCTCTCTCTCTCTCTCGTTGTTTTCCTGATAACATTAAATACTAATAAAACCAAAAAGGAATTATTATTATTTTATCACGTTGTTTATTACTGTTCCTTTCTTTTTTTCTTTTTTGTTTAAAGAAACAAATCTTTTAAATTTTAAAAAATGGGATAAAGATAAAATTAAAAGGTAAGTATTTGAAGAGGGAGACAGAAGAAACTGTTGCTTAACCTTATCCTCATCCACGCACTTTGCATGCCATTTCTCACCTTATTTTTCTTTATTTATAATTTCGTCGTTTTACTTTTCTTATTCACATTTTAAACCCCAAAAGTATGAGCATCATCCAATATATAATGATGACTAAGGTTTGTGTTGTGTTGACTATTTTTCTATTTATTATGAGATATGTTAAGATCTGTTTAGATTCATTTGGATGATGATTATCAAAAGCATTTATATAGAAAACTATAAAATTTTAAAACTTAACTATTTTTGGTATGAAATATTTTTGATCTGAGTTCAAATCTCTTTAGCCACCTGAAGACGTCTTAAATGGTAAGAAAACATGGATTTTTTGTGGGTCTCGTGGGATTAGTATTTGGGTCTAGAAAGCTTCTAGGATTTCCACAGTTAAAAAAAAAATGAATATTGTTGAAGTTAGGTTTCGCCGATTCCAGACCCATATCTGATCCGTTAATTAATGAGCTTCAGTGGGCTTATGGACCGAATATGGATGAGCCCAAAAGTTTATCGGATGACTAAAGAAGCAGCAGTTGAGTTAAACAGTTGAGAGGATCCTAGGATATCGAGGACGAGCAAAAAGATTTAGTCAGAGCAAATCCAAGGATCTTGATAAAAGTTTGGCCATTTAAATATAACGAGATGTCATGTAAAAGAGAGATAATAAATACTCGAGATAATCAATATAAATCTAGTTTATCATTTCTTCACTGTTTTTATCGATTTCTACTGAAAATCTATCTTAAATCTTTCTTAGTTTATTAGCAAATTAAATCGTTGGTTTCTTACATCAACGAATATATTATTATATTTAAATATTTTTGTAACTTTTATCATTAAATAAATATATCGTATGTCAATATGTTTTTTTGGTATGAAACTATAAATATACTATTATACTACTTTTAGCTACTTAAAAAAAATATATACATAATAAATGTAATAGGGACAAACAAGTCAAAGAGCCAAAATCTAGATATATTGTGATTTGGTTTCTTTTAAATAACCATAAAAATTATATTTGTGTATTAATATTGTTTTTATATAAATATAAATAAAAATTATGATATTTAAAAATATTGAAAGAAAAAGAGATAATATTTTTCATCCTACATAGATGAGGTTTATCATCTTTTATCTTTAGGTCAACTTCTTTTATTCTTCTACGAAAAGAAATACTGATTTTTTTATATAACTTTTTAAGTACTAATAATACAGTAATAGATATGACTTTGAATAGGAGAACAGAAAATAGCAGGTCACCTTTTAATGTAATTTTAATCTTATTTTTACCATTCAAAAATTTTTTATTTTTAAAAGTTATTGTAAATAAATTATTAAACTATATGTAGTTCATATTTTTTTGTGATAAATGCAGGAAAAATACATGCAGATCTGGTCTACAGTTTTTTTGATACTGTTCACTCTTGATCTGCATTTAAACAACCAAATATTTAATCCACTTTTATTCTACTTGAATCACTTGATCTGCTTTACCTAATATGCTTTCTCCAGTCATACAGACAAGTGAGAGTTAACGGGCCAGCTAGAGAGATTCAAGAAATTGTAGGGACTATTTTAAAAACTCGCCTCGTAAATAAAAACTATTTATTAGCAATATAATATTCCCCAAATCCCCATCGATTGCTTTTTTTTTGGTTAGCTCGCGGGAAGATAGAACCATGGTACGTGGACACGTGGAGAATTAATGACCGTTGCGGCTGGATAGGAACATGTGACATGGCGATGACGAGGTGGTCATCTTTTTTAAAAATGAGGGAAAAACGGTGAGTCTTATCCACATAATCAAAACATGGGACCCACTAAAACATCTTCCCAGCCGACAGTATTTCTTCCTCTTCCGCTGTTTCGTCTTTTTTTCTTTTTTTTCTACCGAGGAAAAAAGTTTTCATCCAGCCGAATAATTTTATTTTCATAATTATTTAATTGTCAAAATAAAATAAATAAAAATGTCCCCTATCTATAACGAACCCAGTTACCACTTTTGGAAGATTTTTATGTTTATCTTCTTTCTAGATTCCCGTTCATTAATTTATGTTCCTTAAGATTTTTTTGTCATTATTACTTATTTTTTGGGTGGATGATCGCAATTTCTCGTAAAATAATGATCATACAATATCGATTTGTGGCACGATCATTCATTATGCTGCTCCGGCAAGTTATCGGTGATTTGGTGTTATCTATGGTATGAAGAGAGATAGAGAGAATATATTTAGAGGTAGCTATATAACAATTTTGGTCATTTACATGAATTTTTTTGCATATATTTTTATACCATATATTTCTATCAACAAATATCATTGAAAGACTCCACTGCGGCACTGCATTTTTTTTGGTAAAAGGTTAAATCTTATTCCATTTTCTGATTTTTTCTGTACAAAGAAAAGCAAAATAAAGACAAAAAATGGCTAGAAAGGGAAATGAATACATCCAAAATAGAAAGCAAGAAGAAATCCTGGAACGGTTATGAGACGATCCCTGATTGCTCTATCCAAAGCTGTTTGCACTGCGGCGCTGGTGGTGGTAACGGAGGTGAAGATCCTTGCATTGCGTTCGTGCCATATTAAGTAACACGCTGACTGTAGAACCAGTTTGGCGATGACCCCGGCTTCAGATGAAGAGGATGTCCTAATCTGAAGAATCCAAGCGGAGATGGACTGAAGAGTTGTGGGAGGGTTGCTCCAGATTCTCGATGCAAAAGCTTGCCAGATCGAGGCTGAGAAAGGACATTCAAAAAAGAGATGTTCATGCGTTTCAAGTCCGTTGGAGCAGAGGACACAATCTTGAGGAACTGTAAGTCCCCAGGATCGTAACCTGTCCCTCGTAGGTAATCTACCTTTTAGTGCCAGCCATAGTATGAAAGAGAACCGAGGAACCCCTTCTTTAAACCAGACCACCTTGTTCCATGGCACCCGAGGAGAATCTGTTCTGAGTTGCTCCCAAGTATCTTTGGAAGAGAAAGAGTTGGCATAGACTCCTGACTTACGGCGCCAGAGAAAATTATCAGTCCCATGAAGAGAGTTTGGTGGCGAGATGGTTGTGAGTGAGATCAGTAGTTGTTGTTGAGACTCTGATCTGGCACCCGGCAACTGCCATTCACCATTTCTTACTACCTCTGCAACCAGAGCTTCTTTCCTTACACGCAATGCCCTCGGACCGTTTCCTCCAATAAAATTAATCAACGGACCATGGCTTGTCCAGTTATCGTGCCAAAAGGAGATACTCAGTCCATTCCTCACTTCACACTTCATAAATTCTGAAATTTGAGTCCTCAGACCTAACATACCTTTGATGGTCCGCGAAAACCTTGGAGAGTCATGTAGAGTCCAGTAGCTCTTCCTTTTAAAGATATTTCCATTCAACCAAGCGACCCATAATGAGCCAGCATTAGCAAATAGGTTCCAGACCAACTTTAGTTGGAACACAAGAGCAAAATCCTCAAGAATGTGAATGCCAAGACCACCCTCATGTTTTAGTTTGCACACATCCTTCCAAGCCACACGTGCACCTACCGCTGTTGTAACCTTATTTTTCCAGAGGAACGCGGCGCATAGGGAATCCACCTTTTCATATAATCGTTTGGGGAGGTTAAACACCGCACTCCAAAAGTTTACCATGCCGTATATGACTGAGGAGATAAGTCTTATCTTCCCGGCAAATGAAAGAAACTTGACCGTCCAGGCATGTAAATTGTTTGTGATTTTCTCAAGGAAAGGCTGCAGGGTGGCAAAAGAGATCCTTGCAGGGTTTAGCGGCAGCCCTAGATAACGGGTAGGGAAGGAACCCACCCGTAAGCCCTGCAAGGCACTGAGAACCTCCGCCTGGATATCTGTATAGTCTCCAAAGAACAACTCAGACTTTGTAGGGTTTGTCTCAAGGCCACTGATATGCTTGAAGTGGAGCATTGTTTCCGCTATACCCGAGAGAGAGTGCCTTGCTCCATCTGAGAAAATGAGCAAATCATCAGCAAAGAGGAGATGGGTTATCACTAGAGATGAACACTGCGGGTGAAGCCTCATTTTCCCTTGTTCCGCAGCCTTTTCAAGCAATTTGGATAGGACCTCCATAGCCATAATGAACAGATATGGTGAGAGGGGGTCCCCCTGACGGAGACCCTTCTTTCCCGGGAAGAACCCAGCCAGTTCGCCATTGATAGATATAGAGAATCTTGGAGAGGAGATGCATTCTCTAATCCAATTACAGAACGCAGGAGGGAAGTGTTGTGCCTCTAGAACCTTGAGGATGAAGTCCCATCATACAGTATCAAACGCCTTACGAATGTCCACTTTTAACATACAACTCTTAGGGCAGTCATTTTTCTGGTAGTTTCGAATGAGCTCTGAAGCGAGAAGAACATTCTCCCCTAAGCTCCTCTCTTTGAGGAAGGCAGCCTGGTTTGGACTAATGCATTGTTGTAGGAGAGGTTTCAACCTGTTTGCAATGATCTTTGAGATGATTTTATACAGCAGGTTGCAGCAGCTTATTGGTCTGTAATCTCCAAGCTTCCGGATGCTTAGGGATAAGCGTGATAGCTGTGGTGTTGAGATCTTTCAATAGCCGGCCATTCCTGAAAAATTCCTGAACAGCTGCTACCACATCCGCTCATACAGTGTCCCAAGATGCTCGATAGAATTCTATTGAGAAACCATCTGGTACTGGGCTTTTGTCCAGTGGCATAGCAAAGACCGCTCCCTTGATTTCCTCCGCTGATACCAGTTTCTGCAAATCTTGTCTCTGCAACTCGTCACATCTGAAGGTGAGCAGCTCTTGCAAAGCTGCTACCGATATAGGAGATGTAGTCATATCCGTACTACCCACTATACCTTGGAAATACTGGGTTGCATAGTTTTTGATCTCGCTGTGCTCAAAAATTTTTCTGTCTTCTGAGTCTTCCAGGAAGTGAATATGGTTCCTTGCTACCCTCTGCGACGTAGTCTTGTGAAAAAACGCCGTGTTACGATCTCCTAAATTCATCCAAGTGGCCCTTGATTTCTGCTTAAAGAACTTCTCCTCTGCCGACAATAGGAATTGCCATTTCTCCCTCGCCTGATGCTCTTCCCTTATAGCGTGAGGATCAGGGTTGGAGAGAATATTTCTCTGGAGGATTGCAACCTTTTCAGCCTGCTCCCTGACCCGAGCTGTGATGCTGGAGAAATGCTGCTTGTTTAACTCCCTGAGGACTGGCTTCAGCAGACGAAGACCTGACCAGCTTAAACTGAGAGGATCCCACTATCGCTTGAGAGTTCCATGCTTGCCTCACTACTTCATGATATTTTTGGTGATCTATGACATGGTTAAAAAACTTGAAAGGCTTCCTGACCGCTCTATTTATAGAAGGCATCTGGAAGAGACAGGGCGCGTGGTCTGATTGCAATGGCTCCATGAATTCAGCGTAGGAGTCCGGGAATACTATGGACCATGAATGATTGATAAGCGCATGGTCTATCTTTTTGGCTATAGGGTTTTCCTCCCGATTATTCCACCAAGTGTGAGGGGGGCCTTTAGTTTGAGCTTCAAACAATTCAGCTTCTTGCAATGCTAAGTTGAAATCCTCCATTCCCGAAGTATCCACACTCTGATTCAGATGGTCAGAATGGTGCGAGAGCTTCAGGATTTGGTTGAAATCTCCCACCACTGCCCAGGGATGTCGTGAAACCGGTGTGTTATTGTTGATCCAAGTGATATCTACCTTGACGAGACTTCCTATTGTTACGGGGTCTGCTACGTGATCGTGCTGTGCGCCGTCTGTTAATAGGAGGGATCTGTAGCCATGACTTGCATTTATTACGATCATGGCCATAGGCATTACATTCCTGACACCGTGGCGGTAACCATGGGTATGTGACAGAAACTTCAAACTCACGCCCCGAAGATAGCCCCATGATAAGCTTTGACGGGAGTTCCTTGGTTAGATCAACACGGACCAGAACCTTAGCAACCTCGAAGGATTCCTTACGCTCAGTTTCTGGAGCTAGCGCGATTGGTTTCCCTACCGCAGTTGCAAGTCTGCAAAGACTTAGTTTGTTGAAAAGGAGGTATGGAACTCCACGGAATTCAGCAGTTATCGATGCTGAGGTGATGTTTGGTGCATCTGGCTCAAATTCTCGGGACCAGGCGGAGACAAACATAGGGTGACCAGCTATGTTCCACACATGGCGACTTAAGAGGATTGCTCTGGTTCTAGGATTTGAAACCCGCAGGAGAAACGCACCTGGACCCGTGTTGTGTACATAGATACGGGGTCCCTGCCTAGCTCACAGTGCATTCATGACACCTATTACCCTTCCCATGTCGGGGTAGTTTCCATGGAACTGTGCGAATACAAACTCTTTAAATTCCTCTTTCGCAGCTTCAATGTTATCATCAGGAATAAGCACGAAGGAGACGCCCGTGATGTGTTGCGACGGGGTACCGAGTTCCTCCATATCATCCTTGAGGAGACTGGACCATTTTTTCTCCAGAGAGAGCGATGTCGGTGCTGAAGAGGGATCTGCCAGCACTTGACCTGGAGGGCCGACAGCCGTAATGTTATCCTTCTCAGAAGAGGTGGGGCCGGAGGTGAGAACCTCTACAGCAACACTAGCTTCACCTGGCGGAGTAGCTAGAGAGATCTCGGAAGGAGAAGAGGCTGCAACTGGGTCAACAACGCGAACTAGATCTACCATTCCTGGTGGAGGTGCTAGAGAGTGAGCTCTCGTATCAGGAGGAGCGCAGCCGTTGACTGGTTCTGGAGAGCAATCAGAGACATCGACAATAATGGAAGAACCACCGTCAGAAGCTTTCTTAACGGGGAGAGTCGAGACCGCAGAGATGCGAGCAAATTTCGAGGTGCCCGGAACTAAAGATCTAGGCCCTGGAAGAACGGAGCCCTTCTTCTTTTTTTTGTTTCGTCATTTCAGGTGTTCTCGTCTCCGGCGTGAAACCGGAGGACAACGGCAATTAGGGTTACGAGATCTAATCGCCTTTTTAATCGCCTTTTTACTAGTTGAAAATGTGATTTATTAAACAAAATCCTGCGGCACTGCATTGTTATTAATATATCACTTCTTTTTTTTTTCTGAATCCGATCAGCAACAAATTAGAGTAGTCCGCCCTTTTATCACATCAGTTACTTATGTCCAACCTACATGCTTCTAAAGTCTAAACCCTAAAACTACATATACGAACACACTGCTGATCTGTATTTGATTCAATTCAACCACATATTCTCGTATGCAACCAAATTAGTACTTCAGTAGAATCCCCCTAATAAACATTGTTTGTATCCAAAAAGTAACAATTGATATAACAAATGCATGAACTTCATCGTAATACAAATTCTATAAATTCTTCTAGTCAAACCCCTTTATGATCTTACGCCAAATTTTCTTTGCAAGAAGAAAATTAAAGGACATAATATCCATTTATTTATACATATTCAAGTAATTACAAACAATAAAAGAATAGAATACTTTGGTGAATAAAAAGAAGAAAAAAAGAAGAGTCGCTAGGGGGTGGGTTGCGTAAAGCATTCAAATTCGAAACCGCGTATCAACATAGGATCTCATCAGGATCAGGAGGATCATTCCCAATGGGGTCCTCCCATCCCCCACCCTTTAGTCCTCATTGATAGACCCACTCACTCTCTCATTTCGCTTTTCGCTTTTCAATTAATATTCAATCTATCGTGTCTGATCCACTTACCCCACTCAATGTTTGTTTGTTGCCTCCACCTTCTTGTCCCTCCCTCCGATCACGTGGCGTTTCCTATTCCCTTCATTCCATTTGTGTTATCCATAATCCCCTTTTACATGATTTATATACCTAACATCTCTTTTGGTTGCTTGTTACCTTTTTACACAATCAACGGTGGACTGTGCCAACTTCATCATTTTCAACATCAGCTTGGTGAGGGGGGAAGGCTCTTGGTCAACACTATTTCTATTAATTTAAACTTTGGCTTTGCCTATTTTCATTCTATATTTTCGTAAGTCTTTAATAAGAAATGAAAATGCCTCTGCCTATCATGCTAAAAATGCTGTTAAGGAATACATTTTTGGAGGAATGTTTTTGTTAAGGAAAACAAAAGGAGAGTTGTAGATGAAATCATTCAAAGACAATGAACAACATCCCCGTGACTTGTCATAAATTTAACTTCTACCATCCGTTTTGTTAATTAAAGCCTTCCTTCTAGCACGCATCATCATAAATCAACTTCAAGCATCTAAATTTCGATCCTAGCCTAATATAATTAAAAAGCTTAGAGTTAGAAGACGAAATTCTAGATCCCTTGATAAAATAACAACAACACAAAGTCTAGTTTCTTCGACCCTTATCTTAAATATAAATTTTGGTTTTTATATGAAATGTTTTTTTTTTTCTTCTTAAACTTGGTAATGGACCATGGGTCTGGACAATTATGTGCTAACCACTTGGATCGAGTCTGATCCTTGTTATGTATGTCTAGTTTATTTGAACTACTCTTGGTCTTGGCCTCTTGGGCTTTCAGCTTTGGTTGACTTATTGGGTTATTAAAAATTAATATTTACCAAAGGACTTGCGCTCACCACAGTATAGTAGTATACTATCGAAATAGACATTAGCTTAAACATGCATTTTCCAACATCTCAAGTTAAGTTGTGACCAGACGAAACGAAGGAATTTATAGACGGTCAAGAAGACCCATATAGGGCTAAAGTATAATATTGGACTCGTTCTTGTTTAATAAACAAGCTTAGAGAGGCTCCCGTAATCAGGCCCAGTCCAGATGACAACTTAGAGCCACCAGTTTGTTTTTCTATGCATTTTAAGGCCACCAATTTGTTTTCAGGGTCACGCATGTACATTGTATTACTTTTCCAATTCTAGTGAATTCATATTCTGGATTTGTCTCATGGAGTATAATTTGGCATTCATCGAACGGCAATAATCATGTTACAATATTTTTTTGTATTTAATTCAAAATTGTACACAAACACTTCTAAACATTGACGAAACCGTAAATTTTGCAATTCATATTTGAACTTGGAAGTTTACATTTATATTGAAGGAGAGGGAGAGGGAGATACTAAGAAAGACATGGCAATACCATTGAACTCTTTGGACTTTTCCGTTTGTGGTATATGTGATGTCTTTGGTATCACTTTTAGCGTCGCCTTTTTCCCCAACATCCTGGGAAAAATATACAAAAACGAATATGAATAACTCACTAGATACTACTACGTTCCAAATTAGTTCTCTAATCGTAGTCTTTGTATTCTAGCATATACATATACAATTAAACTTTTGTTAGATCGAAGTCCAGATAGAAATAATTTAATCAAGGGTCTTACTCTTTGAGGTCATGGGCCATTTTTAAAGGAAAAACTTGATCTTGCTCCCCCCATATCAGCATTACATCCTGCATGATTCATGCTTATTCATTAATCACTTGTAGACATATAGTTAACATTTAATTTAATCATGTTGTAATCTATCTTAGTTTTTGATATTCCCATATTCAATAAATCTAGGCATTTCCGCTATTTTAAATGGGTTTTCACACGTTTGTCATTCAAATGCAAACTTTGATGTAATGTCTCAGTCTCGTATTATATTACAATACTATCTAGAAACCCTACTACTTCAATAACTAATAAATGTCAGCAAGCAACTAACAGTGTTATAGGTTATTGTTAGTGATCGCGTAAAACCAAAAGAAAATTAAAGTGATGATAGCGATCAGCGAACCTGTTGAATCGGAGAAACGTTAGTTTTGTCGTCCTTCCCAATACTCAGCCCCTCCAAAAGTTCTGCTTTTTCCTCTCTTTTCTCCGAATACATTTTCTGTTAATTTACCATTTTAAAATATGTGTATCAAATCTTTTTGTTTTGCCGACAATCATGCAAGCTAAACTCTTCTTTCAACGACGATGTAATTGTATTTATTTCTTTACGACTAAAAATTATAATTATTTGTCCTTCTTTGCGAAAGGCAATCCTTTCTTTCTTACTCATCAATTCTATACAAGCTTTGATATAAAGCCTATAACCAAATGAAAGTGACAACTTTCTTCATCTTTTTTTTTATATCCACTAGTCTTTCTAAAGATAATAAATTAGTGGAGTGCATATATCTTAATTAAACTCCACTATTTTCTTACAATTTATAAATATTTGCAGTAAGTGTGGGTTGTTAGTAGGACAAAAAAGCATTAAGTGTGGTTTAGTTTCTTTTTTCCTTTTTAAAGTTATTGTTCAATATTTCCATACAATTCTTAGACAAGAAAACTGAATTCAACCTTCAAGTAAAAACTCATTTAACTTAGAGCAAGAAAATTGCAAAAATAGCATACACAATAACTATAACAGGTTTTTTTTTTTAAAAAATATTGTTATCGTTGCATCATTGTCTATATTTGCATAATACATGTTGATCATGAATAAAAAAAACATTTTGTGTAAGTTTGACCTAAAAATTATAAACGCAAAACGAAGATTTCACCTTTTTCGGCTAATGAAAATAGAGACTTCTATAAAGATGGAGTTTAGTTGTAAATAATTTATAGGTTTTTCGAATTTCTCGAGTTTTGCTTTATTAAAAAAATTATATAGTTGAAATTTGGCGGAAACTTTAAGGTGATCTTTGGATTTTTCCTGAAAAAAAGACAAAATAAATAAAAGTACCTGGCAAAAGTCGTTCAAGACAAAATCTGGTACGTAATCGAGTCTCTTAGAAGAAACTATCCCAGACATTCTCCTGAGATCTGTCGCGGACGAAGGAAGCATCACCTCCTTGATGCCGTGACACTTGGCTCTCGCGATGAACGCCTCGTTGTCACTCCGACGCATATTAACGCCGGAGCTCGCAAGCACCACTTTCTCAACTTTCTCCGGAAACATTTTCGCCATGTTATACGCCACGAACCCGCCGTAGCTCGTACCAATGACGCTGAATCTCTCGACTCCGAGCTTCTCCATGAGCTTCCCCATGCACAAAGCCTGAAACATCTCTGTGCGGTTCTTCCCGGTGGAAGAGGAGCCCCCGAAGAAGACAAGGTCGGGGACGTAGAGACGAAAGGATCGAGAGAGCGGCTTCACCTGATAGCTCCATTGCCACACAGCGGAAGGGCCAAAACCGTGGAGGAGGAGGAGCGAAGGTTTTTGTGTATTTTGCGACGGTGGTGGTCCCCAGAACTGTATGGTGGTTTCGGAGTCGATGGGTAAGGTTTGAAGAGAGAGACCAGCGGAGGAGAATCTCCGGCGGAGTAGTGCCTCAACGAGTTTTGCGACGCTTAGAAACGAGGGAGCCATGTTTTTCTTTCCTTTTACAGACGAAGATTACAATATTAAGTTTTCTGATAACTAGTGGAAAATTTTTTTTAGTAAATATAGAAAGCGAGAGGTAATTAACTCGACAGAGATAGAGAGAAAGATTAATTACTTGGATGAATTGTTGCATATACAGACAGATGTCAAAAGAAAATAAAAATTGCATTTATTGATGCATGCCTACAATTTGTTAATTACTGTTTCCTTGTTTGGTACTTGTTTGGTACTTGTTTTGTGTTTTAATCTTTTGTATAATTATGGAGTTATTTGTTAGAGATGAGTTTTTAGTTAATGATTTAGAGTTAAAGGAAGAAGGAAGAAGTTCAAACAACTTGTAAATAGGGTTGTTGTGTTAATATTTTACCTTGAATATTTGCTTTGAGTAGTTAATTTGTTCTCTAAGTTTTGTATAATTTACCTGTAATTAATGATGTTCTGCTTTGTAATCTAATCAAACAAATTTATAGAAATTTAGGTAAACATCTTTTTTTTTTGGTTATTAAAAAAAAAAAGTTTCTAGAAAGTGATTAGCAAAAAAGCAAGAAAATAAAATAATCTTCGGTCGAAGAAACTGTACTGTTTAATTTAACTTAATTAATATATAGTATAGCTAGGAGTCAACTACATGTACAATATTAATAAGGAAATCAAGCTGTAATTCATATTTCCCGTCTGTGATGTTGTAAAGACTAAAGGACATATTTTGAGTTGTGGTGATACCATTTTATTTATTATTTTCTTTTTTATTGGTGTAAATTAATAAATTTGAACCTTAACTCCATTAGTAATCTTCTATGTTTCGTCTGTTTGAAGACAAAAACAGATTAAGTTATTTTAACGTGCCAAGTACACCGCCGGCTTAAACATATTATATGTCTCTAACCAAACTAAAAAAAATACCGCTTAACTTATAGAAAAACTTACTAATTTTTTTTTGGATTTCTTTAGTTCATATAATTTTTTTTGGTGCCCTTTTCTAGATTACAATTTTTTTTGTCCCCCTTAACTTACAAAGTTTTTTTTTTGTGCCTCTTTTAACTTATAAACTTTCCTTTTTGTACCCTTTTTCTTATACGTATATGTCCCGCTAATTTATGTATCCGGGGCGGTCATACTCCCCGCCCACCTAGTTAAGCCGGCACTGGCCAAGTATATATAAAGTATATATAGTTGTATTTGTCTTGCAAATAAAGACGAACCTTCTCTATTCGTCACGAAATGTCCACAGTCCACACGCTAATAAGTTAAAAAGCACACATTAACTATTACGTACGTTATGTATAAGTTATTACGTACGTGGTTGTGTTTATGGGTAAGGGTTTTTCTATTATATGAAGAGAAGTAAAGTTTGTACGAGCTACTTTTTTTAGTTAGACATGCCCAAAAAAATTATATGGAGCCAACTAGAATTTAATAAGCAATTAAGGAGGGCCCGTAGATCGTGGTCCTGGAATTGACTTATCACTTATGGGTAGGCTCTCTCCGAAACCAGACTTGGAGCTAATCTTGAGTTCAACATAAGTTTTGGAGTTGATAATTAAAACCGTACCTATGCCAATCGAAATAGTTTAGATTCTAAAAACCATCTCTAGCAAGCTTTGATTTCGAATACAACCTTAGAGCGTAACGTGGTGCTTGCATGATTTTATACTCGTCAAGAATCAGACTATAGTGATATAGTGGCTGAGATCGTGTGTAGAAGAACTGACATAGTCCGTAAAAGGAGGTTTCGAGTTTGGGTTTAAAAAGACAAGAAACTCTGGTACGAGTTTTCAGGCACAAATCAAGTGATCAATCGGTTTACACATATCAGAAATTAAACCAGGATTGGTTCACAGCCTGCTGCATTTGTAGTACTCACTCTGAAACGAGGGATCATCTGTTTTTGCATTGCGAGTTCAGTGAGGACCTATGGATGGAAGCAACTCGGAGGTTAGGGTACAGACCATTCGTTTTCCACACATGGGAAGCTTTCTCAGCCTGGTTAGATATTAAAGATCCAACCAGCAATCAAACCCTGAGGAGACTGGTGTCACAAGCAGTCATCTATGCAATATGGACAGAGAGAAATAACCGGTATCACAACAATGTTGTCACGCCTGTACATGTTTTTTTCAAGAAGCTAGACAGACAGGTCAGAGATGCCATCTTAGCAAAGAGGAACCGAAGAAAGTTTAAGCACCTAATGCAAAGTTGGCTCAAGTACATCTAGTGAATGTTGCGGATAAGATCACTTGCTTTAATCACTCCTTGTTTTTATTTTTTTGGGCAAGGACTGATTTTTTTGATTGCCAAGCTATTGTAAACACTACAATCTATTTTCATAAATGAAAATTCACAGTTTTTCAAAAAAAAAAAGTTGACATCGGGTTGATCTTGGAGAACTCGTACGTAAACTCGAGGTCTTTTGACACTAGGCCAGTAGAAAATATATAAATCATGCTATCTAAATCACCATCCAGTACTTGGCTGTCAGCTAACTTCCCACTTGCGCAGGGATATAAATCATATAATCGTTCGTTCATACAACCACATATATATGTCGCCTATTGGCTATTGTATTTTGTTAATTATATAATATGGCAATTTTTCAAAGTATATGTCTTTCGGCCATTGGGCTATATTTTTACATAACGTGGGAAACCTTGAAATTTGGGGACCATTGGGCTTCACATTGCTCCTCCCGCTCCCAGTACCATCCCCTCAACGAGAGTCGTTCATGGTAGTAGTACTAAAAACCGCCGATCACATACAATACACAACAATTTAGTATACGCCTACGTAACCTTTGTATTTTTACCACCAAGTATGAATCATTGATTAGTAGTATATGTGGTCAAACATCAAACATTTAAATTCTTTATACTAAAAAGAAAAGAAAGGTTGCCACACTATTTTGTAGCATAGCATGCTACTGCAATTAAGTAAAGAACGCTTATAAATTCACTGCGTCTAATTGTATATACAAAAAAGAAACCACAAATTAACGTTTAATAACTTGATTTTATGACTTTGTTTTGGATCTTTTTAGTTTTGGTCTGTTAACATCAAAAAACACTCTTATTTAAGTACTTCCAAAGTCCTTAATTTATTCGGTTTAAAATTATCTCAATTTCGACCTTTTGCCACAGTTCATTGATTTAATCCATCTAATATCTATTGTGTTAGCTATGAAGGGTATTGTTTTTGGCTTATATATAGTCCAAATCCGTAATCATATTTTGATTATATTTGTGTTGACCCCACAAGATGTAAATCATCTGTTTTCAAATATAACTTTAACAATTCAGCCGTATTAAAACGACACCTCAAAAACTAGTTGGACTAACATCAATCATATGATATTTGTATCGAGTCTTTAGTACAAGTTTTTATTTATATAACAACATTTTCACACACGTAAAAACGTGAGTAAATTATATATAGAATAACACGCATAGGGAACCTTATGTATATATATGAACATTGGAAAACCATCTAAGACCAAAAGATAGGGGGTCAAGATTGGCTTGTTACAAAAATATGCAAGCAAATCCTAGAAAAGAGAAGGAAATTACAGTGTAGACAAAACACATAAATACAAAGAAGAAAAAAGAAAAGAAATTAATGTGAAGCAAATTGGTAGAGACTATACCGTATAGTAAAAGATAAGAAAAAAGAAGAAGAATAAGATGATGAAGTCTAGCTATAATAAACTACACCATAAAGAAGAACAAAGAGGCTTGCTTACACTGTGACATATATATATATATATATATATAGCTGGATATATAGGCTTCAAACAATGATTCAGTACCTCTAGGGTGGTGGTAGCTGAAGATTCTGGTTCAAGATCATTTTGAAATCTTGAAATAAATCCATAAATTGAATTAAAATCAATATATAGGAATATATGTTCCAAGATCACGAAAAAAATTGGATCTCAGAAATTCCAAAGGTTAATACTGTAATGAGAGAAATCATCTTGACAAGCTCCATCATAGTAAAAATCAGACGAGAGCTGTTGGTGCTGCTGCTGCTGCTGTTGTGTTGGAAAATACAAATTGGTTGAATCATCATCCGTGAAAAAACCGAAGTCCCCCGAGGTTTGAGGACCTACAAGATTCTCGTCCTCCCATATAAAAGGCCAATACGACGACGTGTCATTACTACTATTAGTACCCTCGTTGTTGTTGTTGTTGTTATTACCTTGATCAACTTGCCCTAACATAGGCCCACCACTCCCACCACTCATTTCCCCACGTGCCGAAATTATCTCTTCCTCCTCCTCCTCCGTCTTATGGTCGCCACGTGGCGGAGACGGTTGCGGTGGTACTAGCTGATCCTCCTCATCCCCCTCCTCCTCGCAGGCGAAACGGCTCGCCACAACCTGAATCTGCTGCGGCGTAAGAGAACGACCGCCGGGAATCACCGGGGGATTGTCGGGGAAGTTGAAACGTGCTCCAGGGCCACGGAGACAGTAAAGAGCCGCGTCGAAAGCACGCGCCGCTTTCTCAGCTGATTCAAAAGAGCCGAGCCAGATCCTCTCACGGCTGTTGGGGAGGCGAATCTCAGCAACCCATTTGCCCCACTTCCTCTTCCGTACACCAGTGTACTTGGGCGATGCAGCATCCATATCTAGAGTTGGATAATATAAAAAAATGGGGTTTTTGTTTGAGGTTGAGTGATGGAATAGTAATTATGTATGTGTATCTTGTTCAGGTATGTTTTGGAGATGACAGTATAGTGAAAATGGCGGCTTGTGAGTGTATATATACATGAGTGTGTGATAAGTACAGTTATGTGAAGAAGAAGAAGGTCGCATATTGTATGCGCGTTGTTGAAGAAGACGATGGCTTACGTGGCAACGCGGATGCCTTGTTTGTGATATATCACGTTTTATTATTCCACACGTGCTCTGTAAACTCCGTGATGTTTCACTAGCTTATTTTACCTTTTTTTACTAAACAACAACAAAAATTAGAGCGTTAACCATATATTAATCGTGAAAATTCATCTCGCTTAGTGGTTGGCCTAAGATTCATTAATGTTTCTACACCTGAAGGTCTGGGGTTCGAATCTCGGATAATGTGATTTACTAATTGTGCAGATTAATGGAGCCAAATTTACAGACGATTTCCAGTGATACGTAATTATCGCCGTTCGATGTGATTCTACATACAACTGAAAATTAGCATAAAGAAGGAGGTGTCCATCGAGAGCATGGAACAAGAAAGAGTATATAGTAAATCTAATAAGATCGGAAGGAATTGGCTATGATAGAATCATATATAATAGTTCTCATAATTTACAATTAATAATAAATTCAGAAAATAAAAAAAAAAACCATATATTACTCTTTTCACTATTTATTCAATATCAGTTTTGTTTATTATATCTTTAATTTCAATTTTGAAAACTTAAAATAAATACAACTAAAAATAAAATAAAAAGAGTTTCACTTGTTTTTAAGTTTACCATATTTCTAGAAAATTAGTCGAGTCTTTTGAATATAGTATATATAACTCTTCTGAAGGCTAACCAATCTAGTATTTTGGGCAATCATGATCTTCAAAACTAGCTTAAAATGTGTTTTTATTAAACGAGTTACACCGATGCCGAGTAATGTGGTACTTTACAAATGTATCTGTGTTCTTTTATTTACATTCTTTCTCTATTTGAACGTTTTTTTTGCTTCAGTCTTATATATACAAGACATATCGCATTTTTTTTCTTTTTTTTCTTTTGAGCAGAAACAAGGCATATGGCATATAAGTCCAATTGAGACCGGTACAATTGAGTTCATAGTACCACAATACCATTTTGAGAGATCATCTTAACAAATGTGATCTCGGGGGAGGCAAAGCCACCGTTTTTGGTTTTTAGTTTGTTGTTTGTATCCGAAAGTGTTAAGCACCTTAGTAGTGCTACTAATAACGTGTATACAACGAATAGAGACATCATACATGACTTAATTTATTTCCTTTTTTTTTTGTCGACCACAGATTTAAAATGATCAAAACAAACCTTTCAAATTGGTGACCCTTTATGATGTGAAGATTTTTACAAACGAATTGAAGAACTTATTTGACTAATTATCAATTGATTTCAAAATGAAAATTAAAGAGCATTGGCATGGTGTAAAATGCTGCGCTGATGTGTATAAATAGCACTTGAGACTTCTCCATCACACATATTCACATGTATTCCACCCAATTTAAACTTTAAAACGGATATGTTAAGCACGTAATGCTCACTGTATATCAGCAAAATATTAGTTACATATGCCTTGTTCTTCCGGTTTGGATTCCTAAACCGTTATAATTATAAAAAGTTGTTGAAGCAAATTATATAAACTAACTGGGGGTAGAATCAAATGGTGTTAGTATAATTGGTAAATCTATTTTTAAATATCTTTTCGAAAAGTGAATGGCATGGAATTTTTAAAAGTGGATGGTTTGGTACATTTGTCCTTGTGCCATATATAAAAATTAGGACTTGAGATTATTCTAAATATTTAAATTTTAATAAGATAAATAGATAGATAGACATGTGTCTGGTCAACATCCTATCATAGTATTGTAACACGTTTCATGAAAGCTACACTTGTGAAGGATTTTGGATCCTTCCCTACTTCTTTCTTTAATCATCTAGATATATATTTTATTTATTTATTTTTACTTTTTTTGTTAAAGCATCAAGTACTTTTACTGTTAATTGCTTTTTAATTAGGTTTGTATTCAGCGGCTATAAGCACAGACGTCGGATTAAGATTAAATTTTATAACTCTTTGTTTTCCTAGTTGTCAATAACAAAACGACTAACAACAACAATTGGATTTTATTCATTTTACATTTATTGATTCAACAATACTCCAGGTTTTATTTAACCTTGACTTTTAACTACAGATTAGAGAAACTCAAGTAATGATTTTTAAAATTATACTAACAGTAAAAACCCAACGTTTCAAATTTGGAATTAATGACCAAACATCGAAATATAGCATTGTCGTTAACAACTACAAAACAAACATTAAAAAAAAAAAAAAAAAAAAAAAACTGTAATACAAACTAACAAACACAATCAATCTTTATATATATGGTCCCATCGTTATTAATGTCATCTGTTAAGAATGATGACAACATTGGATTTTTCAGACTCAAATGGAAAAAGGCCATATAAGAACTTAATGGGCTTTATTGGGCTCATTTACAAGAAAGAAGACACATACACTGAGCATCTTACTCTGCCTTTGTGTTCACGTCGCCGCCGGACCTCCGTCGCATGTCTTTTCCCTCCATTTTCACATCGCCGCTGTACCTTCAGAGTCTATTACTTCTCTGCCGTATAGTTTAAGGTACTATATCTCTCAATTTGGACATTTGTATCACGCATGGCATCTGAAGACTAGCTTCACAGTTTGATGTAAATAATCTATCGATCCATTTGTTGTGTTTAAGTCGATCGAGAGGTGGAATAAACTGAAGGTTTGATGGTTGTTGTTGTTTAGGTTCTTAAAGGTGAGGCTTTGATGGAAGGGTTACGGTGTAGGCTACGATTCTACGTAAATGCCCATAACATGTTTGCGATAATGCCTGAGAGAAACTTTTTATCCAGAGAGTCCTCTTTTGGACGGGTATGGGTGAGGTTCATGACCAGCAGCAAGCGTGTTCAAGATAGGAGTAGGGAAAAGAGAGTCCAAGAGCTCGAGATAGCTACTGAGAAATGGAAAATAGCTTCCAAAGTGATTTTCTTGATGGAGGTGTTGAAGGGTGAGCGAGATATGATCATTACAGTTAGGTCGTTGGAGCAGTACAGGAGGCAGATTAATTTGCCTAAACCGCATAAGATCAGTGATTTCATTAGAAAGTCTCCTAAGTTGTTTGAGTTGTATAAAGATCAGAGGGGAGTCTTGTGGTGTGGGTTGACAGAGGAAGGGGAAGACTTGTTGGACGAGCATGACAGGTTACTTGAGGAGAATGGAGACAAGGCTGCAGAACATGTGACTAGGTGTTTGATGATGTCTGTTGATAAGAAGCTTCCTTTGGATAAGATTGTTCATTTCCGGAGGGATTTTGGGTTGCCTCTTGATTTTAGGATAAACTGGGTCAACAAGTTTCCTCAGCATTTTAAAGTTGTGAAACTTGGAGATGAGGAGTATCTTGAGCTTGTTTCATGGAACCCAGCTTGGGCTGTCACAGAGTTGGAGAAGAAGACTCTGGGTTTAACCGAGGAAAACGATCACAAGCCAGGTATGCTTTCACTGGCTTTCCCCATGAAGTTTCCTCCGTCATACAAGAAAATGTACAGGTACAGAGGGAAGATTGAACATTTTCAGAAACGAACTTACCTGTCTCCTTATGCTGATGCACGTGGACTCGAAGCTGGTTCAAAGGAATTCGACAAACGGGCAATCGCGGTTATGCACGAACTGCTTAGCTTTACACTTGAGAAGAGATTGGTGACGGATCATCTGACACATTTCAGGAGGGAGTTTGTGATGCCGCAGAAGCTGATGAGGATTTTTCTGAAGCATTGTGGTATCTTCTATGTCTCTGAGAGAGGGAAGAGATTCAGTGTGTTCTTGACAGAAGGTTACGAAGGGTCAGAGCTGATTGACAAGTGTCCTTTGATACTTTGGAAAGAGAAGCTGCTGAAGTTTACGGGTTACAGAGGAAGGAAGAGAGATATCCCAACTTATAGTGATACTTTGGACATGCAAGAAAGAGAACTGCTGGAGAGGGGTTCAGGAGATGAAAATATGAGTGTTGACTTTGAGAAAGATGATGATGATGTGGGAACAGATGATGATGAGATGGACATTGATGAAGTGAATGATGCATATGAAGAGCATAGCAAAGTTTAGAGAAAAGTCTCTAAATCATTTAGCAAGAATCTGATGGAAATTTTGGAAACTTTCCTCTTCCTTTGTATATGTAAAAACCTGACATTACTATCTTCACAAGGTTCATGAAGTTTCTATTCAAACAATCTCCAATATCGTAGAAGAAGGGAAGTCTGAATGTACACAATACCGAGTAGGTGGATTTAAACTGGTCTATTTTACATTTGTATCATCAATTTTACAATAAGATTGAAATAGACAAAAAAAAAATAAAGTAGATACCTAGCTATAAGGTGTAAATTCAACTGTAAAACATGCTCGTATAGGTGAGAGGAGGGGAAACCTATTAAAGCTGTAACTGGATTGTGAAACCTCTCTATGACAATTGAAATACACTAGACTATAAAGAACAGTGTGGATCCGAAGAAGTATAAATATGAACAGAAACATTAAAATTAATAATAAGTTTTAAACCAAAATAAAATTAATAATAGAAGAAGACGAAAAAGAAAAGTTTATTGCAATAATCATGTGACTTTGCCAAATCGAACATTTTCTCTCCGCAGGCTTCTTGTTATTTTAAGAAGATTCAAAATGTCTTGGAACAAAAAGAAAAATTTATAAGAAAACAAATAAAATAAGGTAAAAATAAGAAAAGAACCAAAGAGTTGATTCATCATGTCTGCGAAAAAAAAAGTAAACAGTAATCAATCTTTTGTGGTTCAAGCAAGCCAATCTTCTCCATCCATGCCTTCAATCTCTCCAATCTCCATACTGTAAATTACAATATCACACATCAATATTGTTACCACAAAAATATGATGGAGAACAGAACACTAAGATACCAAGCAACCAAACTTGAATAATACAAGCAATGATATAATTCACAACAAGAATATATAATTATATATCGGATGACGTCAAGACGGTTTTGGGACAGTTTCAGAAAAATGGGGTAAGGATAGTGTTTGATAGATGTCGGCGATATTATCATTGGATTGGACCATAACCAAAAAAAAAAAGAAAAGAAAAAAAAAACAATGGACAGCTTCAGATCATGCAATAAACCGATGTGGATCCTTCTCATGCCACAAGTTTCTCATATTGTTTAATCAATACGTTCAAATTTTTAATTATCAAAAAAGAAACAAAAAAATGATTCTGTTTTTTTTTTTTTTTTTTTTTTATGTGTTCTGTCTCAATACTCTCACTGAAGTTTATGCAAGAACCGCCGCAATTTTCACCGCCGGTGATTCCGGAGGAAGAACACCGATTAAATAATTAAATTTAGCAAACAAAATAAATAAATATATAATTACCAGGATAAGGGAGGATTGTGAAGGATTGAGTAATGATCAGTGAGATTGTAAGGGTGAAACAATTCTTCTTCAGTTTGGTTTAACCACGAAGGGAACTCCATGACGTCACTTAGCTTTGGGAACACGTCATCTTCGACTTCTTCCGTCTCCGGTTTAATCTCCGGCGCCTCCACCGTTTTCATCATTAGCTCTGACCACCAAGCTGACGTCCCCACGTTGTTCTCCCCGGCGGAGGAAGATGGTGGTTGAGGAGCTGAATCTGAGGTGGCTGTGGTGAAGGTAGGAGGAGGTGAAGGGGAAGAGTAGATGTGTGGATTAGTCGGAAAAACGGATGAAGAGGAAGATGATGATGATGATGAAGAAGATGATGACGTTGTCGATGAGGTTTGGATGTAGTCGTTGAAATCTTGGAAGTTTAGGTTTAACCCTAAGGGTTGGTTAGGGAGGAGGAAATTGAGAGACGGATTAGTCCAAGAAAACGGATCCGGAGGTGGAGGAGGAGGAGGGGACGGAGAGAAGAGATTAAGCGGCTGGGGTGGTGGCGGTGGTTGAGGCGGTGGGATCCTCGAGGCCTGTCTCATGGAAGCGCGGTGTTGTTTTAAAGCGGTGACGATTTCTCTACGAGCTTCAGCCATGTTGAGGAGACGTTCTTGGTAAGGACGGCTAGTGTGGAGTCGCCTCCTCACTTGTTTCTTGTGCGTTTGCGTTTGCGATTGCGTTTTGCCGCCGCCACCGCTTCCATCGGTTGTTGTGGTTGTGGTGGTCATAGTGGTTGTGGTGGAAGGAGCAAGAAGTTGTTGCTTCACGAGAGATCGGATGTAAGTAGCTGAGACGCGTGGTTCTTGCTTGTTTGATCTGACCATTAAAGATTTAATTATGATTTACATAAGTAGGGCTAACAACATGTGTTTCTTCACTTGGATCATTTTATTTTTCTTCTCTCAAGGCTTTGTTTTGAGGTAGAGATTGTAAGTAATGATGATGATGATGAGATTTAATTAGACAAATGTCTCCGGAAAGAGAACAGAAAGAGAAAGAGAGGTGATGAAGGAGGAAGAAGAAGCAAAGCCTCGTGGGTGATATAAATACTCTGCTCTTGCCCAATATTACTGAAAATTTTATTTTTGTAAGAAAACTCGAAATTATTACTATAAGAAATGAGACATATTATTACTTCAGAGTTAAACAGTCTGTCTGTGTGTGTGTGTTTTTTTTTCTTTTCTCTCCCAATTTTGGCAAAAACTGAATTGTTTTTTTCTTTCATTAAACTTTGCCGTAAATGGGTCTGTTTGGATGGTTGGGCACTTGGCAGTAATTGACCAAAGTGTCCTCTCTCTTACTCAACAACAAAAGATAAAATTGGTAGAAGAAATTGTGTTAATTTTGTTTTCTTTTCTTTCTCGTGTAAGCAAATATTTAAAGTGACTGTTCTCTGAAAAAGAAGTCTAAAATGTTGTATCCACTACAAGACATGCTAAACTGATACTACTATATTTAGAATAATGTAAATGGTAGGAGATAAACTGTGTGTTTGTGTTTTTTGTCTTGTATAGTAATCTTAGCAACATGACTTCCCCAATAAAAACAAAAGGGTTCTTATCTCAACAGAATATTTTGTAATTGATTGATTTCAAAATAGATAATGAAAATTATGCAGAAATTTAAAAGGTTTGATATATTTTAAAAAAACGTTAAAAAAAACAAGAAATAAAAATCTTTCTGTTTTGGGAGTGAGGGTATTTTGGGAAATTCATGGAAGAGAATCCATATGACACTAGTCTTCTGTTAAAAGCCTTTGTCTGCAAGTACAGTGGGACCCCCACCTACATGAAGATCAACAAATGCTCTTTTAAATGTTTTTTCTTTTATTTTCTTTTATTGTTTTTTCATATATGATGCAAATATTAATATTCTACCGCTCACTTTATAACAGACATCGAAAATTCTTACTAGATTCGATTTAGTGAAAAGAGACGGTACCCTGTAAATTATGAAGATATTTTTGATTCTTGAGAATTTTACCATTTTTGAAATTTAACTAGTATATGTGAAAGTACACAAATAATATAAACACGAATGAATTGAATAAGAGTATTACCATATATATACGATCATCACCATTATCCGTTTATTCCGAGAAACAAAACAATGGTCTACTATGTACATACATACGAGATTTGTTCAAACTAACTAGTCAAACGTTTACAGAAAATGTTAACTTTAGTTCGTCTTGTTTCATGCCTAAATCCTCATACTGTATTCTTAAGTACAGAGGTTTAAGGAAACTAAAATACATTAATTCGAGCAACTAAAATAAATGAAAGAAGCAGAAAGGAGAAATATATACCTTTTTTTTTCTAGCCGTGGTTTAAAATCGATAGGGTTTCAGTAGATGCCGTCAAAGAAAATGTGTAGAGCGACTAGTACATGTACCAAATTTTTAAAATTTGAGCTTTATTTGACTAAAAGACAGCCAGTAGTTATCTAGTTTTTATTTTCCATCAATGCATGCAGAATTGTAGTAATAGTTATACGTTATTCACCAAAAAAGTTGTTGTACTAAAAGAGATTGAGATTATGACAACACCAGAGTATGAGAGAGGGAGACGTATGGTGAAAATGTGTCTGTAGGCAATACTGTGGGGATATATAAAAGCAGAGATAGTCCAAATTCGAGGTTTCTTTCAAATTCAACTCTCTCCCTCCCTCCCTCCCTCCTTTCATTGTCAATGTACTATATAATTCAATACGCCCCTTTTTTTCTAATTTCACTTTCACACACTAAGGGTGTCATTAGAAAGCAAATGTTAAGTTTTCTATTTTCCAGCCGCAGATCATAAACCAAATTATGTTAATTTAAATAACATTCTAGTAATTGCTGTGTTGGTTTCTGATAATGGGCCACCGGTGAAGTCAAATTAAAAAAAATTGCGGCTTATAAAGCTTTGCAAGTGTGTAATTGTTATTATTGTTTTGTCTCCTACGATATGTATTGTGATATATGTAGAGATATACGTGTGTGTGTATTACCCTGAAGAGGGAGTGAGTGACAGAGGTATGGCTACTGCCTACTGTTACCCAATTTGTTTTCTCTCCTTTATTTTCTTTTTGGCAGAGTTTTTAGAGACAGCAGTAGTGACAGTGAAAGTAATTTCTGTATCACAAACATATATCACTATTTATATTTCCAATCATATTCCATTTCCTTAGTAAATTTATTGCACATTTTACTCCCTAGTTTTACTCTTCCATATATCAATAAAATAATGAATGTAATTTAGGTTCAGTGGTTCAGTAACGTTTTATAACTGGGTTTTTATTACACCAGCATTCAAACACTTTCTATTTATCACCCGAGATATGTGCCCCCATCTCACCGACTGCGACCGACCGACGTTGGTTCTGCTACTGAGAGCCCACCAATATTTGTATAGCAACATTCATTAAGCATTTTTTAGTTACAAAGAGAGATTTACCAAGCATTTAATTGTGCTGATGCCGTGCACAACATGTATGTCAAATCGACAATTTTCCTGATTCAGTATTAAACTATGTTTTGATAGAATCGCACACTTGTTAATAATCTTTAAATCGTTTGATATACGATTAATTATATAGAAATGATTTAGTAAATAATGAATATTGGCCAAGTATAAACATAATTTTTGAGAAACACATCGAATTTTTATTTTAGAAGAAGAAAATACGCAATATAGGTAAAACAGATTCAGGTATGTATGGGACAAAGAAAGAGTCAACGGCAGACTAAAGAGGAAAGAAATGAAAGGTCCTTGGTAAAACTTTGTTATGGAGAGTCAATAATTACTGCTTTAAGCTGGAAATTATAAACTATATACTCGGATATAAAACTTTTCTTTTCTCTCATCCCTTTCACTTACTATACCTAATTTCATATCCGGTAAAGATGGTTTAGTCTGGCTGTAATTGTAGATCGTATAACTATAGTACGATTTTTAAATGTGAATGTGAAAGTTGTGACTAGAAATATTTTACTGGCGCTATAACTGATTCATAATTTTTTTGTCTTTTCTTTTGATAAAATTTAGAACTTTAATTATTTCAAATATTATATAATAATTATTTAGTGAATTATAAAAAAAATATATATTTTTTTTGATTTATTTGTAATTATTTGTTCTCAAGTAAAATTAAGATATTTGCTAACTTAGTTTAGTTAATTCTCACATGAAGCTAGTTTGATGAGTTTAGGTACGTAAAGAAGTGAAACTAGCGCTATTTCTTTACCATGCATGTTATGATTAATATATGAAATATTTACTATCTTAGATTCTGTTAAAAAGATTGCGACTGGATAGGAGAAAAATCATAATATTTCCATCTTGTTGCCATTAGCAGCAGATTGAGTTTAAACTTTAAAGATCTCTCACCTAATAATTGATCTTTAATCATATCAATATCAAAATACTTATGATGATTTTTTACGTTGTATATATTGGAAAAAATGTAGCATTGGCTTCTCATTTCCATTTAAAAATTAAAAATATTTATTGTGATTCACTAATATATCATATATGTATTATTGCATGCATGCACATGCGCTTCACTGTTTATCATTTAGTTGTCAATTTTGGACCACCCTCGACTTCCTCCGTATTTATTCACTTTTAATCAATACAACAAGTCGTCGTTGTAAAGATTTTTTTAATTTAATTTTCACATTTATACTTTTTCTCTTTTCACATTTGTATGTACTGGTTTCATATATCAATGTATTACTTATAAAATATTTTATTCATTTAATTATTAGAGTCTAGAGAGGTAAACACTTACAGTACATGACTGTTTAAATTTTATATGTGAAAACATAATTATGCAAAACTATATTTATCTATCGCGAACGTATAAAGTAAATAAAAGATGATATACGTTTACAAATTGCAAATTTTGGTTGGTTCCCCAAGAGATGGTAAGTTTATTTAAGTATTCATTTTCCAAATAAATAACTACAATCGCGCGATAGTATCGTGTTACTGGCAGAAGGAGTCATGGTTTGAGCGAATATGTATAATTTTCTATTACTATTACTCTGCTACTCATAGTTCAAAGTCAAAGCTTCTGCGTGTTATTTGGGTGTGATTCGCCTCCATTGATTGCTGTTTACTCAAGTTATGAAGATTCTATCTCGCTAGTATATGGTTCGCATCAGAAATAAACTATTCATTTATTTTGGATTACATTATTAAGTTGCTGTTTCCACTTTTTTGCAGTGAGGAGAGGACTAATATAGTTATATTACACAATTGGTTCTAAAAGAAATATATACATATTGTTTTTCCAAAAATATAACACCATGAGATACAATACAATATGTGTAAAGTAAATGATGTTTATTAAAGTACTTTCGAAAGAGTAATATTTGAAGAGTAATAGAAAAGTACACAACTACACATCACAACAAGAACGATCATAATTAAAGTTGAGAAAAGTAAAAACTGGATCTGATAAACTTGTTTGTAAAACGAGGGAAAAGAAACTAGATAGATATCCAGATAAAGACGAGAGATGTGATCCGTGAAGAAGTGGATAAAGATGCAAATGCTTTTGGTTTTAGTTTTGTTGTATAGAGAGACCACCAATTCCACCAATCAAAGCCTTTTCTGTTGGATTCCGTTCACACCAATGCAAGCGAATATAATATTTTTGTCGTCACAAATCTGAATCCTAATCATTGTATTTCTCACTGCAAGGAAATTAAAATAGTAAGAAAATGCAATTCACTAAACACACCAGCATGCGTCAGCGTCAGCCTTTGCAGTGGCTAGCTTGGTGTGTGTACAAAAGCAAAAATACTTAGAAACCAAGAATGTTTACCTCTTCAGTGTACGTAAGATCATATAACGTAAAAAACTTATCAGAAAATATTAATAATTATCGAATATGACATTTGATAAACGTCACTACTCACTAAGTTTAGAAAACTTTCAAGTCTAGAATATATTGCAAAGCGACGGTTACAGCTTGTTTCGAAGTAACTATAGTTTCCCCCAAATCTGTAAATTGCCATGGACATGTTCACAAATCTCGTTTAGTCACTACAAAAAAACATTCAATTTCCTACAGCAAGTTACGAAGGAAAACAGAAGGAAACACTTGTTTTCTACCATTTTCCTTCGAAATACGGTGGAGGTATACGCCTGTAGGAAATCGGTTTTAGAAGGGAATTCGAAGGAAATTTCCTACGAAAACCGGTCGAAGGGAAAAGCAAAGGAAAATTAGTAGGAAAATGGAAAGGCAGTGTTGACTATTTTCCTTTTATCTTTTCGTAGGAAAGGTTTTCCTTCTTGTTTCCTTCGAATTAAATCTTTTGCTTTTCCTACGAAATGTTCCTTCTCATTTCTTTCGAAATTTTCCTTCTTATTTCCTACTACTTAAATTCGTTCTAATTTCCTTCGAAATTTTTAATTCTTTTTTCCTTCGAAGTTTTCTTTACATTTTCCTTTAAAATCCGCCTGTAATTGTTCATAACAAATTCTGATTCACGTTTCAATAATCAATAGTAGATGATTAATTTTGCAGTTATAACATATCTAGATGAAACATTTCCTTACACAACACTTCATACATTCATATTTATAAGTTAAAAAGTTTTACAAAAAAACAGTACTAATTAACCGTTAATTATACAAAATCATTACAGAAGATTATGGCTGGGTTTCATCATCGTCTTCCATGCTTGTTGATGCTGGGTGGTTAGGAGGCTGTAGGTCAGGAAACTTTGCTAGGAAAAGCTTGTTGCGGTCCATGAGGTACTTGATCTGAGCATCTTTTTGGAGTTCACGGGCCTTCAAAATCTGAATCTCTTCTTGTAACTTAGGAATCTGGCGTGGTGGAGCCATAGACGAGTCCTCAGTGAAAAGGTTACTGAAGCCATAGCGTTTTCCTCGAACCTTGGGAACAACCTGTGAACAACCAAGTGAGAAGCTTACCATAATTGTCTCTCTTAGCATGTTAGAGTGACCTATCTTACAATGTATTGTTAAAAATTTCTTACTTTACACATGATCTAGTTCATCTCCTCTTGAGTTAGAGGAATTGGCTGCATCGGTTCATCACCTTCAGTTTGCGACTGGCGTTGAGATTGGACGAGCTCCATCTCTCTAGCAGCCATCTCAAGAATCTTCTTTGTCTTCATATCGCTTATTGTACGAGTCTTCTTGTTTAAGTGAGTTTGTTCCATGAAGTGAATCATATCAGGCTCCTTTCCCAGCTCAACTGTCTAACATACATGCAAACACAACAAAACCAGAAGAGTAGTCAATAGTATTAATTGAGTGAGAAACTCTCGCTGTTCAAAGATCAGAAGTGAATAAGAAACCAAAATCTGTTGATAATTGAACATAACTAACAATTGATGGTAAGACATGTAAGAGTAATCACTTACCATCTCATCCCAACGTCTTTCATATGTTATTGCACCATTGTTGTGTTTAGCAACACCTAAACCTCCTCTTTGACTTCCACGGTTCTTAGAATATTGGGTTGCCAACTTGATGGTTTTTTCATCTGTCCACATCTTTATGTAACCATCAAACAATTTTTTCTTTGCCTTCATCCATTGTGGTAAGTTCTCTGGACCTGCTTCTTTCCATTTCACCTTCCAGTCACGGAGATTTGCTTTAAAAGAGGCGGCTGCTTGCTTATTGTAATGTGTTCGAACATACTCGGTTATACTTGGGTTCCAGTTAAACTCTTGCTGAAAATGAGGAAAACAATACATTAGAAACCACTAGTCAAATAATTTTCACCTAAATCATTTAGGAATTGAAGAGTAAACTTACTGCAAAAGCTCTGAACCAGCGGTTCTTGATGTCTAGTGGGAGAGTCCGATAAGTTGGAAATGGTCCAGGGAGATCAGATTTCAACATTTTTAAAAGTTGCTTTGTTATCTTCCCGGTTTTGTCATGTCTAAACCTGCAAGATGAAGTTGACCAACCAATGATTGAAACTTGTTTAATCAGAGACAAAATCCGTAGAAGGCAAAAATTAAAACCATACCATATATCTGTTCCTTCACGGTCTGGACAGAGAACTGGGAGGTGTGTGCGCCCTGGGGCGTTCAACAAATCATTCACATCAGCTAATACAGGGACAATGCCATCATCATCACTCTCACTTGCTGGTGAGTTCAAACCTCCATCATCATTTGGAGGATGGCAATGTTGATTGCGTGGCTGCTGAAACCTTGGGAGATCATTCAATGAGTAGCTAGGTGTACTGCTATCATGATTGCGTAAGTGTTCTGCCATGTAGCGTTCGTAATCTTCCCGTGTTTGTGGCTGAAAAGTTGTATAAGAAGATAAAGAATATGCTTAGTATTCTATGTAGTTGTGAACCGGATTTAAACCACCAATAACCGAATTTTCTCAAACCAAACTCATATATACAACATACTTGCGTTAATTGAGGTCATTTGTTAAGACAAAAATCATAGAATTTTAAACCTTCATCAGTATGAGTTGAATATAGTGTCGACAATGATAGAAATTTAAATCTCAAACATCAACAAAAATAACCATATTTTTTCATCTAAACAACAACAAATATAAGTAGATTATAAACACATATAAATGAGAGAATGACCGGAATACAGAAGCGTGAGAAAACGTACCGTGAACTGGGGAGTCAGTGGCGGAGAAAACGTGAACTGGGAGGTGTTGGGATTCCTCTTACTCGGTACTCTCCTGGAAGCCATGAGATGGGATAGAACGAGTGAGAGGGTTAAGTAGACAAGAAAAGACTGCAATCGAAAGGACCTCTTTTGTTTCGACAAAACCAGTAAATCTTGGACTCGATCTTACACAACAATGAAGTTTCAGAAGCGGCGAAGATGTTCTATTAGGGTTAATCTCTGCATATCGTTTAATTAATTAGGCCAATATCTCAATACAGGTTGGGTTTAGAAAACCTTTATTAGCCCACTAACAAATAACATTAGCTAGGAGCCCATAATTAGCCCACTAACCAATTCACTTAACCGATAATTGCTCTTGTTTTATTGTAAGTTTGTAAAACATATAATTTGAAGATTAATCTTACAATTTTTTTGATTTCATTCGTTGTGAAATCGAAAAAAAGATTTCACAGTTTATTTGTTCCTTGTTTTATTTTATTCCATGTTCCTATATATTTATATACTATTTTACATTAAGCTATTTTTTAATAAACCATCTCATAAAGATTATTGGATGACAATTATTATTTTAGGTAGCTTTTTTAAGTTAACAGATTTATTTTAACACAAAATTTAACATACAAAGTCAGTAAGATATGTACCGTTTATTCAGAATCGGATGAATATTCTGATGATGCGGAATCAGAGTCTTCTTCAAACTCTCCAACCTCTTCTTCAGAAACGTTTAATACATCATCAATTATGATCTCTTCTTCTAGTTCTCCTGGGATAGTTTCATCATGAGTAAGCTCTACAGAGCCGATGTCCCCAACATATGTTTGTTGCAAAGAGCCATTTTCTATTACACCGTGAACTCTACCTCTGGGACTTATTTGGGTAACAGTAACCCACACATCTTTTTTTTTTGTAAGCCGAGGATAGGGAATGTAACACACTTGGTCCCCCTGTGATGCGAGGATAAAAGGGTCATATTTAGCTAGCCTCCTTGACGTTCGGACTGAAGTTACACCAAATTTGTCAACACGGACTCCCCTCTCAAAAGATGGATCATACCAATCACACATAAAAACTATGCATTTTAAATTTATTACTCCAGGAAACTCAACCTCTAATATCTCATTCAAAACACCGTAATATATTGTGTTACCGGCTTGCGTACTAATCCCAGAGTTGATCGTTGTCCTGTTCTCTCTATCGCGGTAGACTTTAAATGCATATATACGTGTGTAGTAAGTTGGTGAACTATATGCAAGCGACAATGGACCGTCAACCAACTCTTCTAACCAAGTATGTAATTTTTCACCTCTATTATTGCATGTTAGGACCTGCAATTCAATGCATACATTAAGTGACTATATTTACTAATATGTTATTCAACTCATCAGCAAGTTATAAATGTAAAATGCTCACATATAATTTCATCCAGTGTACGAACTCATTCTGTTTCATGGTGGCAAGAGTCTCTTCATCGAAATGTGGATACGATGTTCGCAATTGGTCGAGATAAATCCTGCACAGAAAAAATATTATTGAAATTAACATAAATTGAAAAACGTTCGCAAAAAAAAAGATTAAATTTACATTACTCCAAAATACTTCTCATATGGCCATAGTTCCTCACAATTCAAGAGAATGTAAGTATGCAAGTGTTTTACTTCTTCTTCGGTTAGCCACCGCTCAGTTGGTTTCCCACTTACTCGCCCAATTTGTGAGAAAATATCTGGAACTTGCGTTATGTATTGTGGTTTTTCTCCACCATCATCATAACGGCTTGGTTTTCTGGTCTTGGTTTGAATACTTGGAGGAAAGTAGTGAGCAGTAAAATTGGATCTTTCTTCGTTGATGCTTTGAGCAATAATCGAACCTTCCACTTTGCTTAAATTTTTCACCTTCTTTTTCAAGTGAAACATGAATCTTTCAAATGGGTACATACACCTATACTGAACAGGACCCCCAAGTTCCGCCTCTCTAGGAAGATGAATCGGAAGATGTTCCATTACATCAAAAAAAGAGGGTGGGAATATTTTTTCGAGATTGCAAATAAGGACGGGTATGTTATCTGATAATTGTCTAATGCCAGCTGTTGTAAGTGACCTTGTACATAGGTCCCGAAAGAAAGCACTAATTCATGCAGTATGAAAAAACAATGCATTAGTGGTAATAACTGAAAGATTATTAGTTTTTATTTAAAAAATTACCTGCAATAGCTTCATGTTCCTTTTTAGGGAGGAGTTCGAGAAATGCAAATGGTAGTAACCGCTGCATAAACACATGACAATCATGACTCTTCATCCCTGTTAATCGACCTTCTTGGTTGTCAACACAGTTTCGTAAGTTGGAAGCATATCCATCAGGGAATTTAACTTTACGCACAATCCACCTAAAAAAGGCATCCTTGGCATCTCCATCTAATCTGAATTTTGGGATAGGACCTCTTCCGCTTGGTAAGACATGTAAATGAGGACGATTACATATCAAAGGCAAGTCTAATCTCGACTTCACATTGTCTTTTGTCTTCCCTGGGACATTTAAAACGGTATTCAGCAAGTTGTCAACGACATTCTTCTCAATGTGCATGACATCAAGATTGTGTTTTAACAAGAGATCTTTCCAATAAACCAACTCCCAGAAAATACTGTGTTTGTGCCAATTGTGATACTCTCCATAACCGTCCACTGGAGTATGTCCACCACCACCGCAATATGTTGTCTTCTCCGCACCAAAATCCCTTAGTTGCGTTAATATAGATTCACCATCTAGCTCGGGTGGCGGAGCATCTGAAACTGTGCGATTTTTTGTAAACAATTTTTTGTTGCGACGGTAAGGATGAGAGCCTGGTAGAAATCGCCTGTGGCAGTCAAACCAACTTGTCTTCCGTCCATGTTTTAACTGAAATGCATCTGTGCTATCTTGACAATACGGGCATGATAATCGTCCATGTGTTGTCCATCCTGACAACATTCCGTAAGCTGGAAAATCGCTTATTGTCCACATTAGCACCGCCCGTAGAGTAAAATTTTGCTGCCAAGAGACATCATATGGTTGAACTCCGTTCTCCCATAGGACTTGTAACTCATGAATCAAAGGTTGTAAGAACACATCAAGAGATCTCTTCGGGTGTTCTGGACCGGGGACAAGCACAGAGAGAAATAGAAACTCTCGCTTCATGCACAATGATGGAGGCAGATTATAAGGTGTGAGAATCACTGGCCACAAAGAATATTGTCGCCCATGTTTTCCAAAAGGGTTGAAACCATCGGTACACAGTCCTAGGTAGACGTTCCTACTTTCTGCTGCAAAATCAGGATACAATCTCTGAAAATGTTTCCATGCCTCTGCGTCTGAGGGATGCGCGATCTCCCCGTCAGTTGAATGCTCTTGGTGCCATCTCATTGCTGCCGCGGTGCGCTCTGCTTGATATAATCTTTTCAATCGATCTGCTAACGGTAAATACCACATACGCTTAAACGGTACTCGAGACCTTCCACTAGTATTCTGGAACCGGGGCTTTCCACAAAATCGACAAGCTAAGTAGCCAGCGTCTGCCAGTAAATCATACAGTTGTCAATACAAACATCGATCATCTGATATGGCAAACCAAGTCCATGAACAAGCTTCTCTATTTCAACATAAGAAGCTGGCGAAAGGTTGTCTTCCGGCAAAATCTCTTTCACAAAATCTGCCCAAGCATCTACACAATCTTCTGACAAATTGTAATCCGTCTTTATATTCATCATCCTAGTTGCGGCGAATAAAGGAGAATGTCCTTACTTACAACCTTCATATAACTTATTCTTTGAAGCATCTAGCATATCATAAAATCTTTTGCTTCTACATTTGGTTCTTCTATTCTATATGGAGATTCTGGATATGCATGCATATTTTCCCTATATGCATCATGAACCATTTGAACTGTTCCTATATCTTCTTCTCCCAATCTAGATTCTTCAACCTCTCTCGACACATTCCCACTAGTACTACCCACATGGTATGCATCATTTTCCCCATGATAAAACCATACTTTGTAACTTGACATAATTCCATCTCTATAAATATGTCCCCAAACTAAATTTTTGTCGATGAAATTATTGTTATTACAAGATGGACAAGGGCAAAACATCTTACCACTTCTTAAACAGCTTTCTTGATTCAGAGCGACGTTCATGAATTCGGTGAGTCCCGCTGCATATTCCCTCGTAAGCTTCCCATTCGTCGAGCCTTCGGCATACCTTTCCATATCCAACCACAAGCGAAAATTATTCATCTTTTTTCTTTGTTGTAATCTACTTTTATAAGAATCGTAATCCTTTTTTTTTTTTTTGTGATTCTAGATATGAAATGACGATGTGTAAGGGACTCAATTATATAGGAAAGTAAAAGATCTTATTCCTTCTTTTTTCCTACCAAAATGTTTACTATTTCACCCACAAGTACTCAACATCTTTATATCACACTTGTTTTTATTTGCCGACCTCAAATATATTTTTCTCGCTTTATATCATGCTTGTATTTATGTGCCGACATATTTTTCGTTTAGTTTCCAATTTCCTACAAATATTTCCAACTATATCTCTTTCGAAGGCAAGTGGAAGGAAAATTTCCTTCTAAAATCTTTCAGCGGTGTTACCTTTAAACTCCCTACGCTTTTCCTTCGAAACTTCCTACAAATATTATTTAGAAGGAAATTAAAAGGATATTTTCCTTCGAAAATCCTTAAGCTTCTCTTCCTTTGATGTTCCTTTGATATTCCTTCTAAATTTCCTTCGAAAATAAATTGTGAAGGATTTTCGAAGGAATTTTCCTACGATTTTATCATATGCTTTGTGGAAGGATTTTCACTTCTAATTTCCTTCCATTATTTATTTGGGTCACAAACGTGAAGTTGTTTGGTAGGAAACTTTCCTTCCAAAACTTTTGGAAGGAAATATCGTAGGAAAACACCATGTTTTCTTGTAGTGAGTATACTGATTACAAAATTTCAACTTTAACATATGTACAACTCAAGCAAACTAGTTAATTACTGGTTTAACTCGTATCATAGTCATAGCTATACCGCCTATACCTATTGCCTTTTAACTAATTAATTTAATCTTGTTTTTAAAATTAATCTTTTACCAATAGTTTAGTATGTATGTTTTTATAAATTAACTTGCAAAGCGTAAAAAAAAGAATAACAAAGTGTGGAGTAATCGTGCTTTTAGGGGTTTTCTTTGTGTAAATCGTCGCAATTGGTATTTGGTCAACCATATGACATGTTTTTAGTTGGTGGTATACATATAATTTAGCTCATATAGAAATGACCAATAAATCGGTATAAATCTTATTCAAATGTTTTGTGTCTTGACGTTTAACATATGGAACCTGCATGACTGCATATATAAGAATTTGTCTCGAGGACAATATTAGGTGTGTATTGTCTCGAGTACAATATCGTAATATCTTCACATTAGCTAACACTACAGGGTGTGTAGATACTACGATAAACAATATGAGGTGTGTATCATTTTATTTCGTTTTCCGCTTTGTGTTTCTTCTATATCAGTTAGTAATCATTCAAGTGGTAAAATCTTAGCGCCCAATGGTGATATGTTTACCAATCCATTCCGTCGATATACACACAGAAACTAGAGACCGGTTTGATGGGTTAATGGAGGAAGGTAGTGGGCTGAGGATTGATGATGTGACGCATCCTAATAAGAACGGCAATGGTACAACTTGCGGCTGTAAGAGAGAAAGAGAGAGAGATAGAGAGGTCCCAGTGACAAGTGTCATGACACGTGGGCCGGTGGTTTAGGACCCAATCAGAGTGAAACTGCCACGTGAGATCTTTCCACGTCCCGACAACAATCAAAGCTTCCTTCTGTTTCCTTCCACCATCCTTCACTCTTTTCCTTTCCAGCAACCTCTTTTTTTTGTTTTCTCTGTTGAGCAAACTATAAAAACTGTGGACAGTAAAAAAAATGAAATTCGATATTTTTCTAGATATTTACATTTATCTTCATCGTACAATAGAGGGTACATTGTTCCAAAATAACAGGACAAACTCACCCCATTATCTTATTATCTGAATAGCCATACGTACACTCAACATATTTGTACAAGATGATCATATATATATATAAGCTTCTAAGGATAAAGTTTAAGAAAATATGATGCTTTAAGGATGTCTAACATGTATATATACTCTAAAGGGACGAAAGGCTTGTGTATGCATCCTTGGTTCCACTCAACATGTTGAAAAGTTGCTTTATAAATTCACATATATAGATGCATATGTTGTAAGCTTAACTTCGAGGGATGTTGCCTAACATATATGTACAGAGCTTGTTGATAGATTCTCGTAGGATCTAACTCAGGAACTGATTCGATATGCAATTAACGTTCACGTGAACGATTACAGAGTATAGTAGAAAGAATAAACGAATTAATACTTAATCTAAAAAGCGAGATCAACATTGATCTCTACTGAGCATATCACTCGGGTCTCAAGCACATGGCAAGAGAAACTACAACCCAGATTAACCATAATCTTCTCTCGACACTCCTCTCCCTTATTTATACTTCAGATATTTCTTAACTGCAAACCCTCTAAGAGAATTAGAGCTTCTCTTCAACCAGCCAGCTCATTAACCACGTCACCCTTCTCTTCTTTTGTTGAATTACTACACCAACCTTATCACTTGTGCTTTAGCAATACTGCTCGAGGCTGGAAGACTGTCTCATATCCATATTGCACTTATTTACTGTTGACGGTAAAATTTCTGAAGAGCTATTTTAGGTTTAATTAATATTTTCATTCATATTTTATTATTTAACGACAATAAGAAATCAAATATCTTCGTGCTCATACAACCAAAATTAGTTGATATTATAATGGAGTATTATTATAACGAGAAGGGAGGTAGATTACACTGTTCAATAACAAACAAACATTTGAAATTGAATGGTGACACCTCTCTTGGTCGTGACACTATGACCTTTTTTCTTTTTAATGAATGTAAAATTTTATTCATCAAAAAAACCATTTCTTTTACAATATAAGTGTAACCTGTCTTAAGTTTATGTTACAAAGCGTTCCTATCTAGTAGTGGACCAGAGTTTAAGGGTTCGAATGGTGACTGCGGTTTTGGTTGTGCGGGGAAAGCGGTTTTAAAGTGCGGTACGGTTCAACTGCGGTACGTGCGGTTTGCGGGACAAGTGCGGTTTATACAAAATAAGCGGTACAAAATGATATTTGATTGGTGAAAAAACTATTTGCGGTTCAGTATTAATTGTGTGAATGGTAAAAAAAGAAAAAGCTGTTTGGAATACATATATTATAAATAAATTTATTAATAATTAGTATGTTTGTATATTATTGTATGTTATGAATTAATAATAAAAATAATTGTATTTATAAACCTTAAATACTATAATTGATCAAAAAGTAAAAATTTTTTTTGACATATTGATAAAAAGTTCAACTATATAAAGATACTATTTTTTTAAAAAAATTTATCGATTACTTTGATTTTCCCATAACATATTTGCAATAGTATCTCTTATTTGCGGTACGGAATTCATATTATTTTATTAATAACTAATATATTTTTATATTTTATTTTTTGTATTAATAAATAAAATTTTGCAATTTCTAAAATGTAATACTGTTTATTTTTCTCCTCAAAAAGGTAATTTTAATATGAGAACTTAAAAAAATATTTAAACTGAAAACAGATTTAGCATACAATTATTGTTAAGATATGAGTACAGTAGAACCTCTATAAATTAATACTCGATAAATTAATACTCTCTATAAATTAATAAATTTCTCCGGTCCCAAGTTAGGACTAGTGTAATTTTGGACACTATTCGATAATATAATAAAATAATATTTTTTTTGAAACTTCTTTGTAAATATATGGTCCCATCAATAATATAAATTAATAATTACATAAAATTATCTAAATATATGTATATATCTACACATTAATTTTTATTAGAGTTCATATTTTCATATTTTTATTATATAAAAATCTTTGAGTGCTATCGTCAAAACATGATAATTGTTATTTTCATTGTAATTTATTTTATAAAAATATTACTTATAGAGATTAAATCTTATTTTTAATATTTTTTTACTATATTAGGAAAATCTTTCTATAAATTAATAATTATTAATTTATCGATAAATTAAAACCTCTATAAATTAATAAAATTTCATAGTCCCGACTTTATTAATTTATAAAGGTTTTACTGTATATTGATTATCATTCTCCTTCTTCAATAAAGAACCAAAAAAGAATAAATTATACTGTTTATTTGGTGCGTAATTTGGAAAACCGCTGTGTATTTGGTTGCTACAAAGAGAAGTGCGGTCCATTAACTAATACACTCCTTACAAAAACGCAAAATAGTGTTTTTCTACTTTTCTGAAAAACGCAAATTATTGGAATAAATTGGTGATTGGTAACATAACGCATATTTTGTAAAAAAGTCTTCAAATACGCACTTGTACGTGTTTCCAATCACACCCTAAGTATGTCTTCGCAGTGTCCGAAACACTATACTTTTCTCTATGTTTCCTCGTTCTCTGTGCTATATAGACAGAGCCGGACCAAAGGATTTGGGGGCCCATACAAATTATACAAAATTATAGTCATTATTTTCATAGTCTAAAAACTATAGACTAAAAATAATAACATGATACAAAATATTCTAAAAGAAAGATAACAAACTCTTAAATTTTCTGTAAAATAATATTTTTTGGATATTTAGAGGCCTTTTTGTAACCAAAAATTTTCCAAAATATGTGGGACCCCATTGCAATGTTTCATTTCAATGGGGTAAAGTCGGGCACTGTATATAAATTAATCAACTAATATAGAGAAACGACATTCTCTTTACTGATGAGACTGTTATCTTTTAGACTACTAAATAGTGTTATCATATATAATTAATATCTGTTGAAGAAAAAATAGGAGAGGAAAGATATATATGAGAATTGTAGCTGTTAGTCAAAGTGGTCCAATAGCTTCTATATATGTGAACCACCGCTTCCATTCTTTCAAACATTTATGCTGCGGTGAAGAGACTAACAATCTCTTTAATAAGTTGATCAAAACTCGTCTAACAACCGAGAGATTTGTTGCGGTGACATACAAAATTCTTTGCTAATAATTATGCGGCGAACATATGTATATATATTCCCACAAGATTGAGCCTATTTAACTGATTTAAGACGACACGTGTGTTGTCAAAAAAAAAAAAGACGACACGTGTCACAGTTAATTGGAAATATTGTAATTTTTAAGGGAAGACTTTTTCTTAAAGAAGAAAAAAACACATAAAAGAGTTTAATTAACAAAAGAGATTTGTTTAAGTGTAAGAAAAAAAAAGGAAAACACGAGATTAGTAGTTTAGTTTTCCAACATGGAACAAGAACAAGCGACGACATGCACAAAAAGCATATTGCTCTCATAATTATATAATTAATTAAAACATATATCTAAAAAAGGCACGTCATTGCCTCTTCAAAAGAGCGAGGGTAACATTGTCAATTCGAAAACCTCTCCAGGCATATTCCGGTCGGTCAATTGAGGAGGTTGAGAGCCGATTTGATTAACTTTTAAGTTCCCAAATTATTTTGTTTCTTCTTTTATATTCGGCTCCGCAGAAACAATTCACCTTGATTCTCCAATTCTCAAAACTCGTTTAACGATTAGTATTTAAAATCTCAATCCCAGATTCCGAGTTATATCCTTCTCCGGCTAGTTTCGATTTGAAAGTTTTGTTTGTTTACCGATCTGATTCTCGCGAATCGAAGCTTCTAGAAAAACGATGTTTAACGGGTTGATGGATCCTGAGATGATTCGTCTCGCTCAAGATCAGATGAGCCGTATGACTCCTGCTGATTTCGCTAGGATCCAACAGCAGGTTTTTTTTTTTTTTTTTTTCCCTCTCTCTTTAATTTCCCAATTCAATTTCATAGATTCATTCATTCAAAGTTAGTTCTGATCAAACATCTTTGCCAAGTCTGTGTAGTGTATAATTTATATGATTGATACAATTGGATTCAATATAAAAGTAGCTTTCCGTCTTTGTATGATGACATTTTTTTTTTTTTTTGGGTACAGATGATGTCAAATCCAGATTTGATGAATATGGCAACTGAGAGTATGAAGAACATGAGGCCTGAGGATTTGAAACAAGCTGCTGAACAGCTTAAGCATACACGCCCTGAGGATATGGCTGAAATTAGTGAGAAGATGGCTAAAGCTTCCCCTGAAGACCTTGCTGCTATGCGTGCTCATGCCGATGCTCAGTTTACTTACCAGATTAATGCTGCTCAGATGCTTAAGAAACAGGTTGGTACTGTTTAGAGAGGTCTTTTTAATTCTTTATCGAGTTTGAGTAACTGTTGGAACGAAGGAAACAAAATGGGGTTGCCTAGTTTTTCAGTTGAGTTAATGCTTTGGATGTTAATCACATTTGGTGCTACGTTTGGTAGGGAAATGAGCTTCATAGCCGAGGAAATTTCAGTGAAGCTGCAGAGAAATATTTGCGTGTAAGTCTCCATACCTATTGTTTGTAATGTTACTTGACGTTCCAGTCTCTTTGGTAGCACTTATGAAGAAGAGTTTTTATTTGTAACTTTTTCTTACAACAATGGCTCTTGGACCATATCGCAGGCGAAGAACAATCTGAAAGACATTCCATCTTCTAAAGGTGGCGCACTTTTGTTGGCTTGTTCTCTCAATCTCATGTCATGTTATTTGAAGACGAATCAGCATGAAGATTGCATAAAGGAAGGTTCTGAGGTATGTTACACCTTGTGTATTTCTTGTTTTCTTTTCTTTTTTCTGTATGTGTGACACGTGATGTCATACATCGCTTTAAAATCAATCCTGTCTTGGTGTTCTTCTGATAAAATTTACATTCTTACATGCATTCAGGTTTTGGCATATGATGCAAGGAATGTCAAAGCCCTATACAGAAGGGGTCAAGCATACAGAGATCTGGGCCTACTTGAAGTGAGTTCTTGTGTTGCTTATAGGAAGTTTATTGAGATTCCTTGTCAATATTATATGTGCGTACTTTAAATAACTTCTCAATATATGTTTGCTCATTGACATTCTGAAACGATCAGGATGCTGTCTCCGATCTAAGCAAGGCCAATGAAGTTTCCCCTGAAGATGAGACAATTGCGGATGTGTTAAGGTACGGATTTTAATATTTGATTACTGGTAATGTCATGCTTTTCAGTTCTGCTTATTTCAGAGGTTTGGATATCAACTTCAAAAAAAAAACTTTGACTTCAAGTTTTATCTTTTATGATGCAGAGATGTCAAGGAAAGATTGGGTGTCGAGGGACCTGGCAATGCATCAAGAGGTATTATAAAGATTTGTTCGAAATAATACAGTGTATTATTAATTATGTCAGACCAGACGTTTCTTTGCTGCATTTTTTGATATGCCTCGTCCATGAATTGGGAAAACAAATGAAGAATTGTTATGTTGTTGTTCATTAGGTGTGGTGATTGAAGACATAACTGAACAAGATACAGTTACTTCCGGAGAAAATAAAAAACAGTCTAGAGAGGTTACTGGGACACAACGAGAAAGCAATGTTGGTGGTCATGCTCAGGGCGTAAAGACTGATGTTGATGGATTGCAGGCTCTCAGAGATAACCCAGAAGCAATCAGGTTCAACACCTTTCCAAACCAGTGTTTGATGTGTTTCATCTGTTTGTCTCCTAAACTCAAAGACACACATGTGGCACGATTAGTATGAATTTGTAATTCTTTATTTTTTTTTCTATGGCCTGCAGAACTTTCCAGAACTTCATTTCAAAAACTGATCCTGATACACTTGCTGCTCTGAGCGGAGGCAAAGCTGGAGATATGTCACCAGACATGTTTAAAACTGCTTCGAGCATGATAGGCAAAATGTCACCTGAAGAGATTCAAAAAATGGTTCAAACAGCCTCTTCGTTTAAAGGAGATAACCCTTTCACCTCAGCTGGGCCATCTGCAGGAAACGGGTTTGCACCTACACCTGACATGCTTAAACTCGCATCTGATATGATGGGTAAAATGTCACCAGAAGAGCGTGAAAGGATGTTCAACATGGCATCGTCTTTGAAAGCAAACGCTCCAGCTTCAACATCATACAACAATGCAGAAGCATCTGAACAACGTGAAAGTTTAGGAGCGAGTGGGATGGGTAGTTTTGTAGGTGAGTCTAGTTCTTCAGGTAATTCCTTTGTGGCTCCAAGAAGCGGTTTCGAATCAAGCATCCCTTCTGCTCCGCCGGCCGACTTGCAGGAGCAGATGAGAAACCAAATGAAAGATCCAGCAATGCGACAGGTTTTTGTCATTTCCGGTTTATATTTGACCAATTCAGTCAGCATAATTTGATTGTAGATGCTCATATAGTATTTCCTCTGTGTTGGGTAGATGTTCACGTCTATGATAAAGAACATGAATCCGGAGATGATGGCTAGCATGAGCGAACAATTCGGAATGAAGCTTTCTCAAGAAGATGCTGCAAAAGCTCAGCAAGCCATGGCTTCTCTTTCTCCTGATGCCTTGGAGAAAATGGTATGCGTTCGGTTTATGAAAAACCAAAAGAGGATGTGAAAACAGAACAGTGTGGAGTTGATTGTATAGTTGTCTCATATGTAAAAAATGTTTTTTGCAGATGCGATGGGCGGATCGGGCTCAAACCGGGATAGAGAAAGCAAAGAAGGCGAAGAAGTGGTTGCTTGGAAGAGGCGGATTGATCTTTGCGATACTAATGCTCGTCTTAGCAATGGTACTTCATCGGCTCGGCTATATTGGAAACTAAAGGAAAGGAATCAACGGTATCTTAAAAGACTTAATTCCTTCGTGAAGATCAGACCAGTCTTCTTCGGTGGGTTCGTAGTTTGTAAAACTGTAACATGGTTTTATCTTTTTTTTTCCCCGACTCTCGTTTTTTTTGTTGGTCGCTTTTTTAACCCACTTGTGTCTAAATTTATTTATACCTTCTGTAGTGTTTTTAATTAGAGATAATACGATGTATTTCTTTTTTAGATATTCCTTCCTTATAAACATAATAATTATTTATCGTACAAAGTGCAAAACCAAGGGAGTTTTTTTTTCTTTTATATGTCGGAGATGGATAAGCTTTTAAGAGTTCAGGAATTCTATTATGAATAGGGCATTACAAATTGAAAGTTTTTTTTTTTTTTCTTATCGTCAAAAAAAAAAAATTGAAAGTTTCTTAATTTATTTTCCTTGTTTTTCTTTCTCCTAAAGTTTCAAAATTGCTACAAGAAACAAATAACCGTATCTCAACATGCTCGTCAAATTACTTTTGTTTTCCTTTAAATCGAGTTGTATCCTCTAAATCTATCTCGATGGTATCAATAAGACTGATACCATAATAATCAACATAACATATCAAACATGGTTTTTTTTTTTGTTTTTTCTCTTATGTTTTTTTTCATTACGTAAATCAAATTTTTTAAAAATGTTCTTCAACATGAATCCCCATCAAGTATTCATAAGTATATTTCCTATTACATTGAAAACCATCAACAAGTGATCCATATATGATACAATTACAAATATCTTTTATTTGTCAAAGATAATAAAAATCTCTTCTTAATTATAATTCAACTTTGTTTGATTTAATTTTCTATTATAAAATTATTCAATTAAACAATACATAAATTAATTATAAATTAATATTGTATCGTTATAAAATTGAAATAAATATTAATAAAATTGAAATAAATATTAATTTGTGCAGTCTGAATGATCTCATGACCAAGGACTATTTCCATTCATTATCTAGATTTAATTTTAGGTTTAGAGAGTATTCTTATTTTACTAACAGTTTACACTTTACAGTATATAGTTTTCCTCCCAAATGAATTTTAGATCAATAATATGTGTTTTTAAAAAATTTGTAATTTTTACTTGTTAAATTATTTTGTATGTTTTTCTAAAACACATCAACAAATTAATTGGAAGTTTTGGAAAAAGTTCCTCATGTACTAAATTTGAAGATATAACATAGGTTATCATTACTGTTTAGAAAATAAATGAGTTTGTTTGATAAAACAAAATATAGAGCACAAAAATATGATTTTGGTCTCTAGTAGATCTAAATATATAAGTTAAGAATAAAGAAAGATGATTTAGATAAATAAGTTTAATGATATAATCATAGATCCATTAGTTTCTCTCATTCAATATCTCTACATGGGTTTATGTGATTGGATGTAATGGTAAGTTACAATATTATAATTTTGGAAATAATAGATTTTGGAAAATTAAAGAATACTCAAATATTTTTGGCAATTGGATTTAGAATAATCAAAATAGATAGCATGTAATATTTGAAAACAAATTTGTTTGACAATGAATATTATATGGTAAAAAATGAGCTCACCTTAAATAAGGACTATCTTTTAAGTTTTAATATATAAAAGATATTTCTCGTTTCTTACTCAAATGCCATAAAAGAAGTTACAATATGGGGTGATTTGAGAACAAAACATTTTTTTTGTTTCTTACTTGAAAAAAGTTACCACAAATATATATCTACTAGCAGATATCCCGTGCTTAAAGCACGGGTTAATATTTTAAAAAGAATTATAATATAATAATAATAATTATGGTTATATTTCTTAAGAAAAATATTTTGTTTGAGTTAATATTTATTTTGAATTGTTCTATAAATTTATATATCATAATTTGAAATCTTAATAAAATCTTCGAAATCTAGTTATGAAAAATCATTTTATCGTCTACTTGGATATAAATCTTAGTTTTTTAAATTGTGATTGGTTTGTATTTTTTAAAAATATTTAGTAATTTTCGTCCATAATTTTATTAGAAAGAGAATTTCTTTTAATTAATAATTATCTGTATTTTAAAAAATCTTAACTGTAAATTTTTTTTTAAAAAAATACAAATTTGTTTTGATTTAAATAGATTTTTTTTCAAATACAAATTTTCTAATGGCAATTGAATGTAATTTTTTACACATTTTAAGGTTAGTTTTATATTTGTACTTCTCAATTAATATAGTAGGATATATATTTATTAGATATTTTAGAATTTTCACTTTATTTGGTCTTCAAATTTTGATATCTTTATATATAAAAGAAAATGAGATATCAAAATTTGAAGACCAAATAAAGTGAAAATCCTAAAATATCTAATAAAATTTTAAAGGATTTTAGTAACAAATCAAACAGTTTCTCTAAATTCACTAAAATCATCTTAGAAAACTAAAAAATCCCAAACTAAAAGAAGGAAACACGTGTCAAAATATGGGACCCAGCTAAATCAATGTTTTCGTTAAAATGTCATCAATTAAAATAGGGAACATATTTTCTATTTTAAAAAATAGAAAAGAAAAAAAAAATTAACATCGTGAGAGAGAGAGAGAGAGAGAGTCAATAGAGACCACGCGCAGAGAGAAAATTAAAAAAGAGAGGAAAGGGTCTCTTTTCTCCTTTTGTCTTCTTCTTCTTCTTCTTCTTCTTCTTCCTCCTCCTTCCTCTCCCCGTTATCTTCGGCGAATCATCATGAATCTAGGGTTTTGTTTTCTCTCATAACCCTAGATTTTTTTCTCCTTTCTCTTCCATCGAATCTTTGATTGATCAATCCCCCTACTATCTCATTTTCTTTCTTCTCCGTTCAGCTCATCCATCCCGATTCCAAATGGAGGTTAGTTAGGGTTTTCCTTTTTTTTTTTTTTTGAATTTCATTTCTCTGCCGATGCAATTCAATCGATATGAGCTTAGAATTTTGATTTGATTCGGCGTAATTGCATTTGGGAGACTCGGAATAAGCCTTTTTATCGAATTATTAGGGGGTTTTCGAGTTGAATTGTTTGTCTGTTGATTCTCTCGTCTTAGGTTTTTGGAATTTTGATATCTGAGGATTGAATTATTTTTTTGCAGGGAGCGGCGGGAGATACGGCGACGTCTGAGGGGCATCTGACTTCAGCAGCAGCTTTTGTTGAAGGTGGGATTCAAGATGCTTGTGATGACGCCTGTAGCATTTGTCTTGAATCCTTCTGTGATAGCGATCCTTCTACTGTATGTTTTGTTCTACTTACTACTATGTACCCCCAAATACTTTTTCCATTTAATTTATACATTGATTCAATTTTATTTTTCTTTTTTTGGGTTGATTTCGCAGTTGACTAGTTGCAAGCATGAGTATCATCTTCAATGCATTCTTGAATGGTAAGCTCTTTAAACACCTTGTGCATTTACCACAGGTTTTTTTAGCTTAGTCCTCGTAGATACTATCATTGAACATACACATTCCAGAAAGGTTGTTCTTATAGAATGTGTGGGTTTTCAACTCCTCTTGTTCTTTATGTGGTGGTGTGTGGGTTAAAGAGTTTTTGTCTTGGTTTTGAGAATTTAAGGGGAAGTGAGGAGATTTTAATTACAAGTCGAGAAGATGAACGCTCAATGAACTATACCTCAAGTTTTGTATTCGTGTTTCTTCTTTGTGCCAAGCTTATCAGGTCCGTGTCATTTGTATTTTAAATCTACAGGTGTCAAAGGAGTTCACAGTGTCCAATGTGTTGGCAATCACTTAGTCTCAAAGACCCTACAAGGTTAATTTTGTCTCCTCGTTCTACGATTTTGTTTTTTAAATTGGTAAATGGTAACATCACCATGAGGGTTCCTTTATAGAGGTTTCGGTTATGTGTTTTTAATGTTTTTAGTCAGGAGTTGCTTGAGGGTGTTGTACAGGAGAGGAATTTTCGCTTCACTCCTCCATCTAGAAATGCCACCATATTTCGTCATCCAACTCTTGGTGATTTTGAATTACAACATGTATGTAACTCTTCTATTATCATTTTGAGTTGATTCCATCTCTTTCCTAGTGAATTGATCGAGCTCTATCGTTGTACAAATCTCTTTTAATGCAGCTCCCAGTTGGGGTGGATAATGCCGAGATTGAAGAGCGAATCATTCAGCACTTGGCTGCTGCTGCTGCTATGGGAAGAGCGAGACATGGGGTAAGAAGGGAAGGCCACAGAAGCAGGTCTTCAAGTCAAAGCCATCCACAGTTCATGGTGTTTTCTTCGCACCCTAATGCTTCTTCTCCTGCACCTCATCCCCCCATGCCTTCTTCTCCATCTCAGAGAGATGAGAGTGACACAGTCACAAACCTTCCGCTGTCTCCTCACAACGGTTTAGGGGAGGGTTCAAATCAGTCACAAACATCTTCTCATCCCCGCCAGGTTTCTCCCTCGGCATCTGATTCAAACATCAGGTCTTCACTTGAATTCTCTCATCTTCTATCGTCTTTTGTTACGCTGTGTATTCACATGCAGCCAATCTGATCCTTCCTTTGCTAACCATACACAGGTCTGCTAATCAGTCTTCCCCAAGTGATCAAGATAGAGCTGGACCATCAGAACTCCAATCGTTTTCAGAATCACTTAAGTCTCGATTAAACGCTGTCTCAACGAGGTATCCTGGCTTATCTGGCTAACTTTGACCTTTATATTGATTTTATCACTTTCTAAATGATTTCTGATGCACAATGTAGATACAAAGAATCGATATCAAAGAACACGAGGAGCTGGAAAGATAGATTTTTTTCTCGCAACACATCCATGGCAGATATTGGCTCTGAGGTTAAACGAGAGGTTAGTGCCGGGATCGCCACTGTGTCCCGCATGATGGAACGTCTAGAAACGAGAGAAAACAGCAGGCCCAGCTCTGCATCTGTATCAGATGTCTCAGAAAATCACACTCCTGAATCAAACAATGAGCATAATAGATCAGAAGCGGGTGGTGAACATTCTATGAATGAAAGAGGTGTTAAAGATACATGTGCGACTGGTTCTGGTTCAAGCTAAATAAGCAAGTGCCAGCATCTTGTTGGCAAAGGTAAATTTTTGACTCCTTGCTCTACTGATTCAGGCTAGCTTATCCAGTGTTTGTTCATCAATGGTTAGTCATTGTTGAATTCGTTTTCTTATTTCACCGTCAACTAAGCTTTAGCCTGTCTTATCAATTGCATTATTCACCCCTTGATCTTCAAATTCTACATCATCAGTGATTTTGACATACGGAAAGTTCATTATGTGCTCTCAAAAGAGATATTGTAGATGATTAAGGTCTATGCAAACCTGAAAATATTTGTTGTATCTTACTATTTTTATATTTCCAAAAAAAATACTGAACAACAAGATCCTTCATCCATGTTAAAGCCTGTGTTTCTAGATGAATGCTAAGATCTTGTTCTGTTGTCTGTGTTTGGCAGAGACAGGGAGATGATGGCCATTGTGAAATTCTGATAATATATATATACAGAGTCGGATGTTTCAAAAGCGTGGGAGAAGCATAGGAAGAAGGTTTGTTGTTGATAACGTAAAAGAGTTTTCTATTTCTCAAAATAAAGAAAGGTTATTTTATGACCAAAAGGATGCCTTGAGACGCCTTCTTCTGTGTTATGTATGTTTAAACAAACCCCCAGAAAAAACTAAAAAAAGAAAAAGAGAAAGAGTAAAGACTTACTTATGATGTATCAGGGTTGGTTATTTGGTTTGTCTGTTGTAAATTCACATTGTGGTTCACATTACGGATTTCTATCAATATTACTTATGTATCGCCAACATTTTGGCCAAGCAAACCCACCAATTTTATGTATCTATTCTAATGCTTGTGTATTTTACATTTTGTACTACTAAAAGAATTGGAAAAAACTATGGCGGTGCGTTTTGTTTTAGTTATCGACACTAAGATTTATGATCTCATACAAAACAGTTTTCCAATTTATTCTCGACCTTTTCATACACCTGCCTTTTGAGAGAAAAATTAGAAAGATTTATTCAAATATACTCCAAAAATTGGTTTATAAAGTTGGTTTATTTTTGATATCTAACAATTTTTTAAAAATTATTTAGATATTTAGTGCTCTGCGTGTAATTATAATTTACCTCTTGGATTTATTTTTTATTTTTAATTCTAAAAATATTTTTAAAAATATATATCAACAAACGATTCCACGTCGTTATTAATAGTGAACGTCTGATTTATATTATTTCACGACTGAGTTATAATACTTAAGAGAAAACGAAAGATCTCGTAGATTTACATGACGGCTGAGTTATAATATTTAAGGAAAAACGAAAGGACTCGTAGATTTATGTGACGGCTGAGTTATAATGCTTTGTGGCTGACTTATTAGCCGTTTCATCATTCCTCGCGTTGAATCCGTAATCATCGAGAACAAGCTTCACAAGCTTGTCGTGCGTTGTTTCCGCATCTATCTGCACAACTCTACACCCTCTATCATCGGTGTTAAATACATATTTGCGTTTCTTTACCCAGTTACCAGAAACAATAATTACCAGAACTAGATCCATGAAAGAAAATGAAGAAGAATGAGGAAATGAGGAAAATTAAGAAGTGAAGAACAAGGTAAAGAACAAGGTGAAGAAGAAGGTAAAGAACTTCACTTTTAAACCAGGTGAAGAAGATGTAAGTCGAAGGAACGACGTTTCATATTTCCAAAGAAGATGATGACATGGAATGCTGACATGGATGATGCGTCCGACGTGGCAAATCAGCCATCAAACAAGTTATAACTCAGCCTAAATAAAAATCAGCCATCAAACAAATTATAAGTCAGTCACAACATGAATAACATTACAATAATTAAAAAGCAAAAAAATTGCTGCCAAATTCAGCCGCTTAATCAACTGAAAATATGTAACTTAGCCATATCGTTTAATATGTCAACCGTAACTGAATGATATTCTAGTAATTAATCTTTTGCTACTAAGTCCGCCGTAAAATGGCCGAGTTGTACGATAAGTCAGATTTTAACGGCTGAGTTATAGTATTTAACCATAACTCAGCCGTAACGACATCTCATAAGTCAGCCGTTTTTCATAACTCAGCCAGCCGAAAAAAATTAATTCAGCCGTGTCATAGTGATAAATCAGCCAAAATTTTGACAATACAACCATCGGGTGAAAATTCTTACGGCTGAGTTATGCCATAACTCAGCCAGATTTCTTTAAGTCAGCCGTAACGCTTGGGGCTGAGTTATGCTCTAAGTCAGCCGTTCGCTCTTACTCAAATATCTTTTCCATAAATCAGCCCCAACATACCATAACTCAGCCGTCATTATCTCCGTAAAAACGTTACGGCTGAGTTATTTAATACACGTCAACGATTTTTGATGTGGTGTCTCATGTGGCAATGATATTTTTGTAATTACGTTTTTTCCAATAACATAAAACAAGAACACGCTGAATATTTTTAAAAATACCCAAAATATCCTAGTAATAAAAAAAAATTGTTTATTATGATAATATTACCTAATTTGGAATACATTTGAGTAAGGGCCTGACTGGTTCAAACGCTACGATTGCGGTTGCGGTTGCAAAATATTGCGGAAGCGGTGATTGCGGTTTCAAGCGTTATTAAGCGTTTTGAACAACTGTTTTAGCGGTTTAAAATTGGTGCATTTGCGGGAGGTTTACGACTGGTTGACCAGCGGGTGCAATAGCGGTTGGAACATAATAAATGTGATATATAATATATAAATGTTTAAAAACACCAAAATTTTTATTAAACTTGATTTATAATTAAAATTTATGAAAAAAATACTAAAATAATTATTCAGAAAAAAAAAATTCATATTGAAATACTTATTCTTTTATGCATTTGACTTTTCACCAAAAATTTAATCAAGTAATCTGATAAATGACAAAACATATGCTTTAGATCGTAGATCTTTTCTCTTTTCTCTTAGATCGTGGGTCAGTAGTTGCATCGGTAGGAATAATCAAGTGAAAGTTGAGAAGAATCACTGGTGATTTGTTTTAATATTTTTCACAAATAATCTGATTTTCTTAAATTTATGATGAAAGATTATATTTATTTAGATTTATTTAAACTTATATGCGACGTGCCATTAAATTTCCATCAAGTTTTCTGGATTATTGTTAATTGGAATATTATTTTCTTCTAATTGTTTATTTTATAATCTCTACAATCGTATTGTACTTTATTTTCTCTCATCCTTAATGAATAAAATGATTGAATAGAAAATATATATATAAAAAAATTCATTATCATTGATTTTTTTAAAGTTTTTTTACAAAAAAAAGAATAAAAAATTTCAACTACAATCGCCCGCAACCGCAAACGCTTACGGAAAACAGCTTTTGGAATTCAGTGGTTTGAAGCGGTTGGAAGCGATTAGGAGCGGTTTGTGTGATTGGTTGCAATTGCTAGCAAACGCTACCACCCGCAAACGGAAGAACCAGTCAACACATTAATATCTCGAAAAATTATGGATTTTCTCAGATTCAAGCCACTATAGAAAATCTTCATCTATCACTTTCATTTGTCCATATTTTCTAAACCATTGTACTAGTTTTTCATCATTAGTCAAAAGAGCAAACGCATTCAGAGTTCACTACCAATACTAAAATCCGCTCTAAAAACATCATGAATTCATCTACTAATCATGAAACGAGGAAAAAAAAACCTCGAAACCCTTTGTAAGCCAAACATGGACATTCCAGAAATAGACACTTCTCGGAAACAATTTTGCCTGAAAACTGAGGCCATTGACTTATCATCTCTTTCTCTTGGTACCAGAGCCTCTCCCTGTAGCTTTCTTCTCAGCAGACGCATCGGCTGCTTTGCCTCTGCCTTTACCAGCTGCTTTTTTTGAACCAGAGCTCCCAGCTCCCTTCAAATCCAATTCAACTTGGATCCCTGCAAAACCCGATTGTAGTTCGTTAAGACTTGAGAGATGTGGAGTAAAGTTTAGCGAAGAAGTCGTCGCTTAGACCAAGATATATTAATTTTTGTTCTAGACTGACTGGCTTTTTGAAAGAAAAGACAACTTATCAAAAGGCATAACAGGACCAACCTCTAGCATTCAGATTTTTTAGATTTGACTCTAGCTTTTCTCCATCGTTTGCTTCTTCTCGAATAGCAGAAAGACAAAAAAAACAGAGAAACCCAGTCAGGATTTCATGTGGTCTAGTTCCAAGTCCCATTAGACACCGAAGGTAATCTTGTAATATCTTTCTGAGGCTCGGTCTTTGGTTATACAGGCCCAGTTACTAAATTCTACAAAAATAATTCATTCACAAAGATGCGCACAGTACCTGAGTCTTCTTCAGCGTCTGATGCATTTTCTTCTTCATTTTCTGCTAATGGCTCGCCATCCTCATCTCCCAAACTATCAACAGTTGGTTCCAGCATTGCAGCTATTCGCTTCTTAGGGGCCTTTTTCATTCCCGGAAGTTGCACCATGTCAGCAACACGTACCATTCTGGTTTTATTCAACTCATTATATTTTCTGGTCAAAGCTGCTTTAACTGGAGGTGGAACACTCTCCATCGGATTTGCACGCCCCTGATTTGTAAAGTTTGCAATACATTAGTGAAGATTCATTGTCGCAGCTGTGGCAGTGATATATCCCATGAAAAAGGAAATCGTGCATACCTTAAATTTTCCCAACTCCATAATAGTATCAAAGTCCTCCTGACTTATAGAGTAGGAGTTCATGAAATCAACAACTTCTGAAACAGCTTCATCCTAAGTACATATTTTAACATAAATATGATTTTAAGTAACAGATAACACAGATATCTTTTCATATTTAATAAAACAAGAGTATAGTGAGGTTACGAACAATAAACAAATACTAGTAGGTCAAACCTTAGGCACCGTCTGAAGTGGGCTTGTCAAGCGATTCATGAGCAGGGGAAGATAATCAACACGAAGAGACTCCCTGTGGTCAATATTGACGTTTGTCAGAAAGTTGTAATAAGAAAATATCACATAATTTTGTTAGAAGGACAAGTAGTATGTACACCAAGCTAACTCTTCACAGACGGATGAAATATGAAGAAAAGCAAGGTAGCAATTAAATAAGAAAACAATTCACTAGCAGAAAGAAGTAACCCATAAGGCTAACTGTACAGGTGGAAACAACCTTCCAGAGCTGGATTCACGGGAAGCAAGGACATGAACATGCAGATCCTCCATTAACCGTCTATTTTTTCCCGCCGTAGAATTCTTGCCAAGCCACCCACCAAATCTATTGAAGTTACGCTCACCCTGCATTGAATAATTATGCATGGTTAATCTGAATTATGATATTTTAGGCAGCTCTAAAGCAACAAAACGGAGAAACAGACTCAAAATCTTTAATTCAGAAAAAATGCATCATCAGAAAAAGAGGCACATTGAATGATAGCTAAAGTTTCCAGGTCACATCCATAGCGTGTAATGCGCTTTACTGAAGATCATTACCTGCTCGAATACCTCCCTTGATCCATGCAACAATGAAGCTCTATTCAAAACAAAACAAGTATACGTCAGTTCTCAAGTTAGAAAGCACATTATTCCCTGAAATTCTACACCGGAGAACAAAAATCCATACAAAGATACAACAACACATATATACATGGCAGCATATGATTTATTCAACCTGATCTCTATCAAAGATGAACTTAAGGTACAGAAAGAATAGTAACAAATGAGAAAACTAGCGAATAGACATGGCATATACATCAGCAACACACACTTCATGCGGAGGTAATAAAATAGCACTTTTGGTAAAAAGAATCAATTTTCTTCTCAAGAACTGGAACCAACTTACGGGAGAATAGAAGATGCAACACAGCATGACTGAGAAAGTTGCCATTGCCTGTATCTTCGAATCTGCACGTTGATAATATCTCCATCCGCAATGGATTCAGCAGCACGAGCAAGTAACTCCATTCGTTTTGCCTCATCTTTACCTGATGGCCTATAATTGAGATAGTTTTCCTGCACAGATGGAAAGAAAATACAGTCTTAAATTTAACGGTAAATGAAGTACAAGTCTCAATGTTCTATACGTTCTCATGTGGAATTACAAATAATAATACACCTGTATAATTAGAGGAACCAAATCAGGATCACTCATGCTTAGGTCAATCCGTTCATCCATTCTCAGCTTCCCACCATTATAACTAAACAGCCTGGAAAGAAATCATATATAACAAAAGTTTTACTACAAAACAAGGGAAATAATTTTTTTTATAGAACAGCAGCTATATGACTTAACTTCAGAAAATTGGCAATGCCAAACACTTATAGAGCATATATTATACACAACTATGTGCATCAATGATGAACTAAACTAAAAGACTTGAGGCATTACTTGTCAACAGCTGTGAAAGGGGAAATATCTTCATCCTTAGCATTGCTTAGCAGGCGCTGCCTGATATCATCGTACTTGATGGCTGACATGGACAGGCTCATATATTGGAGCTGATTTAGGGCCAATCGTATGTCACCATTCACTCTCTCAGCGAGTTCTTCCAGGGCAATCTGAGAAAAAGGAAATATAGATGATGTTCAGGGCACAAACTGATAGCACATAAGGCCCAACACCAAAATTCTTATGAGACTAAGCAGAAAAAGAGGAACTATTAGAATACAGGAAGAGTGGACACAGAGAACACAGGATCCAAGTTCTATTCTTAGGTGTTGAATCCATTACAACGGGCATACGCTTTCCCAGGGGAATTTCAAGAAACGCAAAAGTAGGGTTTAAAAGGAAAAGAGTGTTGCATAACACATGTACATTATACCATATCTACTTCTATCCCATTTGTTTAATTAGTAAAAGGGGCCTGACATGGACCAGATTTCCGGAAAGAAAATAGTCTTAAAAAGAAGAAAGTTATATGGACACTGGCTAGCACTGACTAACAGAAGTTAGTGAAAAAAACTAAAGTACAGAATCTTACTTCATTAACTTCAAGGCCTTCTGCCTTAGCAATATGCATCAGCCTTTTTCCCATCTGTAACGAAAGACAAGTTGGTTTCATAAGATAACAGACATTGCTAACGGTAAAACAGAGGATATACGGCCACTCAGATCCTAATGCAACTGAAACTTATTAGTATATTTTTATTTACTAATGAATATAGGAGCCTTTAGCAAATGGTCAACTATTAAGCAGGTGTGAAACTTCATATATTTCCACAATACCCCTATCGTCTAAAAGTATAAATGGGTAACTTCTTGTCAACTGCTCGAAAAAGTATCTGATGGTGGAAAAATCGAAAAAGATAATGAAGAGCTCAAGGCCTAACAATGGTACAAAGCAAAAATGCCAAAGAGACATCCATTGGGTCCATTGCATGAAATCCTATTAATAATCCTATCAAAAGAAAACACTGAAAGGACAAAAACAATCATCTAAATCCAACCTGCTGTTTCGTGGGCTTCCGGAAATTGAGGGGAAGACAGTAGTTTACTAAACTCTTCAGTTTCTGACTGTATTTGTCATTACAAATGCAGATGATAGGAATCTTTGATATTTTAATGCTAGCAATAAGATCGGCAACACCTCCCCTGTCGCCTGCAGACATTCCATCTACTTCATCCATGATTAGAACAGTCTTCGGGTGCTTTGACCTGAAGATCAAATCTTCCACGAAGTCAGGAAAAAATACAAGCTTCTGGGACTAGGGCCATAAAAAATTCACCAACATACCTATCCATGTTAGCGGCCATGGCTTCGTTATTGACAAGTTCCTTCACAGTATTTGCATTACTACCACCAATACCTTTGGCGATATTCGAGTTCGCCTTTCCACGACTGTCACTAGCATTAACCTAAATTGAAGGTAAAAAGTCCATCTTCCAAGCATGTGCAAGATATTGTATCACTAACCAATGAAATTGAGATAATTATGAGCTAACCTCAACTGTCTGGAAACCAAGCATCTGACTAACCAACTTTGCTGATGTTGTTTTTCCAATACCAGGTGTTCCGCTCAAAAGTATAGCCTTCTTGGCACCAGCATCATTCACTTTCTTCCCCTTTCCTTTACTTCCAGTACCTCCAAATTGATCATGCCAGTGGGACAGCCAGTTGTGAATCTGAGTTACCTGCAATTGATTTGATAAAAGATCCATCATTTTCATGTCATTGAACAAAAAGCAACATACAATAGTTTCAATCACGTACCAGTGACTGATTCCCAACAATCTCATTTGGAACCTTCGGTCTGTATTTTTCCGTCCATGGCAAGGAAGTCTCAATAATTTTTTTTTTTCCTTTCGCTGGGGGAACCTTGTTGGGCGAACTTTTTGCTAAAGGCTTTCCTAAAATATGTTTGTCATCACTATTAACTGTAAGGATAACTGAGAACAAATGGACACTGATTAAATGGCTCAAGCGTTTACAACTGAAGCCAAAAGAGCAATATCTGGAGACATGTAAGTAAATTTAAGACACAAACTACACAAAGTTCATGCAATACAAGAGTATGATTCATACCTCTTGTCACTTCTTTCTGAGGGCTTGTCTTCGGTGGTGCACAGACTTTTTCAGTGCCTTTGTTAGTCTTTTCGGGCAGAGACTTTTTAATGGGTTTCGAGGACCGGATCATGTCAAATAGGCCATCCTCTGTAAGGAACTTAGTGCTGAAAAGAATATTATAAGTTAGGATGCTAGAAGATCAAAAACACCTCAAAAGTTTACTGTAATGATATGCAATTGATGAGCACAGACCCCAGCTCTTTAGCTTTTTCAGATTTCTTTCCGCCGATATCTTCATCACACAAAAGGTACGTCTGAAAACAAAAATTGTAACTTTATGCCATTACCTTTTAATCCAACAAAGGGAAAAAGAAAATTAACGGTATGGAGACAGACCGTTTTCTTGCTAACAGAGCCTGTAATACGACCACCATGCCGCTTTATAAGATCTTCTGCTTCTTCTCTTTCTAAACTGCAATGTCAAGAGGGTACACAAAATTGTAAAATTAAATACAGACGTGGAAAAGGCATGAAGTTCGTAAAATGAAATACCTATCAAGTGTTCCACTAATTACAAATGTCAACCCAGCTAAGCAATCAGGGGTGCCTTCAGGAACCTCCTGAAAACAGAGACAGGTCAATACATTAAGACCTCACGTAATAGTCAAGATAAGGTAAGAGATTTGATCACATAAGGGACAGACCTTTTCTCCTTTATGCGGTGGGTCTTTCCTTTCACCAAAATTCATAAATCCACCTCGCCCTCCACCTCTACCTCTTCCAGCAGTTGGGGCCCCTGATGCAGCTCTACCGCCACGGCCTCTTCCACCTGATTTCAGAGGAGTCTCCTTTTCTTGGGCATCTTCACCATCATCATCCTCGTCTTTATCAGTTTTAGTTGCGATTCCTCTACCTGACCCCGACTTTAGTTTTTTGCTGGGTGTGCTATCACGAGTCTTCCTTGGAATAGGTACATCAAAATCGTCTTCGTCATCATCAACCTTGGTAACCTTTCTTGGACGGGGCTTGCTTAAATCATCAGACTCAGTCTTAAGTTTCCTCTTGGCAGGTAATTCTTCCACCTCTTTCTCATCTTTAACTATTGTTTTTTCTTTACCAAAATACTTGCTCGTTTTTCTTCTAGCAGCAGTTTCCAGGTCTCCACTAGCCTGCCCCAAGTGATGAACAGAAATAACACTTATGACTTATGCCAATAAACAAACCATATATATATGACTGTAACAGCAACTAGCATATTTGAGTCGCCTATAACTCACTCCCAATGGCTCTGAAAACAAAGTAAAGACAAACAATATGTGTTTCAAGTTTCATGCAACCTCACAGAATGCAATGCCAATGTTACAAAGAAAGACCCACTAACTTCCTTCCTGCTAGCAATACCTACTCCAGTGTTTCACTAAGATACACCACATACTGAACTCACCTGCTCTGATTTTATGGGTGCAGTCTCTGCAGCACTCTTCACAGCACCTGTCTTGGAAGAGGTCGATTTCGGAGCACTTCCGTTTCCTTTTTCATGGGCTTTCATAAACCATTTCCTAATATCCGACTGCAAATTCAAGTACAATAGATCTATCAATATCAGTCCTACATACTTCATACCTCTAAAACTAGTATCAAAGAAATAAAACGAAAATTCAACTCACCATTTGCCCGTCTCGAGACTTCGACTACAAAAAAAAACAAAGAGTACAATGCTGCAGCAAAAACCACAAAATTAGAAGTTGGGATAAACGAAGAATCGTAATCGGGTGAACTTGAAAGCATGCATAAACCCTAGTCGCAGTCAAAATCAACAGAATCCAGCAATATATTTTATCGACGCAAGAGGCTTCTTAATTTTTTTAGGGTTATGTCAATTTCACAAAATCTAAAAGAAGAAGAATAGAACAAAAGAAACGAAACCGAACCCTTGCCTTATCCTCCGGCGATTTTTCCGGTTACAAGCGAGATTTAGGCGAAGAAGATGAAGAAGAAACGGTCGCCGTGTCTACTACTAATGGCACACCTCCTCTATTGTAAAAAGAGAAGTTTTCTGGAGAAGCTTTTTTAATTGAATCCCTTAATTTCTCGAAAACTTATGATAAATACTTTAAAGTTCCTAAAAAAGTCATATTTAACCCAAAAACTAGACCTGTATACCGGTAAGCACAGATTTAACTTAACCGGTGCAAAGCAGATCGAACCGGTTACTCTCGTCTTGGTTAATTTTGACTCATTTTAATCGGTATCGCGATTAGAGAAATCGCCGTTTCTGAGTTTAAGGGATTAGCTGGGTAATTTTTGCATAATACGAATTACGAAAGAGTAAATGAAAAAATCAATGTCGACTACGATGTTAACCGAATCAATTTCGGTTTGGATTGAGATTAACACTTTAATTTATCGGTTCGGTTGGTAGTTATTGATTTGATGCCACCGCTAACATTTGTTTCTTTGTTTGTGATGCCTTTGATTTAAATACACACCTAACTGTTTTGGGAATTTGCTAAATCTAGAAACACAGTGAAGTGGTTTACGTATAGGTAAAGCAATCAGAGGTCATAGACAGCAACAAAGTTCATCAACACACTCCCCAGCCACAGCTTCCCATCTTTTTCTTCCACTTCACTCACCGATCTCACGAATTTCCCTTCATTATCTTCCAAAACCTGCATAAGCTTCCCTTGAGGGCTATACTTAACCACCAATCCGTGCGGCCGTAACCCGATCTGGAACGAGTAGTGTGTTCTTGCAGTGATCGGGAGTCTTAGTATGAACATCCTCAGCTTAGGATATCTTGCCATTAAGTATGAGTAGTAGTTGCGCTTGCAATGAAGCGCCACCCAGAATTCACCGTTTTGGTTTGTCCTTACGTTATCAGGATGCCCTGGTAATACCGCAAACACATCCGTCGTTCCAGCTTTCTCGCCTTTTAACCAGTACCTTCCTAGTCTGCATTACATAAAACAAAAAGACCATTCTTAGATAATGGCTCAGACAGTCCTAAGAGGCTTCAATCAGTAGTGACGGCTATCCTATTCCTTTTTCTACTAGTGAGGCAACTGACTCAAGGTCTATTTACATCATCACCAGATATTGGTTGCAACATCAAGATTTCTAATAGTGAGGCAACTAATTTAGGCTAAGCCCATCATCAATCATTGGTCACAACAGAAGTACTACTACTCACTCACCTTCCAACATCTCCTTCGCAGAATAGAAAGAAAGAACCGTCTTTGCTGATAGACACACCATTGGGAAACTGAACATTAGAGACAAGAACAACAGCTTTCTTAGCAATAGGATCATACTTCAGAACTCTCCCACTGTTGTCACCAGAGAAGACGAGCTGCAAGAAGTTCCTGAAAGAGAATCACAGTTCAAACAAAAAAATCAGAACTTGCAGAGATAAAAACAATCAGCAACATCTACAAGTGAGATTCAAAATCAAGACCTTCTCTGGTAATTGATGCTGCTATCAGTGAAGTAAACAGTTCCATCATCATCAATGTCAAGATCATTAGTAAAACCCAATGGAACACCCTCAGCTTCAGTTACAAGCGGCATTGCTAAGCCACCTTCAGGACCTACTTTCAAAAGTCCCATATAAGCATCAGCGATGTACAAATCTCCGTTTCTCTTATCGAAACGAAGACCCAAAGGACGACCACAGATATGTTCGTTGCTCAAGTAACTCAAAGCAGAAGGCTTCGGATCACAAATCACCGATCGATTACTCGAAGTGTAAGCGAAATCAATCCATTTCTCACCATCCCAAAACAGAACCCTACCGTCAGCAACACCTGTGTACGGACCACGTCCGAGCGGATCAAACGCGACGCTCTCGGGACCTTGGACTTGGTTTAAAAACAGAATCTTTGATTTCTGAAGTGAGTTCTGTGAATCTCTCTCCCATTGAACTTCATCGGGACGTGGGGAGACAACCTCGTGAGAGACGAAATTTGGGAAATCGGAGATGGCGCAGTGGTTGAAAGGGTCGATGCTGCAGTAGAGCGCGAGGGAGAGGGTGAGAGAGAGAAGAGTGATGGTTCTAGGAGATAAGAACAAAGCCATGATTGTGGCGTTGTTGAGGTATAGAGAAATTTAGGGTTTAAAAGGGAAAGAAGAAGGGTAGGTGGATCCATTGGTGGTTGAGCAATGCCAAGAAAGCTCTCACAGTACTACTGTACGTGGTACGCTCCAAGCCTACAAAGCTTTAATGGTAAACAAAAACTAAGCAGTACAACTGATTAGAATTTTTACCAATCACAAAACCTTTACTAAAAATATTATTAAAGATTTTATTTTCACTTTCTTAAATGAGTTTGTAGGAATCAATTTTTGGTTAATTGATGAAAATTGATAAATGTATTTCTTATGAAATTATGACATATAGAAGAATAATATTTAGGATATTTTTGGATTTCCAAAAATTTTGTGAATGTTAACTGATTTTTTTACTGATTATTTTTATTGTTAAATTTAAAATACTAACCCATATACATATGATGCTCATATTTATTTTTGTTATTAATATTTTAATTCTAATCCATGAATAAGTGAATTATGATTTCACAATGAAATAGATAGTTAAATATGATTACTAAACTGAATGTCTAACAATTAAATTTATTTTAGATTAAAAACTTTTTAAATATTAATATGTATCATTTAAGAATATTAGTAATTTTTTATGTTTGATTTTATAATTTTAACACACGTATTTTTGTAATGCATATGTTGAAACATAAGATAATTCGAAATAAATTATAATTTATACGAAGGAATCTTCAGTTATTTGATGAGAATGTCTCTATATCTTTATATATGTTTTTATTTTATAAATTCACTAATTTAAAATTGATTATGACATGAGGTAAAATTAATACTTATGATATAACAACCTAACAAATATATCTTAAATAATGTTGATTCAGTTTTTTTCGAATTTTATTTATTTGTATTTCCCATTCTTACTAAGATATAGATTTGATATCATGTATTAATTGTGTTTGATATAAAATATGTAGTTCTATGCATTAAGATGAAATGTGTAATTAAACTTAAAATATCACTTATTATGATAGTATAGATATTTAAATGGTACTCCATTTTCTATAAGATTTTTTGGGTAAAAGCATAAAGATTAATAAACAATAAATATTATATTTTTATAAAATTTCAACCAAAATGAAAATATACTATATAGTTCAAATAGTCATAAATTGTTATATCAATAAAAGTTGTAGATCAAAATTTGAGAAAATACTAGGCCTGGGCGTTCGGATATCGGATCGGATTCGGTTCGGATTTTTCGGATTTTGGATTTTTTTGATATTGACTCTAACATCCATATGGGTATTTATAAAATTCGGATCGGTTTTGGTTCGGATTATTTGGATTTCGGATCGGTTCGGATATTATTGTAGACAACCATAATATTTTATTCGTATATTTTTTAAATCTGATTGTATCCAAATTACCATACTAACCGAGCCAATAAAATAAAAAACAATATAAATGAAGCAAATGACAAACTCTAAGTTCAAACTTAAATCAAACCATATCAATAGATAAAAAATCTGACATACTAAAATCCAAAGCGAAGACTCAATGAAAAAAAATCAAAACCAAAGTAAACCATATCATCCTAAAGAAAAAAGAAATAGCAAAATTAAATAACATCCTAAATCAAATAGAACGTAGTTCAAAAAAGTTTCAGACTATAGCAGCAAACTTCTTCGGGATATCAATTGTTCTTATATTTTCGGATTTGGATCGGATATTATCCGATATCCACAAATAATGGAAGCAAAATCCGATCGGATATATCTTCGGTTTTGGTTCGGTTTTAATCCAACTTTTTCGGTTTGGATTCGGTTCGGATTTTCAGATTTGTATTTTGTGCCCAGGCCTAGAAAATACTATAAAATAGAGCAAAAAAAACTTTAAAACTCTTATATAATGAAATTGAGAGAGTATTCAAATGAAATATGCAAAGTCTATATACAATATTAAAATATTATAAAATAAAATCTAAAAATATGTATATTAGTACTTAATTATTATCAACAATTTTTTTTTAATTTTTACCCGCGTAATCAACACGGGCCTTATCTAGTGGTAAATAATTATATTGAGTAATTTTCTATCACGTAATTTTATTTTATGTTTTTTTTCTAAAAAAAAAATATTAGTTTATGTTATCAAATAAGGTTTTGTATTTATTAATATTATTTGATATAAGTTTTTAAATTGTATGTTTTATATTCATACTAGGAGTATCACACACATAAATCAGCTGTACACCAACATAAAGATAAATCTGATAGATACAACATAACAGTAACTTAATTTAGCTGTAGTATACATTGATAAATCGGCCATAAAATGTTTTGTAAACTGCAAAAAAGTCCTTTGATATTCTCATGAATTTCCAATGATGTTGCTTTCATGCCATGTCCCTGTAAAAATGAGACCAATACCATTAGAGTATGATAGGAGAACCAAAAAAGTAATGTATGTGAGAAACCACCTTGTTCAGAGCCTTCGTTGGCCACTGGGAGAGTATCTTTTTGTTTGTCTAACCATGCGTCCAAATCGCGATTTATAGGGTGGTGGGATGGAAGTGCTGGCAGAAGGTTCATCACCTTGAAAAATCAGTTGTTGAAGTTTTTCAACCAATCCATCTGATTGATCACCTCGATCTTCGTCCAGTGTCTCATCCACATCCAACGCGTCTGCGCTAAGATGGTTGGTTGGAGCCTCTGCATAGTCACCAACCTCAACTTCGTTGAGCGACTGCGTCTACGTCTCATCCACATCTGCATAGTCTGCGTATTCGTCAGCGTCTGCGTCTGACCGATCATGCACTTAGGCGGTGGGTTGGAGCCTCGAGCCTAGGCGAAACACAAGCCTCAAGCTCAGGCGAAGCATAGTCACCAATCTCAACTTCCTGATCTTCTTGGTTCTGAGAAATGAATTCTTGTGCAAGTGCATAACCTCTCTTCCAATCTAACTCAGAAACTATGTAACCTCTCCTCAACAAGTGCATAAGATCATCATCATCTAATTCTTCATTGAAATCACTAAGAACACTGATTACTTTAATATCTTCTTATTCATTGCTTCATATTTGAAAATAAGTAGAGTGATTAGTAGATATATACCTCGCACAAATAGGAAAACAATCTCATGCATTACCGGATCGAACAAAAACATCTTCTAATGTTGGCATAGAAGCCAACATCCATAGTTGCAAAGCCATTGGAAACCCTTTAAGATCTAGCATCTTCGGTGAAGTTTGTAAATAGTGTTAAATCTCTTTCGATGCTAGATCTTAAAGGGTTTCCAATGGCTTTGAAACTATGGATGTTGGCTTCTATGCCAACATTAGAAGATGTTTTTGTTCGATCCAAGAATGCATGAGATTGTTTTTTTTGTTTGTGCGAGGTATATATCTACTAATCACCTTACTTATTCTCAAATCTGGAGTAGCGAAGAAGAAGATGTTAAGGTAATCAGTGTTCCTAGTGATTTCAATGAAGAAGAAGAAGATGATGATGAACTTATGCACTTGTTGAAGAGAGGTTACGTAGTTTCTGAGTTATGTAGGAAAAGAGGTTATGCACTTGCTTAAGAATTCATTTCTCAGCACCAAGAAGATCAAGAAGTTGAAACTGGTGACTATGCTTCGCCTGGGCTTGAGGCTTGTGTTTCGCCTCAGCTCGAGGATCCAACCCACCACCTCAGCGCCTTAGTGCATGATCGGTCTGAAGCAGACGCTGACGCAGATTATGCAGATGTGGATCAGATGCAGACTCAAATGCAAACGATGAATGAAGTTGATATTGGTGACTATGCAGAGTCTCCAACCAACCATCTCAGCGCAGACACATTGGATGTGGATGAGACACTGCACAAAGATCGAGGATATCAATCAGATGGATTGGTTAAAGAACTTCAACAACTGATTTTTCAAGATGTTGAACATCATAAATTATACTATATTTTATAACTAATATATATTAAAATATATTTAGTTATTTTAAAATCCCCTATATATTAATAGAGAAGCATTTTGAGAAAAATGCTGAGGTGTCGTCGTTAGAGAGCTTCAGACACTTTTTAGCAATTTACCCTATTTGGTAATACTAATTTACAACATTAACCAAAAAATAATAATAAAAGATGTTGTTAAATTTCTCTTTTTTTACATGTACTATGTTTTGTTACCGTGTACTTTTAAAACATTTAAAATATAATATCTAATTTTATTCGTAAAAATAGTTATTCAACAAATAATATACAAATCTTTTTCCCAAACACTAGAAGAAGAAATGAATGTAACAAAAACAAATCAGCAAAGTAAAATACAAATTTGAACTTAATTGTACTCATATCTTTACATGTAAATGCATATTACACTTCTTAGAAATTCCAAAATTTTTAAAATATTTTTTGTATCTAATCATTTGTCTTGTTTCAATAAATTAGTTTTAAATCACACAAAGAACATGTTGCCATAAATAGTAAGGTTTATCAATATTTTCTCGACTACGTTAAAACTTTTTCATGTTCAAAAAATTTAACGGGTGAGACGTATTTTAAATGAAATAAACGAAATTTGATTTAAAAATATTTTAATTACATATTACGTTTTGACACAAACGGATATTATTTCAATAATTATAATTTTACTTATAATAATTTTATTTAAATCGATTTATTCCGCACATAGTACATGTGGTTACCTAGTAAATTTTGTAATACTTATCACAAATATTGTAATTATCAATATTCAAATTATTTACTATTTATTCGATCATTGAATAATATGGTAAGAACTTCATAAGTATTTCGCAAAAAAAAACGTTGAAGAAAATATATATGAATTCGTATAGAAATTCGTATTGATGTATTAAAGTATGTAAATTTAAAGTAATGTGAAGTGACCTTAGTGCACTGGCCAGTGATAAGTCCAATTGTAGAAGACACCATCACACAAAAGATCAAGTCCCGCTTCAGAGATTTGGTTAATGGGCCGACGAGTTGTGGCCCAATGGTTGACAAAAAAAAAAAAAACTTACAACTTTGACACACATATACAATTACTAAATAAATAGCATTATAGACTGGCTAAAAATTCAATAAAGTTAAAATGTTTGATTTAATTAAAAAAATTTGTGAGGTTATTTTTTTTTAAGAACAAACAAATTAAGTTTAAATCAACATAAGTTCCACGAGTGATATCAGTGAAATGTATTTTGTATAAGCTCGTCATTCATCAAATTTTGTAGGCTATATACTATCCTCATCCATGTAATTTCTTTCTAGATTGCCTTATTTGCCCACAAAGGCATCATGGGAAATTATGATTGTCACAACAAAACTTAGTAAGCAAAATATAATGTAAATTAAATATGTTAAGTAAAAGATAAACACTCGGCTTAGGTTCTTGATGGAGACGATGAACTTATCAAATTGTAATGATCAATACAATGACGTGAATTCATTAGTAGACCTTATTCTCACTCTCACCATAGTTTACTATTTTGTACATAAGTTTTTTTTTCCTTTCTGAAGAGCAAAAGTACATTAAGATTTTTCTAGATTTACAGAGATCAAACATTTTAAACTTACCAAAAGAAACCAAATGTATACATGTATGAGTAATGTATGTGTATTAAAATTCTAAACTAATAGAAAAGACAAAAAAAGCAACCACACATCAAAATAAAAGGTGATAGTGATTTGAAGCATAACCAACTTGAAAAAATCATATGTATCTAATTAATATTTGGTTTTATGTTTACCATTTAGTTGACTATACAAAGACTAATATGAATTTTAGAAACTTAATAAAACAGGCATGCTAAACAACAGTTGCCAACTTCAAACTATGAAGAAGACGTATAAACTAAAGGTAAAGAAGATAGACATACCTTATGTAACATGAGGTTAGACATTCTTAATCTAACATTTTCTATGGAAAAACCACATTTTACATGTTCATTTATGTATATGCTCCGAATTTTAAATTAAAATATAAAATTTTTTATTTCAAAATAGGTGTAAAATTTGATGTTTAATGAAGACTTTGCCTTTATACTTAAAGAAAGATATTGTTTTTGCTTTAAAATTGTTTATGCAAGAATATTAAGTAGTATCATGAAAGGTATTCAGTTTTTTTTTTGTTCAAACTTCATGAGACTTATGGTTACATTCCTAATAATAAATATGCCATAAATTTTGAATTATGTTTTTTTAATCTTTACTGTAAAACAGAAACTGTATGGCAATTAATACATTAAAGTTTATCTTGGGTATTACATTCTAAAGAATTAATACACAATAAGTTATTATTATGATTATTATTTATTCTTAAAATTAATAAATAATTAATACAAAAATAGTACCGACTGAATACAATCATACATCATGGATCTTCAGAATTCATCTTATGGCAATTATAATTTTATGTCTTGAAATTATTTTACTTATCTACTAAATAAATTGATCACACCAAAAATGTCCATTTTTTACAAAAAATAAAAAATATCATATTATATTTCCTTATATTTTTTTAAAATAAAATGAATTGATAATATGACGTAAAAAATTGTGAACTAAATATTGGAAAATATTTAAAAACAAAGAAATATTATAATTTTTCATATTTTCATATCTTCATATTTTGATATTATTTTAGAATGAAATTAATTGATCTTATTTTAAAATAAAATGTATTGATAATATGACATAAAAACTGTGAACTAATTATTGGAAAATATTTTACAATATTGATAATATTGGTAACTATATAAAAGACTGATAAATGATATCTCATTAGAAAATATATAATTACAAAATGGGTATTGAAAAATGATAGGTTATTTTTTAGTATAAAAATATAATTAAATCGTATGAAAAAATAATAAATTTAAAATTTAGAAGAATTACACATGTTTAAATAATAGAGTGCAACTTGTCAGCTTATTAGAGCATGAGCTGGAAGAAACTTTATTTTTTGAATAAAATGTAAAATTTATTCGAAAAAAAAAAAAATTTACATAGGGCCTTTGGCTAAGCAAGTATAAAAACTACAACTGTTTTAATCGAAGCATATCCAGTAGCAACGGGGCAACTGAAGAAGAGATGGTCACGAGTTTCTAAAGGGACCTGGCAGAAAACGCAGGAAGTGGATATACTGCCGTTCCATTGTACCATACGGTCTCCGGTTGTTAATCTATTCAGAGTTGCCAGCCAGACTAGGAGAGAGTACTTTGGTGTTGCTTGTGAGAACCAAACACCTTTGTACCAGCCTACATTTACCCGTCGAACTCGTAGTATGTCCCATGTCTCCTTTGTGTTGAAAGAAGGCTTGTAGCGATCATGTTTTCCTTTCCAGAGGACCACGTCTGCTGTGTCGAGTGGTTCCTGGGCTCGTAGCTCTGCAAGAGCCAACTCCATTCGGTTAAGGTAGTCAATGTGGTGTTTTCTTGGTCTGTGAGACAAAGCATCAGCCACAGTGGTGTGTAAAGGGATCCCCATATCAATGCAACCTCGCGGACCTGCAACTTCCAGCAGTCACCCCATTGTCGACCAGTTATCATGCCAAAATGATACCGTTCTATCGTTCTGGACCTCAGACTTAACATAGTCCAATGTGATATCTCTGTACTTGAGTAGCTTGCGCCACATCCAAGAACCTGCAGTGGAGTTTGCTTTAATGGACCAAAATGAACCCTTCTGCAGCAAGTAGACCCGAATCCAGTTAGTCCAGAGGGAGTCTGATGAAATTATTCTCCAAATAAGTTTTAAGCAGCTTACTGTATTCGCCTCTCTTAAAGGACGCAGACCTAGACCTCCTTCTTCTCTTGGAAAACAAACATCAGTCCATGCCACTTATGCTTTCTTAGGGTTCATAGAGGGACAAGACCATAAGAAAGCAGAACAGAGGCTATCAATCTCATTAATGCAACCTCTTGGTAATCGAAAAGCAGACATCCAAAAATTGATAATGCTTTGGAGAACAAATCTTATGAGTTGTAATCTGCCCGCGAAAGATAGATGTCGAGCGGTCCAGCTACCTATGCGTTCCCTGATACGTTCAATAAGGGGAAAGTAGCCGTTTGTTGTCATTTGCTTTTTCAGGAGAGGGAGACCTAGATACCTGACTGGTAGTGAGCCAACCGCAAAAGGGAAGGAGCTTAATATTGCAGCCTGGTCGACATCCTTGACACCGGCTAGGTAAATAGTAGACTTTTCAAGACTGATCATCAAACCGGAGTAGTCTGCAAAAGTATCAAAAACTCTGAGGATCCCCTCTATGGATCGTTTAGTGCCATCCGTGAACACTAACAAATCGTCAGCAAAACACAAATGTGTGAGCTGCAGATTACGACATTTTGGGTGATAGCCAAAGGTGCAATCCTGAGCTGCTTTGTCTAACATTGCAAACAAGACTTGCATAGTGATAACAAAGAGATATGGAGAGAGAGAGCAGCCTTTCCGAAGCCCCCTTTCACTGCGAAACAGACACGATAACTCACCATTCACCTGTACAGAGAAAGATGATGTAGTAATACAGAGCTGGATCCAATGAATGAATTGTGGTGGGAAATCTAGAGCCGTAAGAGTAGTGATAGTCTTTGACAATCTCTGAAGCTAAGAGGACATTTTTCATTAGTAATCTATCTTTTACAAATGTAGATTGATTTGGGGATATAAAATCCGGGAGAAGCAGTTTAAGTCGATTAGCAATGAGCTTGGAGATGACCTTGTAAATTATGTTACAACATGATATGGGACGATAATCCTTCATCTCTTTAACCTCCTTCTTAGGGATAAGCGCCAGAATGGTTGTATTTACCCCTTTTGGAAGAAACCCGAATTGAAAAAAAAATTGGATGGATGTTACGGAATCTCGCTTGATAATAGACCAGGATTCCTTCATAAACTCCACAGTGTATCCATCAGGACCCAAACTCTTCTTCTTAAGCATGGAGAAAAGAGTTTCATGTGTCTCTGTCTCAGTGATCTCTTTCTGCAAGTGAGTTCGCTGTTGTTCAGAACAGCGAAAACCATTCAATCTTCGGATAATATCCTCTGTCACACTACTGGACTGCGGTGGCTTATATCCTAAGAATTCCTGAAAGAAACACACAGCTTCTTTTTTTATCCCCTCTTGGGTATCCACAATAGACCCATCAGCACATTTGACCTCTCTAATAGCATTGCGAACCTCACGATCCTTTGCAGCATTGTAGAAAACTTTATTATTACCATCTCCAACTCATAGCTAATGTAACTTGGATTTCTGTTTCAGATATCTCTCCTCGAGCTACATGTAACCAACGACTATATGCAGTTTTTTTTTTATTCATGTTCTCCTGAGTAGGATGAGTGAGAGTCTTATTTTGACAGTGACATAGACGAGCATACGCCTCCCTTGTTTTTTTTTTGTTAAATCTCCCAATCTCTCACGACTTTGGGTTTTGAGTTAAGGTTTTAAGGCTTTCAACTTCTTAGAAAAACGAAACATGGTAGAAGTAGAGTGAAACTGTTGCTCAGTGTTATCCCAGAACTCCTTTACCAGAGGTTTAAAACCTGGATCATGTACCAGAGCATTGATGAATTTAAAAGGCTTGCGAGGGTGTGGAGTATCTCCCCCTATCTTTATACGACAACGTAAGTGATCCGAGCAGCCACCCGCCTCAAACACTCCGTAAGACTGTTGATATTGATGAATTCAAGCATCATTGACAAGCACTCTATCAAGCTTCTTACATATGAGGTATGCATCTTGTTTGTTGCACCAAGTATACAAAGGTCTGTGTGTCTGCATATCGGTCAGAGAGCAGTACCGCACGACCTCCTGAAAATCTCTCATTCCCGGCGGAACAGTTGGATACTGATCATAGAGTGAATGCTCCTCACTGTCTAGGATCTCATGAAAATCTCCATATATTATCCATGGTTTGCTACGAATGATGGGTGAGTCTTGATGGTTAATCAGATCCGCCCATAGATTCTTCCTTCCCTCAGCACTATTTCACACGTAAACAAAGGAAACAAAGAACTCTTCCTCCATAGTCCATACCTTCCAATAGTACTTAACTATTCACTGGTGAAAAAAGGGGTTAAGCGAACTCTCGAGCTCCATACAACCCAAATGCGACCCAATCTGTTCAAAGTATAATTCGACAAGTGAGACCAATCTGTTCAAAGAATAATACTTGCTGATTTACTTTCCTTTACCTGTGTCTCAAGTAAACAACCAAACTGAAACCTTTCTTGCTGAACCCAACGACGAGCTATGGAATTCTTTGACATCTTGTTGAAACCCCAGACATTCCAAAAAAGCTCGACATTATTATTGTTGGGAGGGTTTCCTACTATGAGGTGGAATAGGAGGGTTGTAACCAAATTTAGAGGACTCTTTTGATGCTCGACGAAGAGATTCCCTCAAGGGGATAGAGCTTTTCTTCTATTGTTTGTTGGTGGTAACATCCTTGACAAGAGGCACTGCACTCACCACAGGAGGCACTGAGTTCACGAGTTCCCCTGCATGCAAAGAATCTTCATCAGCCGGCCTGACAGTACCGAGTTCCACTTCTCCATGATGTCCCTCCTCCTCCTCCACATCTTCCCCTGTTCCACTAAGAACACAATAAGAGTTGGACAAGATAGAGACACCACCTGAACGCAGGCCGACTGGTTTTTTCACCGGACTCTGAGTCGATTTAGACCCAGATTTTTAAGGAGTGATCCAACCCTCATCATTCTCCTTTTCCACTACCTCCCTAACAGCCGTTGCGGACTCCTTTGAGAGGTTTTCCTTGTCCACTTTTTACAATGCAGCCATGCCTGAATTTTCTCCTAGTTCCCTACTCATCTGCTTAGTCAATCCAGAGATCTCTGCCGGTTGAGGTTTAATAAGGCAAGCAGCCTCCAAATGACCCCATTTCTTACATCGTCGACATTGTGGGGGTAACCATGGGTAAGAATACTTTTACCACATCCAATTATCTCATTGCCTTTGAAGAAACTTTACTTTATTAATATAAGATATGAAAGTTTTATCCCTATAACTAATTACTAGATTCAGACCCGCACGTACGTGCAGGATTGATTTCGAAAGCTAAGTTTACTAATATGTTTGTAAACTATTTTTTTAAGAATGTTATTAAAATTTAAGATCCAAACTCTACTTTTGGTTTAGAAAAGAAGAGTGATCGAATTTGTTTATGTTATCAATAAAGACAACTACATTAAAAAAAAAAGTAGTCAGAGTAAACGGTATGTTTATTTTGGGATAAAACATGTGTTTCATCCTGTATATGTTAAGTTTTTTCCATTGCATAACTAATGTTTTAATAATATTTTAACTATTTGAGATCTTATATTTTAGTCCAACAAATAAGAAAATATGTAAGAGATTCAGAATTGTATATACGACATTTTATTGGTAGATATATTTGTTTGATATGACATTTAGAACATAAACTTATATTGGGTAGCTTTCATATTATTGTTATTGCTTCACCATAAATTTTGAATCAACATGATAGCGAACCCGTATGGATTGTGATCTGGATTAGTGATCAGCTAGAATTCTGTTAAATTCGGTAACCATCAAACCAGTTAAAAACACCAGAAAATTCATGAGCCAGATGACCTAAATAAAGTTGTCAAGTAGGTTACACTCGTCTGCTATGTCTGCCCTGTAATAAATTAAATTATATTGACCCATAAAAAACCCGTCCCATGTACTCCACATAAGTAAATGATGTGTCTGCAATCCGTGTTAGCCAAAATTCTCATCCTCATATTTTATCCAGAATAGTTTAGATAATATATTTATTTTCTAAAATGCATGTTTCATTCCCTATATATATTAAATTAGATGGTCGTTTTAAAAATATTAAATAATACACTACCAAAATTAAATAAGTTTCCATATATACATTATCAATATTAATAATCTGATTAGTTAAGAACACTTTTAAAACGACTTTCATAAATATTGGCTACTTATCAAGTTGTTGATTTAATTTCAATTATTTTGTAATTTGTAAACAAAGATCCACAAGTTTATTTGACCAGGATCCAATGGATCAAAAAAAAAATTAGCTGGTCTTTATAAAATATAAAACAAAAAATGTGAATTCACAATTTATGTAATATATTAATAAACAATTTATCTTTTATACCACACATATATATCTTACACTATGGGTAGATAGATGCATAAATCTAGTAACAGAATTACATGTTTTCATCTATATAACTCTAAATACAGTAAAATCAATCACCAGTAAAGTATACTTCATGTCGAGAATTGCCTTCACCAGTAAAATTTTTACTTCTCCCTGTTTTACCTTTTTTTTTTTTTTTTTTGGTCAAACCTTCCTGTTTTACCTTAGAAAATACAAACACTACAATTATAAATCATTTTTAAAAGTCTTTTAATCATGCAATTTCAAAAAAATTGTTTAGACTATGAGACAGTTCGTTTAATCATGCAAGTTCACGTTTTCATAACCTGTTGTTGGTTTAGTTTTATCGATACTAATTTTTAAGTCGTTACCTTGTAATTTGAGGGTTGAAATGAACAGACCTTATACTGAAAACTTGAGGGTTGCCACTTGCCACTACAGTAATGTTATATTCTATTATACTAAAACCTTTGGAATTGTGCAAAAGGTGCGGTGTAGCTTATGTATTCGGAATTTTTTTTTTTCTTGAAAGTATCGTAACAGTTTTTCTTATGATTTTGGCTTTACGTGTTATATAACCACACAAAAAATGTGAAAAACATAGGATTAAGAAAATAATCTAATATTAAATTAAGAATCTGGTTTAAAGATATTAGTACAATATATGTAGCTGATGATGCCATATTTATTCAAAAATGGCATTTTCGTTGTCCTCTTAACCGCTCAGAATCAATCTCTCAGTAATATAGGCATGAAATTATCATAACCTTCTATCCTAATGTTCACGTGTACTTAATCTTATGTACATGATAACTTTAGTTTACATGTAATTTTGAGACTATAATACATGAATTTAATAAATTATTGGTTTAGTGAATTAAATTAATAGTATAGATTGCACCTCCTAGTTTCTTGTTGCTTCATAATCAAGATGCCACTGGGTTAATCTCTGAGAACAAAAATCTGAAACAAATCAATAAGTTGAGGCATGTGAAAAAAATACCAAAATAAATATTTTGATTTTAATGGAACCAAAGAAACACCAAAATAACACTACCAAACAATAAAAAAACACCAAAATAAATATTTTAATAAAACTACATCGATGAATCCGAGTGATCGGCTTGTCAATAGAAGCAGTATTTATACAAAAACAAATAAGTTTTCAAGGGTTATAGAAAAATATTTCATCATTAAAAATATATTTTTTAATAGTTATAGTTCCTAAAATTACTCCGAATGGTTAGTAGGTTAGGAAAATAATAATTCGTAATTATAAAAAATAAGTTTACAATTGTGATCAATGCAATTCGATATAGGAAACCATTTGTTATATTGATAGATATTTTAAGAAAAAATCAATTAGTATTAGTGATTGTTTTGATTTTGTACTAACGTAGTTGCGTATTAGTTAATTCTCGATTAGTTATGGCAAGTACAAATTATTAGGGATATATTTGATTCTGATTTCCTTATTATTTATGTTTAATTGATTTTTTCCGAGATTTTGGTGTTAGTTTCTTTATTGAATTAAACGCTAATTATTTGATTAATTTCGTGTGTTGATTTATTTAGATTTTATGGTAGGTTTTTATTGTTTCCGATTTTTATGTATTACTATCATTTAATATTTTTTCGGCTAGTATAATTACTATCAATCTGTTTGGCTCTAATTTAATTTCACTTTCAATCTGTTTGGATACATGATTTATACATATCCTTATTCTGTTTTCAGTGGCATTTCATGTAATAATCTCTTAATATATGTCTACTTATTAAAAATGCTTCCCTTTTAATAGTATAGATTAGTAATATTATGGACTAGAATGTAAATATAAAAAAATTTAAAAATGAATTTGAGAATAAGGGCTTGATTGGAACAACATATACTAGAGCATTAACATTATGCAGCATAAGCATTAAGGTGCATAAGCTGTATGCTCTAATTAATATAACACATTTAGTTGATTGGTATAGCAGTGAGTATTACATATTATATTTATATTTAATATATGATATTAATTAAACAAATATTTATCAGTCATTGCTATATAATATTTTTAATATATTTTACATTTAATAAATATTATAACTTTTATAAATATAAACTGTAATTTAATAATTTTTAATTATATATATATATATATATATTTATTTATAATGTAACACATTAATTACAGAATAATTAATATATATTATAATTTTTTTATAAAACTTTATATTTATATTTACATTTTTAATTTCACAACTTTATAAATATTATATATAATATAACACAGTAAACTAAAATAAAACAATAATATATATTATAAAAGTTATATCCACATTAATATTTTAATGTATTAAATAAATTATTATATTATTTTAAATAATAATATTAAGTAGTTTCTCATATATATTATCTTATAACAAAATAAATTTATCTTTTATGAAATCATAATTTTCTATTTTTAAAAAAAATAAATTAATTATTTAAAATTATTTTAATATATAATAATATTTTATAGTTAAATGCTTCGGAAATGCTTCAAATGAGAGCATATGAAAGGCAAAAGAGCTCTAATAAATGTTGATTGGATGATAAAATTAAAAAAACTTTTTCATATGTTCTTCCAATCAATACCTAAGTGACTCTCAAACCTCTAATTTTAAAGTTTATTCCCCTTAAAATGATGGTGATTGTTAGAGATGCTCTAACATATTTGTAAGATTTGTATTTATACGTAGCCACCAAGTGTGTATCCATTTGAATTCGTATAATGACGCAATGACGACACTAGCTTAAATCCTAAGTGACTCTCAAACCTCTAATTTTAAAGTTTATTCCCCTTAAAATGATGGCGATTGTTAGAGATGCTCTAAAATATTTGTAAGATTTGTATTTATACGTAGCCACCAAGTGTGTATCCATTTGAATTCGTATAATGACGCAATGACGACACTAGCTTAAATCATTAAACTATGGTTCTGTTTGACAACGCCACAACCATCACTAGACTATGGCTCTGCCTGGAGAAGTGTGGAGCAGATTTAGACTACCGGAGATCCAAAGGCAATGTCTATCGAATTAGTGAAGAGTAATACGAACAATTTTGTAAAGGAAAATAAGACATTGCAAAAAGAAAAGAATCAGTTAAATAGATGTAACTTAATCTTCCTTGGTCGAGAGCCAAAAAGAACTGACACACAAGAACTAAACAACAATTTAGAACATAACCCACAAAAGGGCTTTGTTCAAAAGCAATTTATCTCTATTCTTCTACTCTAATTTTGTATATGGTTAATGAAATAATCAGACACCAATTTTGTAAAAATTAAATGAATCCCCCGCACTTTTTATGCTCTTCTCTGTCTCTCACTGTCCTGTAAAACAAGTCTCACCACATAGCTGCTCTGACCTTGATCTTGGTCTTGTAGTGAAATGAGAATCAAGCTAATGATGTTTTAAATAAGCCTTCCCCTTACACACTGGTAAAACTGCAAATACCTCTTTCTTGTTTTGTCCGCTTCAGGTTCTTTAGTCTACAAGGCGTTTATAGAACAGAACGTAAGCAGCTGAGGTCTTGATCTTTTCTTGACTGATTGGGTGGACATGGCTATCATCAAAGTCATACCATCGATCACCTCCATGCTGAGAAATAAGAAGAAATTGAATTTAACTACCATCCTTATTAGGTCAACAACTATAACTCTATGAATCTGGATACCAGCAGTATTAACCATAATCTATCCCGGTTAGTGACATCTAGATTATGGGTAACTCAACTTCTTACAGTTTTCTAATATCCTGGGTTCCACAGTTTTGCAACACAAACACGTAAAATAGATGAACCCGCTGAGACAAGAGATATATAAGGAGATAATTACAAATGTCTTCTCACTTACGTGAACATATGCAGTGTAATGACCACCTCCCATGCTCCCGTAGTGATTGCTAATCGCATACAGCATGTAGCGATAAGTTGTCTGACCATTCTTATAAGAGATGTAGGTCGATAGATCAAGATCATCGAGCGGGAAGTCCACATACGCCTCAAGCTTGTTCTTCATAAACCGGCTATAAGAAAATCTCTTGAGGTGAATAACCAGGATCTCAGGCAACCTCCAGAGATCTAACTTTTTAATGGCTTGCCGGTGCTCTTTGCAGCCAGGACAATACCTAAAACAATTTGACTCATGTCAGTTACCAGCAATCAGACGAATAGTAAAGAGCAAGTCAGGCGCACAAAAAGATTGACAAAATTTGAGATAAATGTAAAGATGATGACAATGTGAGGAAAATATAGCGTAGTACAATGCTAGTATGCTACATGCCCACAAAAATTTCAAGACAACAAAACAAATCACATGACTTGTTCTCATTCCATTTTCAACTGCCTATGAGCGCGACTGTCAAAAGATAATCGAAAAGCTGAGTATATTTATGAGAAATGGTTTTGATCCTCAACTCACCACATGTCATCAGGACCAAGAGGCTCCTCCGTCAGGAATGCTTCAAGGCACTTGTAAAGCGAAACGGTTTCTTGGGGTCTCTTAGTTCCAAATTTGCAAACCTCAGGTAAGGAGCTCAGAAGACAAGTATCATAAACGTCAAGCTCTTTTACTGGCCAACGTGCAAGCACATTCACCCGCTTGGATTTATTTATAGGCTTTTCTTTCAATACTTCAGATTCTATTAAGTTTCCTCTGTCATCAGTTAGGTAAAGCCTCAACACAGGATCTGGAAGAGATTCAGCAGTCTCCTTCACGTCAATGGAATTTGTATCCTCAGTTGTAGTACCAACGGTATCTGCTTTATCAGTGGCTTCTTCTTCAGTTGGAATCTCATGATTCTCTGTGAAGAGTTCAGTAGGCATCTTAAATGAAGTAAGCAGCTTCAGGTACAGGTTCTCGACATCAGATCCATTCTCGACATCACAAAGCCTAGAGACCAAGGGGATCCCAAATGCCTTCCAAGTTGGGCTAGATTTCCCAGATATAAACTGCCTGAAAAACATTGAAACGATTAAATATTTGGTACCCACTAGATATAAATTTCATGCATGACACTTCTGAACAGTGGTTAAAGTGCACTACCATTTATTGGTTAAAAAATAGCACGATAGAGATACATTAAATAAAGAAAATAGGCATAGGTATTGATCGTCGAGGTAAGTGCATGTAATGATTTTTTACTTTCATATTGTTGCCAACATAAGCAAACAGATATGAACCTTAAATAGCATTTAAGGAAACGGGGCTAGGGGAAATTTTCATTGATATGAACCTTAAGTAGCATTTGAGTACTACTGTGTTATGCAAACTTACTCTTCCAGCTTCTGGTGCATATACACAATCAAAGGAGAATTGTTTGCATCTTTCTTTAACCGGTACACGACAAGTTTGTCACCATCTCTGATCAAGGTTAATGAATCAGTAGGCTCCTCCAGGAAGCGAAGAATCCGATTATTGTATACCTATACAAGTGAGAAGATCAAATGAAGAGAAATTCCATTGTATGTGTTACCAAATGCTCCACTTAAGCACCAGAACGAGATTCATAGCAACAAATATAGCATATACATTATAGAATTATACCTCAGTAACCAGTAAAGTCTCATCCTCTGGTAAAGAGCAGGCAGTGACAAGAGCCTTATGAAGATCTTCGAATTTTCCGAACTTAGGAACGTTGACAGTCAATGGAATAGGCAGACTACTCCCATCAGCACTCATGACTGTTAAATCCATCGTTCGCATTGATGTACATGGCAAAGGTAGCGATAGGTACATGAACGGATCAAACATAACAGAAACCTTTTTGCAAATAGGACAAACTAATGTTGATTTGTATTGGCCCTGCAACCAGAAATGCATATAAATGTATTAGTGATCGAAGATATTTTCTTGGCATGGTCAGATGGTTAAAGTGCAAATAGCATCATATCAAACGAAAAGCAACTCTCAAAACAAAAAGTGGACATAGAGTATTCTACAGGGCAATATCTCCTTCAATCAACGAAAGTATTATGTGCACGGAACTGAAATCAAGAAGATAAAATTGCACTTAGATCAAAATGATACGTAGAACCCCGAATTGGATACCAGAATACTAGACAGCTTGAGCCATCCAATATTTTTTGACTAAACTAAAGTTTCCTAATGTGCAACCCAATCCTTCGAGAGGTTGTCAGCAGAGGTATATAAACAATTTAGGAACCTGAAGATATTTACTTGGCACACATCAACAATTATCGAATCATTGCGAGCCACATGATTTCGCCAATATTCATCAGCCACTTCTGCGTCTGGACGGCCATCTCCATCTTTTGCTTCCACGTAAGGCTTGTTCCTTACACGGTTTAAGTCCTCGTGGAGTCCATCGAGCAAGAAAGCTAGAAGTTCCTGCAACCAAATAAAGAAACCTCAAAACATGAATGGAATATCCCAATATGCAGTCTTTAATGCTGAGAGACAGGTAGAAACATCAGGAACGCTCACTTAATTCAGATTCTATAAACTGAAGTGTTTTCCCTGACCTGCGAATCATGCTGATTAAAGCCACTAAACTGAGGAGCAAAGCGCGCAAGTTTTCCTTTGAATGTCCTTGGGGCCACTGTTGATGCACCTGGCGCCCACAGACTCCTCAACAAATCACCAAAAGCTAAGGCGATCTCACCCTGCCAGAAGAAAATTTGATCGGTGAGGCTAACCAAGAATATATCAATTAGCCACAGCAGATTGTATGTATTTATACAGCAAGACACAATTTGGCATACTTTCATTCCCAATGGGTTGTCAAGATTTATTTCTTTACTATATTCTCCAAGAAAGAAGTCGACAAGCTTCGGTGTGTGAGCCAAGCATTGAAGGGAACTGTTCATGAAACAAGTATTTCCTAGATTCTGCAAGCCTGTCAACCCCAAAGTTCCAGCTTCTCCAGCTTTTGCCAAAAAGCTCAAAGAATTACTCCGTCCAAATCTAAACACTGTGCCACCATTAATGCCATTGGTTTGCTGTGTGGAACCATCTTCCTTTTTTGATTCCTTCAATTTGATGGAGTCTGATAATCCATAAATCTGAAGCTCTAGGAGCATCTGTTGGATAAAAAGTAATGATGAATAAGAATGGCATTAAAGAAATAAGTTTAAAGAAAAGGAAAAAATGGAAGGCAAGTCTGAACAAGCATTTCATTGTAACATATTATGATGCAATTCCCGTATTCACTCAAAAAGCATTACACTTACTTCCTGATCTGCTTGTTGTTGACTATCTTTGGAAGTGCTCACGTCACTTTCAAAATACAAGGTTGTTTGGCCAGAAATGTCCCAAATGCGTAACTACAGAATCAAAAGCAGCCGTATCATTTGTAATTTGCATGAATAAATATTTGCATGTACCATATAATATGCAGAAACTGACATGCATATCATGTACATAGTAGGTGAAAGATCATGCATGGAACACTTTACCTGCTCAGAATCCAGGCTGAATATCTTGCATGCTCTTCTGAAGCATTCAACTGAATTGTCCTGCATGAGGGAAAACATAAGATTTGGAACCAGAAACAACAACTGAGAAGCTAACCAAATTTTTTGCAGATAACAAGATCAAGAAACTAAGTTGTTTCTTATATGGTTCAAGCAGAATCTTTATTGGAAGCTGAATTTTTAAGTGTAGGAGTATATTCTGTAGATGGTAGCATGGTGTTGAATTATTGAAACATGTGGAAGAACTGTACAAGGCATCTTGGCCCACTGTAAAACAAGACGTTTCAGGATGGATAGCAATATTCTAGCAGGAAATTTTAACACTTTCCTTCTCAAGTTTCATGTGAACATGAGCCTGTAGTTCTGTAATGTTTTTTCTGGTACGGAATTTTTATTTCGAAACATTAGTTCTAAGGAAACCAGGTCCCAATGAAAAAGAATCCAGTTTAGGTTCCTAATCATCTTCTGAAAGAAAAGTCGACCACTCAACCTTCTATGCATTAAGAAAATGTGGCACCATCAAGGCACTTGATCAGGCAAAATAAAAAAGGCTGTAAGTTTAAAGACACCTTTTTGCAAATTTTAACCGCCAATGAATTGGTTTCCTGCACAACGGAGAGCCTGAGTTGTACTGGATAAACATCACCTCTGTCAACTCCAGCCGAGAAACTTTTTACGCCTCTCTCAGTATTTTTATCATCATGATGCCTAGGAAAAAAGATTAGGGAAATCACCCTCACTTTTTAGAAGGAATAGTGTATAGAAATCCCAAACATATATACAAAGGGTACCAACGAATGAACAGATACAGTAAATAAGAAAAATTCCACAGAAGAATCAGTTGATCGGATACTGAGATAGAAAATTTCTAGTTCAATTGGATGTAACACTAAAATGACAAGGATAATGACAGATCTACCCACGTCATTTTAGAAAGAACGATCAGATATGTACAGAAAAAACAACACTTACCATTTGAGTGCCTGAAGCCACATATCACTTGAGACTAAAGCAAAGTCCCTGCCTGAGACGCTTGCTTCTCCCGTTTCACCATTCTGTAACGCATCTCCTTCTCTCCTCAGATCGAACAAAATATCAGAGTTAAAGATGTTATTTATCAACTTCATAGGGCCTCCATAAGACGACCCAGTTGTTGCTGTATACAATATCTCTCTTTTTTCAACTAATTCAGAAGGCATTGAATCTTGGGCATCTTTCCACCACCTGAAATTCAAGTTTTTAATACTTAACTGAATGATTTCCAAATAAAATTGGAGAGTACTTATATAATTCTAAAAGTGAATGAGAATCGTATTTGGTAAACCTTTGATTGACTCCCATTCTAGTCTATCATTAGCTCAACTATCAACAAACAGACCAAGACACTGAGTACCTATTTTAATCAATACTGAAACCTAACAATATAGCCCTCTTAGGCTTTGGGAAAGTAAGAAAAAATGACAATGTCTTTGACATAAAAAATGATGACGCAACTGGTATTGCCTTTGAAATCTGATTGTTGAGCACTACATACAAAACAAAATCAAAGCAAATCTCGCCACACATAGTGAATCCAAATCACAACATTCATTTGATTATTCCGCAGTAACATCGTAAATAAGCTCAAACAAGAATCAGGTAAACAAAACCCAACCCTATGCATCCGAAAAAATAAAAGGATCCATAAGTTGTAGAATCCCTAGATCAATCAATAACTAAACAAACTCCCATAAGATTCAAATCCAAACCCCATTCGAATCAAAACTCACTCTGGATGCGATTCAGATTCGCCGAATATTCCCCAATCAAAAGTAACGACACGAAGAAGAAGAAAAAAACGATACGATAGAGAGCTAGCGAGAGAGAGAGAGAAAGAGAGGCGGAGAAGAGGAGAGGAGATAGTACCTCAAGGGGACGAAGTAGACTCTCTGCTCGCCATTGAACGAATCGATCCGCTGAGTTGAATCGGGAGATTCCTCGGACGACGACGTCCCGTTCATTGTTCCTCCTCCACACAGGCTTGTCAAATGAGAGAAAACTTTTTTTTTTCAGACAATCAGCAGCATCTACCACACCAGCCAGTCAGGGCCAAAAGGAAGAAAAAAAAAAAAAAAAAGGGAGAGATTTGGCCCAGAGATTTTTTTTTTTTTTTGTTTCGGGGAAAGTATTGGTGTCCCCCTTGTGAAGATGATATAGGGAAAGGAGGGAAATTTATATGATTATTATTATTATTGTCACTATTTGTTTTTTTTTGTCAATAAAATATATTTTTATTAGCTTATGTAATTACATATTTATATTTTGTCAAAAAAAAAAAATGTAATTACATATTTATTTATATATCCTAATTTTTTTTTTTACATATTTCAGATATGTTTATTTATATATATCCTAATTTTACCATGTTTTCTGAATTTTTCCTTTATACAAATATGTTTTCATTGTATAGTATAAAAATACTATTATTGGCGTAATATGATTTTTCTTTATACAAATATATTTCTTGTAAATAATCCATTTGTTGTCAATAAAATCTATTATATGAGTTTCTGTAGTTACAAGTTTATGTTTTTGTTAGTATTTCATATATATTTATATTTCCTAATTTTACACTGTTTTCTGAATTTTTTTCTTTATATATATTTGTTTTTTTCTCTAAATTCTAATTTTTCCATTGAATTTTTATTTTAAAGATGTTTAAAGTGTGGTCGATATAACATAAAGTATTAAACTGCATTATGGTTTCTTAGTCAAATTGGCTGATGATAAATTAGTCATCCTCCATAATCTTTAAATTATAAATGTTTTTTTATTTGGAAAGTATTATCAGTACAGTAATTATTGTAAAACTGTTCAAATTATGAATTCTAAAATTCCTTCGTGAAAAGCTCAATTGATCTCTATAAAGCCAACAAAAAAAAGTGGGACTGAATCCCCTAAACACACACACAATATGTTCAATATCGCATCAGTAGAACCTTGAGGCAGTGTCGTAGACTGTCCCACCAGGGTACTGACCCCTTGGTTCGAACCCGTGATCTCTGTTTCCGCCCTGAAACCTAGCTCTCTCTCCGTATGCTTCAAACCGTTCTGAACCATAGGATCTGGATGGTGCATCCGCCGAAGGTACTGGATCTTGAGCATTGCCAATGTTGTAACCTTGGGGATGACCAGATGGCATTAGACTGGCTGGACCAACTGCGTTTGGATGGTACTGATCAGTCATCCCCATGGCTTGCTGCTTGTATTGTTGCTGCCTGGCTTGTGATTCTTTCCTCATGATCTCTTCTCTCTTACTTGTGTGCCGTGCTCTAAGTGTAGCTAACTGTTCTTCGTACCGAGTATTAATGGTCTTTATTTTCTGCATACAGATTTCAGATCAAGTAATTAGAACCCAAACTAAATTATTTCCGTAGCAGAAGTGCAGAACTTTCCAATTTGTTGCTAACCTCTCGATGTCTGGCAATCTCTGCATCCTCTGCTTCGATTTGATCTTTTGCTAGTCTTGTTATATCATCCATGAACTTCTGTTCCAGACCTTCAAAGGTCTGCATCCCACGGTTATTATCATAACCAGTCTTGGGGTTTTCTTGCTGTTGTGATTGAGCTCTGGGAACACTGCCTTGCTTCTCCATTCCAGGCTTTGGATCCATTTGGCCACGGTAATACGTCCTCGATGAATCAACACCTTGTTGTCCTGTGTCAACAGAACACTGTAATCAAGAGACAAGACCTAAAGCTCGAGAAACACTCAATGCAGGATCTACATAAGGAATTATATCATTTTTATCTTTCCTCTGACGATTTCTGCAAATATCTCAACCAGAACTAATACTCCTCCCATCCTATGTAAAATGTCATTGGAACACTCACCAAATATAGGAACAACTGTTGGTCATAATAAAGGACGCTAAGTCATATATGAGTATGAGCATTACTTCAATTTACCAAGGCTCATTACCTATTAGACCTAGGAAACAAACCCATCACATGATGATTGCTCTACTTTACAATGCTAAGACACAAAGACCTGACACAGTAAGTAAGACTTACCTTCATTGTAAACGGCAGTAGCCATTGGTCTTGACATATTTGGGCCATCTCTTTCCCATCTCCATTGACCCTCTGATTGTGAATCTGAAAACGGTTGGTCCCTCTCAGGCGTGAATGCCTCTAGTTGACCTTGAAAATCAGAATGGGAGTCCTGTATCTGTCCAGCTCCATAAGCACCGGCAGGTGAGTCCGCAAAGTTTCCGTGTCTTCTCATTTTTACTCCCTCTCAAACCTAACCTACAAAGTTGACAACTCAGAATAAAATTCAGGTACGGCTCACATAACACAGTTATACAATCTCTAAAACCAACTAAGAAGTAAGGACATGAAGATATTAAACCGCAGAGAAACACAATCTAAAATACAGCCACCATTCAGCTATAGCTTTAACCTAATGTACCAATTCAAAGTGGATTAAAAATAAAAATCTACAGCATCTTGCAAAACTAATCCAAAGCATCGATTTTCCATGATAGAGACGCCAATCGTTATAAGCATGACAATGCCCACATAGCTTAAGTAAACAACCAAACAATCCCACATCATTCAAACATGAAAAGCCACACTCTTTTAATAAACTCTCTAACTGCTACAGAAGTATGAAGCAACCCAAATTGGCAATAGTTACTAGCTCCTAATGCTTACAGGGGATAAACCCAATGAAGTTTAGCAAACTACAAAGGAAATATAGAAGCAAAATTAAGATCCTCACAACTAAACAGTCTTATTTTAATAAGAACAATATCAAAAGCTTCTCTCACAGTCTTAAGTCCCAATAGTTCCGTATTCCGATATCAGTTTTCAGATGAAGAATTTCTCAGAGAAATTTCAATAGTCACTTGGGAGAAAAAAATTATATCTTTCAAAAAAAAAAAAAAATCGATTCGATCTACTAAAGGGGAAAGATGGAATCTGAGAGTTTAACAACGTACCCGAAGCCACTGAAGCGGAGGAAGAAGAAGACGACGACGACGACGCAGAAGGCCGATGAAAGCTAAGGAAGAAGCGATGTATGTACAATTTTAATTTTGTGGAAATATGGGTCTCTGATTGGGCCTCCGGGTCGGATCTGTGTCATTATAAATACGGTTACGGTTTAAAAATTACGGTTTAATTACTGTCAGGTTACGGTATAGATACGGTTCGGACGTGTCTTGAGTAAGCTTTGAAAGGAGGGAGAGGTGCGTGCGTGTCGTGAATGTGTGTATTACATTTTTTACAGTAATTTTTGCATGATTTCATCTTGTTGTTTTCACTTGGAATAATAATAGTTTTGTCAATTAAGCCACCCTTGTCCATAAGTGAATTTTGTTTGTTTAGCCAGAATACAGTTTTAGAAGCTCTTTGGCAAGAGAAAAACCAAACAAAAAAGTGCTGTAACAGTATGCATGTTCGTTCGGTCCGAATAAAATTTTTAAAGGACTACATTTGGAAAAGATGGACCGTGAGTCCGTGACTCGTTTGCACCGTCCAAAGGTTTCTCCTATGTTACATTTTTTCTTCTTTCCGACTAAGCAAGTAAGTATTAATGTTGATATTAACTAGTATTTTTTTTTTTTTGGTCTGGTAGTAATGTATAAATTATACTAGATCGCATGCTATACAAAAATAATACCTTATGATAGAAGGCCATGATGATTCGTTATTATGCTTCCATTTAAGTGTCTAAGCTTTGGTAGACAAAAACCAAGATTTCGAGTAATACTAATAATAATGGGACATCATCTTCCCCAGAGTTTGTTAGAAACTTATTAAACTTTATTCATTTAGCAAAAGGCTTTTTTTTGTTAGACATGTCAACTTGAATTTCTAAAATTTATATTTTTTCAATAATCAATCGATCACTGAGACTTGAACCAATAATTTCTAATTTTTAACAAACAAACAAAAAAAGGACAGTGAATCTCTTATAATTAATTTTAGTATTAAAAAACCGTTATGATTAATACTAATTTAAAGAAATACTATATACAAAAGTGAAGAAGAAGAAAAAAAAAAGAAAAAAAGCAGTGAGATTTACAGCTCAGAAGGGCTAAAAGCTTTTTTTGGTACAACTGACACTCTTCCAAGAAAGCATCAGATCCAATTTCCGCAATCATCTCCACACAAAAACAAGTGATTAAAGAGAGAGAAAGATATAGCTCGTGAAGAAGAAAGAAGCAGCTCACTACTGAAAGAAAAAAAAAAAAAAGTGAAATGGCCATGGATGATGATCGTCTTCGCTTCAGCCGCAGAATCCAGTTTCTTCTTCTTGCTTGGCTCCGTCGTTCTCGCTCCGGTATGCCCCCCCTCAATTTACTATCGCTATCTCTTTCCACTTTCCTCTATCTTCTTCTTTCTTTTTCAGATTAGTTTTTTTAGAGTTCTTGATTTTGACTTTTCTTAGTAGTGGTTTTGCTAAAACTCTGTTCTGATGTCGTAACTATTGCTGATTCATTTTGAATGACTTGGTTTGAGTTCTCTATATATGAGACTTCGTGTTTCTACCTAGCTTCATCAACTCTACCTTACTAGTTACCAGTTGAGCCACCGATTCAGTTTCTTTTAATCTGTTAGAATTGTGTTGTATGTTATTTATACAACCTGTCCTTCAACTGTGACATCATTTACAGGAAGAATAGAATTTATCAGACGATTTGGATACAAGGATATAATCAAAGCAACAGAAGGCTTTCGTAAGGTTATTTACAGCAACTATCACGGGTCTGCATACAGAGCCAAATTCAAAGGTGGTGAGGTTGCTTTGGTCAAAGAACTCAATGCTCTCGATCTTGGACGTGAAAGGTTTGATGAGGAAGTCCAGCTCTTGGGTCGTTTACGTCACCGTCATCTCCTCACTCTCCGCGGTTTTTGCATCGGACGAAAGAGGTTTCCTCTTTTTTACTTCTCTTGAAACTTTGAAACAAATAATGAAACACATGTTTTTGAATTTCTTATTCTTGCTTTCTCTCAGGCTGCTAGTGTTTGATAATATTGAAAATGGAAGCTTGAAAGACCACCTCAATGGTAATAAAAACCCTTCAAAACAACATAATTATCATCAATACATAGTCATTTCTTCAAACTTTGTCTCTTTCTTGATAGATCCGCTAAAGACTCCTTTGAACTGGAAAACTCGCATCCAGATAGCCATTGGAGTCGCAGCTGCATTGGTAAAGTTGCTTTTAATATTCATGGACAGTAGTAGTAATATGAAATCTTCTTGCTTATTTAACATACCAATTATACTATTAAAGGGACTCACAAGATGATTATGATCCGCTCTTTGACCACAGGAATACTTGCTAATCTTCAGCAGTAATGATGCTCAGATATATGATGTTTCAGTGAACTCATGTAACATCATGTTGGATGAAAACTTCACCCCCAAAGTAAGTTTAAAGTTAGATTTTAGGGCTCATGGGTTCCTTTTAATCCCTTTTTCATATCAGTCATCAATAACTGAAATCTTTCTCTCATAGATTTCAGATATCCGCGTCAACAGACACCCAAAAAACCATCCCAAAGCAATCCATGATTCTTGCTCTGAAGGTAAAAACTTATATTCTTTTATTTCCAAGAACAAGGCTATGTAAGCAATCATTCATGGTTTGGAAAAAAATGGTGTGTGTAGGATCATGTGCGGATGAGGAATGTGGAAACGTGATATTCCAACTAGGAGTGTTGATGTTGGAGCTGATCACAGGACAATCATCAGATAGACAAGGCAACGACTTGATCGAATGGGTACAAGACTCATGCATTGCAAACTCCATTGATAAAATGATTGATCCAGATTTAGGTAACAACTATAGCTCTAGAGAACTCCAGAAAGTTCTAGCTGTGGCTCGACTCTGCATTAAAACGAGGTACGAGCCCCCTTCATTCTCAATTACACATGTATACCGGTATCTACAGAAGAAGATCGATGTTGCAGCATAAATAGTAGTAGTTTTTTTGTTTGTGAACTGGATTGTGTTTGATTGTTAAAAGTGATACGACACGCCGTTCATCATCCCTATCTTTTCTTTTGCCCGTTTCACACAATGTAATAACAACTAATAGAGTAGTAGCCTTGTACTCATCTTTATATAAATTTGGATACTTTAACTGATAACTGTGTGTAAACTGACTTCGTTTCTTAGCTTGAAAATCAGTTCTTCTACCAAGTACTTATGACTTCGAAAAAACGTATTGAACAATGGTGGAATTTTCTCTGTCTCGGACATTAAACATTGATAACAAAATCTTAAAAGGAACTACAAAGTTTATTCTCAAACTAAAAAAAATGGTAACAAGGATTTGAATTAGGACGAGGTTCTTCCCACTGAATTGGCAAAGTCTATAAAAAGACCCAAAAATAATACAATGCAAAAAGAAGAAGCAGATGTTTGATGACATCACTAAGACGCGCATGTGGATGGATCACTGCTGGGCACATTGCACACGCTGACCACCGCCTGGGTGTTCTTCGTCATCATCGTCATAAGCCTCTCTTTGAGCTTGTGCATTCCTTCTCATCTCATCCTCAATGTTCACATCACGCAGAGTCGTCTCTTCGCAGCCGTCTATATCCATATCGCTCATAGTTGCCTTGGTCGGCTTTGGCAAAACTTCTTCAATGGTCTTTGTCTGATCTGGGCTCAGCGATTCTGGGAACTCAACCGTGAAGTGGATGTATAACTTGCCCTTCATGAACGGCCTTTGGTACATCACCATTCCCTCGTCATTTATCGCCTTGTATGAATCTATCAGCAACCAAAATAGACACAACGGTAAGACATAAATAAAAAATTGAAAAGGGTGTATGATTGGGGCAAAGTAAAATACGTACCAGGTTTGACGACTTCCCCAGGATTGGATTTGATGAGAAGCTTTCTTGAGTCCAAATGGGTCAAGACAAACTGGAAGCCACACAAGGCCTCGGTTAGAGAGAGGGTGTGCTCCACAAATAGGTCATCCCCCTTTCTTTTAAACTTTGGGTGCTCCTTCAGCTGAATGACGAACACTATATCTCCAGTGACGGTATCAGGCTGTTTCCAAATTAAAAAGGCAGGAATTAGTCAATAGACGAAAACAATATGATGATCAAAGACAGGAAAAATAGAGAGTATCACATACCGCTTCATCTGCTTGCCCACTGAATGTGATCTTCTGACTGTGTTGCATTCCCTTCTCCACGTGTACTTCAAGCACCTTCTTCTCAGAGACAACCTTTTCTCCTTTGCATTGTGGACACCTATCCCGATCATTGATGGTCTCTCCTGTGCCTTTGCAATCATTACAAGCATGCTGCATCTGCTGAATCATTCCAGGTCCAAACTGCCTGATCGAGACCTTCACTCCCGCACCTTGACAGCCACCGCATTTCGTTGAAGCTCCAGACTTGGAACCCTTTCTGCAATGATAAAGCAAATAATGTCAGTGAAAACATCTTTTACACATCTTGAATATTCAAAGCAATACCGCAACCGTGAAAGGATAAGGTAATAAGTACTAACCCGTTACACTTTGAGCACAAAGCCTTCCTAGAAAGTGAGAGTTTCTTTGTTGTTCCGAGATATACGTCCTCTAAGGAAACCTTCAAGGGATGAACAACATCTTCACCGCGCCTCTGCCTCCTTCCCCGGCTGCTACCACCTCCGAATGGGTGTCCACCACCACCAAAGAAGGACGAGAAGATATCAAATGGGTCATGCCCACCGCCTGCACTACCCATTCCCTCCTTGAGTGCATCCTCTCCATATTGATCGTAGATCTCCCGCTTCTCCGGATCACTAAGAACTTCATAAGCCTGAGCTAGCTCTTTAAACTGCAGAGACATGTAACACCATGCTTAATTATTTTGTTCAAATCCAAAGACTCTTACAGACAAACCAATTTACTCAATACACATAACCTCCAAAACAATCAATTCAACTATCTCAAAGTGCCAAAAGAAGAAATTTTGGTTATCTGAAACAAACGATCGAATTCAAGAATCATAAATCTATAAGAGTCTATACACAAAGAAACTACAAAGCCAAAAAAAATTGATTCACCAGTTGACCTAAAACTCTCAGATTCCAGATCAAATCGAACATTAAGACTAATTTAACAAAGATCTAAGAGCAACATCGATCGAAGAATCCAAATCAAAACTAAAAACTAGATTTTAAAAAAAAACAGAAACCAAATCAATTATCACAGAATCAGAGGCAATATTGAAGAAAAAAGGAGAAACCTTTTCAGGATCTCCACCCTTATCAGGATGGTTTTTGATGGCGGCTTTCTTGTAAGCTTTCTTAAGATCTTCAGGTGATGCGGTCTTAGGAACACCAAGGATCTCGTAGAACTTGGTGTTATCGCTCTTCCTAGAAGGTCCTCTTCCGAACATCTTTTCTTTTCTCTTACGAAAACCCTAAAAGAAAAAAGAAAAAAAAATACAGAGAGAAGCGAAAAGTCCTTCGAGAGGAGAGGGAGAAGGAGACGGGAGTTTGTTGTGGCTGCTCGAAGACTTTGCTTCTGTTCAAGGTCTTGTGGAGCGGAACACTCTAGAACTTTTTATATCTTTCTTTCTTTTCTTTTTTTTCTTTTTCCTTTTTCCTCTTTTCACAATTTTTTTTTTTTTTCTTTTATTCCTTTCTTTTCCTATGAGAAAGAATATGGGAAATTTCTCATAAAAGAGATAATGGAAATTTAATTTTAAAAATAAAATTTAAAAAAACATAGAAAAAATAAAGGAGATAACTTAGAAATTTACATTAAGAAGTTCGTATACTCATCTATCTTGTTATATGACATCCAATATTATTAAGGTCTCCTTTCTATATAGATTAAGATTTTATTTTATCTATTAAAATCCAAATACATTTAATATCCATTAATTTTCCACTAAATATATTTGATTTAAGATTTTTTTTGTTAACACAATTGATTTAAGAGTTTATAGTATTATATATCAACATAATTTAATTGCAAAGCCAAAAAAAAAACACTATATAAACGAACATATAATCCAAAAAAATTTAAATCGTTATAATATTTATAATTTAACCAACTCTGACTTAATAATAAGATACATGGAGAATCCAATTGATAAATGTTGTTATTGATGGCGAATATCAGATGTTCAAGAGAAAAAATTGTTATTGATGACACATTTTGTTAAGTTAAATTGATTTATAAATGCATGAGTAATGACATTTCTCGAAAAAAATGATTACACAAATCATTAATCAGGGCATGAGTAAGATATAAACTCGTTCACTTAAGTGCTTCAGATTTGTTTTCTTTTTCTACGTCAAGTGCTTAGACTTTTTATATGGGGACTCCTTGTTTATTCTGGTTTACTAAAGACTAAAGTAAGTGCGTCATGTGTCGCCTACGACAAGTACGAACAATGTTGATGATAGCTATTAGCTTAGCTAATGCAACTTGGGAAGTACGAATAACACGTTTCAACATATGACAGAACAGAACACAACAACACGCACTCATGCTAGATTTTTTGCCAGAATTTTCCCCAGGGTCCTGGATCCAGCCTTAACTTAGCAAACCTGTGTATGTGTCATGTGTTCTCTTGCTGATTTAAAATCAATATTTGTTTTCTTAACTTAGCCAACTTATAAAATTTTTAAATGATTTTACTAATACTTTAAATTTAAAAATTAATTTTCATGTTTGCACCGTAAAAAAAATAATGGAATAATAAAATCTGTTAACGCAAAGTAGTTAAATTCTGTTAGTTTAATTTAAATTTTTATTTTTCAAAATAAAACCGTCTTCTAAAAACAACTCATTTATGTTTAAAAAATTTCATATGTTTTCTCTCATTTATAAAATAGTTGTAAAATTTTGTCGCATAAACAAACTTATGTTCTTTCTTTCCAAAATAACAAAATAACATTTTTTTAATTATCGCATAAACAATAATTCTGGGATCAAAAACTTCTCTCTCCCGAACGACTCCCCCAAAACGCCTCTTTAATCAAAAACCTCCATTATTTTCTCTTTCTATTTAATTTGTTTCAACTTCTTATCTATATGGGTTTTAGTAATAGTTACAGCAATTTCTAATCAAAATATGTCTTTTCTCTTCACGATAGATTTGAAAATTCAGATTTGATGTCTCTAATCTTTGGTGCGGATTGGATATTGTCCTCAATTGCATATTGGGTGGTGTCGGGTTCGTGTGAGGCAGGATTCGTCTTATTTTGTCGATGTTGGGGTTGTACTCTTTCTCAAATTCGTGTCGGTTCGGTGTCGATTCATTGGAATCGTGATATCTTCTTTTACATAAGGTTTGTTTCCGGTGGACTCTCTAACTGGCGTCATCTCCGGTTATCAACCGATGAATCTTTTCCTAAGCAAAAATTTAAAGATTTCATTTGGGTTTTGATCCCAGAATTATTGTATTATCTTGTCCGCTTAAAGGAATTGATCCCACGATAATCTCCTCTTTTTAAGGCCACAGTCCGATGATGGTGATCTCGTTGTCCCTCTGTTTGAAACTACAAGTTTTATGAAAAGGGAATCCATGGTCGCTAAGCGGCATTGTGTTTGGGTTTCAAAAGGCATTTTTTAAAATAATCACAAACAACTTATCAATTTTTTTGTTTAATTATGGTAATACAGAAATCATTTGGGAGTCTCATCAATAAGATGTTAGCCTTTGACGAGTGTATGAAAAGAGAACTTAACAGTTTTTTTATGTTGTTCGTAACGCTTTCGTTCAGAAAGCAGGATTACTTCCATTTTTTTTATCGCAATTGTGTTTTAATTTTCTATATTTGTTTTAATGGTTGTATTTATCTAGTTTTATGTAAACGTTTTTGGTATAATATAATTAATTTGCTGTTAAAAATAAAATAACAAAATAACGTATTAGTTTGAATAAAAACGTATCTCATAAATATAGTAGAGAATATGATATACTTAAAATAATCAGTTAAACATCATTCACCACCTGATCAAAGAAAGTACTCAAAAACGATCAAAACTTACAAAAATTAATCATCTAGGATAGAAAAGCTCACTGCGTACTTAATCATCGACCTTCCAAATTACAATCAGCCTTTTATAATGCAATTTATGTGTTATTCTCTTATATATTTTTGGTAAACCGAAGATTTTGGACTATTAAGCATGTCTTAATCCTGTTGTTGGGTATAATTAAAACTATAAGCAATTAAGTCTAAAAATATCTAATACGTGTCCCTTCCCCTTATAAAAGAAAGAAATACTAACAAAACATACCAGCAGAAGAAGATAGTGCACACCACACCAGTTACCAAATCAGTTGGACCTACCGAATTAAGATACAACAATTAATGTCTGGTTTCTCATTACATTCTCACGTTTTATTACAATTAAAAAACAAAAATGTTACTTATACATATTAGTAGTATTAAAATAAATAAAAAAATACAGCACTTGCACATCATTATTTATCGACCGACGTTTATATATGATGAACGACGGCAAAACACAGAGCAACGCCGTTAACTTGACCTCTCTCGAATACATAAACTTGACGACGTCAGGTATTACGCTTGTCTTGGTTACGTAAATGACAAAAATACCCCTATGAACAAGTTGCGCGTCAAAATCACAAACGAGAGACAGCAGCACAGCAAACACAATCGATCGTCTCTCTCTCGTCATCTCTAATCTTCTTCTTCATCATCATCATCATCTCACACTGACTGTGAAAAAGACCCCTTTTGTTTTTTTTTTACAATCTGAGATCTGAACAGATATTTCTAAAATCTTCATTAAATTCCCCCATAAAGTTTCAATCTTTGCTTTTTTCCCCCAAATATTTTCTGGCGATTTCTTTCTAATTCACCCCCAAGTCTCTGTGGCTATGACAATCTGTTGAAGTTCTTGGTTTCTCAGAGCTTCAATGGTGAAAAAATCCCTAATTTTCACCCACAATTAAAAGGAGAACTTCAAATTCATGGCGGATTCAAGCACATTCCGGTAGATTTGTTTCTTTGGGGAGGAGAAGAAGAGAAAGTCAAATCTTTAGGGTTTTCCCGATTTGAAGAAAGTTTTGATTTTTTCTTTTTTTTTTAAAAAAAAAACCAAATGTTTTCGAACCAGTTCGTTCTCGTCTTCTCTCTTCTTCTATGTCTCCCATTCGTCTTCTTCTTCGTTGCGCCACATGTGTTCCCTTCACCTCCTCCTGGTGAATCTTTAATCCCAATCTCCGATGAAATTGATGACCGGAGTTTATTCATCGCCGCTGCTGGGTCAACCTCTTTATCCCATCTCTCATCTGGAAACCCTAACCCTAAGCTCAAGATTGCTTTTTTATTCCTCACCAACTCCGATCTCCATTTCGCGCCAATCTGGGATCGCTTCTTCTCTGGTCATTCTAAATCGCTCTACAACGTTTACGTCCACGGAGATCCTTATGTCAATATCACAAGACCTGGGAACGGCTCTGTATTTGAGAATGCCTTCATTGCCAATGCTAAGCGCACGGCACGAGCCTCTCCGACTCTTATCTCCGCCACGAGACGGCTCCTCGCCACCGCGTTTCTTGATGATCCTGCTAATACTTACTTCGCTGTGCTCTCTCAGTATTGCATTCCTCTCCACTCTTTCAACTACGTTTACAGCTCTCTCTTTGAGTCTTCGACTTTTGATAAATCTGATCCGGATCCTACTCCTAATCCTAGAGGTATCCGGATCTTGTACCGGAGTTTTATGGAACTGATATCTGATGAGCCGAGGCTTTGGAAACGCTACATTGCTCGGGGAAGGTATGCTATGATGCCTGAAGTACCATTTGAGAAGTTCCGAGTTGGTTCGCAGTTCTTTGTTATGACTAGAAAACATGCTTTGCTAACAATCAAAGATCGGATCTTGTGGCGTAAATTTAAGCTCCCGTGTTATCGTTCTGACGAGTGTTACCCGGAGGAGCATTACTTCCCAACGCTGTTGAACATGAAGGATCCTGATGGTTGCACGGGGTATACGCTGACCAGGGTTAACTGGACTGGCACTGTGAAAGGACATCCTTATACCTATAAGCCCAAGGAAGTCGTGCCTGAGTTGATCCAGAGACTCCGGCGATCAAACCATTCTAGCTCCTACTTTTTCGCACGCAAATTTACTCCAGGTTGCTTGAAGCCGCTGTTGGCCATTGCAGATTCCGTGATTTTCAGAGATTAAGTTATGCAGGTAAGTGTTTCCAAAGCCTTTTCCCTTCTTACTTACTTTCATCCTTGCGGATTACTATGTATGGGTCTATGTGACTTGGTCAAGCAACGAAACCGTAAATTGATATATAGTTGTAATGTTAGGGACTTAGGGCTTGTTTTGATCTAAAGCCGTTTAATATGAAACATGTTTTATAAGCAGTACACTGGCTATGGTGGTTGGTTACACAAGACTTTACTTTTTTTTATCAGAGTATGTTTTATTAGTGAGTGCTAAAGAAAGCACTTTGTATTATTTATATGAATGTTCATGAGAATCAGCTTGGATACTGTACTGTTTAGTAACTTGATAAAACAATCTTTACCATTACATAGCTAATAATCTCTAGTTTAGCTGTAGCCCTCAATACTCTGATTGTAAGCAAGATCTTGGTAATGGTGGAAAGAGGATTATGAGCACTTAAGTTATTCAGAATTAATCATCACAGACTCTGATTTCTCATTGATAGTAATGAAAAGCATGTATCACCGTTAGATAAATGTCTGCATTGGCTAGACGGTGCACTCTAATTATAAAGTGTATTGTGTGCTATTTTCTGTTTCATTGCTCTGTCATACATCAGCGAAGAAAATATGTGGTGGTGTTCTCTTGTTTGGATCTTTAAAAAAGGTGAACAGCTTCTCAATTTTGTTTTGCTTTGGGTATGTCTTTTCAGGGTGACAAAAGAAAGTTTTGGACCGAAGAGGTTTTATGATATGGGTTGAACCGTTGAGGAACAGATGCCACTTTCAGAATGAAGAAAGAAGTGGCAAAGCGAAACGATGTTCGAAATAAATATACCAGTTTAAGTGGTACTAGGAGGCAGCGCTTGCCTGTTAGCTGTTGTGACATATATATCACACGACATGAGAACACAGATTAAGAGATGGAGAATTTGTAATTTGTTTTTATTTTTTTGTTTTCTTTTTGTTCTTTGGAGCTGGTGCTGTTACATAGCAGAGCTCTTTTTACCTCAAAGGCTTGGGGGTTTGTAGCATTATAAATGTATCAATGAAGGAGATATGTTATTTTCTTGATCTCTCTTGTGGTGAACACCACATTGAAAATATATAAAAAGATCAAAGTTAACTTTTTTTAATCTAAATTTTAATAAAGACATCATCATCTGGACTGAGATGCAATACAAAGTTAAGGTCATAAGCGTGTGTGATATCTCTTCCGTGTTTCTGACGTATTTGGAAAGACAAATCTAGTTTGTGATGTACAAAGAGAAACACAGACACAAGCAGAAAGAGTATGAGATCATCCTCGAGAATACCAGTCTATCAGTGTCAACAACAGCTATAAAATGGCATAGATCAGCCTTTCTTGACTGGCCTTTGGACGTACGATTTGTTCGGATCCTCTGTCTTTAACTTTGGAGGACGAGTCTCTCCTTTTTTGGCCTGATGAGATAACAGAAGCTTAGATTGAAACTTTTGACCCAAATGAAATAAGTAAATCCACCAATAGCTAACAATGCGTCTCTTACCTTTTTTCCTGATTTCTGAAAGTCTCTCCAGCTTGATACCTGCACAGGGAGACCCAAACTTTGGTCAACTAACTTCAAGGACAAAAACCAACTGCATATATGTTCTTATGATATATGAGCAGCAGATGGAACCAGGACTTGCTCCTTCGAGTCCAAAAACAAATGTCTAAGAGTTTTGGTCATTAGAACAGATAAACACTTCAGACTATTCACGGATGAATTCGCTTTTCTAAATCTATTAACACAAGTGTCACAAGGTGAGCTACTGAACTAATGCGTTCATAGGCAGGTAATGATTAAGGATCATCGGTCAACAAAAGAACATACCCTTTTTTCTCTTGTCCCTTCCCACTGTTCTTCATGCTCACGCTTTTTCTTCCATACCTCCTTTTGTTCTGCTTCATCCTTCTTCAGTCTTCCCTCTTCTTCTGATATCTAAATAATGTCAAGAAGAAAAATAACACAAAGAAACGAATGAAGATTGTGCCACTTCTCACGCAGAATATATCACGCAAGGGGAACTAAAAAACTCCACATACCCTCATCGCCATTTTTCTTCGACGCCACTCTTGGTCTGTTAATATCTCTCGGACCTTTAACTTAAGCTCCCTCTGAAACTCTTCAGATTGCTCAAATATGTGCTCATGCTTTCCCTGTGTACATAAAAATTGTGTAGCACTACAAGTTAAAAGAAGTTTGGACTATTGGGAAAAAAAACCACAAGTGGTTACATAACAGAAATCAGCGAAAGCAACAAAGACGAAAGACATAAAAACTTTGACAAACATGAGCTAGAAATTATGTAGCTTAGAAGTCTTATTTCATGGAACAGGCTAAACGGTTTTCTATTTCAGTCTAAGTCAAATTGGGATCACATTATAACAACGTCTAGTCCAGCCAATATAAGAAAATTAAACCGAACAAGATCATGTCAGCTAAGCAAGATATTTTCAAAATGTACTACTATGTTACAAATGCATCTGGCAACAACTTTAACTGGAAACTCGAAGAAAAATTCTTGCGAAAATTGCAACTTGCCAGAAAGAAACTTATATTATATACTCACTGAACAAGCAACAACAGTTGGTTCCCTTCAGAAGAAGCCTGATTCTGACAAAAGCTAGGGTCTTATAAAGAAAATATGCAGTTTCAAAAATAATACTATTACTATAGGTATCACTGGTTACAATGAGCCAGCTTGACTCTGTATCCAATCACGTTGGACAAACAGAAAAGGTAAACAAAGAGGATCTCAGATAAGAAGATAACTTAGATCAGAACCCCGAAAGAAACGGGTTTCTTACCTCATCAACCAAGGACTTTATTTTAGAAGCGGTATCTTTCTTTAACTGTTTCTTTCTCTTCATCCTAAGCTCTTCTGCATTTCACCGTCGAAAGAAAGAAGGTTTCACAAAACAGAAAAATAGAAGGTAAACTACAGATTCTGGTATAATTTACAGATGAAGAAAAACCACAGGAGTTCCTAACAGCTCCAGAAACTTATCAAACAGGTAATACTTGGAGAGTCGGACACAAGATAAACTACAAAATCTTACCTTTCGCAGCATGGACTTGGGTAAGAATATAACCTCTTTCTTGGTCGTTCAGCAGTAGTTGTTGCGCTTTTGCCAACGCTGTTCAGTTAATAAAAAATCACAAAACATTACGAGTTCATCCAGACTAATCAAATCTTTTAAGGCGAGCCAAAAATTTCATGCTTGATACAACACCCAGGTGGTGGATTCACACAAAAACAACTGCATATGTAAAAATAAATCATGGACAAGAAAAATTTAAGAATTAGAAACCTCCAAAGGCCTCCTGTGCTTGTGGATGTTTGCATTTGTCAGGATGAACCATCAAAGATATCTGGAAAAAAGTTCAGATCAGTCACAAAGTTTCGAGTATATTCCCAATCAGTGGTGTAGTAATCACTCTAAGGCAACGATTTTGTTTCTACTAAGTCGATAAATCATGAATAAAAAAACAAATGTCCTCAATTGCCGAAAAAAATATATACCTTTCTGTACTGCCTTTTAACGTCATCCGTGGAAGAATCGAAAGATAAGTTAAGATGCTCAAACGGGTTCAGTTTGAAGCATGAGAGAATCCTACAAAAGTTTCAAAATTTGAAGATATATGTTCATTAGAGACATGAAAATGCAACACAACTACCATACTGATATTAACTGTACCAACAATGATAACCAATCACTAACTATATACATAGAAGACATGTGCAAAACTACCCACAGAGATCACAACTCCGTATTGCCCCAAAACAAAACAACAAGACAGTGAAAAAAGGAGAAAATTTTATCAAAATTTCACAAGATCTTCTAATAAGTGCATAGTCAAAATTAAACATAGCTATAATTTTGTTTCATACAGTTCCTTAAGTTACGATCGTCCTAAGAGGTAATCACAGAACATAGAAACCCTAGCACACTATGAATTGCATAGACACGAGGTCAGATCAGGAACAGAGTTGAAGGGTACAAAGCTAAATTAGAGAGATAGGGGGAAAAAAAGGGTTTCGACAGGAACCTGACGACTTCGTTGTCTCTCTCAACTTCACCGACCTCGGCGAGGAAAGATTTAAGAATCGCATCTTCTTCTATTTTCACCTCTCCCATGACTCTGTTTTCTTATGATTATCTTCTTCTCCTTCCAACGATGGCGAAAAAACAAGAGTTGAAGAAGGGAGAACGAAGAAGGAAGAAACCAAATTGGCGGATTCTCTGGGCTCTCTCTCTATTCTAGAATTGCAGTCGGGTATTCGGATGGGTTACATTGTGGGTCTGGATCTGAGTCTTTCGGGTCAAACAAGTGGATTCGGATTTAGGGCCAGAGAATGTAATTAACTGTCAACTAGATAATTATTATTCATTGAGAAGAAAAATATCAAATTTTAGATATTTATTGGAATACTTTGACAAAATAATGAAATATGGTTTTTAAAAGTAAATTACATTATCAAAAAAATAAATAATCTTTGAATAATAGGTTTATTAAAAATTAATTAATGCTTTTATACCAGAAAATTTGAAGTCGAAATTCCAAATAATACAATTTATTAATAATTATATAGATTAATGGAGTAAAGTTTACGAGAGATCTCTAGCGATATGCAATTAGAGTATTTCAATATGATTTTATATACAACTGAATATGTCTATAAATATAGAGAAGAAAATGTTGTTTGTAGTATATCTAATAGAGATAGAAGAAATTATTCATGATATAATGTCTGGCGATGAATTCAAAAGATGAAAACAAAAAAAATATAATAAATTCAGACGATAAACAAAACTTGATTTTTAGTATAAGATATACCACGGAAAGAAAACTGTCATAAAGCATTAAGAAATTGTTATTATTAAGCTTACAAGATAGTCTTTTTTTTTCTGAAAATTTAAGAAAAAAGTGGATCATCTCATGTATAGCTCTTACCACATATGAATTATGTATAGATTTTAATTTTACCATCCCATAATATAATTAAATACTTTTTTTTTTTGGAGTTCACATATCAGATATTACGGATTCAACTCCGCAACTTGTGCAACAAGTTAAACAAAGATCTGGTCAAGGTTAATTGATACGATTGTAATTGAGATATGATTGTGATTGAGATATGACTGTGATCATATATTACATTAATTGTAATTAGGATCTCTAAGATCTCTTGTAGTCTATAAATGACTTGTAAGTCATTCTAAGCAATACACATAAATATTTCCTTGTGATCTTCGATTCTTCATGGTATCAGAGCAGGTCGATCCTTGTGGATCGATTATGACGGATCGATTATGACGATCGTTAAAGACGATGGTGATGAAGATGACGACAATGGCTGACGGCGCCACGAATCTCGACAACCACAATGCTGCGACCCGACGAATCCGACGAACCCGACGAATCCGACAAACCCGACGAACCCGACAAACCCGACAAACAAGAACACAACTTGAAGGATTTAAAGGAATCCTTGTGTCACATACAATTCTTGTGTTGTGACAACGACGAACCAGATTACGACAAGAAAAATTGAGAGACTCAACGGTGGAGTATAACACCTTGATGAATACCGAAACAGAGATGTGAAGATGAGGACATGATCAAGTTCAAGTTGGGCATTTGCAAGCGGCATGCTCCAACTTGAGGGAGGGTATTACGGATTCAACTCCGCAACTTGTGCAACAAGTTAAACAAAGATTTGGTCAAGGTTAATTGATACGATTGTAATTGAGATATGATTGTGATTGAGATATGATTGTGATCATATATTACATTAATTGTAATTAGGATCTCTAAGATCTCTTGTAGTCTATAAATGACTTGTAAGTCATTCTAAGCAATACACATAAATATTTCCTTGTGATCTTCGATTCTTCATCAGATGCTTATGAATATCGCGTAACCAATGTATATATGCACCCCCTTAAGTACCCAACAAATTCAACTAAAATGAAACCAAGATGTGATATTTGCTTCCAACTCATGAACTGTTCTTGCTTCCAAGTTCAAACTCATAAACCGTTGGACATTGCACTCATGAACATCTCCATAATATAATCATACTTTTTCTGTTACTTGATTTTATTTGCGGAACAGTATGGAACAACAAAAATTTGTACAAAACACAACACTCTTCATAAATATGTCTTTACTTTAACGAGGTCTCAAACCTCATCAAAAACAATAAAATTATACTTCTAATAATGTTCAACCCCTCAAACTTTCTTCCCTCTCCTACTCTTAATTCTTTATTTTCTTTATATAATTATTTTCTTTTTTACCCACAAACCAAAAAGGTTAGTGGTAAAACATAATAGAGGAAAAAAATTAAAGTAGAAAAAAAAAAACCATGATCGACAACAATTATTGGGTTAATATGCATATATATTCGAGTACACACATACTCGATTACATATACACATATATAGATAATAATATCATATGTTTTATGCTTCTTTGTAAATTACCCCCGTTTTTGGTCGGGTCTAAGTGGCAATGCAAAATGGTTCAACGGACAAGAGTGACCTCCTTCGTTCCTTGCAGCCATTAATCCAACCGTCATGTCCAACACCAATTGCTTTGATGACAAAGTTTTGGGCTTGGAATTGAGTTTTTGTATTTGGGCCAAAAGATTCAGTGTTCGTGGACTTCCAAGAGTAGTCACATATGTTGAAGCAAGCAGCTCCTACGGTATCGTCCACCGTGGAGGGCGGTTTTGTTGACCTAGCAAGCTGAGCCACCCTTGGCCTCGGCGGCAGAGAGTGAACCACCGGTGTCGAGAGATCGGATTTGGTGTCGAATTCATCAGTCACTGGCCATCTTGCGTTTCTCTTTGGTACCCCAATGGGCTTATGGGCCAACCTATGAACAGTCACAGGAATGGGCTTTTGTGCTAACTTATAGAGAATCCCATTGGGCTTGTAGGCAAACTCGACTGGTGCCTCATCTTCTTCCTCTTCTTTCTCTTCTTCTTCCTCTTCGAACCACTGAACCTCAGATTCAGTCTCGTCCTCTTTCTCGATGGGTTCGTCGCTGACTTCAGCAAAAGTGAGGAGGAGGCGTCCGTCTTGGCGTTTCGCGGCGAAGTTGTTGTGGGTCGGCATAGAGACAGCTTCAAGAACCAATCGGCCATTGTCGCGGCGAGTTTTCATGTGCAGAGACGAACCAGATTGGCTCGAAAGAGAACGAATCGGAGGTGGAAACGATCCTCGTGGCAGCTCAATGGAAGGTGTGTGAATCGGAACCGTGATTGGTGATTCTTGCTCAGCTTCAACCTCAACCTTAACCTCAACTAAGGACTCTGTTATGTCTTCTTCTACCTTGGTCTCCGTCACGTTGAGAACGAGACTCGTCTCCTCCTGAATCTCGATTTCAGCATCTCCAGTCTCCGAGGATGCATACGAAGAGAAGCCTTCGCAACCCGTCTCGGATCCGAGACTCTCAGTGCAAATCTCGAGACTTTTCTCGCTCAAAGAACTCGCACGTTTCATCAAAGGATGAACGTACGGTGGAGGAACCGTGTCGTTGCTCGACTCGTTCTTCTTCTTGTCAGACAAGATCGAACTCCACACATCGGATTGACCCGGTTCGGTCTCTTTATCTTTCTTAGCGTTCTTGTCTTGTTGAATCTGTGCCCAGATATCGACCCCGGATCTTGATACTTCCTCGGATTCGTCATCGTCAGGAGGAGAAGAGGGAACACGAAGCTTCTCAGAGGAAGAGATCCTCTTCATAGGAGAAAACCCATTTTGGGAAACCCAAGTCTTGGATGACAAATCTGCGGAGAAGGTCCTCCTCAGTGAAGGTGCAGATGAAGTGTTCGACGAAATGCCACCAAGGATCGTCACTATGCCTTGCTGTCTCTTCAAAGAAGAAGACAAGCCAAGGCTCTTGCTTAAGCCACAAGCCATCATCTCAGATAAGGAATCACAAACCTCCCGACAACACTATTCCCTCGCTTTGCTGCACAAGTAATTACAAAAAATCAGAAATGTTAATACAAAATATTGAGATTAAGCTCTTTTGTTTTAATGTGATGATGATCATGTTTATGGGACATGTAACATACCTGGAGGTTTGAGAGAGTTCAAAGCAAGAGTTCAAAGTGTGTTATAATATGTTGTTTAGGGAAGATGTGTTTAGTTGTTGTAGTTTGATGGATGAGAATGAGACATGAAGAGGGGAGTGAAGAGGTGCTTTATATATAGAGAAACTTCTTTCATTATGGAACCATGTACTGTGGGGTCCTCCATAAACTCTCTTCATTGCTTTCAGATTTTTTTTTTCAATTATCTTATGGTATTGATTTCTCAAAACAATGAAAAAATATCTTTAATATTGTAACATATGTTTTTTAATTAAGAATTTGATGCAAAAAAAAAAAAAACTGTTTTAGATGCATGTATTTTGAAGTTGTTGACAAAGAAAAAACATTATATACTAGTGTATAGTTATTGTAATCATATAATTTAATCAGCAATTTGTATGTATTGCCTGAGAATTAGGTATAATGTTCGAAAATACATGTTTAGTTGTTATTTGATTTTACTTTCTTTGTGCTTATCTAGGGTTTTAATTCTAAAATTATTAATTTCCCGACCACCCGCACCAGAGTCTAAAATCTGCATATTACGATAACTTTGCAAAAACAAAAACGAGACGGGTAATTTTAGTTGTGTTTTATAGTATAACTAACTAACGCGTGTGTCACCAAACAAAACTAACGGATATGAAACGAAATCAATGTAAAAAAAAAAAATACTATAGCGTACCATCATATATATGTCAAGAAGAAAAGAAGAAAAATGTTGACGTATGGCATCTATTCCCTGTTGAACCAATAACGTGGCACATTGTGGAAGTCACAATTTTTCATCTTTCTTTTGAGCTAAAACGATGAGAATGTTCGAAAAATATGCAAAGAAAGCTGGATGCCATTATTAGGATGTTCGTTTTTTTGTTTTGTTTTGTTTTTTTATAAGTTAGTTACCTTTCTACCACTTGGTGGTAGGTTTATTTCTATACTACTGACTATTGAGCAAAAACAACGCCGTTTGAAGCTTTATGCTTAAAGCATCTCATAGTTGTTATCAAAAGAATATTTGTGTATACCTACAAATTTAATAATAATTATGTAAGATGATTAATTTGTAGTCTATATATAACGTCGACGTCTTCAATATAGCTGTGTTTAAACTTCTATATTATAAAGTAAATAAGGAAAAAATTACATAGTTTGTGATAGTGTCATCTCATATACACTTATTAATCGGTTTCAAATCGGCACAATGCATATTATCGATAAAAAAGGATCCACCAATTGATATTTTCTACTTTACTACATATTTATTTATGAAAGTAATATATTTGAAAAAAAAAACATGTTGTCATATTTGAATGATAGCACTACCAAAAAATGATTACATTGGTTACATTTTTTTTTTAAAATAACAGTTATCCTAACCAATGCTAGTTTTACAATCAATGTAATTATTTTGGCGCGTTAAGTAAGATGCGGCCGGGGAGCGATTCTAATAAACTATTTGTGACCAAACCACAAAAAGAAAACATATAAATTGTGAAAGTAATTAAAGTTATGAAAGTGATAAACGTGTGTAACCTTCAAAACATATAATCGTAGTTTGAACACTTTGTAAAGTTTATTTGAAGAAATGTAAAACTACACGAGCATCATAGTTAAATATTATAAAGGTTACTAGGTGCTTTTGGTGTAAAATATATGGCTGTTTAATTATATTAACCGTACGTATTTAGTCTATGATTTATTTGGGAAAATCTCAAGTTGGTGTGGTAGGAGTAGGATACGGTCCGAGAGATAGAGACGTGTGCATGGGGACACGAAGACTGAATAAACTTTTGTTCTCAAGTGTACGTGGTTGCATGTTTACGTGCGTATAGATATATATATATATATATATCTATGTATATCCGTATATATATGATGTTGATAAAAATGATGATGATGATGAGATCATTGTTGGTCCTATCCGGAAAACGATAAAATGTTCTAAAAGTATCCAAAGATATCAAATGCGTACCCTACGTACTTACATGTATTGTTCTAAATAATTTGGTTTCATCAGTATATATGTACAAGTTTTTTTCGTTTCTTTTTGAATGGTATGATCGCATCATATCTCCAGAATATTGGCCCGCAACGTCTAATCCCCATTTGTAATGAATTCATAATCACCCATACCATTATGCACTTTTTTTTTGTTTCTTACATATAAATGTTTTGTTTTTCTTCTTCATTAAGTGAATCAAAATGTATTTAAAGATCTCAATCATTCAAAGTTACGTTCACACAATTTAAACACCTGCCCTTTGTTTTAAGCCATATTTTCTGCTTATCGTGGATAATATTTTGGTCATGAGTCTCATGACTTAAGTTTCGACATTACCTACTCTCATGCTCAAAATGAAACCAATCGAAAAAAGTTTTTTAAAATCACTATTTCGTGGGAATGGACATTCAAATAATAAAAAAAAGTTTCTCCTTATTTTATGGTATTTTGGATATTAGCCACTACCAAATTCTTTCAAAATCAAATGTGTGTCAAAACACATTGGCATATATATTGGAATGGACCCAAAAGTAAGCTAAAAAACTCAAAAAAACAAGTATGCTTTTATTTATCAATTGAATTTATATATTCGTTATACCATGTTCTAATTCAACTATATTTATAATTTATTTACGGATTAACACTATATCATCAATTATAATTTATTCATAATTTTGAAAAATTGTATCATAAAAGTTGTAAAAAATTTAAAGAGAGAAAAAAAATTCAAATATTCCAAAATATTCACGTTGTTTTTTCTAACCTACCTAAACCTTTAAAACTTTAAAATGCTTCACAGATGATTTTAAGTATTGTGAAATAATTATTTGATACTTAATTAGTAATATATATTTGGAAACAAAAATTACCAAAAGGAGAAAACACAAAGGCAACGACATCCAGAAAGAACAAACATTTCCAATTAGGTTAAAGGAAGATAGCGAGAGACACTCATTGTGGGCAAAACATCGCTTAAGGTGGAAGCAAAGGAATCACTTTTCTCCTTTTAAAGGACCAAATTCAATTGGACGGACCAATTAATTTACAAAAAATTAAAGGTTTATCCATATATAACACTAAACTCATCGTGACATCATCAAAAACTATTGAATTCTCTGAGGTTATGGATAATTAATTAATTAGAGTACACATTTATTTCACGGTCAATTTATCACTTAGAAAATGTACTAACCTACATAAAACCTTAATATATAACCTCGTTAATTTCCTATTTTAGGTCAGTTCAAGATTTGCTGTAATTTATTTGCTTATTTTTTTTTGAGATATTTTAGTATACATATGGTTTATCCGATTTCAGCTCCAGTTACAGCCACAACATTCCGAAATCTTTCTTATTTTGAAACTTTCTATTTTAAATATAGCTTTAGGTGTAAATGTGTGTGAAATGACAACGTATAGTCTTTAACTACGGTCTACGCAAGTGTGTGTAAAATTCGAAAACATTATGCATGAAATCATTTGAAGAACAATAAAATACTAATAAGTTATAAAATGACAGAGCTGAAAATACCTAAAACTTAGAGATAATATATAGCATAAGGGGTTTATTCGATCGATTTAGATTCCTATTTATCTATATGTACTATTTCTATTATTTTGTTATATATATACGTGGAATATACTTTCACCCCATATATACTATTATACAATATAGAAGTTCCCTCCTTATAGATATACGTAGCATCATATGATGTAACAGCCACATATGGTTTAGAACCGATTTCAATGTTTATGGAATTTATGCTCAGACAATATAGCACAGAAATCACCAAAATGCTGTTAGAAATGGTTTAATTAAGATAATTGATTCTTTTTATATTGTTGCTAAAAAATTAACTAGTTAATATGCACCTAAGGATATGGATATCCATGTAAGTTTGCACATAAACATGTTCGTTTATTCTAAAAAAAAAAAAATTAACTAGTTAAAGAACCGAAAAAAAAAAAATGGGAACAAACATGCAGATTCGATTGTATAATTTTGGTTTTATATATAAGTTCGTTTTCCGTTATAAGTTATAACCTAGTTAATGCACATATGGATACACAAACTTATATAACACACCATATTCGTAATAAAAAACTATTTGTAAGCAAACTAAACTACAAGTCTAAAGACTACAATATATATGAATGCATTTAAAAAATTTAACCAAAATATATTAAAAACCCACAGTCGAGATACAAATCAATTGTGAAAACAAAAACTATATTGAGATGAGTAACAAAAGTGGTTTTTGAGTTTATTGGTAATCGATAATAGCTGATTAGAGAAATAGGAAAGATTAAAATAGTAATTGAAAAGTAAGCTTACCCAAGAGAAGAATCACGAAAGTGGAAAGCAACCGAAAGCTCGTGTCTTGTTGTTTGCATGTTGGGTCCTTTTGTCTCTCTTTTTCTCTCTCTACGAATGTGCAGAAGATGCTCATATACGTAGCGTCGTTCATCAGAATATAAACAATTAATAGTAATTAAACAAAAAGGTCTCGATGTTGATCCCTTTCTTGGTATTTATAATATGAACGTCGAAACCAAAAAAGAGGTGACTATAGAATTTAGTAGTAATATATATAGAAAGTTGCATGATCAAGAGAGCTTTTAGGGCGTAGAGAGAGAGATAGAGAGCGCGTCGCCACACATGAATAGAAGGGAAAGGCATAAAGCTAGACATGGATGCGTTTTGTCTCTACCTATAAACCAAAGGAACGCCACTTAATTTCAATTAGTTTTTTTTTCATCAAACTAAAAATAAAAATCTAAGTTTTTGGTACTTCGGGCCTAACTTTTTTTTTTTTTTTGTTTGATGCAATTTAACGCGTACACTGTGTAGGATCATATTTAAATACTAGGGTTAGCTTAACTATACTAAATTAGTAACAACAACAACAAAATTAATTATTAAAATGTTCCATATCACAACTAAACGAAATTATTAAATCAAAATTTTGTATTGAGAATTGTGGTGTAAATAGTCGTTTAAATTGATATTTGGCTGATTTCAATATTTAAAATTTTTGTAATAATCATTTTAACTGTATGTGAAATATGAAGTTGACTCCCTAGAATTTAGTAGCGAATTAGATATTACATATGCATATGAAAATCAATGTCATAAACAACGACAACAAAATGTATGTAAACAAATTTTTAGAAAAGCCACTTAACCGGCTACCATATCGTAAAGACGAAAACTATGTAACCTGTTTCTAGCAATATTTGGATTTAATACTACGTAAATATAACATCGAACATAAACATAATTTAATATATAAAAAGGGTATATGGCAGATGAGAAAATGGGAATGACGAATGGGCACACTTTCCTCGTTATGCATGGCTGGATACGTAAAGCTTTTCAAAAATAGGAGTTCTAACCCAAAAAATAATATGATAGAAACTATTTTAAAACGATACGCATTATTTTAGTGCCGCCCATTTATACAAACGTCGTTTCTGTACTGTTTATAATGCGGTTTACTTGTTTCCAACCAATATGATGCATGGTTGGATTCCTAGCTAGTTGACTCTTGTTTTAGGACATTTAAAATGAAAACGCTTTAAGAATGGCAAATTAGTTAATTATCATTTTAAATAACAATTCATCTGTTAATGATATACCCTAATTATTTATCAATTCTCTTTACATATTCTAGTCAACAGTATTCTTGAAAATATTTATTTACTTGGGATTCTCTTGTCCTATAAAATTCTATAGATATCCACCGACTTCAGCACTAGTTCATAATTAAATACTCCAACTAAAATTTAAACAGAAGAAAATTTTGTAACGAAGTTCTATCGAACCAAATATAGTAATTAATCAGGGTTTTTTTTAATATTTTTCGACTAGGGGTGCGTGAATCTACAAATGTGGCTGTGGCGTATGAAACTATAAACAAATAAGGAGGTTTAGACCATAGGCTAGGATAAAATTCCAGAACAAGTGGAGGCCAATGAAACGTGAAGTTCCAACTTTCCGTAAATTTTAAAACAATTTTTTAAAGAGAGGAATATCGACACCTTAATAATATTCTGGTGGCCGCGGCTATTACATTTTTAATTGTTAAAAAAAAATCAAATGATAAAATGTACATTTAATATAAATATCTAGTAAAAAAGAGCATATATAGTTCCATTGTAGATTTTTATCATAATATACTATTACTATTAATATATTGTAATACTTTATTTTCAAATGTCATAGGTATTAGTTGGTACTTTCTCCTTGATGAATTTTAATTTGGGTGCTAATTTTTTCTTTTGGTTATGAAATTTTTTTAACACCGCGATTTAACTACATTTGCATAACTTCCGAACGAGAACGATCGTAGCAGCGAGATAGATCACGTACGTGAACGTCATATATTTGCATAACTACCGAATGGATTTATGAAATGCCAATATAATTCATCGTTGCATGCATTTAGTTGAAGCTAATTAGTCTAAATTTTATGTAACCCACTTGTATTTTATGTAGAAGATTGAGGAATGAATGATTTAACTACCCACATGAGTCAATAAATTTTATAATGTATATACTGTATATATATTTCATTAGATACATCATAAAGAGGATCAAAATATCTTCTAAACATGATTTATTTTCCAGACATTAGAATCCCTTATATAATGAAATGGAAGTACAAAATATTTTTTTGTAAACTATATAATTTTTATAAGTTGATTACAAAATATGTTATAGATTAAATATAAGTTAATTACAAAAAAGTTATAGATTAATTTGTTAATCTATATAAATACACTTAAGAAGATCCCAAATCATTTTAAAAAGAATATTCCAATGATTTATACAATTTCCAAAATAAAATCTTTAGTATTTCATGTATTGTTACAAAATATATATTGTTAGACATAAAAAGTAATAAAATTTTGACAATTTATTACACTTCATCGTGATTTCTAAAATGTTATTGTGGAATTAAAAAAAAAAATCTTACCTACGCACGTGTCATATTAAAACACTTTCACCAAACATGTTCAAAAAATAAAATAAAAACAAATAACAAATATAACCATTTCTCATACATAAACTTACAAAACTAATAATATAAAACTTACAAAATATGTGTTTTTTCAAGCCATCATATTTAGCATATGATTTAATTGCATAATGTTTTATCAAAAAAAAACTTTTAAAAACAATCATATAAGTTTTATTCTAAAATTATAATATAAATAAAAAAAATTTCTAAGTATTCTAAAACAATAAAACCCTTAAAACTAAAAACAACCTCACAATACCTATATTTGTTTGCTCGTTAACCGTAATTGTAATGATATCAGCGTCTAATGGTTTTTGGAAAACAAAACACCTCTACGAGAATCCACGAAAGACACCACCCCATATATTATTTCTTTTCTTAGTACATGTTTATTTATTTCTCGCGCGTCTCATATAATATCTAAAATTTCTGCACAAGTAGTAATAATCTTTGTAAGTAAGTAGTTCTTTTTAACTGATCTTCCCATTCATAATCTCCAACTTTTTTTTATGAATGGGAAGATCCGAGCCTTTATATATCACCTCTAATGTATATATTGGATTACCTATTGTCATAATATCATGTTTAAAGCGTACAAAAATCAAAACTATAAAACTTTAACAACCGTATGTCAATTGTATACTAGCATATGTATTAATTATGACAATATTTCCATATTTTATTTAAAAATTGGATGGACTCGTAGATTATATAGGTTAATTTCTTTGTGAATACATTGATTAGCGTTAGAAAAAATAAATGAGAAAATAAATAATAATTTGCGAAGATATTGTATAATTATTGGAAAACAAACGGCACATTATTTTTTAAATTATGGTTTACACTATACATGTTTCATTGAACATATGGGCACCATGAGTCCATGACCTTTTCGATGGTGATGGTCAACAGTGGTCGAAGACCTCTTTCCAGAATAAAGCTACACCGCAGTCCCCACTACCTGCACTAAACATTTTCATACTTATTATTATTTTTTTTCTCTCAATAATTCATAGCCAATATTGTTTCCTTTCTTACTAGACTGCATGAAACGAATACAGTATATGGAAGTGAAACATTTTAAAACGAAAAAGCGACATATATTAATTTTTTAGAAAACGGATTCATGTTAAAATCATATAATAAATACGAAATATCACATCATATTAAAAATAATAAATTTACAAGACCATTCAACTAAAAATAAAATGTAACTATTTAACTTTTTTTTACAATTAACTGATTTCTATATTAAAAAAAAATCATTATCTTCATCTTCATTTTTCTCTATTCCATCAAACAAAATAATTTCTAACTTTTGTGTTGTCGAAAAACTATCAAAATTAAGTCTTTCTGAAGATAAATTAATCCAATATTAGCCACTTCCAACATCGAATATGTGATTCAAGACCCTGATATATTTCTAAATACTAACCATGCTCAGATGCTCTTTTAAAAGTAAATATTAATTAGTATGTAAAATTCAAAATCACAAAATTATTTTTTGAGTTTTTATTAGAAAAATATCAAAGATAGTTTCACATTTCTTATTTATTTACAGATTTTAAGTATTTACAAATATATATATATATATAAGTGGGAGTGGATGCCAAATCCGGTGGCAGAAAAATAAAGGAAGAGAAAGAGGGGAAACAAAAATTTAAAGTTTTGTTTGATTTTAAAACATTTTTCCTTTTATTTAACTACTTATTATTAATATACAAAGGTGGAAATAAAAAGCAACGAAGATTGGAGAGAATTTTTCTTCTTTTGGATGGAATTTTTCCATTTTGTGTTGTCTATTTCAGCGTAGCAAATTCAACAAATGGGAGGATGCCACTTGTGCAAAAATGAAATGACCAAATACGTCTAGGTTAGTGTAGAATAAAATTTTTAATTTATTAATCACACTTGCATTTTGGTAATATATATTATTAATACATACATAGTTGTAAAGTTATAAAAACATTACAGATTACATTGTCTTTAACTAAGAAACCATTTAATTTAGGTTAAGAGAAAAAAAAAATTCCTAGGTAAGCTCGAAGGAGCCTTATGGTCTGAGCGTTTTGGGGCCACCGTACCAATCGCGGTGAGATTGACGGCTCCTATTGGAGGAATTATCGGAAGTGGAGTGAAAGGACCGAACGCAACGTACGTAGCCACAAATATATGCTAAATGGTGTACAACCTGAAGGAATTTTTATCGTTTCATAATATTCTTTATTATCTCTTCGAGAGACAAATTTTAATAATAATAAAAGAGAGAGAGAGAGATATGATATCATATCACTTTACTGTTTCTCTCGACCATCCAATTAAAACAAAGGACGATATATGATCTCATGCAAAATTCGTACGGTAAACATGTATGATATATTCCCACGTGAGTCTCGTAGATCCCAAGTTATTTGCCATATTTGTATGTCACGTGTTAATGTGTTATGGATTGGATTGTATACACCACTTACTAAATTCTTGAGGAATCCACTTCACAATCTTGCACGATTTAGCTCATGAGTCGTGAGGTTTATAATAGGGATTAATCCTTGAAGAAGAAGAAGAAGATATATACATGGTTCGTATCGTGTATTCCAACTGATTTACAAATTTATGTATAATGTATAATTTCTTGGATATTTAATCGATTATAAAACCAATCATGTGGATTGTAATTAGTATTTGCAAAATGGAAAAGTTTCTCTTATACTTATGTTTTTTAATTTGTAAAAACAAAGTATACCACCGACATTTTCTGGATGAAGTTCACGAGTGCATATGGACACAACTGGATGAACACCTTCCTCAACAGTATTCCCAATAACAATCATGATATGGAAGATAGTATAGATACTTTGCATTATCCTCTGTCCTGGAAAGTTCAAACTTCAAACACTCCCTAATTCAAACATTGAATGTCACCGAGTTTTACGAGAAATCCAAACGGGTAACATAAAATTTTGATAAAGATTTTAATATCAATGATCTAATTAGGCAAAACTACGGATTTCTAAATAAACCTCTTTTAATTGTGGTGCTTTTTTCTTTGCATATTATTGTCCTTTGAGATTTTGAATGCAACTTACATTTTATGTGAAAACTAGTTTAGAACGTCATATTAGTACTGATTGATAGAAATCAAGCTTGTAAGTTGTAACTAAATTATATAATGAATTACGATATATTCAAGGATTCAAGATGTTCCGTAACAAAACCAAAGAGGATAAGAAATAAAGGTGGCCGACAACAAATAAATAAGGATTCAGAAGGCACCGATTCATGAGACTAGGCATACAACAAAAGATGAATAAAAAAGCAGCTTTCATTGTTATAAATATATTTTGTATGTGGTTACAACTTATTTTCTAATTCAAAATTTAATTTTGAGAATAAAAATAGTAAGGATCAAATACACACCTTACAAACACGCACCCGCAAGTAGCATTCAAGCAAGTAGAACAATTTATATAAATCATGTTACAATTTTCATGTCAGCTTTTTAAATATGTTTACTCGGAAATATTTTTTTATTTAACAATCATATTCAATGGATGCTCTAGAATTCTCGTCTACCCAATTGTCATTGTATTATTCTCGTTAGAAATAGCTTTAGTTACATCAAAACATCAAGATTAATAGTAAATTTGAGGTTGTTATATTGAGCTAATTGAAGTGGTGCATATATGTTAGATGAAATGGTAAAATAAAGGACCAAGATGCAAAATGAAAGTGGGAAACAAGAAGAGTTGAGTTGGAGAGTGAGTTGTACGGACAAAACGATGTGTTAGATCTAATTGTCCGTACAATCGAATTAAAAGGGTTTAATCGCCATTTAAGAGGTTGTAATTAATGTCTTTTGCTCTTTTGTTTGACGAGACATCGCTTTTGTTTTTTTTTTTTTTTCCAAAAGGAAAGATAAAAAGAGAGCTAATGTTTGGTATATTTGGTGTTTGGTAATCAGTCACACCCATGTTTTCTTGTTTTCTTTTGTGCCAAATCTTTTGATTTGTAAAATAGAATCTTGCTTACCGGTAGTGGGATTTTGTTTGGAACAGCTACAATACTATTGTTAAATTGGTATACTGTAATTAACTTTACAAATAATAAGGCTAGTTAGATGATCGTTAAATGATGAATGTAATAGATAAATTAGAGCATTTTGAAACACACTCATGTATGTGCGTGAAATGTGAGATGTATATGTTTGTAAGAACATTTTTAACAAATGGGATGGCCCAACACTATAATTCTGTTCAAATCATAAATACTTACATTGCACTAAAGTTTGATTGTGGCTGTCGTCATTTTATTGGTGACTACTTTTTGGAGATAGCATAAAATCTACAGGGAAACTTTGGTGGGCAATCACTAAAATCTTTAAGTTTTTTTTTTCTTCTAAGTATAAAAACTTTTAAGTATTTGATTTTGGGTTAGTATTTAGTACTTTAAGGAAATTCTCATAAATACCATTTAAATTAATTTTTTTCTTCCAAAAATACTATTATTATTATTTTGATTTCTCAAAAAATACCACTAAAAGTATTTTCTCTAGGAATACCACAAACTAAAACTAAACTTTAAACCTTCAAAACTAAATCATAGATCCTAAAAACTAAAATTTAAACTCAAAATATTAAAAAACTTAACGTTTTAAATTATAAATCCTTTAACAGTAATTTTTAATGTTCGACCAAAAGTTTTGTAGTAGTATTTTGTTTTAAAAGTTAATGATCAAATTTTTGGAAGAAAACCTTAGTTTATTAGTATTTAGAGTATTTTTCATAATTTGGTGTTTAAAGTTATATTGGTAAATACAAAACCGTAAATTTTCAACTATTTTCTTGGTTGAAATGAAAACATTTGTTCTATATATAGTAAAATTTCTATAAATACAGAGTGGGAGTGATTGTTATAATATTTTGTCTTTCCGTTATTAGAATTTAGAACTGAACCTGAATGTACGAACAAAAAAAGAGGGGAAAAAACATTTATGGGCCTAAGGCCTGAATCAGTAAAGCCCAAAATAAAAAATAAAAAATAAAAAATAAGCCTCATAACTCATAAGGGTGAATTAGGTGAGAGGGAAGAAGGTCATCGTAGGATTTAGGGTTTAAGAAAACGTCTGAAGAGTAGAGAGAGCGAGCGCCAGAGGCAAAGGAAAAAACAAAAAAAAAAATGGGGAAAGCAAAGAAGTTGAAGGGATGCCAAAGCTTCAGGCAAAGGCTGCTTCTTTCAACACTTTCATCAACACGTATCACAATCGATGAGATTCGTTCCGACGATATGATTCCTGGTCTTCGTCCCCACGAGATTTCTCTTCTCCGCCTCATCGAAACTGTCACCGATGATGCTGTCGTTGAGGTTAACGAGACCGGTAAGTTTGTTTCACCGATTAAGATAGTTTTGCTTTTGAGCTCAAGCTGATACGATTGGAGTACAGATTTTGTATCAATTCGTTTTTTTTTTTTTTTTTTTTGATTGGTTCTGTTGCAATATCTATTTGGCAGGTACTCAATTAAAGTACAAGCCTGGAATTATAATGGGAGGGAAGAACTTGGTTCATAACTGTGCCCTGAGTCGATCTATTGGCTATTATCTGGAGCCATTGGTTGTGTTAGCATTATTTGGCAAGAAGCCCCTTTCCATTAGGCTCAGAGGTAACCAACTAGTTTTCTTGCTGTACCTGACTTCTTGTTAATTTTGTTCTCCGCTGTGAGCTTGATGAAGATAGAAGCTTTTGAGTCATTAGAAATATGAATGTTCTTAGGTGCTATATATATTGATCACTGTACTTGGTTTTGACCAAATGAAGCTTGGGCTGTAGGCTTGAGTCATTCATCCAGCATCATTAGATTATATTTGAAAAAGAGAAAGGTTACAGCTTTAAAAGCAAGCATGTGGGAGATTTTGTTATATGATCTGTGGGAGCAAATATTTAACTTTTGCAGGAATTACAAATGATCCAAGAGACCCAAGCGTTGACACATTCCGTTCCACTACGTTGCAAATCTTAAAGCGTTTTGGAGTCCCTGAAGAGGGTTTAGACCTTAAAGTCGAAGCCCGTGGAGTAGCTCCTGATGGGGGTGGAGAAGTTCTCTTAACAGTTCCAACTGTTAAGACTTTAACTGTATGTACTTGTTAATTTCCTTTTTTTTTTTTCTTTTCCTCACTGCCCACTTCATATAGATTTCTGATCTGTTATATCGGTGCTTGCTTCAGGCGGTTCATTGGGTAGAAGAAGGAATGGTGAAGAGGATACGTGGTAGCACTTTCTCTACAAGAGTGACTACTGACTTTGAACATTCCATGAGATTCGCAGCTCGTGGAATCTTTAACAACCTCCTGCCTGATGTTCACATTACCCTAGATCACAGAGCTGGCTCTCAGGCTGGAAAGTAAGAAGATTTTAACTAAAAACTAAAGACGAGAGATACTTGATTGATAAGAGCTGAACGTTTTGATAAATACGTTATTGCAGATCTCCTGGATATGGGATCTCATTGGTAGCAGAAACAACTACAGGGTGTTACATGTCTGCAGATACAACTGTGTCTTGTCTAAGAACAGACGAAACTGGAGAGATTGATATAGAGAAGAAAGAGAGATTGCCAGCAGAAGACACAGGCGCTGAAATAGCTTCATGGCTTCTTCATGAGGTCGAGAAAGGTGGAGTTGTCGATTCAACCCACCAGGTACGTTTTAAAATTCTAAGCATTACCATAGGCACCCAAATGGATTGCTTTTAAAGTAATGATTTTAACTGCGTGTTATTAATTCTCTGGAATTCTACAGGGTTTGCTGTTTATACTGTGTGCGTCATGCGAACCAGACTTGTCAAAGGTTCGAGTGGGAACGTTATCTCCTTACGGTGTGGAGACGTTGAGGAACATAAAGGAGTTTATGGGAGTTCAGTTTACGATCAAACCTGATCCATTGACAGGGACTGTTATACTCAAGTGCGTTGGAAGTGGTTTAGTTAACCTCTCCAGAAAGCTGTCTTGATTTCTCACAATTGTTGTGTTTTGTCCACACAAACAGCATCACAGTTTTGTCTAAATGAAACTTTAAATGGATGTGTATTCTCGACCTTGTTGTAATGGCAATTTTACATTTATATTTATGCATTTTTGTCCTGGATATACTTTGTTTTGATAACTTAGATCGACACTGATAGAAAAGCACATACTCGTCAGGATTGAACTGAATTTATGAATAACTTTGGGTTACATTAAAGACATCCTAATTAAAAACATACTATAGGGAGGTACAGTAATAAGAGTACAACAGAGAAGTAAAGAATAGGATATGAAGTACTTTTAAGCTCAGGCTTGTCTGATCTTCATGGAATGTTAAAAGAGAATCACAAAGCAGAGAGTTCCACTTCTTGAGTGGAAGGTCGATAAGCTACGAAGGAGCTATCTGTTGAAAAGGAGCCTGGATTGAAACATGTTGTTCCCCCGAATTTGCATACCTCTTGCTCACTCTTGTCACCTAATACTATCTGTTTTAAAACAACAGGTAACCCTTTATTCTAAGGAATCTTTGGAGTTGACTTAAATCTATAATAAGAAGATATTATGAATACCGTATGAGGAGTTGGGTACAGTCGAAGAGAGTGATCGTAGTTCCAAATGATGGGTTGCACCATGAGAGGTAGAGGGCACAGATGGCTCTGATGAGTTATTGTGTAGACAAGCTGTACCAACAACAGGTTTCAGGAGTTTTCCATCATTACCCAAAAAACTTCTATATCATAAGAAACTAATGGAGACGAGAAAAGTGTTTACATGCTTAAAAGGGTCCTCAGTTTCTTCTGAGGAAGGGGTTACTAAGCATGAACGACGCATCCTATACAGTAGATCTTGTCGGAAGAACACAATCTCTTGGTTATAGAACTTTACTCTGCATTTTACAAACATAAGATTATGCTGCCACTTTAGTGTTGGGTCCATCTCAGTAAATCCAATGTTCACAATTCAGAAGTCAAAAACCCTAATGACGTATAGAAAAGTCACCTGCAAGGATTGCTTGAAAATATTGCATTGGGAATAATGTTCCGAAGCTCTTCTGTTAAATAGTTTGGTAAAGCGCATCTTGGCAACACTGTTGAGGGACCTGTCAAATATCATGAGTTTTTATAAGTCATGTCGCCTCATGGACTTCTGTTAAAGATTATTTCGATACTACTGGTGGTGATAATACCTGCGTCTTCAGGACCTGGAATGAATAAAAACCGACTATTTTCTTTTAGCCGCGGATGGTTTTCAATCATCCTCCCAAGTTTACCAAACTGCTCCCTGAGAATGATACAAATACATGTCATCGAGAAAATATAAGAACAAATTTCCATTAACAATTGAATGATCCCTTACCTAAGGGTTGAATAAGAACCAAAGGTTAAGTTGCATGGGCGAGAACAAAAGTTTCCCATAAAAACAAACAAGGAGGGTACTGTCTCCACACTTTCAAAACCGTCAAGAACAGTTTCCAGCTTTCCGATAACCTTCTCTACGGATAACATATTATGCCGATCAAGCAATGTCGCAAAAGGAGCATATTCATACAGATTGATGCTAAATAGAGTACTTGGTATCCAACTCACCTCTTCGTCGTCCAACCATATGTCAGACAATATGACATATGTGTCATTCACAGCTTGTCTTTCAAGGTCTGCTAGTCTTATCTGTTGGCAGGCGAAAAAAAAAACATATTATGTCTGCTGTCAGTTACCTACTTTGTAAGGGATTGCACTGAAAAGTTATAAAATTCTCAATTTGGGAGCACAAACAACAAATCAAAGATTACCGTCTCTTCTTTAGTTTGTGAGCCGCCTCCGAAGAAGTCACATTCAGAATGTGTCTTTAGTGTTTTGTCCCTGTCTTCTAAGGGAGGAAATCCGCACGTAATCACCTTCACCACAAGATGAGAATACGCTGTTAGAAGATGCAGAGTAGGCCAAATAACGTACTTTGAAAAAACTGAGCTCTCTTATAGGCGATCATTCTGCTGATGAGAACAAACATTTGCATAATCCCTTGAATCTATTCAAGTGTTCTACGGAAGACATGTGTACGTATGTTTTGTTAAAGAGGAGACACTATACATGACTTAGTTCTAATTTCCTTCATAAAGATAGTATCTTTGACCCTGATATGATCACTAAAATAAAATATATGTGCTCAGCAGATTATCTCCCTGGTTTAAAAGTAACTAACTCAGAATGGGGGAGGGAAAAGGCCCACCAGCAAAAACCTTTCAAGTCTAATTTACCTGAAAGATACCGTTCACCTGCATTTCGCCTTCTGCCAAAATTATAGTATTCTCTGTGAAGAATCCTGTTGTTATCTTGTACTGGTCGTCAAAGAAAACAATTCATAGCACAAATAACTCAAACGCTATTCTATTCTGTTCAAATGCAATGTCTAGCTTCTGCAGATTTTTTTGAAGTTACCAACTTAAACAAAAGGATATTGCTTTGGACAGATCAATCTCTACTGAAGCTGAAAGGTCTTCCAGGTAGAAATGTCCATCTTCCAACTGTGATATCACACCCATCACCCATTTCCTTCCTCTTTGAGAAATTAGAGACTGAATCGAAGATATCTACTAGAAAGAAAGAGACACAACAAACTCCTTAGTATCAGATTTAACACAAAGAACCCAAAAGAGAAATGGGAACGACCACACATTTGACAGAAAAAAACGTAGACCAACCTCATTGTTCTCAAACTGCGACATTTCAGCATCAAACGCTGGCCTAGTAAAATGCTCTGCGCGAGAAACTCTCTGCGACAGCAACATGAATCGTTCCCTGTATAACGCTGTTTTTGCATAAGCCTCACCATGAATAGGCAGGCTCTTCGTATGCCTTAGAATCAATTCACAGTTTAACAATCAATCAGTCCAAAATCGGTTCTACAATCAACAACGGGCAAGAGAACGTATCATTACTATTAAATATAAAGCTCCAACATCTAACCACTTAACAATTCATCAAACTCATCTTAAGGAACTCAAAATGGAGACAGTCTTAGTAGGACAAAGTAGAGAGAGGCCTTACTCGTTGAACTTTTTTTTAACAGCATCATAACCAAACTTAGGCACTAGAAAGGCGTCGATGACGGCCAAGGAAGAAGCACTAGTTGTAGGTTCTTCCGGCGCGTTATGAGCTCCCAGCAAACGATTAATCAATCCTCGAACTGATTCCGCATCCACAGTGGAAGATTCATCTGCAACAAAACTCTTAACGACTTCAGAATCGATGACACTAATCAAAATTAACGCGGAATAATACGAGAAAGGATTGGGCAACATACGCGATTCCTGGAGGTTATCGAGGAGAAGATCGATAGCTTCTCCGTCAGCGTCGTCGGGAAATTGATCGGCGAAAACGAGAATCTCGTCTAAGGCATCGACCTTGAGCTTGTAGCTTCTGTTTTTGAATTTCTTCTGTATCAGCTTTCTCTTCTGACTGGTACTGCTCATCCTCGCTACTTCTCTTCTTCCTTTCTCTGAATCTGCGAAGAAACGATTTTTTTTTCTCTATCTCTCTTTTTTTTTTTTTTTTAACTCTTTTCTCTTTAATTTCGTGTTGGGCGGCAAAATTCTGGAAAAAATCCCCAAATCAGCGGGAAACGAATGTCTCGAAAGAGCCCTAATCAGTGATTTTGCTAACTCGTTATTTTACATTATTGCCCCTCCAGCTAAACCAGGAACCGGTTCAGATTTCAATTCCAGTTAAACGCTTTCAAACAATTTCATTTGACACACAGAAACACACACACTAGTAACTGCTTACAAGGATCACTCAAGTGTATTGAGGTTGTATATAACAATAAGCAGAGACAATATATAGAACCGATAAAGCCGAAAATTGAGCAAACCAAACTGTATGGTTAATGTCAGTCAGTCATCTCCCCAAGCATCTTCCCGTTGTTTCTGTCTGGAGACAATCCGGTTTTTCCTGGCAGCTTCTTGGTCTCTTAGCTCTTTGGACCCGAATCCAGAAGCTGGTAGCTTCAATCCCATGCTGTGAGCAATCAACCGTTGAGCTGTTCTCGCTGATGTCTTTGGTCTTTGAGACGGCGGTTCCAAATCTGATGTTGATTTCATTTAAAGATAACATAGTTACACATACAATGTGTCTTTGGTGTTCATTAGTTACATAGCTTGATCAAGCGGGTTAAGCAAGAATGATGTGTTAACGTTCATAATCTAATGACATACAGAAGTGAAAGTAACTAGAACGAGTTTTTCGGATGATACAAAAGGGAAAAATTCTGAAGAACCATCAAAGATAAAAAGTAGTAGATTACCTTTTCCCGAAATCGAGCCCAAAAGAGAATCGTGATCACCGAGAACACGTATGGTGAATGAACACTGAACATGGTTGCACGCCTCTAGAGCTGTATCAATTATGAAAACACACAGCAAGAATTAACTGTACAGGAGAAGATCTAATCAGATTTGTAAACTTAGTTAGCAACAAAGGCAGAAGTTACATCTTCAACGCTAAAACAAGTTCAATGCAATATCTAATAACCCAACGCAACATCAGAACAGGGAAATTCGAAAGCTTAGTAAGATAAAACTTAAAATTTTCCTAGTTAATCAGGTGTATGATGAAAATCAAAGATCATATAAATACCAGCTGAAGGGGTTTTGAAGACTGCAAGTGCTGTTGTATCATTGACCCAACGAATGATAAATCCACTATCTTTGAAGTCTTTAAATAGCTTCTCCAAATCAGTAGTTCTCAAACTTGGAGAAAAACCAGCAAGTACGAGGACATGGCGTGTCCCATACTTGGCTACATTAAAAAAACAGAAGAAAATTAAGGGGCTTTGCTAAATCCTAATCAAATTAGTCTAACCTACAACTTATGGTTGTTACAGATACTACAATCCAAAAAGAGAACGGAAACACTGAGACCAACAACTTACATTTCAATGCTTCATCAGTCTTCTCTGAATCACGAGATACATCATTATCTTCTAAATCATCAAACCTCGACTCACAAAAGTCACGATCACTGTACATCACATCCCTCTTATAAGTAAATGTCCCCCTTCCACGCCTCTTAGGTCCTTGAACTTTAGGTTCTTCAACCGAAAGCTTTGATATTTCAGGTAACTCTTCTACATGGAGTAATTTACTCGGTTCAAGATCTGCAAGGGCTTCCCAATCTGCAACAAAAATCAAGGTTTTGTAAACATACATAATCCCATAATAATGCATCTGCTATATCCACAACTAATGTGACATTACCATCATCTGAAGAATCATGAGCAGCTGAATTATTGCTAGATACTTTTGTGAAATCCTTCGTTTTCCCTTTACACATCCATGAAAATAGATCAATAACAGCGTAAAAATAGCGAAATCAGATAAGAAAAAAATGAACACTACAGATGAACAACCATCAGCAGGTGAGACATTTGAGTCAGACTTGAGTCCATTGGAAGCAATAATTTGATTCTCTACATCGTCGGAACCACTGCAATCATAAACCCTAAGATCGATCATGAAACCAATATAATTTACCAAGCTTTCAAATTTCCCTAAAAACACATTAATTCATCTCTCTACCTAATTCTTAGTACCTTGAAGATGCAAAATCACAATCCAACGCACGTTGCTTAATGAGGGAAGAACGAGTACGAAGCTCGTCGGATTTGAGGGAAAGACCCTGAGAAGAGTAGAGATCCGCCAATTGGGTGAGCGCGGCTGCTAATTGAAGCCCAAACTCCGTTCTCTCGCCGGAGGAGGAAGAAACCAACCGCGACTGAAGATTGGTCACCAGAGACTCGAGAAACGAGATCGCCGCCGTAACGTCTCCGGCTGCTACGAGATCCTCCACCCGCTCGCTCCAATTTGGTTCGTTTAGCCGCGTGGTCTCCATAGTTAGGTCACAGCGTGTCTGACGCTTTCAAAAAATTGCTCACACGTATCCACACGAATTGATTCTGTGCTTTCTTCTTATATCTCATCGACTCATCGTAATCAAATTGAAAATTTAAAACATCTTAAATTATTTTAAGAAAATTACTATTTTAGTATATTTCAATAAAATTGCCATTTCAATTCCTCGATAATTCTTGAGAAAATCCTAAAGAAACTTAGAATACATTATGAATCATTTACAAGGTCTTAGTAGATGGTAATGACCAAAAAGGTAAACGCTTTTGATTAGTCTCAGTGAAGTTTCTTAACATGCTTTTGTGAGGAGGATTCATATCGTCTGAAGAGAGGTGAGAATCGATGGCGCTGTATGATTTTGACGAGGACAAAGGTGTTTGCAGCAAGAAATAACAAACCCGCCACCCATAGCTGTAAGAAGACGTTAAGTCCCTTGAACTCGAGCATGTATCCCCATAAAAGCCAATGTGTCTGAGCTCCAATCCAGAGAATTATGCATAACAAGCCTTCCCATTTCAGCTTCATACGGCTCCATGGAAGGATCAGGGGTAGCAGGCAATAGAACCACACAAAGTATTGCGCGGTTATTACCTAGAAGACAAATGGAAATCTTAGATCAAAACGAGAAGGTTTTATAGCACAATATGGACAAAATAGAGTGATGCATTATATACCTTATTGAAAGCCACAAATGCAACTGTTTGGAGAAAGATGCAGAACACTAGATCCTGCCAGAAGCAGGAGACTAGAGCGAACTGTACTGTAAACTGAGGTAAGAACGAGATAAGCTTCTCCACAGCTGAAAACTGGCGCTCATAGTGAAGATATATGTGATAGAAGTAGATGGAGAAGTTGTGCCTTGGATCTGTACGAGTCAGGTGGTATAAGAGAGCCTCGTGCAAGAACTCCTGTCCATAAAAATAAAAGGAAACAGCATTGCAAGCTAGAAAAACTCCTCCCGATATCAAAGCAAACATGATTCTCTCCGTGGAAAATAAACTTTTCAAGGCAGTGAAGAGACTGAAAAGGAATGTTTTTTTCTCTGTGTTGCTGGTAGGTGTCTTGGTCTGACAGGTATTCCAATCCTCAAGAGGCGGCTTTTGACCAGATCTAAATACTTGGGAATCGAGAACTAAGATGATCGGTAAAGCATAGATAATTGGATAGACCCTGAAATGCACAACAAGCCCGTACCAAAATGCAGCTTGTGACAAATTACCTACACAAAATAACATATAGTTGTTATTGTGCCATTTGTATATATCTCTGTGAAGAACGATGAACACAAGTACAATTACTTAGGGTTTTGATACAGGATCCCAAAAATCTCCAAAAGCCTACAAGAAGTCCCCAAACCACTTCCCAAATACTCAACATTCCTTACTCTGTTACTCTCTGTCTTAAACAGTTCACAAAGAAGACCTTATGCATCAGAGAGAAGGTAAATATCCCCTATGATATTTCTCTTATAACACTTCTCTTTCGCAGCATGTCAACCACATCTAGTACATTTCTTCTACTTTTTAAAGTCTTGTTATAATCACCTAATGTGAAAGAGACACACATCTGAATTGCATTGATATAAATAAGTTCATGGAACTCAATTCAAGGTATCAAAGCATAAAAGCAGAAAGCTTAGTAAAACTCTACAGAGAAAACATTCACTTGAGTTATACTAGTCGCAAAGTAAGTGTCTACCTTGCATAAGAGAGATGATGATCCATAATACCATTGCACAAACGATGGGTTCACAATTCCCTCTGGTTCCAATAGTGAATGTAAACGGATTGAAAAGCCAAACCATTACAGAATATGTACATATCTTCTCAGGCACCTTACGTTCTTTCAAAATAGTATGGATAAACCAGCCTACCAACAAATCTGAAACATGAAAGTAAAATTCAGAACTACCGAAGAACAAATCATCAAAAACTAATCAATTGAACAAAAAAGGTTGAAACTTTCTACAAAAGAAGGATGAGATAACTCTTAAGAAATTTGCATACCAGAAGCTGAGAAGAGAAACTTTCCAAATGACCGATGAAAGAAGGAATTAGGAGTCAAGAGAAGGGCGAGCAAAGGCGAGTAACGGTATGTGGTTCTCTTGTAAGGAGATTCACCAGATGCCATCAACGAAGCAGCATCAGAAAAAACAATGTAATCAACATCAGTGTACCGGACCTCCATGTGAGCATCTTGCCATTCTCCATAGACAATCAAGAAGACTCGCAAAAACATGGAGAATACAAGCAGAGACCGGAAACTCATCCCTACATAATCACAATTCAAAACCCCCAAATTGTTATTCTGAAGTGCCAAAGAAGAAGCAACAAGTTCAACAGCTCCAAGATCGTAGTATATGCAATTACTAATCCTAATCAAAGTTAACCTAACAAAACAGACTAATTAAAAAGAGATTTGAGTGATTCTATGCATCTTAAAGCTTATTACAGATCCTAAAAAGAGAAAGGAAACATTCAGAGGAATGAAGTACATACATTTCGGTGGTTCATCCTCAGTGTTCTCTGAACCACGAGACATATCGTTATCTTCTGAATCTTCAAACCTTGACTCATAAAAGTCTCAATCTTATCCCTCTTTAAAGTAAACGTTCTCTTAGGTCCTTAAAATTTTACGTTTTCGAGGCGTTTACGGTGATGATCGAAGTCGCCGGTGTATGCTTCTCCTCCCGGAGATCTCCGATCCAACCTAAAAAAAAAACAGAACACTGACTGCCAAAAAGGTTTTGAACTATACTGTTAAATGGTTTATTCTGGTTTACGTTTGGTTTCCGGTTTTAATTAGATTTTTCGGTTTATTTTCCGGTTTAGATAATCTGTGGAAGAACATTTGGATTGCAAGTGAAACTTGGAAGTCAACCATCATTTATTTTATTTACATAAGATACACAACATCATACATACGCAAACCAACACTCACTCCACACTGTTTGAAACAATGAGATCAACACAGAAACACAAACAAGATTACATCTTTCACAAAAGCTGAAACACACTAAAGGACTCAACCTTACTATACAAGTTTAGGATTTAGCCCTCTTGACTTCCTCGTCTTCCCCACAAACAGATCCTTCGACTTGATCAAACCAGGGAGGCAACCAACAACTGTCACAAACGGAAACTGAGCCACGGAGTCTTTTCTTCCTAAAGATACAATAGCCAACTCTGAACCGGGCTTGTAAGTTGACATCTTCTTCTTTTTCCCACCCGACATCATCATTACCTTTATGTTCTTCACAACTACATTAGCATGACTCTCTGCTATATATCCTTGTTTCATCTCCTGTAATTAAGAATCATATAATCAAAACAAGACACTAACCAAGAAGATACTATGTAAAAGCTGAGTATACCTTAATGTACTTACCGGGATATTAGTGATATCTCCTATGGCAAACACATTGTTTCGTCCTCTAGTCCGCAAGTATTCATCCACCATGACCCTTCCTTTACCATCCAAGCTGTCTTCCAAAACAGTTCCATTGAGCCATTGTGAAGACAAAGGCTTCCCAACACAGAGGAAATGGCAATCTGCATGTATAGTTTCTCCTCCTGAAGTCCGGTACATTTTGTTTCCGTCTGAAGCTGAACTCAAATCCACAGATTGGTTCAATATCACTTCAACTTTCTTTGATTCTAACCAGTCAGATGCTTTGTCAGCAGCTTTTTGTCCAACAAATTCAAGCAACCTTGGTCCTTTGTGCACTAGAGTGACCTTCTTCTCCGGGAAATCAACCGCGATTTCAGCAGCTAGCTCCACACCAGATGGACCTCCACCAACAATCAGAACTGATGTAGAAGATTTGATCTTTTCATATTCTGCAACCAAATATACCATCAAATTTTGTATATTATCATCAGTCACAATCTCAATACCAACAGAAATAAAAAATGTGAGGATAAAGATTCATACCAGCTTGGTAATGTGACAGCTTCTCTTGTCTAGTTTTAGGGAACAAGTCGTTATGACCTGTAGCAATCACAAGATAATCATAGCCAATCACAGAACCATCTTCAGTCATTACATCACTATGTGTAATATTGATCGCCGGAGAAGTTATAACACGGCCTTGTTTCAAGTAACTCTTGTGGTTAATAACTGTTCTTTCAGCAAACTTAGGCTCCACCATGGATCTCAAACTTGCCCATGTAATCTCAAAATACTCCTTCCTAATCTCAACACAAGTTTTAAGCTTTAAGACCAAAACGAAGGAACATATAAAAAAAATGATGTTTTTAAGAATTTGGTGAAAGAAACTTACGGATCGATGAGGGTTACGTCAGCGTCGAACTGAAGCAATTTCGCGGCGAGTGAACCGGCGATTCCGCCGCCGATCACCACCACTCTCTTTCCTTGTCTAGACCCAGATGCAATTCCTTCCATTTTTACCGAATTAAGCTTCAAATGTTCAAAATGTTCTTCGTTAGGTTTGTTCTTCTTCTTCTTCCAAATCAATTTGAAGAGTCATGATATATATATAAGAGAGAAGCGTTGAAGAAAGGTTGACAGAGAGGTAAAGGAATTTGTGATTGACGTGTCTAATGACTTCACACTTGAGATACCTGAACCTGAACCTGAAGAAGAAGAATCATGTCAAGCTTCCTTTAAAGCTTACATCATCGAATACGTCAATGGCGGAAGAAAGCAAAATTTTCAATTTTCTATCTGTTCATAAGAAAATTTGGGCCTTTTGTTTTTAACTATTGGGCCGATTAGACAACAAAGCCATTCGAGTGATGTCTACCTTTTAATTTGGTTACGTGTAATTTGATTTCACATTTGTTTGATTTACTCTGATGTAGTTTTGTAATTATTATGAAATAATAAATATATTATATGTTAAAAGAAAATTTATACATGTCAAAATAGATTGCCCAAATATAACTGATTGATTGACATTCTTAAATTAATATTTTTTTGTTATTTTTTTAGTTTTCCTTTTTTTGGTGAATAAATGAAAAGTTAAATTTTTGGTATATTTTTAATGTAAATATATTTATTTTTTTATTAATTTTCTATTTCATTAATTTTTCTTTTATAAAATGTTTCAATATCTAACCGATATTTTGACACATATTGTGATCATATGAATGACTAACTTTAAACATCAAGAAAAATTATAGATTGAATATCAAAATTAATCAAGATAACACAAGACTACTTCTCATTTGAAAAAGAGACCAAAAAAAGGAAAGATATATATGCCTTATAGTTTTTACTTTCAATCAATAATATTCTTCTAGTTTCTTAAACAAAGCTTTTAGAAAAGAAAAGTTTTCATTCATTCAGTTTCTGGCTAACACCTGGCCCTAACTATATATATTATAATTACAAAGTTGTTATTTTTTTTCCATTATGAGGTGTTAAACTTGCAAGGAATGGAAAATTATCAATGTATCTCTTGTGGCCTCAATCACCAACGTTGCAAATGTCACCGGCAAACTTCAACCACCCCTCGAGACATGCCCCTCGATGTTACTCCAGCTACTTGTTGCGAATGTTAGTTTACTATCATTGGTTCCTTCTTCCTTTTCCTTCTCTTAGTTCGAGTTTTATTCTGTCTCACCCCAAAACAAAGTTGTTACGTAGAGATTTTTGCCGATTCCGTCTCTGTCTCAACGCAAACGCAAACGTTTCATCCGCTGATTGGAGGATTGGTTTCGTCGCGAGGAGTCCAGTCACCAGCTGTGAAATCTCTCTGTTAAATTTGGGCTTATCTTGGGCTTCTAACTCAAAACCAATTGGCAATTAGTAGATTGACCATAACCCTTTTTATATTAATGATAGTTTCTTTAAATTTCAGATGTGGGACTTGGATTGTATCCCAACAATCTCCCCTTCAAACCAAGGACCACATGTGGGATATTAACACGCCTTCTCAAAATGATAACTCCTTCTCGAACCGATCTCACTTGGACCGATATAACTTCTTGGGCCCCATTACTCGGGTTAACAAGATGCATGTTCGTATCCACTTTTCTAGGTCCACCAGAATTTTTAACCTTGGACTCTGATACCAAATATCGAATCAGACACAAAACTTTAACGAATAACTCTCGTTCTTATTGCTTTAGAAACTCCTCAAAACTAAAACAATCTCAATCTCTCTAATCTCAATAAGTTTTGTTACAGCCTAACAACTCCTTATATAGAGACTATTAAATATTTCTTATTTATAAAAAAAATAGATAACTCCTATATTGTTCTAATCCTAATTTTCTTTGGAAAGCATATCTCGGTGAGATTAGGACAACTTCAAACTTAAGCTTCTTCAAGCTTATCCCCAACACTCTCTACATACTCTAAATTGGCGTTTACTCCGAGGCAGCCAAGTTATCTCCAAATCATCATTTTCCTCGATGTATTCTTCAGGAAACCATACAGAGGTCGTTTTCGAGAAGGTGGTTATGCCGGAAGTTACTGCCACTGGAGACGTGATTTGGGATCTTCGTGTTGATATTATGTATGCAATGAAGACAGATTCTAATAAACATATAAAAGGTTTTTTGATGGCCTTTTGTCCCAATATCCCGGTGAATATCACGACGGATCCGACGGGGAAGGTCACGGGATCGTTGCTTGGAAATGTGAGACGGTGTGAGTATGATTTCCGCAGAGACTTGGCTTAATTCTCTCAGATCATGATGAATCATATATGGTCTCTATTTCTTGGCTTTAGATTATTGTTATTGTATTTTCTGCAACATTAGTTTTGTTTTACTTTATTTTTAAGATTTGATAAAATAATATGAGAAATTATAAGAACATGGTTAACCTTTTTTTTTGTGAACAAAAGAACATGGTTATAGTCTAATTTATAATTTTTTCTACTCCATTTTTACTCATCTTAAAAAAAAAAAGTTCAAACATATAAAAATCTTATAACAAAATGAGACATATTACGTCCGATCATATCAATAATTTGAGATACGATATCCTCAGAAAGAACATACTGGCACAAAATCATATTCAACCAGAAAAAAAAAAAGATTTAGCATTTTAGCAATAAAAAGCATAAAAAAATATAGAAATTTTTACTGTTTACTGATATGGGTATTGAACTCTTGACGTTATATTTGGTACGTGGCACTCCTACCAGATGGGCTGAGAAACTATTGTTGGTAGTTCATCACTTAAAAAACTTTTATAAATGTTTATGGGGCACGCCTAGTATACACGTAGATCCACCCCTTACATACATAAGATATCATGCTGACATGCTTCATCTATTCCCCATTCAATGCAACCGCCTCTCGTAAAAGAATTGCATCTCATTTCGTGTAATTAAGAATCCCATTTGCGTCCAAGTCTATGAAATTAAACGTAGTAATTATACATTTGTGTCAAATAAAAAGACTCAAAATGATATATGTCTGCCAGTTTTGGTTTAGGATTATATCACAGCTTAATTTACCAATATTCTAGCCTAGCTAGGCTCTCACGATTTATCTTCCATCTTAATAGACAAAATCCTCACACCCCATTTTCCCTTTAACTTTGCTAGCTAGTGAATTTCCGAGCTAGCAACCTGAGTGGAAAATTAATCTAACCGTATATCCGAGTCCGAGAGATTAATTTGTTGAACTATAACTATATATGTTAATATTTGATAAGTTCTTCGTTAACATAGAGATAAAAAGAATTTTTTTTTTTTTGTTGAGTTGCATTTTTGAACATGTAAAATTCAACTCTGGATTGGTTATCCCACAAACTTTCTTTTCTAGTTTGAATGGATAAACTTTTTTTTGCCGTAAAATTTTTGAAAAACATGAAATTAAAATTCTAAACATATAAAAGCAAGAACAGAAGATTTGAATAATTGTATAATTTAGGAAAATTACAAAATTAAAATCTTTAAAAATGATTCAAAAGATGTTAAAATCACATAAAAAAAGAGGTTGGTATTTTTATGTATTTTGAAAATTCATATTTCGAATTGGAATAAAACAATGAAAACTGTGGAAGTTCTTTGAGCCAGTTGTCAAAAATTAGAGGATCCTACATTATATATGAGATTGGATTTTCAGAGAGTTTTTTTTTTTTTTTTTTTTTTTTTTTTTTTTCTTTCTCTTGCAAATTAATTGGGTTAATAATCGAAAGTTATGAATATTGTAGGGGGAACTTATCCGGTGTGTTCTCGGGTATTTTTTCTATCGTTGGTATAGTGCAAGATTGTCAATAAAAAAAATCCGAATATTGCGGAGAGAGCTGCTCTTTGTGGAGTCGTTTATCATAATATCGCATGTATGTACCATTTATAATATAATTAGATCAAAACTATATGCTTATAATGTAGGAGACGATTCAAAGGAAAATTTTGTTTATAAATATAACAATTTCACATTTATGGATTTGTATTTTGAAATCAATAATGGCTCTGATTGGGAGAGACTTTTAAGGTTTTATAATTAATTTAAAGTTTTAAAAGCCAAAATTTAGACAATCATACTTTTATTGGTTTATTATTTTAAAAAGTCTTAAAAGTCTAACTGTCCATTTTTTTAGTTTGTACGTACAAATTTTTAGAGTCACAAATGTAAGGCTTTTTTGGCTGTAAAAAATAAATAATAATAAAACTGTAGTTATTTTTCTCTTTCTTATTATCCATGATGATTAAAATATTCATTTTTAATCTATGTATAATTTATCACCAATATATTATAATTCATTAAAAATAGATTTTTTATTTCTGTTATTTTGAGATCTATTTTTTATAATTATTTTTGCATCAACAACCATTATAACACATAATCAATTATGTCATATCTTTATATTTTTTAATTTGTTGAAAATATTTATCTATTCATTTTTTATGAATTTTTGTAGTTTATAAAATTTTTCTTTTTTTTTCTAATAATATTCATTATGCTGCCACATAAATTTACTTTGATCATAATTTATATTTATGAAAAACATACAATAAAAATAACAGCTATTAAAGTTTTAACAATTAAAGTTTCTACAACAAAAGTCCCTACAGCAAAGTTTTTAGAATCAAAGCAATTACAGCCACAAATAATAGCCATTACCAATCAGGGGATTAAATCGAAATTACATAATCTGAATCCTATCAATATAATTTTTTTTTAAAAAAAATAAAGTAAATAGGAGATTAAATCGAAATTACAGTATTGATCACCGATCTTATCAACACATAAACAAAATATTATATATCTATATATATTACACATATTCTTTCTTTTCGTCTCTATAAACTAAGAAGTAATTTTGTCCTCTCCAAACTAAAACACACGTAAAAACAGAGAGAACGAGAGAACAAAAAAAATTAAGAATGAGTTACAAAACCAATTCTTACAACATGGCAGAAGAAGCAACTTTACCTGAAACGCAAGATCGTGAACGCACCAGCAGAAAAGAAGGTGGACTGTTCTTCTGGACAGGCTTTTTCGGCGGTCTCTTCACCGTCATCGCCTTAATGGTGTATGTCTTTAACTTCGTCGACAATGCTGACTGCGACGCCAAATTCTCAATCCAATCCATTTCCCTATCCCCCTCCTCCGCTACATGGCATGTTGATTTCCTCGTCAAAAACCCTAGCTCTAGGTATCATATATAGCTTCATCTATATATCAACCCTAGCTTCATCTATATATCAACCCTAGTTTCATCTATATACATATTGTTATATTAATATATGTCTATATATGGTCATATTGCAGGTATTCTATCCTCTACGGAGGCGATGATGAAACTGTGGTGAGGCTCGGTCCCTTAAACGCTGCTGTTTTAAATACTTCTAACGAACGTAAGTCTCCAAGTCACACGGCTTTCTCAGTGGATTTCGTTGCCGAGGGTAATACGCACGGCGTTGTTTTCGAACAATTAGATATCAAGTTAAGGGCAAAGCATAAGAGATACGGAGATAGAGATGTCGCTGGACATGTTGATATAAGGTGTAATAATCTAACCCGAAGCCATGAGACCGTTGAGAAGATTCATTGTCACTCTTCTTTCACAGAGTTGAAGATTTTATATGGATATCAATAATTACAGTAATATTGTTAGGTGTTGTTCATCTTACAGTTCTTTGGTTTCTTTCCCTTATTTTTACTCAAGATCTTTTTCGTCCTAATAATATGTAAACTATATTATTTTTGTTTTAACTTTTTAAGCTCTTATTTCATCTACTATTTTACCAACTAAGATGATGTAACCCACGCTATGAGAGGGACAATACTAGAATTATCATGTTTCCAAATATTTACTACGTTATATATTGTTTAGCTCGATCTTTTTCACAAACTTAAACCGAAACTCGTGAAGACAAGGAGTGCCGTCTATTTAAGCTTTGATGTTCCAACAAGCATATAAGATCCATGATCACTTTGAAATAATCCAGGCGTTGTTTAACAAACCTAAGAGGATCAGAGGTAGCTGCCTGCCAATTCGTTATTGAAAGGCTATTACTTTCTTTAAATCATGATCCTTTCATTGTAGCATTCAATCAATCTCCAACGTCTTTCTAATTAGCTTCGTGGACGTCTTCCGGCCTCCCTAAGGCTATTTTCTGTACCACAGTAGGTGAGATGAATGTGAAGAGACAAATTAAGCTTCATCTGATCTTGGCGAAAAGAGAGTTCATGCATCCCCTTGAATTACAAGCTGCGGATGCATTGACTAGAATCTGTAAGCTACGTACTGAGACATCTTTCACCTATGCCTTTGGTATGAGGACCATTGGGAATCCAATTATCAAACTAGAAACTAGCTCTTTGACCATTAATCACTTCAAAGCCAAGTGTCTAGCTTCAAAATAGATTTTCTAGTTCCATGGATTTGCATTTGATTCTTCTACCGCCTAGAAACTCTTGTAGTCTTTCTTGATAAAATTGAAATTTCCTAGTCTTTTTGTTCTCATATTTTTTGGATTAATGTTGTTACCTTTACATTTAATATACCCAATATATATAATGGATCATATTACATTTAATATATATCTTTTTAGTTATTAATTTACATAAACGCAATGATATCGTCAAACAAAACTATAGTAAACTTAACAAGTTATTCTAATTATTCTTAGTTATTGGATATTATTGATCGGAAAATTATAGTTTTAAGTAGATAATCATATCAAAATTACTCAAATAAAAATAAAAATAATTAATTAATTATGTGCACAGATGAGCACCTACGTACTGTAATTGATAAACTTTTTTTTTATTTTATTTTTAAAAGATAAACATAAACGAGACTACTTAATTCCCATAAGGAAAAGGCCGGAATGATATCCATTATATAAGTTGGAATCAATATATAAGTTGTTATTGTTTTCATTAGGAGGTGTTAAAACTTGCAAGGATGGCAAATTCTCAATGTACCTCTTGCGGCCTCATTCACCAACGTTGCCAATGTCGCTGGGAAACTTCAACCACCCATCCCGCTGAGTCCGTCGAAAATACTCCGTGTCTATTTGTGTGCTGCGAGGCATGCCTTTGTTACATTATTACCGTCGTTGCCCTCTTACTTTTTGTTTTACCCATTGTAAGTCTGTCCAAAATTGACGCCGATAGTTCAGGTTGTTACGTGGAGCTTTTTGCCAATTCAGTCTCCGTCTCAAACGCAAACGTTTCAGCCGCTGATTGGAAGATTGGTTTCGTCACAAGGAGTCCAGTCACCGGCTGTGAAATCTCTCTACATCCTCTCAGTTCGCGTTTACTCCGTGGCAGCCAAGTCATCTCCAATCCACCATCTCCCTCGCCACTTGCTTTAGGAAATAACAATACAGATATCGTTTTCGAGAAGGTGGTTATGCCGGAAGTTACTGGAGACGTGATTTGGGATCTTCGTGTTGATATTATGTATGCAATGAAGACAAGTGCTACAGGTTTAAGAAGTTTATTGACGGCGGTTTGTCCAGATATTCCGGTGAAATTCACGACCGATCCGGCGGGAAAGATGATGGGATCGTTGCTTGGAGATATGAGACGGTGCGAATATAAATTGCGCGCAGACTTGGCTTAGTTTCTCCGATCATGAATCTATTTTCTTCGCTTAGGTTATTGATCTTTTATTTTTGGTAACATTATTTTGGTTTTACTTTATTGTCTTAGATTTGATAAACTATATGGGATATTCTACGAGCATGGAAACGTGATATTAGGTCTGAAAAAAATTCTACTCCTAACTGTTGACAAGAAAAAAAGTCATAAAAACAATATGGAAACGTGATAGCTTTCTCCAGTTTTCCACACAAAATATTGTTTTTATTCCAACCTAAGAATATTACTGTAATATTAGGTCTGAAATACAAAAATAACAAACAAGTGATATTAGGTCTGAAAAAATAGAATACCAAAAAATTAAGAAAAAAATGATAATAATATAATGACTGGGGAAAATACGCGAGGTCTGTAATACGACCCAATTTGGTCCTAAAGTTAATTATCATGATATTTAATATATATATATATAACTCATATATATTATATAATAATATATACTAATAAGCTGTTAAAGTTGTACACATTAGATTTAAAATAACTAATAGGGATTAGACATGTCATTAATTAATATTTTTAAATTTTTTCAGGATTTTGTATATTCACCGGTCCATCCTTCAACCTCTTTAACACCAACATTAAAACAAGGACTGATGACTCGACACTTGTTCATCCTTCCATTAAGCTCAACAACAACATCACCAGACATGTGGTCATCAACATACTCAAACTTGCCGATGTAACCTAAAAAAATTGAAAAACAAAGTATCATCATTACACTTACAATATATATATAAGCAAGTAACCGAGTCATAGCTACTAGCTCTGCAAAAATCACCACACCGTACTTATTCATAACGATAAGAATCTTGATGATAACTTTAGAAGAAGGCCTGATCACAACCTGCCTCTTTCCCCTCTTCTCTCCATTGTACATGCTCTGAAGAGCGGACATAGCGTCATGTATTTGTTGTAGTTTGTACGTAGAATATTTCTTTGTTCATCACAATTTTTTTTTAAAATAATAAAGATATATAATTTTGAAAGCAAAAAAAAATTGGAAATCGACGTATCAAGATTTGAGATATGTGAAATATTCCTTTATTCTTTTACTTATCACAAACTTCTAGCAACTTTTTGTTTTTTTATTTGTTTTTGATAAAAACCTCTCATTAGTTACTAAACGAATATATATGGCTAGTTACTAACCTCTCGCTTGGGCTCTTGGGAGGACCGGAGGAGACACGGCTAATGCCATCAGCAAGCCTCATACGACGCAATCGCAAATGGTAACAACGGAGAAAGAGCGTCCAAGCTAACAACAACCTCCTTCTGCGTTTTCTACCTCCTACACACACTCGCAATGTTTGGACTCTTCCTCGTGATTATATGTGTACAGTCTGTCCCGACAACATGAAAGGGACTTGTATACTTGGAAGTGATGTCGATTATTCAAGAATTGAAGTCGAAGTCAAAGCAAATTGCCCCCACTAATATTTTATGCTGGGTCCGCCCCTGTGTGTGACATATATAATTAACATATTATGCATGAAGGAGTGTAACCCGTGTGTGCCGTCATGTATAGGATAAACCAAACCAAGATAGACTTATGTTTAAATGATCTTATCAACTATATACTGCCATGCCTGTTTATATTTGCACAAAAAAAAGTTATGTTTTTTTGTAAGTTAGAAACAATTTCAGAGAAGTTCATCAATATTTTATTTTTCAAAAAAGACTTTAATTCTTGAACAATCCACATAACTTCTGTTTCTATTGTAACAAAAGATTCCATTTTCATGTAGAAAATGCTCATTTCAATTATCTCTATATACTTATTTAAACAATGTTGTTAAAGTTTAACCCTACTATCATGTGACATATTACAAAATATCATTATATTTTAATTAATTTAATAACTAACAAAAAAAACTTATATTGGTTTATTAAATAATAAAATAATATTTTCGAAATTATTTCATAAAATTAGTTAACAGATTCTATTTATTGTTTCAAAAATCTTAGGAAACAATAACGAACTATTTAGAACAATTATAAAATTTCATTTTATTTATAAAACTTCATTTTATTTATAAAACAAAGATTAAATATTTGCATATCTAAATTGTTTAATAATGACAGATATATTTTAAAACTAAGATACAACATTGCTTATATTTTAAAAATATCTCTATATACTTATTTAAACAATGTTGTAAGAACTTTAATCAGCTTTGATATGACATATTACAAAAAAGACTATTGCATTTTAAATCTAATAAATAACAAAAGAAAAGTTTATACTCCCTCTGTTTCACAAAGAGTGTCATTTTGGAGAAAAATTTTTGTTACACAAAGAGTGTCATTCTACATTTTCAATGTGCTTTTTAGTGTTACATTTTCTTTTTTACCCTTAAACCCAAAGCTGTTTTCATTAAATTTAAACCATTAATCACTAATTAAATAGGGGCAAACATGTGAAACAGAGGGAGTATTTGTTTACAAAATAAAAAAAAAAAATATTTTTGAAATTATGTAATGAAATTATTTAACCAATTCTGTTTACTGTTTCAGGAAACAATAGCAAACTATTTATTTGGCTAAAACTTATCTTTTATACACAATATTCACTATATAAACAATACTAAATGTATACTGCTAACAATATACATATACATTATCTAATTGTAATTTTCACTTGTAAATTTAATATACTAACATGTTATACCAAAAACTGCAGTGGTGTTAATATTAACACCAATCATTATTGTAAATTTGGTATATTAAGATCTTTAAACATGATCACATCAATTTGTAATATCAGATCAAAGGTCAATTCATATTTTGTTGGATTTTTATTAGACTTTACCGAATTTATAATTAACGAAATTGATAATGCACCTAAAACAAAATAGTAGTACCAACTACAGATCGAAATATGAGTACGAAATCAAATAAATTAAATATATAATTTTATAAAATATATAGAGTAAATAAATTTTATACTATTATTTTATAACAAATAAATCCAAGTTTACGTAATTATTTCTCCATGATGTACAACATGGGTTACTATCTAATTCTGATTTTATATACGAACAATTCCTCACTTGTCCAATTCACAACAAAATATTTGTTTCCTGAAGTAGGAAAAAAGTTATGCATAAAATTGATAAATTTAATCGTTTGGATTTTGTCCTTAACTAAGAAAAATAAGAGAGATCAATCGAAATATTTATATATTTACGTACTAACCATGTCCCCAGCTCGTCTCTCCTATTTATTAGGTTAACATCGAATCTGTCTTTCCTCTCCGAACCAGCCAAACAAAAGAGAGGCAGAAAGAGCCAAAAGAATAATGGAATTTCAAACCGATTCCTACACCTCACCCACTCCTCCTCCTCCTCGTAGATGATGGATGGTCACAGCCAATAGTGACTATGCCGGCGAGTCATGATCGTAAAGCCATTTGCAAGGAGAGAGCGGTATGCCTTACACCCTGTTGCGGCGGTATAATCACCTTCAATGCCATAATGGTATATTTCTTTCGCTTCCTTGACCATGCTCACTTCGACGCCAAATTCTCAATCCAATCCATCGCCGTCTCTCCCTGTAGCTACTTGTATTTGGCTTCATGATCATGTAAAAATTTAATAAAGAAAGACATAGAAAATATCATGTTAACAACTGTAATTTTCTCTAATCAAGTAGTTCTGATTTCAGCGTTAAAATCTAATTTCCAGTTTCCTCTAAAAAATTTATATTTTAATTTTGTGTAGTATTTATCTAGAATAAGTTAAAGAATTAACAAATAAAAACGATATATGTAATTTGGGATAAGATAACTATTTAAAATTACAAACTGCACGTATATATTCATATTAATAATTCTAGTAGATAAACAAAAACAAGGCTACTTCCCATAAATTTCTCTTCGATTGAGCCGGAAAAAGATATCAGTTAGATTTGCTTGGCGAATTAAAAATTAAGTACAGTACAAGGCTAATAAAACAAAAGGTAATCAAAAGATGATTCAAGTATATATATATATATAAGTGCCTACCAAAAAAAAAAGTATATATATATAAGTTATTATTATTATTTTTTTTTTCATCACGAAGCGTTAATTAAACATCCACAATGTCAAGTTCTCAATGTACCTCTTGTGGCCTCATTCACCAACCTGGCCGATGTCCACGGCAAACTTCAACCACCGATCCCGACGACTGGGTTATTACTCCAGGTTGTTGCTGCACTTGTTACTTTTCTATCATTGCTTTCTTCTCCCTTACTTGTCTCTTCGGTGTGGGTATTGTTAAACTTGGCGGAACACAAGATTGTTTCGTGGAGCTTTTTGCCAATTCCATCTCCGTCTCGAACGCAAACGTGTCATCAGCAGCTGATTGGCGCGTTGGTTTCGTTGCGAGGAGTCCAGTCACCGGCTGTAAAGTCTCTATACATGCACTCAATTCGCGTTTACTACGTGGCGGCCAAGTTATCTCCAATTCATCAAATCCCTCGTCCGATTATTTCGTCAAGGGAGACAAAACAGCTGTCGTTTTCGAGAAGGTGGTTGTGCCGGGAGTTACTGGTGACGTGATTTGGAATATTCGGGTTGATGAGATTGTGATTGCTATTAATTCGAAATCTCAAGGTTTAAGCGGTCTTTTGATGGCGGCTTGTCCCGCTATTCCAGTGAAATTTACTACGGATCCGGCCGGGAAGGTGATCGGATCGTTGCTTGGAAATGTAAGACGGTGTGATTATAAATACCATCATAACTTGGCTTAGGTCTCTCAGATTATGAGACGCTGTGATTGTAGTATTATTATCTCTGTTTTCCGGCTTTAGGTTATTAACTTGAAGAAAATAATAAAATTTAGGCATCCGTATTTTTGTTTTATTTATATTATTAGGCATTCATCAAACAATGCTAACCTTTTTTTTCTTTTCTTTTTTTCCCCGAAGCGATAAAAGTAATATATACAGTATCTTATAATCAACAATCCTCGAGTAAAAAAAAAACTTATGGTTGTATTTTAAAGAAGTATTTATTAAATTGTATAATGAAAAAAATGAAACTGTACAATTGAAAATTTCCATATACAAGGATATAAAGTAAAAATTAGAGGAGCATAAAACAAGAATAGATAATTAAGAGATTGAGCAAATGAAGTACAGATACAACTATACAAGCTTAAAATCACCGCTAGAGTACACCAAACTTGCTGGTGCTAGTGTAGCATAGGGAGCTTAGTCGAAAACTGATAGTCCTGTCAATGAGGCAAACCATGTATCTCGTCGAATACTGGATAGTTTTTCGGTGAGGTCGATCATAACATTCACACCAAAAGTGGTACACTCTGGCTTGAAAGCCGAATGAGTGAAATTACCATGAAGAAGATGGTGCATCATGTCAGTTCAATCTGGACTAATGTTCAATCTAAACAACGTATGAAAAATCTCATCACAAATCGTGAAGGAGGATAGACAAGCAAAGAACAAATAATCTATAATTTTATACGGTTCTCTCCATAGTGTACACGTTTGGAATTGACCCCAAACCCTTGTTTCGACACCAATAGCAAGCTTGTTTCAAAAAGTGATGAATGTAAATCGCGCCGGATGCTTTTGCTTAACCAATTGATACAATACCGATCTACATGCGGTAGTTTATATCAAATATTTGAAATGTTTTATTAGCTACACGCAACATGGGGTAAAATTTTAGGAAAAATGTATTGACGCATATATGTATTGATGCATATATATATATATATATATATATATGTCTATATCAAATAATTTACTTTTTGATTGTGTTTGAAATATCTTAACAAACTTTCTCAGGAACAATTTAAATATTAAAGAAGAAAAAAGAATTAGAATCAATCGAAAATTCTAAATGATTGTAATTTTCCAATTTGGTAAACCATGCTCGCTCCCCTTCGTCTTTAGAATTAACTAGGATGTCGGTTACCACACGGGAAACTCAAAACTCAAAATAACTAACATTGTTAATTTCACATCTCGAGTGAAAATTTTATAATAATTTTTTAACTGTATAATATAAAAATCACAAATAATGATTAAGATGAGTTAACTAAATTAGTTACATAAATTATATGTTGTATATATAAAAATAAAAAATTGATTCAGTGAAAATAAGAGAATAATGTTAAAGATATATAAACATAAACTTACTGAATCATACTCACATACTCAGTTTTGAAAAATATTCACATAAAATAATATTTAACTCATTGTTTTATCGAAATTTATAAAAAATAATAAGAGAATCAGAGAAAAAGATCTCATAACTGCATCTGCAACCAACCAAATTGACTAAAAAGTTTATATATAATAAACAAGGAGGTGTAAAATATAAAGATGTAAAATATAGAGGTGTTAAAAAAAAAGGTGCAAAAATTGATATGTGCGATTTTTGAAAGAGGGGGGTACGACGAAGAGATGCAAAATTATGAAAATAAAGACGTGTGAAACAAAAAGGTGCGAAAACTAACAAGTGAAAACATTGAAATCAAGGGGTACGACGAAGAAACACAATTGTTGAATCAAAACACTACAACTTTATATAAACATAGAGGTGTAAAACAAAAAAAGTGTGAAAACTAACGGGTGCCTACATGGAAAGTTGGGGGTGCGATGAAGAAACACAATTGTTGGATCGAGTCTTTGCAACTTTTGAGATCATTAACAAAGGGTGAGATCATTAATAATACTTAAATAACAAAAAGATGTGAAAACAAAGAGGTGTGAAACAAAAAAGTGTGAAAATTAACAAGTGCAATCATTGAAAGCTAGGGGTACGATGAAGAAACATAATTGTTGGATCAAAACATTGCAACTTTATATAAACAAAGAGTCGTAAAACAAAATGGTGTGAAAACTAACAGGTGCCAACATAGAAAGCTGGGGGTGCAACGAAGAAACACAATTGTTGGACATAAACTTTGCAACTTTTGAGATCATTAACAAAGGGTGAGATTATTAATAATACTCAAAGAACAAAAACTCTTTTCAAAATGCATACAAATCTGTATCTATATAAAAACAAAGAGTGTGAAACAAAGAGGTGTAAAACAAAAAGGTGTGAAAACTAACAAGTGCAACCATTAAAAGCTAGGAGTACGACGAAGAAACACAACTGTTGGATCAAAACATTGCAATTTTATATCAACAAAGAGGTGTAAAACAAAAGGGTGTGAAGACTAACGGGTGCCAACATCGAAATATGGGGGTACAATGAAGAAACACAATTGTTGGACCAAAATTTTACAACTTTTGAGATTATTAACAAAGGGTGAGATCATTAATAATACTCAAAGAACAAACACTCTTTCAAGTCCACAAAAATCTGTATACATAGAAAAACAAAGAGTGTGAAAATAAAGAGATGTGAAACAAAAAGATGCTAAAACTAACTAGTGCAACCATTGAAAGCAAGGGGTACGACGAAGAAACACAATTGTTGGATCAAAAACAAAAACTCTTTCCAAAATCCATATAAATATGTATATATATATAAACAAAGAGGTGTGAAAACATAGAGGTGTGAAACAAAAAGGTGTAAAAATTAATAGGAGCGATTTTTAAAAGATAAGAGTATGACGAAGAAACACGATTATTAGAAAGAAAAAAAAACCTCCAACTGTTGGGATCATTAATAATTCTAAACCGTTAGATGAGATAATAGAAACAATTTCATCATTTAGATTAAAGTTGACCCGCAAAATTCATAAAATTCTACTTCAAAATTAAAACTATGAAAATTTAGATATTTGCATTTTTTTAACGAAAGAAATCTTAGAAGCAACTATTCATTGACACACTATTTTACACTTGCTACATCGTAATACTTTACGATGCATAGCACTATTTTACTCATGCTATGTTTTAAATGATAAAGAGAAAATTCATTTCAGAAGAACTTCTTAGAATTGTATATGTAAAAAAACTTCTCATCAAAAAATCAAAACGAACAGGCCCAATATTTACAAAATTACGTCCCTTTGTTACGCCCCTTTGTTCTATAGATATTGATATCACGTCCTTTTGTTAGTCTGTTTAACTTGAAGAAATTAAATTTAAGTGCTATCTTGAGTAAATAATTAAATGTAAGTTATATCTTGAGTAAATAATTAAATGTAAGTGCTATCTTGAGTAATTTATCTAACCAACAACATAAAGACAAACAGAGCACTTAAGAAGAACCAAACTTTCCGTTAATTTATAATCTAATATATGAGAACAAACGGAGGAGGGAACAAAACCAATTTTTCGGAATGGACACTAACTTGTTAGTTCATAAAAATATCTTGATATAGATACTTATGCAGGTTAATTTAAAAACACTCTGATTAAAAAAAATATTTGTTTTATTTTTTACTTTTAAAAATACTCTAAAAACAAAAAAATTTGAAATTTGTTTTTGTAGTCTATAAAAGTTTATATATAATAAAAAGAGGTGTAAAATATAAAGGTGTAAAATATAGACAAACAAAAATGTGCAATTCTAAAAAGATGGGGTACGACGAAGAGATACAAAAGTTAAAAGGTGTGATAAAAGATGGAGGTACGACGAAGAGATGCAAAAATTAAAATGTGCAATTTTTGAAAGATGAGAGTGCAACGAAGAGAAACGATTTGAGGCATAAAAAAAACTTGCAACTGTTGGATCATTAATAAGCAAGTCAATTATTATTTTTTTGATGTCTTAAAAATAGCAGACTGAAAAGCAAGAAGAGTTCCTAATTCAGTATATCATATAAACTCTTATGATCCAACTCTTTGAAAGACGAATGGCACTTAGTCTTTTGATAACCGATGGTCAGATTGTGACACCTGATATAGAAATGTCCATATTCGTTTCCTACTCCAGGATGTTTCTTCTTCGCACTAAGTTTCATGTCCAATTCGAAAACTCTTTTATCACACTCCGTAGGCGTAGCCAAATCCACTGAGAAACTCGTGTGACCACCACGTGAACCACGCTTGCGAGACGTTTTCAAAACGGCGGCGTTTGTGGAACCTAGCTTGGCGTACACGTCGTCACCGTCGTAGTTGATAGGACAAAATGAGCTCGGGTTTCTCGCGAGGAAATCGAAGTGCAGAGCGGCGGAAGAAGAGGGGGAAACGGAGATGGATTCGACGGAGAAGCTGACGTGGCAGAAAATTTTGTTCATGAACAACAAGATACCCATAAACATTACGATAGTCAAGAAGCCGCACAAATAGGGCATACAAAATATAGCTGATTTCTCTTCTTTAGTGAGTTCCTTACGACGTAGGAATAATGAATGTAGTTGTGTCCACCACCGTGAAGGAGGAGTGACGGAGGACGATGGCATTGGTAATCCGGTCACTATTTCCATCGACCTGTTTGCCATTTTTTTGTTTTTGTGTTGTTTTGTTTTGTTTTGTTGTTAATAAAGAATGGTTTTGATGTGTGTGATCTTAAACCTTAATTAATATGATTTATATTTTAATATAACTTCTTTTTCCTATTTCTTTCGAGATTTTGTAAGTAAGATATGACAGTTTGTTATGATATATAGGGGATCGGATAGTCAGGATTGAATAGGTACGGTGCGAGTATATATATTGTTACGATATTTCAGAACTGAGATACGTGAATATCTGTTTACGTTGCAATAGGTTACTTAGTTAAGCCTTTCGTTAAATCATCCAAACATATAACTAGTTAATACCCTTAAAACTAATTAAATACGTATCTCTTCACATGAAAAATTTACAGCAAAAATGACGAGGTCTCTTTGTACTTCTTGTGGTCTCAGGCGCATACACTGCCAATGTCATCCGCAAGATTCAACAGCCCCAAACGCAAATGCAAACGGTGATAGTTACGGAGAAAGACCGTTCAAGATTACACCAGCCTCCTTCTGCGTTTTCTACCTCCTATACACTCTCGTAATGTTTGGACTGTGCCTTATCTTCTATATGAGTCTAGTCATTCCCAGCAACGGGATTTGTTACTTGGAGGTCTTTGCTGACTCCTTCTCCGTCTCAAACGCCTCAAACACAAACGCGACCGCTGATTGGAACGTCGGGTTTACAACGAGGAATCCAGGTAACGGATGTAAAGCTTCTCTCCACACAATAAAATCGCGTCTCCTCCGCGGAGACAAGCTTATCTCTGAGTCATCCAGTCCTGATTATTTCAGTTCACTCGTAACCAGAAAAATCAATGATGTACCGCTTCCTTATGCCGTTTTCGAAACGGTTACAACACCCCGCAACGGCGTGGTTTGGGATCTCTTGGTCGAAGTCGTAACTAGCATTAAGATAAATGGTCGATCCGGTCATGGAGTTGGTGTCTTGATCATGACTTGCCGCGATTTACCGGTAAATTTCACGGCAGATCCGGCTGGAAATGTGAAGGGATCGTTGATCGGATATATGAGGCCGTGTGAGTATATAGTCCAGGACAAGTATCCGGACATATCCTTTTAAACTTTTTCTCTGATCATGAATCTATCTCTTTCGCGAGTTTTTGCTTTAGACATTTTTTTTTTAAGTAAGACACAAATTTCAATATGAAGTTATATCCCTCTTGTAAGCAAACGTTCTCTTAGGACTTAAGAGAGTACGTGCAGTGGCCAGCGGAACTCTCAGGCTCTTTATTCAGAATAATTCAACCATTTAACATAAGAGTAAGATACACAACAAAAAAAAGAAGAAACACAACAACATAAGCAAACCAACACACCCACTCCACGCTGAAACAATGAGATCAGGAAAAATACAACACAAACATGATTACATCTCGTACAAAAGCAACTCTTAAGATGAAACCTGAAACACTCTAAAAGACTCAACCTTATCACACAAGTTTAGGATTTAGCCCTCTTGACTTCCTCGTCTTCCCCACAAACAGATCCTTCGACTTGATCAAACCAGGGAGGCAACCAATAATTGTCATAAACGGGAACTGAGCCACCGAGTCCTTTCTTCCTAAAGATACAATAGCTATCTCTGAACCGGGCTTGTAAGTTGACATCTTTTTCCCACCCGACATCATTACTTTGATGTTCTTGACAACCACATTAGCATGACTCTCTGCTATATATCCTTGTTTCATCTCCTGTAATATAATTAAGAATCATATAGTCAAAGCAAGACTCTAACCAAGATATTATGTAAAAGCTTGATATATCTTATGAAATCATGTACTTACCGGGATATTAGTGATATCTCCAATGGCAAATACATTGCTTCGACCTCTAGTCCGCAAGTACTCATCCACCATGACCCTTCCTTTACCATCCAAGCTATCTCTCAAAACAGTTCCATTGAGCCATTGAGAAGACAAAGGTTTCCCAACGCAGAGGAAATGACAATCTGCGTGTATAGTTTCTCCTCCTGAAGTCCAGTATGTTTTGTTTCCATCTGAAGCTGAACTCAAATCCACAGATTGGTTCAATATCACTTCCACTTTCTTTGATTCTAACCAGTCAGATGCTTTGTCAGCAGCTTTTTGTCCAACAAATTCAAGCAACCGTGGTCCTTTGTGCACCAGAGTGACCTTCTTCTCGGGGAAATCAACAGCGATCTCGGCAGCTAGCTCGACACCAGATGGACCTCCACCAACAATCAGAACTGATCCAGAAGATTTGATCTTTTCATATTCTGCAACCAAATACACCATCAAATGTTGTAAGTATAACTAATACCAACCAAATATCTTCACTCATAATCTCAATACCAACAGAAATCACAAATGTGAGGAGGATTAAGAGTCATACCAGCTTGGTAATGTGACAGCTTCTCTTGTCTAGTTTTAGGGAGCAAGTCATTGTGACCAGTAGCAATAACAAGATAATCATAGCCAATTACAAATCCATCTTCAGTCATAACATCACTATCTGTGATATTGATTGCCGGAGAAGTTACAACACGGCCTTGTTTCAAGTAGCTCTTGTGGTCAATGACTGTTCTTTCAGCAAACTTAGGCTCCACCATTGATCTTAAACTTGCCCATGTAATCTCAAAGTACTCCTTCCTGTTTTAAATGTGTCAAAAACAAATTTTGAAGCTTTTGAAGACCAAAACGAAGAACAATAAAAATGATATTTTTAAGAAACTTACGGATCGATGAGGGTTACGTCAGCATCGGACTGAAGCAATTTCGCGGCGAGTGAGCCGGCGATTCCGCCGCCGATCACCACCACCCTCTTGCCTTTTCTAGACCCAGGTTCCATTTCAATCGAATTGAATCTCCAAATACACTCTGAACAAAATCTAAAGTTTTTTCGAATGTTCTTCTTTAGGTTTGTTTTTCTTCTTCTTCCAAATCAAACTGAAGAGTCCGATATATATATATATATAGAGAGAAGTGTAGAAAGGTTGACAGAAGAGGAAGAGTCACATGACTGGGTTAGACGAAGAGTCACTTCCACTTACATCATCGAATACGTCAATGGGGGGGGGGGGGGGATGAATTAGCAATTTTCAATTTTCCTGAAAGAAACTATTGGGTCTTATAAAAACGATTGGGCCTTTGAGTTTGGAAGACTGGGCCGAGGCATAAGCTATTTCAGTCATATCCTTTTCTTTTATATTTTCTCTTAACCAGGTGGATAAACCAGTAAAATTAATCTCTGAAAGACTGAAACTATATATATATAACTTAAGATATGACTATTCATAAAAAAATGAAAAACAATATATTTTCAGAGTTGCTCATTAATTTCTTTTTCTTCAACAAAACTGTTTCTTTGTTTTTTTTTTAATAGAAAAAATATCAAAAGACTAAAAGAGGTAACATCTATATATATATAAAGTTGGCTTTTTCTCACTTCTGGTGCTGCCACCTCAGCAACCCCTGATATAATTTTGTGGGCTTATTCTTAATAACACTTACCCACTAACACTTTAAAGGCCCATTTCAAACCCAAATTTGTTAGCTGCCCTAACAACAACTTTATCTCCTCCTACTCGCCGTCTTCAATCGCAGGCATCTGTTTACTGCTTCATTCTATGTTCCTCACGTTTCATATTCTCACGTTGTAATGGTTAGAAAGGAATTAGACAATATTTCCCACTCCTCGACACCCTTAGCCTGCCCTCTCTTTAATTTTCATTGTAACGGGTCTGTGTTAAACGGAAATTTGTGTCGTTCAAACCTCTCTTATCTAATGATTAGCCCACAACTCATTTCTTCAATTGAGTTAAGTCGCAGTCTTATATGAAGCCACCACTTGCAACTTCATGATGCTCAGGTTATACTTTGTCTTCTACTTTTTTCTTGACTAATATGACTTCCTCTATTGTTTCATTCGCTGACCTCAACTACAGAAATAATTAAAACAAACCCCACTCAACCCAATTACTCAACCAATAACACCCAAAAAATAATGATTATAAGTAATGGCAAAAAATCATTAAATCGTCAATATCAAACGCCGAAAATACACAATATAATAGCAGAACAACAATTAGGGAAAACCAAACACAAACGTAACTGCAATTGACATCCAGCCTATAAAGTACGCTCTTAAAAATCCAGACTGAAATACAGAGCAAACACTATGAAAATGCAGCAAAAGAAAGATTACTCCCTTGATGAACTACCAAACGACATCCTGGGAGATATCATCTCAAGAGTTGCTCTCATTTCACGCAAAACAGTCAGACATGTTATGCAAGCATCACCACAACTAGCAAAAGCAGCACAAGACAACATAGTATACAAGAAAATCAACCTAAGGTCACTAGCTATGAATCCACTAGCAGCAATTACCAAATACAAAGACCTCATGGAGAAATGCATAGCAAGTAGAAATGTGAAGACACACTACATCAAAGGAATACAAGAGTATTTTCACAAGAACAACACAGAAGCACGCTTGGAACATTTGAAAAAGGCAGCAGAAGGTAATTACAAAGATGGTATTTACCTTTATGGTATTGTAAAATTATGCAAGGGCGATATAGTGGAAGGAAAGATGTTGGATAAGCTAGGCTGGAAAGAAAACAAAGCAAAGGATGATCAATGCTGGAAAAATATTAAGAGGGCATTAGACAGAGTCAAAGTACAAAAGCTACAAAGATACTACGCTACATTGGCCATATTTCAACCAACAGTCAACTGTAGCATCAATGACATGGAAAATAGATGTGATCACTGCTACCACTACAAACAAATGATCAAATTCATCATGTTCGTTTAGACTATAAGGTTTACCAATGTTATCATGAGCAAATTATTTCTAACAATTCGAATAAAAGCATTTCTATTTCTTTTTCATATTGATTACCAATACATAGAAACGAATATATACAAAACAAACACAAAAACAAACATAAATAATGTATAAAAATAAACTTAAATTCAAACAAAATAAGATAACACTAGATAGCGAAGCATCACAACACATTCCAACAGCACCCCTAGACAATCAAATTGACAACAATATCAAATTAGGTTTGTTCGCCATAAAATCATTACCGGCAATTAGTAGATAGAAAGACCTCAACGACATAAACCTCTAAGACATATATATGGAACACAACATCAAAGTAATTGAAGAAAATTTACAAACAAACAACTCAAGTACCGAATTCATACAATTACGAACAGTAGGGGACATATATTTCGAAAAAAATATTTACTTTAATGGAATTATAATGTTAGGGACGGGCAAGAACATGAAAGGCAATCTCTGGAAGGATAAGTTGGGCTACAAAAAAAAAAAAAGAGCCCGATCAAAGTTGTTTAAACAAAAAAAAATTTTGGTTATGCAAAACGGATTAAGGATAAGATAGCTAAAACACTAAGAAAAAAAAGTCTGATCTAAGCTGGAAAAAAAAAATCACTTACAATTTACTTCGTCACTACGCGAAAAGAGAATCAACTCACAATTATCTTCGGCAACTCACAATTAACACATCAAATAACATACATCGCCCGGGAAAAATAATTAGACCAACATTTCCAGCAACGAATTGAAATCGAGGACATAAGCAGCCGATCAAACAGGCACAATCAGAAAATCGCAACGATACAATTGGTGATATAAAAAGAAAAAGAAACTTCGAAATCAGAGTTCCAAAATGGATTATGTTATTTACTCAGAAACAAAAATAGATTATAAAACTAGATTTACTCCAAATTGGTTCGCTGTCATCCGTAGCCAGCGAGAACTAAGATGCAGCAGACACCAATGTCAACCCACGTACGACTCCCCCTCATGTTAACTACTTTACCAATTTTTTAAAAATTTTAAAAATGATCCACTAGACCCCAACGTTTTAAGGCTATCTTACAAAAGTCCACTAGATAAGAAACATCCAAAACAACCCAATTCTAACTCATCTAAAAAATCAAAAAACTAATCACAAATCATACACCCTCTTTGAATTATTAAAATAAATATACCTGCTATAAATCTTTTTAAAAACCACTAACCATTCAGTAATCACTACAAATACAAAAGAATTAACAAAAAACTACTCAAACAAGTTACTAACAAAAGAATAAAATAATAAAAAGATTATCTACAACCATATAAAATAAAACCAAATAACAATCCAATGACAAAATGAAAAATAATTTTAATTAAGCACAACTAACGACTAAAGCGAGACAACAACTATTACTTTACAAATTTAACTTTTAATTTTATATGTTTTGAAAAAAAAAAATATTCATGATGATTTAAATTTAATAAATTTTATTACATTTGACTACAACATACATATGAACAACATAACGAGACGGAAAGAAGAACAATACATAACCAACAAACAAAGTAACAAAACAACCGGGAAAAATCTCTCATTTAATTCCTGCGCGTAGCGCGGATCAATTGCTAGTAAAAGCATAAAGATCCTTAAATTTTGTTTTTATGTATTAATATATTGCTTTTTAATTAACGTAATAAAGATAGGATTTGATTGTTTGGGTTTTGTTTTTATAAGAAATGAATTCAAGGCCAAATATATATAGTTTCATATTATACATTGACATATAATAATGTATTTGGAAAAGAAAGCCAGATACATTTATACAAAAGGGGTATCATTTATATAAAAAAATAAAGCAAAAGATAGGATTTTAATTTTACAAAATTTGGTAAATAATATAAAATAACAGAACTACAACCTTATCAACAAATAAAATTTAAACAAAGGAAAAACATCAAAATCGAAATATATTAATATACCCCACGCGTCTCTATAAAATAACGATTAGGTTGACATCAAAATCTATATATTTTTCCTCTCCAAACCAGCCAAAAAAAAAAAAAAAAAGAGAGAGAACGAATATTAGGAATGGCTTTCCAAACCAATTCTTACAACGAGTACCCCATTCCACCGTCCTCTGACGCTCCTCCTCCTCGTCTTAGTTGGTGGTCACGACCAATAGTGACTGTGCCGGCAAGTAATGATCGTAAAGCCACTTGCACGGAAACTACAGTTTGCCTTTCACCATGTTGCGGCGCAATATTCACCATCATCGCTGTAGTAGTATATATGTTTTACTTCGTCGACCATGCTCTCTGCGACGCCAAATTCTCAATCCAATCAATCTCCGTCTCTCCCTCCTCCCCTACGTGGCATGTTGATTTTCTCGTCAAAAACCCTAGCTCCAGGTATTTTGACTAGCTAGCTAGTCCAAACGAATATTGTATATATATATATATATATATATATATTTAATTTGTTCCCATAGTTTTATTTTTTTGTCACAGATTGATCGATCTCTGATGCTCGAAGCAATTTGGCTTCTTCTGTCCATGGTCTTGCAGGTTTTCTATTTACTATGAAGGCGATGAAACTGCCGTGAGTCTCGGTTCTTTAAGCGCTGCCGTTTTAAATACTTATCACGAACGTAAGTCCCCGAGTCACACGGCTTTCTCAGTGGATTTCGTTACGGAAGGTAACCCGAACGACGTCGTCTCCGAGGAATTAGATATAACATTAAGGGCTAAGCATAAGAGTTTCGGAGAGGACTATGATAACGCTGGACATGTTGAGATAAGGTGTAATAATCTAACCCGAAGCCATGAGAACGTGGAGAAGATTCATTGTCAGTCTTCTTTCAAGAAATTGAAGATTTTGCGAGGAAGTCGTTATAACAACATTTAGGCCTTTTCATCATATTCTTGTTTTTTTTTTTTTTGTTATTATTTACTCCAGCTCTTTTTTTCCAAATCCACTATCTTTGTTTAAAATTTTAAATACACTTCTCTTTGATAAATATGTAAATTAGATAGTGGATTTACAAATATTTTGAGAATTTAATCATCGCATTTAACCAAAAACTATTCTATCAAACATATAAAATCTTGCTAGAAAAAAAAAATACATCTAAGAGAAGGGCAATACATGGTTATTGCCATTATCATGGATGATTTGTATGATTCAACAGAATTATTCTTTCTTTCGTTAGTCTTTGTGTCGGTTCACAATATAGTATTTCTCCGGATACTAGATGACTTTGTCACCAATGTATAGCCTCCACTGATTTCTGTGGGTTTGTTTCCAGTAACATATATAAACAAGGCTTCTCATAGAAATCCTAGATTGAGTCAAAAAAAAAAAAAAAGACATTCTGTAGATTTGCGAATCAAAACACAGTATAACTAAAGTATCTCAACTTTTTTTTTTCGAAATAAAGTGTCTCAACTAACCTATATATTTTTATGGAAAATTGAAGGCTAAATATAAAAGAAAAGGGATTAGAATATATATATATATATATATATATATATATAACATGTTATTTTTTTGTCATTAGAACGTGTTAGAAGCTCCATAATGACAAGATCTCATTGTACCTCTTGTGGCCTCATTCACGAACCCGGCCAATGTCACCAGCAAATTTTAGCCACACCAGCCTACGTGCCCGTGGACGTTACGCCACTTTGTTGCTGCACTTGTTACTTTTCTATAATTGCTTCCTTCGTCGTTTTTTGTCTCATCTTTTTTGGACGACCTGACGGAAGAAACCGTTGTTACGTAGAACTTTTTGCCAATTCCGTTTCTGTCTCAAGCGCAAACGTAAACGCGAACGTTTCAGCCGCTGATTGGAGGATCGGTTTCGTTGCTAAGAGTCCAGTCACCGGCTGTAAAGTCTCTATACATACACTCAATTCGCGTTTACTCCGACACGGCCAAATTATCTCCAAATCAGCATCTCCCTTGTCGGGTTATTTCTACACCGGAGACAAAACAGAAGTCGTTTTCGAGAAGGTGGTTATGCCGGGAGCTATAGGCGACGTGATTTGGGATTCTCAGGTTGAGATTGTGTTTGCGATGAATACAGATGTTGAGTATTTACACGGTTTTTTGTTTGCGTATTGTCCAACTATTCCGGTGAAAATCACGACGGATCGAGAGGGATATGTCATGGGATCGTTGCTTGGAAATAAGAGACGGTGTGATTATACATACCAGAAAAGATTAGATTAATTCTTCTACCGATATTGAATCTACGAATGTTGTTGAAATCGTTTTTTGTTTTATTTTATTAGTTCGAAGTGGGATATTATTAAGCATATTGGTTTATATAATCTACAACTTTTTCTTTTATATTATTAAGCATATTATATAATCTACAACTTTTTCTTTTATATTATTAAGCATATTTTATTATTTGCAGTAAGTGTTATAACACCAATATGCTTAAGAATATAAACCAATATGATGTTGTCAAAAAAAAAAAAAAAAAAAAATATAAACCAATATGATATTATTAAGCATATTAGTTGGACTTACTGCAACTCAACTTTGATAAAACTTACTGGTATGTTAGATAAGCAGTTGAATAGCACAGTGTAGTTGAATTGTAAAACAGCCAAATAAAATTAAGGGCTATATTAATCAGTGTACTTAGTGGAGTGAAAAATTAAATTTCTAACATTTCTTACTAGTTTATTAGTTCTTCCTCTTCTCTCTTTTTTTTCTAACCCCATTTCTCCTCTTTTTTTAGAACACCAACACTGTCATCCGGCGTGTTATTCATAAATCGTTCAATGAATCTGTTCATTGAGACCAACAACACAATTTAACAGACAATATCGTAACATATAATATGATTTTAGTGTGTAATTATTTGTTTAGTATGCTAAATAATTTGATATCAAGATAAGTTCAAATATTATGCGCGCTAAATGCATGTTTATCGATAAAAAAAAGTGTGAATTATTTAGCACATATTAAATATCTGAATAATATTTGTATTAACATGGTTATCAAGTAAGAAAAAAAAGAAACAAATTTGTAAGAGAATTGCACTAGAAAAATATCTGAATAGTAAATTACTTGCAAATCCATAGCAAAATTACGAAGATATATTTCTATCGCAGATCTCCATCGCAACGAACGTGTATGTAACCGTTTGTGTCTCATAAACCGCCATCATCACGAGTGAATCACACAATTCACCGATTTTCTTCTCAGACCAGCTACTATGATTTTTGTTCAATTTTATTTTTATGTTGCCATTATTAATCTTGTGGTTTCATGTGGCCAAAAAATAACTTGCTATCGAAGAAAGAAAATAAAGAAAAAGAAATAAAACAATCTAAAATATGTTGATGGTGACGTTTTCACAATGACAAATTGACAAGTGACAAATTGGTCCAACTAAATTAAAAAGTTGTATGTGGGTAGAAAATCCTTATTCTATAATTCATAAGTAAATTCACGGTTAAATGCATCTCTCTCCATCTAACATCTGTCATCCCAATTTGTGTACTTTTCATTTTTTTTTATTACATCAAAGTTACAACAACAACAAAAAAAAAATTGAAGTAAAAAAACAAACTATCTATCAACCTTTTCCCTTCCTCCAAGATCTATACTTCTCCCTTTCTCTTTTCAAGTAACTAACTATTACAAATATAAAAAAATTGCCTCTTCTTTTAAGAGTCCAAATGGTTATTTAAAATGAATAAGTTGAAAATATTAAGTTGAATACAATTGGGTTGAAATATGACAAGTTGAACATTTTTATTGTATAATTAATTTCTTTTTTAATTTTTATGTTGAACGGATTAAATAATTTTTTTTATCTCTTCAACATTTTCAATAAAAATGGTGAAAATTAATTAAGCAATTTTTTTTAACCTTTTCAATCTTTTCAACCATTAGCACCCTAATTTATTTTGTTTTCTTGCAACTTCAGTCGAAAGAAAAAAAACCATTTCAGATTTAGTTTCTTTCTAATTTTGTTCAATGGCACCGAGACCTTTTGTTGTTTTCTAATTTTGTTTTGTTCTCATTTTCGTTCTCTTTCAAATTTATCATTTTCCGTTTTGATTTTTGAGATACTTTTTGTTGTTTGGGTTTTGTAGATGTTTCAACTGCAAGATGTTGTATTTATTTTTTTCGAGCTTCTCTATCGTAATGGTAAAATCCAAAACCCATTCTTTTCCGTGTTTTTCTTTAGTATTTTTTACTATCCTCAAATTAATTTTCACTTTCAAATAATAACCTTCTTCAAATTACCATGTTTCTCTTATTAAACAAGAATTTGAATTTCTAGTAATCTGTCTGATATATGAATTTGTAGTAATCATCAGATTCTTTTAGAAAGTATATTTTCAAAATTGTTAAATGATTTGAATTCTTCGTTTTTGTGAACTTGTTTTTGGTAGTATACTAAAATAATATTTTTCATTTTTCAACAAAATGTTAACGCCTTTGATTTGCAATTTAATTTCAAATTCCTTATTATTGACCCCAGTTAAATTGCAGAGACCTTAAAACACTAGTATATGATAATACCCATAAATCAAACAACAACAAAAATTTAAGCTTCAAATAAATAATTATTTTTAAAACGAGAAAAAGTTATTAGTATTTAGAAGATGGATAGATTTTTCTTTCATTAGTTTCGTTTTAAAACGTGTGAGATAATTGAAAAAAAGTCCCTTATTACTTTTTAAGTTTTTATCATTCACAGCTAATATCTTTTTTTCAGCAAAAAATAATAACAATAATATTAATATTGAATGCATACAAAAAATTCCGGAAATATATCATAATAATCTTATCAACACATAAAAATTAAAGAAAAAAAAATCGAGATTATTCTAAATATTGTAAATTTGAGAGCGATATATGGTCTCCCACTGCTCTGTAATTAACTATTTAGGTGAACATCAAATCTCTCTTTCTTCTCCAAAACCAACATACACAGACATATCAAAAGTAAGAATGGCTTCCCAAACCAAGTATCCCACCGTGCAAGAAATAGAAAAGGGATATCCAGTGCCACCGTCCTCGGGCTCTCCTCCTCCTCGTGAATGGTGGTCACGACCAATAGTGACTTTTTCGGCACAGCATGAGAAATCCACATGCAAGGATTTTATGCTTATCACTACACCCTTTTTCGGCGGTTTATTCACCCTCATTGCCGTAATGGTATATTTGTTTTACTTCCTCGATAATACTCACTACAACGCCAAATTCACAATCCAATCCATCGCCGTCTCTCCCTCCTCCGCCATGTGGCACGTTGATTTTCTCGTCGAAAACCTTAGCTCCAGGTATCACATATAGACATATAGTTTCATCTTTATATAAACCCTAGTTAAACTTTTTTTCCCCAAGACTTTTCTGTCATATTATATTAACCTGGTCATCCCCAAAACTTTTGTGTCATATTAATCTGTCTATATATGGTCATATTGCAGGTATGCTATCCTCTACGGAGTTAATGATACTGCTGTAAAGCTCGGTCCCTTACACGCTGCCGTTTTGAATACATCTCATGAACGTAAGTCTCCAAGTCACACGGCTTTCTCAGTGGATTTCGTTGCCGACGGAAACTCAACCGACGTCATTTTTGAACAATTAGATATTAAGTTAAGGGCGAAACATAAGATTTACGTTCGTTATCCTGAACCTGGACATGTTGATATAGGGTGTTATAATCTGACCCGAAACCATGAGAACGTCGAGAAGGTTCAGTGTTACTCGTCTTTCACAGCATTGGAAGCTCTTAAGTAATTAGGCATTCTACTTTTCCGTCATCTTCTTGTTTTAGTTATTTTTCGGTTATTACTTTTATTTTTAAGATCTTTTTTCTTCCATACAATTTGTGATACTATATACTATTAGACCACCTCCATTGGTGATTAATGAGAGGTCGGGTGTCCTAAAAATAATAATAAACTAAGATTTAAGATATCTCAATTTTTTTTTTTTATCTTCACAAGGTCATCTCGAGGGGTAGCAACGCCTATTGTTTCGCCAATTAATGTATTTTAATTATTTTATTTTAATATTATTATATGTTTAAAATAATAAATCAGTAAAATAAATTGACTAACCATAAACTAATTCTCACCAGAGAAACGTTTCTCTATTTCTGTTTTCTTTTTTTATTATTATTTTTTTAATTTTTAATTGAGAGTGTCCCAAAGAGAATCGATTGGTGGACATGCTCTAAAGCCATTAGCATCCCTTCCTTTAGATATTCTTACTAAAATAATAATAAAATTAATCAAGATAAATACCCTAAAATAACACTAAAACAAGTTTTATGGACAATTATAGTACACATTCCATAAAATTTCAAAATAGCACTTAACACATTATAATATTAAAAATTAATTTTTAGAATTTTTTTTTTAGGTTTGGGTTTTCAGTTTAACATTTAGTATATAGTTTTGAGGGGTATGGTTTAGTATTTTGAATTTAAACTTTAAAGTTTTATTTTAAAGATTAATTTTGAAATATAGTGCTATTTTGGAATTTTAGAAATATTGTGCTAAATTTGTAAATGAAACTTCTTTGGATGCTAATTTTAAGAATTTTCCTAATATCAATTATAGAAAAAGTTTAAAACACTCATATTGAGTATCACCAATAGTGATGCTCTTAATTCTTAGATATTTATCTAACCGATAAGAAGAAAAAAAAAAAAAGATAACTCCACTTCAAATTCGGGAAAAAACCCGAAAAATACGTCATCTATTTTTTTTTTTTGCCGTTTAATTCCATTAATTATTAAATTTCCCGAAAAATACTTGATGTAATTTCTGTTGTCTTTAAAAATCTTCATCTTATTAATATTGGTAGATCCATACACGAGTCTTAACCGGGATTAAAATTTAACACCCACATCTTTAATTAAAGAGATCTAATAACACTGTTGCCCTTCTTCTTCTTCACAAATCAACAATCTGTTTGAGAGAGATAGAACCCTAAAATTTCAAAAAGCGATTTTTCTATGATAAGGATCCCCAACCCAAAAAACTTGATCTAAACTACAAAAAATACAAAATCGGGACCCAAATGAATATATCTCCAACCCAGATAAATCGCCATACCTAAGTAAAATTTTAGGGTTCTATCTCTCTCAAACAGGTTGTCGATTTGTGAAGAAGAACAAGGGCAACAGTGTCATTAGATCTCTTTAATTAAACACGTGGGTGTTAAATTTTAACCCTGATTACGAGATCTACCAATATTAATAAGATGAAGGTTTTTAAAGATAACAGAAATTAAGCCATGTATTTTTCGAAAAATTTCATAACTAGAGGAATTAAACGGTAAAAAAAAAATTAGATGGCGTATTTTTCGGGTTTTTTCCCCTTCAAATTCTCTAATCTCGAATAGTTTCCAGAACTTAATTATCAAAAAAAAAAAAAAAAGTGGGAACTTAGATATCGCTTTTAACGAAATACAGTATTTGATTTCCTAATACTTAGATCCAATTTTAGTGTTAATATCCCCTGTTTTTCCTTTAATATTTTTTTTTTTTGAAACAAACTAGGTTCTGTTGAATGCGTTTCTATTTAGTGTTAATAAAATTAAAAGTTCTTTTATTTAGTGTTAATAAACTAAGAATTACACACTATGTATATATACATATATATACATATATACATATATATTAATAGTTGAAGTAGATAAACAAGACTACTTCCTAGAATTACCTTAAATTGAGCCCAAAAAAAAAAGATTTCCCTTAGATTTGCTGTCTCGAACCAAAATATAAGAAATCAAATTTTATTTTATTTAGTTACTAAAACCCTAGCTAGCCATATATATATATATATATATATATATATATATATATATATATATAAGTTGTTATTTTTCATTAGAAAAGTCTTTACACGTTCATAATGGCAAATTCTCAATGCACCTCTTGTGGCCTCATTCACCAACATGGCCAATGTTCCCTGCAAACATCAACAACCACACATGACATGCCCCACGATGGTGTTACTCCAGCTTTTTGTTGCTGTGTTTATTTTACTACCATTGGTATATTTTGTCTTCCTATTCTCATGTTTGTAGGTTCTGTCACTCTTTACAAGAACGATATTTGTTACATAGAGCTTTTTGCCGATTCCGTCTCCGTATCAAACACAAACGTTTCAGCCGCTGATTGGAGGATAGGTCTTGTTGCGACGAGTCCAGTCACTAACTGTAAATTCTCTTTACATACACTCAAGTCACGTTTAATCCGTGGCGATCAAGTTATCTCCAACACATCATCTCCTTCTGAATTTTTCCGAGAGTTTGGCTCCGGAAACAAAACGAATGTCGTTTTCGAGAAGGTGGTAATGCCAGAAGTTACTGCCGGCGACGTGATTTGGGATTATCGGGTTGAGACTTGGTTTGCAGTGAACAATCGTTTTATGTACGGAAACGGTTTTTTGATGGCGACTTGTCCTGATATTTCAGTGAACTTCACGGGGAATACGACAAGGAATGTGATGGGATCGTTGCTTGGAAATAGAAGACGATGCGATTATATTTTCCAAAAAATGTTGGCTTAATTCAATCTGATCATTATGAGTCTATTTCTTATCATTAGGTTTTTTTTTTTTTTTTTTATTTTAGCATTGTCTTCGTTATTTTTTTATTAATTACAATTGATAAAAAAAAATATGATGAGATATTATAGAACATGGTTATAATCTAATCTATAACTCTTTTACTTTTTCTTATTAATTTTCTTTTTCCCAAAAGATTTATCTTGCTCAGTGTTTTTTGAGGACTAAAGACAATTTTTCCAAATTTCACATTGTACCAAAAATTCTTAATATATAATTTATCTCGTGCTAGTAGAATTAAATATTCAAATTCACTAAAAACATAAAATTAAAATACTCAACATGTGTCATTAGCTAGCTATTCGACTTATTATAAGACTTTAACATTTGATATATAACTAAATTTCTGTGCTTTCAAAAGAACCATGAATTAAAAGTTAACAACAATATGGATGAATAGTGAATATTAGACGATATTTTATATTTACATTTATGTGCTTTCAAATGATTTTTTTTTCATCCAACTGATTGATCAAATAATTCAGTAACTTCAGTTCAGGATCAACATAAGATCCCCGAAAAATCATAACATAACTGTTTTACCAGCACAAAATTTGAAGAAGAAATGAAATTTGATACGAATCGGAATTATTGTAAATTTGTAAACCTCGCCATAAAAACTTGTTAGGTTAACATCAAATCTTTCATCCTCTCCAAACCAACACAAACAGAAACAACAACAAAAAAAAGAATGGCTTCCCAGACCCATTCTTACACGGCGCCAATGCCACCGTACTCAGCCACTCCTCCTTCTCGTCGGGGATGGTGGTCACGACCAATAGTGACTTTGCCGGCAGGGCATGATCGTGAATCCACTTGGGAGGAATTTACGGTTGCCAGTATACCCTTTTGTAGCGGTATATTCACTGCCCTTGCCGTAGTGGTATGTATCTTTCACTTCATGGACAATCCTCACTGCGACGCCAAATTCACAATCCAATCCATCGCCGTCTCTCCATCCTCTGCCACATGGCACGTTGATTTTCTTGTCAAAAACCCGAGATCTAGGTAATATATATAAAATTTGTTATCATATTAATTAGTCAGATGCTTGACGCAATGACATATTTGTGTCTATGTTCTGGACCGGGTCATACAGGTGTACTATCTACTACGGAGACGATGAAACTGCGGTGAAGCTCGGTCCCTTAAACGCTGCCGTTATAAATACTTTTTACAAACGTAAGTCTCGAAGTCACACGGTTTTCTCAGTGGACTTCGATGCCGAGGGTAATCCGAACGACGACATTTTTGAACAACTATATGTCAAATTAAGGGCTAAGCATATAGGTGACCTAGATGATGATGACGCTGGACATGTTGATATAAGGTGTTACAATCTGACCCGAAACATTGAGAACGTCGAAAAGATTCAGTGTTACACTTCTTTCACAGAATTGAAACAAGAAATCGATTATGATAAGTTTTAAGTTGTAATAAAATTTAGGCTTTCGACTTTTTCCAAATTATCGTCTTCTTTCATTTTCTGTTATTAGTCTATATATTAAATAAGACCTTTTTTGTCCATAAATTATGTTATTTCTCTATAAGCGCCATCTAAGAAAGAAAGATCGAAAAAAAAAACTCCACTTTCTGATGCTCGTAATTAAGAACTTAACTATAACTCTTTAAGTTTCGATTCCCCTACCAAAACACTATAAGTTTCGATAAATATTGAGAACTTAGCTTCAATTAAATGAATAGTAAGAACGTATATTGACAGATGTGAATTTTCAAAGTAGAAAGATACTGTTGACAGATGTGAATTTTCAAAGTAGTTCCCATTTGATTTAACAAAAGAAAAAGTAGTTTCGATTTTTCTGTTAAAAATAAAAGTAGTTCCGATTTCCTTTTAACACTTCAACTCACTTTTGTTATTTAGGTTCAGTTCAATGCTTGTTTTTACTAGTAATTTGTTACTTAAAAAAAAACCTATAATTTCATTTTCTTTAGTATAATTATTAGAATAAGCTAGTTATATGCCGAAAAATATGGTTTGAAAGATGGCTCTTAGATTTGCTTTCGAATCAAACTATTTAGAACTGTTAATTTATTTATTTATTTAGTTACTAACCCCTACTAACTATATATAAGTTGTTATTTTTTCCATCCGGAATTGTTGAACTTAATATCCATAATGTCAAATTCTCAATATACCTCTTGTGGCCTCATTCACCAAGATGGCCAATGTCGCCTACAAACTTCAACCACCCCTCCCAGCAGGCCGCCCATCGACATTACTCCAGATTTTTGCTGCTTTTCTTATTTAACTACCATTGGTTTATCGTTCCTTCTTGTCTTCATCTGTCTAGGTTTTTCAGAAATTCACGCCAAAAGACGCATTTGTTACGTGGAGCTTTTTGCCAACTCCGTCTCCATCTCAAACCCAAACGCTTCCACCGCTGACTGGAGGGTCGGTTTCGTTGCGAGGAGTCCAGTCACTGACTGCAAAGTCTATCTACACACACTCAAGTCGCGTTTACTCCGTGGCGACAAAGTTATCTCCGATTCATTATCCCATTCGTCTGGATATTCCGGACAAGTTTTGACGAGAGACAAAACAAATGTCGTTTTCGAGAAGGTTGTGATGCCGGAAGTTATTGACGACGTTATATGGGATTTTCGTGTTGAGATTGTGTCTACAGTGAACACAAATGTTGGAGATGTAACAGTTTTTATGATGGCCACTTATCCCGATATCCCGGTTAAATTCACGACGGATCATGCCGGAAAGGTGATGGGGTCGTTGCATGGAAATATGAGACGGTGTGATTATATATTCCGGCCTAACTTGGGTAATTATCTCCAAGCATGATGAATTTAGCTATGTATTTCTTGGCATTTTATTTTCCTATCTTCACGGAACATTATTTTTGTTTTATTTTACTAGTTAGAACTGATGAATTAATAAGATGGAATCTTAGCTATTCTGTAACTTTTTTCTTTTCTCCTGAACTTATTATTATCTATCATTTTTGACAATTAGAAAAAAAGAGAGTAGTCATATAGTTATATTCAGAAATAAAACTAAAATTTTTGAACTAGTAATAATCAAATATCGTCTGCCACCTTTCCATGACTAAATTTTAAAAAATGATCAGTGAGGTCAAAAAAAAAAAATGATCAGTAATCTCGACTCGGTTTAGCTAGATCTCGTTTGTCTTTTCAATAATTATATCATATCTCTTTTCAGTTTCTTTTAATTGTTTAAATTTAGTTAAGAAATCATTTTATGTAAAAACGTTGTTGTCAAAAGAGAGGATGTAGTTGATGTAAAAGAAAAGAGAGAGAGAGAGAGAGAGCTGATGTCGTTTTAGTGTAGGAGGAATAACGATAATGAAAAAAGATCTAAATTGTTTTATTTGAAAAGAAAAAAACAAAAATTTAACGGAGATCAAGAAGAGTTCCTGATCAATGTACATACTTTTTACCAATGATCCTCCTCTTGTCTCTATATACCTAATGAGTAGGTTAACAATCAAAATCTTTCTTTCCTCGCCAAACAAAAAGAGAGAGAACGAATATAAGAATGGCTTTTCAAAACAACGAATATCAAATCCCACCATTCTCTGGTCCTCCTCCTCGTAGATGGTGGTCACGACCAATAGTGACTTTGCCGGCAACTAATGATCGTAAAGCCACTTGCATGGAAACTACGGTCTGCATTTCACCTTGTTTCGGCTCAATATTCACCGTTGTCGCTGTAATGGTATAAATGTTACACTTCGTCGACAATGCTCAATGCGACGCCAAATTCGCCATCCAATCTATCGCCGTCTCTCCATCCTCCGCCATATGGCACGTTGATTTTCTCGTTAAGAACCCTAGCTCTAGGTATTCTCGCACCGTGTCCAACAAATATTTTTATATAATTAATCTTTTTCCCATGCTTTTTTTTTTGTTTTCATACATATAAAACTGATGCACGAAGCAATGGCTTCTTCTGTCCATGGTCTTGCAGGTTTTCTATCTACTACGAAGGCGATGAAACTGCCGTGAGTCTCGGTTCCTTAACTCTGCCGTTCTAAATTCTTATCACGAACGTAAGTCCCCAAGTCACACGGCTTTCTCAGTGGATTTCATTGCGGAGGGTAACCCAAACGACGTGGTTTCCGAACAATATCAAATTAAGGGCTAAGCATAAGAGTTTCGGAGACGACTATGATAACGCTGGTTATGTTGATATAATGTGTCATAATAACTCGAAGCCATGAGAACGTTGAGAAAATTCATTGTCAGTCTTCTTTCAAAAAATTGAAGATTTTGCATGGAAATCGTTTTAATAATTAGGCCTTTTTTTGCTTCTGAGCTTTTTTATCTTTACTTTTTCACCCGAAAAAATAAAATCATGTTAATTGTTTTTATTTAAGAATACTGAATAACAATTGATTGCATAGTCATCAAAGACAAGTGTGTACTAATTAACAAGATGTTGGATAATTATTTTGATAATATAATAATCTCATTTAACCAAAATGAAGATTAATAAATTATACTACTGTAGTACTGTTTACACTGGCGGACCCACGTTGCCGGCAAATTATACTACTCTAGGAAACTATCCATTTATTAAGAGAAGGGTTTTTCAACAGTTAATTCCAGGAATATAGATGATTTGTGTATTTTCTCTCCTGATAGAGTTCCTAGTCTGCGGCGATGACTTTGTCACCGATGTGTAGCCTTAACTGATTGTGTAGGTTTTGCGAGTAAAGCCTGCCTATAATTTTGGATCGTTTCTCACAACTCTGGTTTGTTTGTTTCTCCTATATAAGAAATATACTTTTTTCAAAAAATAAAAATAAAACATTTGTTATATATCTGTAACAATTGTTAGAATTAATGGCTTGTCTTCTCGAAAAAAAAAAGGTTAAACATTTGTTTATAGATATATATATATATATTTTTTGTAAGTTCTTATATTTAATTTAGTTTGTTTAGTTTTATCTAGGGTGGGTATTGGTTTACGATTTAGGAAAAAATTTAATGATTTTAAAAGTTATGTAAAATATGTTGTTATTCAATCAAGACTTTTTAAAACTCTTTAATCTAGTGTTATTGGATTAAGAGTTTTATAAAATCAATAAAAGTGAATAACACAAAATTTTTATTGATTTTATAAAACCCTGAATCCAATAACTCAAATTTGTTAAAATTTTAAATAACTTTTTACAAATCACAAACTAATAACACTAAATTTTAACAGTTTAACAAAATCTTGATCTCACAACAACCAGTTTTACATAATATTTAAAATCTTTAAAACTCTATTCAAATCTCAAACCAATAACCTCTGGGATAAAAGTAATTGATAAATGGTCTATATATTTAAGTAAAAAATAAAGGTTCAATACTATAAAGCAAAAGGTGATAAAAACTTTTATAATTCCAGTGTATATAAAAAAACTTGTTATTTGCTTTCATTAAAGCGTGTTAAAACCTCCATAATGGCAAGATCTCATTGAACATCTTGTGGCCTCATTCACCAACCTGGCCAATGTAATCCCCTGACTTTAGCCACACCAGCAGACGTTCCCTCGGAGGATATTACTCCACTTTGTTGGTACACTTGTTACTTTTCTGAGATTGGTTCCTTCACCCTTCTTTGTCTCTTTTGTTTTCTTCTTTCACTGTATTCCATAAGAAAACGCAGACCCAAACGTTTCAGCCGCTGATTGGACGATCGGTTTCGTCGCGAGGAGTCCAGTCACCGGCTGCCAAGTCTCTATCCAAACACTCAACTCGCGTTTGCTCCGACGCGGCGAAGTTGTCTCCAAATCATCATCTCCCTCGTTGGGCTATTCCGTCACCGGAGACAAAGCGGAAGTCGTTTTCGAGAAGGTGGTTATGCCTGGAGGTATCGGCGACGTGATTTGGGATTCTCAGGTTGAGATTATGTTTGCGCTGAATACAAATGCCAACAATTTGAACGGTTTTTTGTTGGCGGCTTGTCCAACTATTCCGGTGAATATCACGACGGATCAGGCGGGGGAGGTCATGGGATCGTTGCTTGGAAATATGAGACGGTGTGATTACATATATCAGAAAAAATTGGCTTAATTCTCTCCGATCTTGTTTTTCATTTTTGTTTTATTTTATTAGTTCGAAATGGGATGTTCTTGATTAAGCCGAATTGAAGCGTATTGGTTTATACAAAATCTATAACCTTCTTTTTTTTTTTGTTCTCCCAAAGTTATAATGATGTGGTTATACTGTAATCAATTTTGATGGTAAAGGTTATGGACGTGCTGGACTCATGTGTGTATAGCACAATTATCGTTGTTGATGTAGCTCTAGTTCCAATTATATATGCCGAACCAAATGTAACGATACAAAATAATGTACTTTAATGGAGATCAAAAAGATGTGGTCTAGTTTACTCTACGAGAACCAAAAAAAAAAAAAACACTTAATAACAGATTATATGTTATAACACCTTTAACCTCTTGTTATAACATTATAGAATAAGAAGTAGAGAAATCCAAACCATTTTTAGAAAAAGTTACAAAAACAGTAATTAACAGAAAGCAAGAAGAGTTCCTAATTCAATAACTTAGGGCATCCACAATGGGGGGTTATATTTTTGGAGCTCTTAAAATTTTTAATTACTATATTTTGTACTTTTAGTAGGATAAGAACTTTTGGAATCCTAATTAAAATTTTACCCTCTAATAGTGGGTTTTAATTTTGAGTCTCTTAATTTGAATTTTTTTTTTGAAAATAAAAAATTTAAAGTAGAATGAAATTATTGCATTTCAGATATATGTTTATAAATTTTGATTAGTATAATTTTTTATTGCATTTGACTAAAAGTTATGATTAGTATAAATGTTTAAACATTTCAGATTTTAAAAGAAAGGGGAATTATTGCATTTTATAAATTTTTAAACATAGAAAACATAAAAACATATTAACAATTAGCAATTAGACAACATGTCAATGCCAAAAAAAAAAAAAAAGAAGAGAAAAAGATGCAATTTACAGTTTTCTTTGCTTTCTAAAATGTAAAGTCTAAAAGCATGCAACAACATTTATTGAAAATTAATTGACCAAATGGAAACTGGGAAATGCTTAACCAAATCAAACCAAACAATAACCATCAAAGACTCAAACAAATTTCTACTTGGAGAATGTGTGTGACCTCTCAAAGTTAATATTGCAGCAAGATGTGAAGATGTCTTATACCACCAATAGATTCCACCAATAGTTGCAACCAGCATTACATAGCTTTTCTCTTCTTCCACTCTCTTGTTCTGATCCTCAACGAGGGCAAGCTTAGAGGCATCCTTAACACCAGCAGCTTGCAATTGCTCAGCATCGTCTCTCTCAACTCCCCTGAACAAGATCTTTACTTCACTAGCTTCCAATCCAGTTTTCTGAACAATAGCTTTCTTCACATCTCCTGTCTGTTATCTTAACTACACATAACACAACGAACTTCAACAAAAACTAGATTTAGCAAGAAATTTTGTAATTAAACTAGATTTAACAATAGCTTTTGGTGATCAAAATTTACGAGCCATGTTTTCAAACAAATATTTACTAGCCATGTTCTCAAACTGATAAGGCTCTTCGGGCAAAGACAATGGAGGCTACACAATGCTTCTCAAATGAAATCGAACAAAACAAGGGATCAAACTACAAAATCCAGTTTACAAGTAAATTCAGACCAAATTAGATAAGAGTGATATCAAAACAACAGATTCAGAATCCTGCTAAATTCAATCAAAATGCTTAGAATCCTATCAACAAGCTTATCAAGGATTATAATGTTTTACCCTATCTATTGCATCTCTGAAATTGAGAGTTCTCAGTTTGGGATTTAGCCAATTGCAAAAAGAACAAACATGAAACACCTTCAAGCCACCATCACCAAACCCAATTCGAAAGTTCAAAACTTGATCACACAAACACCAATAAAAACAGAGAATCATATGCACGATAATCCAATGTTTCGAAACAATTTACACCAAAAACAAAGAAAAGATTCGAATGAGGAGATTAGAAATTGAAAAACTCACTGGGATCAAAAAGCCGAGAAGGGCAATCTCCGAATTTAATCGCCGACGAGTTCAATCGAGAGAGAGAGAGAGAGAGAGGGAGAGGAAGAGAAAGAAAAAAATCAATCGACCATCAGAAATATCCTCCGACCCCAACATCTTCGCGACTTCGATTGAGAGAGAGACAGAGAGAGGGAGAGGAAGAGGAAGAAGAAGAAAAACAATCGATTGAACATAAAAAAAAAAAACAAATTTCTTCCATTAATATGTTTGGCCAACGAATATGTGACACATATGGTCTCTTATCCCATAATTGAGTATACTAAATAAGAGGCTCTCTTCTATTTTTTTTATTTCTCTGATTTATTTTTTTGCTTCTTTTTAACAAGAACCCCTCTTAAAACCCTCCATTAGGGATAACCTTATAGTTGTTCCGATGTTTTGAAAGACGAATAACACATATAATCGTCTAATAACTGATAATCAGATTCTGACACGGAGAACTTGTTATCAAATTGTCCATATTCCCCTCCAAACATATAATTTCTCCAAAAAATGTGCATTGATAGCATATTATGATAGCACCGTTTCTGCGAAGATCATATTGGCAGTTTAGTAACTATATCATAGCATTTCCAAAACGCTAAGCCTATACATGGTCCCGCCATAAACATAAGACACAGTCGTTGTACTAGCTACAAGTAGGACAAGAAGTAATTCAAGCAAACAATGAGATATAGAGAGATCTAGAAGATCACAATATTAATAACAATATATTCTATATTTATTATTTATATATTTATGTATTTGCAGTCATTATAGTTTAGGAAACTCTTGTACTATATAATTCTATGTAACTTTTATGATCATAGGAGTTAATATGCTATTTCCTAAACAGCATCGATCCATAACATGAGAAGCCAATATATGGAAATAAGTGATAATATTATTATTTAACTTATTTTAGCTATAGTTTTAGTATGCATTTAGGAAGAGTTGATATGATTTCAAGGCTTTAATGTCTATTATCAAATATTTTAGATTTGGTTTTACAGGTTTTAAGGCAAAAAAGACCAAAAGACAAGAAACATACATTTTATGATAGATTCAGAAGTTAACAGTAGGCAACACTTTTGAGGAACTTAGAATGCTTATTTTGACGATCTTGGTGTCTATGGAAATATGGAAGAGTCATCCTTCGCCTTGAAGTGAAATCAAGTTATATTTCGTTCAGCCATTTGGAAGATATACCTGATTTACGAGAACCTGTCATAAACCGGTGAGAAGATATGGTGCTTGGCCTCAAGGAAGAGCTAGAGATTCATAGAGAAGAACTCTTAAGTCATCAAAACTGGAATGGTGTTCGCTGTAAAATGGTATGAGTTGGAGATCTACTAGAGCCGTTTTGGTTTCTTTATGAACTGGTTTGGAAGAAAAGTACTTACTCTCCTTCATGACTTGGTTGGTGATTCAAGCATTTGTATTTTTTGGGTATTTGATAGAATGATTCTATGTAAAATGTATGTTTTATAAATTTAATGTAATATTAATTTTATTTATCAATTAATTTGCAATTTATATTTTATGCAATATAGATTTCAAATAATTAAAATATATAACATAATAATATACATTACAGCAGTATTAACAAAATGAACAAAACAATATTTTAAAGCACAATTAACATGATACAAAACAATATTTTGCAGCACTAATAAAATGATATAAAACATTTTACAACACTAAAAAATCCATTAAAAAACTACATTATAGCACGAATCAAATGTTATTAAAGATTCTTTTATAGCAGACGATTACCGCTATAATAAGTCTGACTATCGTAGCATTTTTTATATGTAGAGGACTATTATAGCTTCTCATGTCTTAGGGTTTATGGAAACGTTATCAAAATCCAATAATAACGTTTTTAGTGTGCTACTAATGCTATGTGAGTATCATATATATCCTTCATTATGTTTTCTTTTTAAAGATACCATTTTGTAACATACATTTATCCTTCATTATGTTGACTCCAAAAGTTATATAAAATCCGGCCGGTCTTGACTATAAAATGGTATGTTAAAATAACAAAAAAGAAAATAATAAATAATAAATAATATCCTGAAATATCATAACAATCTTTATCAACACAAAATTTGGAAGGATTAAAAAAAGAGATCAAATCTTTCTTTCCTCTCGTTATATTAACATAAAATCTTTTGTCCAAACCAACACACTCTCTCACACACACACACGAAAGATATATCAAAAATAAGAAGAGCTTCCCAAACCAATTCTTTCACTGTCTGTGCCAGAAATAGAAAAGGGATAACCAATGCCACCGACCTCCGCCTCTGCTCGTCGTCGTGGATGGTGGTCACGACCAATAGTGACTTTGCCGGCAACGTCTGGTGATCGTAATTGTACTTGCAAGGAAACTACGGTTTGCCTTACACCATGTTGCGGCGGTATCTTCACCTTCATTGCCGTAATGGCATTTTTCTCTTACCTCATCGACAATGGTCACTGCGACGCCAAATTCTCAATCCAATCCATCGCCGTCTCTTCCTCCTCACCCTCGTGGCACGTCGATTTCCTCGTCAAAAACCCTAGATTCAACTATCATATATAGTTTCATTTATATATAAGCCCTATTTCATCTGCATATATATATATATATATATATATATAAACCCTAGTTTCATCTAATTGTGTATGTATTTTTCCCCAAAACCTTTTTGTCATATATATTAGTCTGTCTACGGTCATATTGCAGCTATTCTATTTTATACGGAGGCGATGAAACTACCGTGAGGCTCGGCCTCTTACACGCTGCCGTTTTTAATACTTCTCACGCACGTAAGTCTCCAAGCCACACAGCTTTCTCAGTGGACTTCGCTGCCGAGGGGAATGTAACGGACGTCGTTTTCGAACAGTTAGATATCAAATTAAAGGCGAATCATAAGGTTTACATTGGTTATCCTGAACCTGGACATATTGATATAAGGTGTTACAATCTGACCCAAAACCATGAGAACGTGGAGAAGGTTCAATGTCATTCTTCATTCACACCATTGACCGAAGTTATGATTTGATTAGGCAATCTACTTTTCCATCTATCTTGTTATTTTTTTGTTATGATCAAGACTTTTTTTTTTCCATACAAATAATTGTGAAACTATTTTGTTTCTTTGTTGTAAGCGCCTCTATCTAAGCGATAAGAAAAAGGGGGAAAAAATAACAAGATGATCACTTCTATATATATTAAGACTTTTTTCATAAAAATTGTGAAACTACTTTATTCTTTATAAGCGCCTCTCCAAGCTATAAGAAAAAGGTAATAAAGAACGAGACATCTCCACATTCATATCCTCGATTAGCTTCGGTAAACACTGAGAAATTAGTTACAGAGAAAAAACAAAAGAAAATAGTGAGAACTTAGTTACCGCTTTTAACGAAATATGGGATTTCCTATAATCCTAAGTAGTTCCGATTTTTAGTGTTAAAATAAAATAATAAAAAACGAATTAAATATTCCTTTAACACTTGTATGTTTAGCTTAAAAGTTGATATTTTTTCACCAGGAGGTGTGTTAAGAACTTGGGAAAACTTGCAAGATGGCAAATACTCAATGTACCTCTTGTCGCGTTACTCACCGAGGTGGCCAATGCCCTCATGACATTCCCCAGGATATTACTCCAGCTTTTTGCTGCGTTATGTATTTTTACGACCATTGGTGTATTGTTCCTTTTTGTTCTCTTCGGTCTAGTTTCTTACAATATTGCTGACAACCAACAACTTTGTTACATAGAGCTTTTTGCCGATTCCGTCTCCGTCTCAAACGTAAACGTTTCAGCCGCTGATTGGAGGATCGGTGTTGTTGCGACGAGTCCAGTCATCCACCGTAAAATCCCTCTACATACACTCAAGTCGCGTTTACTCCGTGGCGATCAAGTTATCTCCAACTCATCATCTTCTTCGTCGGAGTTTTTCGGAGAGTCTGTCAACGGAAACAAAGTAAACGTCGTTTTCGAGAAGGTGGTGATGCCGGAAGTTACTGGCGACGTGATTTGGGATTTTCGGGTTGAGATTTTGTCTGCAGTGAGCATTGATGTTAATCATGGGAACGGCTTTTTGATGGCGACTTGTCCTGATATCTCGGTGAAGTTCACGACGGATACGACGACGGGGAATGTGATGGGATCGTTGCTAGGAAATATAAGACGGTGTGATTATATTTTCCAGCATAAGTTGGCTTAATTCAATCTGATCATGATGAAATCTATTTCTTGTATTTCTTGCATTATCTTATAAATAACATTTTTAATATGTGGTTTTTATTAGACTAGTTGTAGGATTAGTGTATGAAAAGTAACACTAATTTAACAGTAACAGAAAAGGAAAAAAGTCAAAAAAAAAAAAAAAAAAAAAAAATTTGTCACCACTGGACCACAACTGGTGGGCTCATTAGCCAAATTCTTATATTTGTGGGAATTTGAACTCGATCTTGGGTGTGATGATGCTTTCAACAAATAGACCTACCTCCTGCTACTGTTCCTATTTCATGAACTTGTTAGAAAGATTGCTTGAATATTTTGAAAGACGATGAGTGACACTTAATCTTGTCATAACAGATATTGAGATTCTGACACCTGATATCAAAATGTCCAATGAGATTATCCTCTTTCGCACGAAGTTTCAGTTCCAATGCGAAACCTCTAGGAGAAGAAGCTGCAACGACGTGGCTTTGATTACCCGACGTGGCTAATTTTACCGAGAAACTCGTGTGGCGGCCACTCGGATCATCATCCGTGCGAGAGGTGTTCAA